>JAQJVK010000008.1:29712596-30912596 GCA_035578135.1 Flexamia atlantica | reverse complement strand
GTTCACACCTCGGCCAAACCGAAAGGGGTTTGCAGCTCTCGATCGTTTTAAATTATCGACCTCGTCTCGAATTTGAAACAGATCTCGTGCCTGCAAAACCTCATTTTCGGCCCTTGTTGCGAAATAAAGGCCTACTATTGGAACTCTTCTTCCAACATCAAACAGCCTTGGGATATTTTTTTTATGTAGAGATAAAAATAATACAACGTATCTCATCATTGGACCTACCCCCAACGATCTTACGGTTCTTTCGCAAATTAGCGATTTAACAGCTGCAATTAAAGTAAACAACGGTTATGAAAATAACGGTGAATAACGTATGGGTAAACAATCGGCGATGGCGTAAGGAGATGAGTCGAGGAATGCGACTGGTGAACTTTACTGCAGCACACTTTCACTGAGGTCGCGACGTTATACAACGCGACGGCGACCTCGTACACACTCGCACGCAGTGTCGCACACAACAGACCATGTACGGCCGTGTGTTTGTTTGTAAGGGTTTGTTAATTTTTTATTCTTGTAGCTAAAAATATGACCGTAACTCATTGATCACAAACCTCGTTGTTTAAAGTAGAGTCCAAAATTTTAAAATAATGGTGGTCTCTACGAAGTTAAGCACTAAATTACATTAAAACTCGGTCTTGGTAAGTTTTACAAAAGCAAACAAAACTAAGTAAAATTATGATTAGCTTGGTAGTTAGATTTTTATAAATTAGTTTTTATTCTAACATTAGAGTAAAACGTATTACTTACTGTAAGAAAAATTTAAAAACTAATCAATCATTAAAACAAATTATTCCAGCTAAATAAACTACAAAAAACTATTTAAGTTATCATGTACTGTCTTAGTTTCGATTTTATATTAAATTGATAGAGCGGCTAGCTAAAGTTAACAATTCTACGAAAAAGGATGTAAATACAGTAAATAAATAATTAAATAAGGATAAGGGAATTAAATCTTAAAATATAACACGTTTTATGGGTAATAATAATGCTCCATAGATCAAGGATTCGCCAGTTTCGTCCCATTCAAAATTTACATATATATATATATATATATATATATATATATATATATATATATATATATATATATATTTTCTTTTGAGATTTCCTTACAAAACATTTTATCCTCAGGAGAATCTGCTTATTCAGTTGAACAGTTAGGTCAAATATTATTTTGGATTGTTAAAGTTGGATCCCAATCCATAGAGGGTTGAGCAAACGTGTGGATAACCAAACTGAAGTCTTAAATGCGTTACGGTAAGAAAACCAAACTTGGTACATGTGTTCAAACAAGTTTAACATGCATTTTGTCTTATCAGAGTCAACATTTTGCGCTCAAAATGTGGCGTTCAGGGGTGCCCTTGAATTTAAAATTGTGCACCTCTATCGAGTGGCCCCTCGTTTAAGTCGGGTTGTCAATAGAAATACAATGGCACAAACCCGAGGCCAATACATCACCACTAACAGAAATTGTCGTCATTTAAAAATATACCCAATTCCCTCTTAGTCCGTTTAAATAGTAAGCCAACAAAAGAGGATGTTAACGAATTAAATACTTACCAATTACATATAACGTCGTTTTTAACCCCATTCCTTGTTTCTGAAACAAAACAACTCTGATTAAAATCATTTTCAGACAGCGTTGGGTACTTATAACATTTATTTACAAGGCAGTTTATTTTCTTATCATTTTTATTTGTTGACTTACATTTTTATTATAAAATAGGTGGCAAAGTCTACTATTAGGACGAGCATATAACTACATATCAACTGTATATCTGTCCATGACAGATATACAAAACCTCATCATGTATGGTCCATTCTGTCTGTCAGAATAAATGACTAAATTAATAGAGAACAAAAAACATAGTTACGATTAAACATTTAGCGTTTAGTTACGATTATTTAAAGGAATCTGTTAAAAGTTAGTAGTAAAAGTTAAAAAAAAATATTAGTAGCTTTTATGTAAATAGCCTAATTCCTTTTCAATCCTTACAAAGGGGACCAGAAAAGTTGCAAGAACAAAACACATCCTATCATCCTATTTCTATTATACCATTACCCAGCTCTTTAATGTTACACCTTTTTAATTATTCTTTTCAAAGAAATCGGCACTTCTCATAAGAATAATTATGACTGTTGCACAGTAGACGACACATTCCCCCACCCTCCTCCTCGAACCTTCATCCAATAACCGCAAAAAGATGTTCTGCAACATCCATCACGAATGCCGCGCCGTAATTTAAAAACGGAACAATATCGGTGCCAAATCGTTACCTTGCGGTACTCCCTTCACGCCCCTGCCCCACATTGGCCGCCGTATCAATATAATCACACACGCTCCTGATCCTTCGGTCCTTGAACATCCTCCCACGTCCTTCTCGCTGCTCTCCCCTTCACCGCCCGCTAATATAATTACGACTGCAGCTGCTCCTAATTGATTCCTTCTCGTGTTTCGCAAGTTCTTCAATGGCTTCTGTGATGTTTACGGCTCTAATGGGCTCTGAAAGTGTCCTTGGTTTATTCATGGAAGGTTCGTCGGTGGGAAAAATGGTTCGGGCACGCAAACACGACGGTTGGGTATGCGAAAATTGTGGGCATTGTGGGTTTTTGCATTGAGGTTAATGTACTGGAATGGTCGCCTGGGAAGGTATGAGTGGAGAAGGCAACTGACGTTAAAGTAATATGAAAGTTGGAGGTATTTCACAAAAATGACGAAACCACTACCAGTACAAAATCACAGAAGTCATAAAGCTAAGGAATTAGGAAGTCATAAAGCTTTTGGAAAAACATATTTTTATCAAGCATTTGGAATACCAAATGTTCTTAAACTATTTTAACATAATTGTTCAATAAGTTTTACACTACAGACCATCGTGCGTTTGTATTGCACTAAGTTTACACAGTCGCTTCCAACCACCATTAATAATAGGTCAACTCTAACTAGTTTTAAGAATGGGCTAGGATAATACTTTATCAAAAAATCTACTTAATAATTAAAAAACTAACTAACTGTGTGTGTTTAGTTTATCCACCAAATTTTTTTGGTATATGACGGATAAACTTTTTTAGAAGTAATATCATTGATTATATACTTGTATAATCAGTGCTAATATGGTATGGATTAATTAAATTATTAATTGATTGATGAAATTATCATCGATATTAATTTATTTAAATTAAGCAGAATTATAATCTACTTAATCTATACATTCAGGGGTTCCCTGGACGTCTCCGATGTCCTCCTACTGCTGGGTCAAAGGGACGAAAAGGAGCACATAAGTTTGTAAGCACATAAACATGTAAGCACGGTATGGATTAAATGTCAAGAACAGGTGTTTGAATTGCTACTGATTTCTTCCCTGTGAATTGACGCTATCACAAAACGAAAAAGTGTTCCTCTATTACGACCCTGATTGTGTCACAAGAAAGAAAGGCGGTGAAAGAATCCTGCCCTCCATTAAGAAACAAACGCTTGGCCGGTTATCACAAAACATCCCGGAAGAGATAACACGTTACGTCACAGTAAACAAATGCGCCCCCATTGAATACTTCCATTAGAACTCATTGAGGCCATTCCACTCGGGGAGGGGGGGGGGGAGGCAAGTGACCGAAGTGACTGTCCGAGCAATGATAGTGATTTGTTTGGTGGTTATGCTCACTGAAAGTGAAAATGAATGGCCAGGATGTTTCAAGAGTATTTAAAAGCTTACTAAACAGGCCTTGACATCATGAATGAGGCTATTTTATATAAACCAGTTTATACATTATTACAGTATTCTAAATACTATGTGAATGTTACGTAATCTTTGAGTTTTCTCGGTGGGACGTCAATTTATTGGTTTGGTAAGGAATTGAGGAATTGTCAAAAATCTTGGCTTGGTACCTAATTTGACATTTTCTTGAGAAACGCGAATTAAGAAAATATGTGTAATTAACTTTTAAAACTAGAGCAATTTTATTTTAATTATATCTAACCAAGATTTATCTTGCAAATTTCGTGAATTGTAAATGCAAATTTAACCAACTTTGAAGTCTTCTTAACATTCATACTGCATTAAAGCTGCAAAAACAGCTAAGACCTAATACACTGTAGGCAGATAATATGACTCGGAACCTAACATATCAATTTAATTATTAAAAATTTAAAAATTAGTAAATGTATAAATTGGTAAATTAGTAAATGTTACTAATGTTGGTAAATTTGTAATTAGTAAATGTCTATTGACCACCGGACAAAGAAATCATTGAATCATATAAATTTATTACAAGGCGTCACGAAATTCCGACTCTTAAAACCTAAACAGCTGGTAATTTTTCCATACGATTATTTTTGGAAAAGCCTGCCGTTTTGAAGTTTTATAGTTTTTCGCATTTTAGTGACGCCTGGTTAAAATGTGATAAAAATCGGACGGAAAATAAGTACCAACTTGTATATTGAATGTCATTTCACTAAATATTCACTTGGAAGACAATTAAACCAGTGTGATTATCTGAAGGAAGTTGTCGAACTCAGTCTAACGTGACGTAGCGTGACCACCAGAGCCGGCAAGCGAGACAAGAACGTGACGTAAACGAGTGTTAAATAGGGTGATGCTACAAAACATAACATGAGTACAATAAATATTGTTTTTTATATAACCCGAGACTCTGTTTTCCTGTAAAGAAAAATTTTGTTTCGCTTAAAATTAAATTTTCTTTTGTTTTGTTCTGGAACTGTGTACTATGACTAGAATATAGTTATCTCCCTAATTTGAATGAGGAACCTGCATCTTGAACGTATTCATTAATGCAAATAATTTTTAAATAAAGCAATGAAGTTAAAACAAGTTCTAAAATGAAGTTTTATTCTGAATTAGAGCTACTAACATAAAAGGTTATTGGATTTTCTTGTGAGGGATCGAGCAATGGTATTTATGTTTAATAACTGACTAGTCGTATGACGAAATATATTGTTAAATGATATGCCGTATTTTTAGGTAATGCAAATTAAAACTGTACTCTTAAAATTCATTTACACACTAAAACTTTTTATTTTTAATTTTCAGAAATATAAATTGAAATATGATAATTTTACAGTTGTGGCACTAATTTGAATTGTACTAAATACAGAAATTTAGTCTCCATAATATTTTACAAATAAATAGTTAGGTTTTTTATAAACTCCGTGGTTTTGTAAAAAAAGTAAAAACTTCTCTTTAATAAAAATGATTTTCGTCTCTAAAGTTTGCATACCGAAGTGTGCCAGTGGTGAACTCAGCTGTCCGTGGGATACTCGGCTAATGTGAAGTCTGTTGCGCTAATTAATGTGCCTACGTAACAGATGTGACGTCACAATAGCGGCCTCGGCTTCCGTGAGACTGCCCCGTCTCTGGGTGTCTTCGACACTAGGTTAACCTATAACCAGAGAGGTTAGGCCTCTAATGCCGGAGGTGACTAGGATGTATGCGGTCATTTGATTTTGTCACGTCGGCAATGAAAATGGGTTAGAGATGGAGGGGAGGGGGTAACAAGATCGAATGACTCAGTAATGTTAATTACCATTTGGTTGATGAAACATGAAAATATAGTTTGAAAGTTTCGATTTTATTAAATGGTTTGATTGTGTTGTCTTACTTCAATTCAAGAAAATATGCATAAAATTATTGAGATACTATATTTCTGTAATATGTTTTAGAACTGATCAGTCATCAATCGTTCTTATAAGATTCCAATCGTTTTGGACCATCGTTCAAAGAACGGCATTCATTGACAATTTCACATTACTTCATTGCTACATTACTACATTAATCCTTATATTGCCAACCTAAAAAAATCAAAGGGCCGATAATTTCGTTAATGAATGCATTGAATCGATGCCGCCAGTAATAGACTCTAACATCTTTGCCTGTAGCTGAGCGGAAGCAGAATTTGTTGGGTAAACTTGTAGAGCTCCGATAGTTTGTTGATATTATTAGTTTCCCCCAAGTAAAAAGGTAGAACATAGCTTTTGTTAATTTTTTTATTGAAACGCTTGAGTAAAATTTATTAGTAAAACAATTTAAATAAAGTAAATGTACCATAATTTTTGTCAAGAAGTTTGCTCAATCTTGAATGTTTTATTGGGATAATAAGCTACCGTACTTTTCCCTTTAAGTATTTAGTTATTTATATTTACCGTCTCTGGCTTTATTTAAAATGACACAGAATGTGTATTTACAGTAATGCCTGTACAACACTTTTTTCCATCTACCATCCTCCCTTCCTTAAGCTTCTAAAGCTGTAAGCAGTAATGCCCTAGCTTCTTCATGGGCATTTGTTTCTTTAATTAAAGCAAAATAGTATATTTTTCGCCTAGGACTGCAAAGGAAAATAAATTTTTTTATCTTAACGTCAATTTTTTTGCAGTCTTGAAATTGTGTTTCAAGTTCGATAGTCGAACTGAAAACGTAGGGCATATTGTTCAGCTCCAGGGCGGAAAAGAGCTACTTCAGCATCCAAATGACATTTGTAAAACAAGTGATTACGTCATAGTATGTCAAAAACTTATTTTTACATGCTTATAACATTTGCTAATATAATTAATTATTTTATTTCCCTCATATTTATAATAGTGAAATATTTTACACCATTGACTTTTAAATCTAAAGTTATTAAAAAGCTAAAAAATATGATTTAATTGAGAAAATTAAGCTCAGATTTTGTAACACTCTTAAAACTGCTTGATATGTTATTGAATTTATATTTTAATCTAGTTTAATTTAATCTTTGCATTTTTGAACTCAATAATGCTATTAATGTTCTCGTCTGTTTACTAGAATGTTCTCCTGGTGTTTTCATTAGAAAACAATCGAACGAATTTTATATTTTTTGTTTTCAAAGTGTTAATCAATAGTGTTTTTACAAATACTGCAGGTGGTTACAGAAGAATGTACATAAAAAAAACACCAGGATAAAATAAATAAAACGGTGCTGAGGGCAAAATGGGTACAGAGATGTTGTGCGGGATTTGCCTAGTCTCGACAAGCACGGCGCTGGCCTGACGAGAACATTAGTGTACAGTGTGCATTAGTGTGCATACATTGGTGTACAGACTAACGTATGCACTAGAATCACTAGAAGCATTTTTTTTTTAGTCAATACGTTGCTTTTTACTGAGCCATTAGGCTCAAAGCATTGTATATATACAATCAAATAAACTTAGAGTTTTGAAACCTAAAAGATATGTAAAACACAGTCTCGATTACCATTCTCGTAATATGTAATTTATTCTACATTCTAGAGTTGACCACCTATTCAATCAAATAGTTTTCAGGAGTAGCGTTAGCTCATATCAGTTTAATTTTATTAATGTTCTCGTTGATCAGATTTTGTATTTATATTAAAGGGTTTATAATTTTTAAGACGGTTTAAGGAATAAAATGTAACACCTTTATAAAATGTAAACACTTAACACTGACACAAAAGTAAAGTTGAATGAATAGATATTTAATTTAGTGTTTTAAAATTATAATTCATTCGGTAAGTTTAAAATGGATCCGTAAACTATAAAAAACTACTTTTAACAGTTAAAAAATATAACTATTAGTAACCTGTTGTAAACCTTTTACAAAACGACCAATTTGAATTTAGTTTTTAACCTCTCCCATAGAAATGTTATACAAACTTTCTTTCACACTAACTTGAGAAAATGGGCCTAACTTCTTTTTCACAGCCAAAATCAGCAAATTATATCAAATCAATGTAAGTAAAATTATAAATTTTAATTAACTAGATATAACGTGATGGAAATAAGAAAGGCCTTACATCACGATAACTGCTAGTATTATAACAATTTAAGCTATATGATAAATTAGACGTTGTTGCTTGAAGATGCCACGGTCTGATGCCTACATTCATGGTCGGTCAACTTGCGCTAATGTTTTCCGAACTGTTCTCATGGAATTCATTAAGAGATATACACTGCTTGGTCAGTTTAAGGGACACTTTAGAATTATTTCATACCACAAGAATTATTTCACAGCTAAACTTTCTCAAACTATGTGTTATTAAAAGTTTTCAACGTAGAGATTTATTTGACTAGATATATAAATTTGTTTTCAAGATCGATGAGTCAGAATAAAGAGGTATAAATTACAATTGTTGTAAATTTTCCTTATGTTCATATGGAATATCCTATTAATAAAACTCGGTTATTACAAAGCTTACTGATAAATTAATGTTAATTTAACACAATAAATAGCTGACGGCCCACGTAAGGCACAGAAATATCAAGAAACAGCTGCCATAAACAAAATCAAATGAATTCGCAAGGAGATGCCCAGTTCATGGTCAAACCAAGTAATTGGTTTGGATAATAAATCCCCAAGGAAATATTGATTGCGAACGGAAATTTATTTATCAACTACAATTTACCAATAATTATTAAATAAATATCGAATGCGGGACACACATAGCCTACGTAACAACGAGTTTTAACAGCACTCTCCATGCTGACATGACGGAGCGAATTTCAAATTTAGGGCTTAAAAAGCCCATTTCAAACCCAAAACCTATGTCCGCCAGAACGGAAAAGGAGATTCACCGAGCGGATAATGCAAATAGCTCACTATTCCAAGGGAAATTCGGTAACTATAATTTAGTGTAATTATAGCAATAATTATAACTAAGTTTAGAAACAATTTATTTTTAAAATAAAATTCGTCAATGATTAGTTAAAAATATTTGACAATAACTAAAAGAAGGTTTAAATAGCAGGCCGAATACTAAAAGAAGTAGTAATTTTTATGTGAACTTTCTGTATAAAAAACATTGTTTAATGTAAATGTTTTAGTAAATTTTAAATATGAAAACATAAACCTTGATGCTATAGGGATTTTCGTGATTTCATTTAGCAGAGTTATTAATCCAACCCCGTGTCATTCATTAATTATTTTAAATATTTATTGACACGTTTTCTACCTGCCTTTAGGTTGATAAGGAATTCTCAATTAAATATTATTTAAACTAATCTAAATTTATTACCAGACACTTAAAAAAGATTTAGTTACATCCTACTTCTACACCAAGAGTTGAGTGATCAGATCTATCAAAACATTTTTGTAACGCTATTTACCCCTCATGTCCCAAAGGTGCTCCCCTCCCTGTTGAATGTGGTCCACTTTCAAAAAGCAGGGACCAATATCACATTAAGTAGTACATTAATTATTAAGATTTTCGAATGTCGGCGAGTAATCACCAATTTATGATATAAATAGTTGATCCATTACTTACATAAATTGCCTAGTTCCTTGTATTTAAATAAAAGTTTGATTTAGATTAACTTTCAAAAATTTCAAACGGTAAAACTTAATTAATATAGTCCTACTATGGGTCAACCGACATAAGTATTTAAAAACGAATTTATCTCCTGTATGGATTTATTTATATCTTATTACTTCAATTTGTATTTATTATGTGTACATTTACACTTATAACATATAAAGTACTGATCATTTCATTACATTTAAGTTATCAGTTCATCAGTTGTAAGTAAGTTGATAAACTCGAAAAAAACATACGCTAGTCATAATATAATTAAAGTTTTGAGACGTCCACGTGAACTTAATAGTTGTATAGAGGTTTTCGTCTCAAAATAACCTCGGTGACTATAAATATCCATGTTAAAATTTGTTTGCTATAAGTTATACTAAATTTTATATTATTCCTCTTTATTTTACACCACGAGGAATACATAGCAGACGTTGAAAACGCTGTGATACAGAGTATGTTCAATGGCTGTATCTTACTTGTTAACAACCAAGTAATATAAATCGAAAGTAAGGTACTTAAAATCGCACTATTTAGAGAACAATCATGATTGAGGGGCTGGGATATCGCGATTAAAAGACGATTAAAAGTAAACTTCTGTGATTATAAGTTAACCTTTTCAACGCCTATAGACGGCATTAGAAAGCTCAGACAAAAGGACTTTTCTTAACCTTCCATAAAGAGCGACGTTTCACGATATCAAACACAAGCGCAAGTCACTGCCAATGGAAAATGTAAGCGAAGAAAGGAAGCAGAAGATTGACGACCTTCACACTCAACCGATTCATCTTGGTAGATAAATTTGTCAGCGCTTGGATCGAATTTTTAAAGGGGCCCGATGCATCATATAAAAAAATTCCTATACAGTAATTAATTGGGAAACATTATAAACATAAAGACAAACATTGTATTGACATAATATTACTACAAAATCTGTGTATTAATGTTTGAAACACGCAAATTTTGACATTAAAAAAATGTATTTCGTTTAATAAATATAAAATATTAAAATGTAAAAGGAAATTAAAACATCGTAGTATAGAAAGTCATAGTAAGAAGGGGATCATAGTCGTAGAGGAGATCATAGTAAGAAAAAATTAATTGAATATCCTATCAATAAATATTTTATTTGAATTATGTTTTATAATTAATTTAATTTTGTAATTAAAATATTTTAAAATATACTAGTGGTTTATCAAGGATTTTACCTAAAACATTTCTTTGAAAATAATGGTACAAAGGATATAAGTAAACAAAAACTATATACTTTTAAAATTAAGTTTTAATAGGTTGTCTGTGTACTTGAATAGAGTATAATTAGAAAATATGGATTAAAGAAAAAATTATTCTTTTCTTTGCTTATTGTTAACATTTTGTTTTTAATGGTAAATCCACACGTTAAAACATTGGGATTGAGAATATTTTTATAATTATTTATATGTTTATTTTAAAGTGGACTGCCGAAACTTTAATCTTAATACAACAATTAACCAAGAATATTTAACTTCATACGATGGTTTTAAACTATAGTTTTACCTCCGAATTGTTGGAAAACTGCTCAACTGCTGTAACTTATTGTCAATACGTTGAGTTATGTGTGACGTCGTTATTGTTATTTTATGGTTCAAATGCAATTGCTTATTATTTTTAACATGAAAAAAATTTCCCGTATGAGTCTCATGTTGGATTTCTTAAGGTGTTATATTTTCTCTGGCCCAAGTAATCTGCATAGAACACGTTTTTTAGTTATAAACTATTTATTTCCAAAGTTTGAAGGGCATCCTCGGAGCCGTTTATTTTTTATTTTTAGATAATTGTGCAAACAAGCAAACAAACCAGATGAAATTGCTCATATAAGAGCATATCAGTCGTTTATGACTTTCCATTATAATTTTTAACAAAGTAAATGAAAATAATTGCTGTTAACGTGTTTGCTAAGTTAAAAAAAATCTAAAATTTTCCTTTGTTTTCAAATTTAATAAAATTAGCTTAAGTTTTACTATTTCGTGAGTTTCTAGGCAAACGATTCAAATCTTTTTGTCCAGTCAACAATATTTGTTACATTTTTTAAGATATTTATATTTATTTAAAGACCGATTTGGACTGCCAACATACAAAAGAACTGAGTTTATCGCATGTGGTACTTTGTATTTGACATTCGTAAACATTAAAGATAAACATTTCAAACAAAAAAAATAGAGGAGTATTAAAAAAATATATATATTTTTGTAATAATAGGCGGTTGATTACAAAACAAACGGGTAAATTTGATCTCGTACCATTCACACTTGAGATATTTATTACTTACCATATTCAATATTAAAACCGTTATGGAACAAGTTGAATATTTGTTTAACGTTTCTTTTAAATTGTTGTAAAAACGATATATTTAAATGTATAAAGTATTTCAAAGCTAAAGTAGCTTTTCAAATAATGACGAAGATAGTGAATCAATTCCCAATGAACCTACATTGATAGGAGGTTAATAATATTAATATTATATTATTATATAATTAATTGTTATTATATTATTAATATTAGTGTTAACTCCTAAAATAGATTTAAGTGATCCCTATTTTTATTTTTCAGAAACGTGTATTAATTTTTACTCCGCCAACTATTACAAATCATGCATATAACGTGCATTTCACGTGAAAAATATGCATAGATTTTTCTAATGAACTACACCAAATGCAACAGAACAATACAACATTTAATATACCAAAATTGTTACTTGTAATATTCAAACAAACTTAAAATAAATAAAATATTAATGATATAAAATTACTATAGTAAAAATCATGTTTATAGATGTGGTTTTTATCTTTAAACTTATTATTTATTGTTGATACTTAAAAAAACGCAATCAGATCAATAAATAATAACAAGTTTTTTATTCATAATCAGATTAATATTATGTTAAAGTAAATGTTTTTAATAATTTTTTGTTCATCAGTCAAACAGCCCCTTAATATTTATTTCTGTACATAACAATAATATACAATTAATGAAGCGATTCTCGTACTGAACTGTTATTAGTGTGGATCATACTTTGAGCCCTTAGGAGAAAACTTTTTTTATCTTCTCCAAGTAATATAAAAAAAGCATGCCTGATTAAAATATATAAAAAAGTAAGGGAAAATAGTTATAAAGTACCGAAAATAAAAAATCCCCCAAATAAACAATGTATTAAGTTATTAAATGATTACAAATCATTCATTTATCACCCTCTATTGAACTTACCATTTGAATTTTTTACTACCCTATATTGAACTTACCGTTCGAATTTAGAATAAATACACACCGGTATAAAACAAAAATTTGTCAAATTTTAATATTTATTGATGTATTTTAGCTATTCACCCTAACAGGTAGTAAAAAATCATTGTAAAATGCGCAATATTGCTGCAATATCTTTTAATATTTTCTAAAGCAACTTCATTTTAAATCTGTAACGCTCGTACCGGTATCTCATACCGCTAACCTTCTGAGTTAAATAACTCGGCCCGGTCTGCCCGTACGACTAATGTTAATTTTAGCATCGGGCCTAAGGACAGCCTGGGCCCAGTTATTTGTCTCGGACTATACACAAGTCTATGCTATGGGTGAACCTACCTGTACAGCTGCGGTATCCAACACTCGCGACTACGGCGCACACGACACTGAGCCCCGACTCCGCGGAGGACCCGGGTCGCGATCCCCAGTTACCTCATACTTTCTCCGAGGCATCCCCCTCCCCCCCCCTTGACACCCGCACCGCCGGCCGCGTGTTTGTTTAATTAATCGCCTATTGAATCCGGGAGCCTATGGAATTTGCTATACTGGTTTTGGGTGGTTCCTGGTTTTAGGTTTGGTATTGAATTACAAAACTAGATTGGAAGCACAGGTTCAAATAAGTAATTCAAATAGCTAAGTTATAAAAATTAAAAATAGTTTTGGAAAGCTTCGAACTATTTTAGGATTTACGATACTGATCTAAAAGGCTATGTGAACGTGCTTCATAATTGAGCGATCAAATAGCCACATGTCTTTGGGAAAGAGCCCACCGTCCGCTGCTCTACTCGCACTTTTCCTGTTTTACCCTATGCGATGAACTCGCATAGTGATGCAGGGCTCAAATCGTTATCTCGAGTTATAGTTCAGTTTTGTTTCTGAACTCTTGACGGTATGACTTATTGGCGATGGTGTTATTATTAATTTTCGTTGGCTATCCATCTCTTTTACAACACGAAAAATCAAAGAAATATATAAAAAAATTAAATATATTTTTTTTGGCCCTACAACAAGAACCAAAGTCAGTTTAAACAAATCATAGTAATGAGTAGGGAATAAAAAAGTTAGTTTAGTTTAGTTGTGTAGGCCTAGGTGTAATGCAATCTGAAAATATTTTAAATCACAGTGTAAATCTCAGGATTGCTACACATTTGTCAACATTAAATCAGCTGGATTAAGGGATTTAGTTTTTTATTGCAATTTATATTTATTTTAGGAAAATTAGGTTGTTAACAGCTGCATGATAATACTACATAGGTGCCTCCCCTAACCTCTTAAAATATTAAGCTATCGTCATTTTCGTACAGATAACTTTAATTTTTTTTTAAATTGTATGTACTTTTCCTTTCCTCCTCAAATGAACCTCGCCGACACGTTTTGCAAAACTTGGCGAGACAAAGTCTAAATGTAATGACTAGTAGTTACACCCGCGGCTTCGCTCGCTGAAAGGATAACAAATAATTGGTTCAAATACACATCATTTGTAATTTGTTATTTATACAAATTTCCAAATTGACTGGTGATTTAAATGATTTATCTGAACTAAGCATTTTAAGAACACGCCATTAAGGTTGCAAACAGTGGACAACCCCAGATTGAAATGAGAAGATGAAACATTGTGTCGATCAATTCTCCTTTTCACCTCAAACGGTCTGAGTTGTTTACAATGTAATTACACATTCTAATTTTTCAGTTTAGTCTTAAGAATACTAAAATTTCCTAGTTAATCTATTATAAATTTTATAAATTTGTGTTTCTAACACATAGTTTGGATAAAAAGTATCCACTCCAGGTGTTTGAACTCAGAACTTTCATTGTACCGTGCTGTACCATAAAATCTGTCGGCCAATTTGACTCATAAGAGAATGAGTCATATGATATATAACGGATGTAAACGGCAATAAATACTGCAAAAGGATGGACTCTAGACCCAACATGTGACTTTAGTATGTTTATAAATAGGCCAAAAACTGAGAGAAAAATAAAAAAAATAATGTACTGGCAAAAAATGAGGAAACCTAATTCTTCACAATGTTTTTCGATCACATTAATGATTGGATTACCGTACTCGTTTAGCAGCTAGAGGTGAAAATATATGGTATAAATAGTACATTTGTTTAAACTTGGCCTAAATCGCTTTGCCTAGTGCGCAAACCCTCCTAAAATTTGTAAGTCTTATAATCCCGATTCTATAATCATATAACGGAATGACGGAATGGAATGTCTATGCTTCAAGATTCTAGTTTGATTTTGATTACTTCAGGTGATCCGTAAACTGAAAAATACGGTGGGTGGCCTTTGTAGTGTCTGAAAAATATATAATATAAAGTAACTGTAATAGTTTTGTATAGTTATTTCTTTTGGCATATGAAATTTCTTTTTTTTGTCTCTTGAAAAAATTCATACACACTTTTTAATCATAGCTCTAAAAATAAAAAGGCCACCATTTTGAATTTTTCAGTTTACACTATTGCAACTTTTTTAGAGAAAACATTTGAAAACCTTCATTAGTATGCATCTAGAGTCTATGGAGAATATTTTAGCGAAGTTTCATGGCCAAAGCTCATTTATGGATTTAGAAAATAAGCTTTGAAAACTAAAAATGGCCGTCAACTTGAATTTTATAATATACTCTATTTTAGCCTTTTGAGAGAATATATTTTATAATACTTTCTTAGTACGCATCTAGAGCCTATAAAGATTATTTGTGCCAAGTTTCATGGCTCAAAGTCTTACAGTGTTTGAGAAACTGTGATCAGTGAGTCAGTCAGTCAGTCAACCGGTTTGGCTTTTAAATATAGATAGATAGAAGATACCCTATTAAAAAAAGTATGACGCAGATTAAATTCCGCTACGGGCTGGGCCGCAAACCGTCACGCACACGGAAACTCGATATATTCTACAAAATTATGTGAAAGCAAGTTTGATTGCAATTCATCCCTGTGTTTTTACGCACATCATTAATTCGCCTTATGATCTTATTTATGATGTCTGGGATGGTAATGATCTCAAAAATTATCTAATTATATACTAATATTTAGAAATCACAATTATTAAATAATGTATTAATAATTTTATTTTTCTTTAAGAAATTATATATAATTTATTTCTTAATTTTTGCTGGTGTGTTCCCAGATCATTGACAAAGACTTTCTTTTTGAAATGGGGAAGGTTCTTGGTGCTTCCGAGGCGAAATTGAAGACTGTTAAGTGCATTAACGTTTTGTGAAGACATAATTCACTGCTTGTGACATTCCAGTTTTAAATCCAATCATAAGCAGAGTTTGCTGTTTTTTATTCGACGATTTGACTTTGTAAATGAATGATAAAAGGAAGACATGTCATATACTCTAGTTAAAGGAAGAATAACCATATGTTTACTTCATATTTAAACACTATAATATAACAAGGATTTAATACCCCCCGTTGCAGCAGACCTGCATACTCAGCGAATTTCAAATGCAAAACAACATATTTCAATCCATTATAGCAAGATTTGACATGTTTTGGTAAGCTCCATAAGAATAACATGGGGAATGAGTATGCAGGTTTGCTGCTACAGGAATATTAAAATTGGGTTGTTTTAAATCAATATTTAGTAGATCTGAACTAGAAGAAGCTATTTACCAAGTTTTAACAAGATATATTGAGAAATAATCGAGATTTAGAATTTTTCTTACTTCCCATAAGGTTAACATTGGGACAACGTACTGTGTTTACCACTTTCAATATCTCAGTAACCAATGGACATAAAGCAGTGATTCAAAATACTAAATTGTTTGTTTTTTTTAGCTAAATTCAATGGTGCCCACAAAAATTTGATAAATTTTATTTTTTTATGTGAAAAACTCAAAAAACCCATTTTTGGGGGGGTTTATCCCCCTTTACCCACCCCCCCCCCCCCCCTTCCGGTGGTCCGATAGGGCTGGTTCACGAACTCGCCCAATTAATTACCACTTTACATGTCCGTACCAAATTTCATAAAGATCGGACCATTTTTGCGGCCGCTATCGTGCTAACAGACACACACACACATATATATATATATATATATATATATATATATATATATATATATATATATATTCGAACGAATAGTGTTTTTTGCTTCTGGGGGCCCCAAAACGAAAAGTTTGAGTGGTCCCGAGCTTAGGTCTTACCATGAGACCTACGGTAATAGCTTCTTCCCTATAGGGGAAATTCGCTAAAACCTAACGATTTATAACCAACCTTGAACAGTAACCGTGAAAATCAAACACTGTTACACTGCATAACAGATGCAGATGCAGTGTCATTATGCACTGTTAGTTTGCATAATATTAGACGATATGCCGTTAAGCTGCTATAAAAACTGATGGTCATAATTAATTCAAGGTCGTCCCATCATAATAATTTAATGTCGGTTTCAATCACCACTAGAATTTTCACAATGTCTTCTTCATGACATTATCATGGACATTCGCTATCGTTTTTTTATAAGTTTTATGACTCCTACTTCATTTTGCAGAAAAATAAAATATACACAAAATACAAATATAATTATTTTATTGTTATGTTTGAGCAGTACTAAGAAAAATTGTCAAAATAATGCTCTGGATCTTGTTAAAAGGTTATATTCACACCTCAAAATTTTTTATATATAATTTAAAACATGTGTTGACAGCTCGAATACTATAAGTAGAAATTTTCAACTACCCTCCTTTTATTCGAAAAAATCAGGATTAATTTTTCACAATGATTTATTCGATGCTGCTTTCTTATTTTCTGTCTCTTGTGCCATATTGTGCGTCTCTTCGCTATTTATACAGTGTGTTCATTTTTTGGGCACACCATTGGGATATCGTAAACTATAAGAGATAAAATAAAGGTTAAATTAGCAGAGTAATGCGTAATAATAAGACAAGTAAAATGGTGGCGAGCAATTAAAAATATTTGATCAAACTCGTTCGCTACACTGAAAAAAACAATTTTGGCCTCAAAACTAAAATTGGTTATAACTCCCTTATTTATAGCAAATTTCCCCCATGGTGAATCCTTCTGTAAGGAAGAAGCTATTAAGAATAAGAATAAGAATAAGAATATATTTATTTTTTCTAAACATTACATGCCATTACATAGAAAAAAATTTGTTAAACTTAACTACTATCATTGCATACTTCCAAAACAAAATATATTTTTAAACTTATGAAAAATGTAATATGTTTTACAAACTTTTTACAAAACTCTACACGGCTTGCGCAGTCTAAAGCTATAATTTCTCAGGCTTAATATTTTATGCAGTTAATACTAGGACAACACCCCTTTAAGACATAAATGTTTTTGATCGAATGAAATTCGCTTTTTTCGGCTCACCCTACCCCAGAGTCTCAGGCTCGCCGGTGCACTGGTGCCCTGGGCGCTCTCCAGCAAGTCTCTCCTTGCCCCTATGTACTCCTTGCTGATGTCTCACGATGTCTTAATTTGTACCAATACAAATAAAACGGCGAAGGATTTCACCCTGGAACCAAAACCTAACCAATAAATCTTCAATGATCACCTCCTTTCAACGGCGCGTTGCGACCTGAATCCGTGCAATTAAAATATTCCACGCTGTCGGACGCCGAACCACATTTCATCAGGGGTCACAACCTGGTGCTAGTGTGTGCGTGTTTTCGAGTGTGAGTGTGCACTCGCTTATCGACACTTCACTGGTCTAACTGGTCTTTAGCGTGCGGCTTAAAAGGATACCCTTAATTGTGGGACCTCCTCGTGCCTCCTGGGAGCAGTCTAAAAATCGAGTCAAATTACGTGGTCTAGGTACGGTTGCTATAATTTAGCTAAGTGAAATCGGGACACTGGGTAGGGTGCTGTATTGAGGTACATTTAGACTTTTATATAACCTTTTAAATTACTTTTACATGTCAATTTATGACATTTTCTTTTCGTCATACTACGCAGAATCAATGACTCAATACAAAAATGCGTCTGGAAACTTGCTGCTTTCATTTAAAATAACATATGTCCATTTGGTGACTTTTCCGATCTCATATTTCCGATCAGTAAAATTAGCCACATGTTAATCTAGTTGGCCTTGGGTGAAAGCCTATTTTTGTCGGAAAGTTCTTGAAGCCCACCTAACAATATTTTAAACTTAACAATTACTTTTAAAATGTCATTTAAATTAAACTGGTTATAAGTCAGTTATGAAAACTCCATTGCTATAACTATTCCTTATGCTTCTCTGTTGAACTAGCAGTTTTCCAAACACATTTCACCAATAACAAACACCTATTTTTATGAATTTTCAGAACTAATTTAATGGTTTTCAGAAAATTGGGACAATGTCCCGCCCAAAGGGCCCCTCTTGGGTCACAGGGACATGGACGTGAAACCTGAATCTTCTACAACCCTAGGCCCAGGACATCCTTAAGCCCAATGATGGAATTAACATTACATTGGGCCAGTACTGTAATGTCTCATGAGCGGACTGGGCCACATAATTCGACCCGAATAGTAATACATATCCCTACATTCCTGCCGTGTATGACAACATCCCTGCCCTCTCACCGCCGTCATCGCTGGGAACCACTTGGCTGCGGCCCTACCCAGTACCCAGACCCACCCATCATTAGCCGCGGGTTCCCATCGGTCCGGACAATTTGGCAACTGGTGCCAGCTCGTTACCTCATTACCCACTTCTCTTCGTTTGAAAACACGACGATTAAGACTAAATGAATGGTAAACACAAACCGGATCTTATTTGGTTATTTGATATTTTAGTTTAATCTGCTTATTCATTTCTGAACGTATTTTTGACACCGTTTAATGTTAGAATTGTTTCGTAATTTAATGGTAATTAAATAAATGTTGGTCAACACAGCGATTCAGGCTCTTCAAAAATGTAAAAAATTAAAGAAAACTCATCTAGATTAGTGAATTATCTGACAAACTTTATGTTAAAGTTAAATAAATTGTATTTTTACAGCAGTAGAATCGATTAACAACCATTATATCAGTGAAAACATAATAAGATCAGGTTTTTATGGAAATAACAAGTACAAC
The DNA here is from genome assembly GCA_035578135.1 of Flexamia atlantica. NCBI lineage: Eukaryota > Metazoa > Arthropoda > Insecta > Hemiptera > Cicadellidae > Flexamia > Flexamia atlantica. Next base: position 30,892,989 of record JAQJVK010000008.1, on the reverse strand, counting down.
ATGTTCAGGAGTGTCCGAAAAGTGTTGCTTCGATTAAAATAAAAACATATTTAACATAAGTATACCACATTTCTGCCAATAGTGATTTCAACCAAAGATTTCCGGGAATCCTGTGTATCTAATCCCTAGTATATTATTAAATTGCCTGGAGTACTATCCATAGAAAAAATTGAATTTAACTTGGAAGTCCTTTGCATTCAAAACATGATTGGTTGTGTAAATACAATATATTCCCGTTTATACTTACATTTAATAGAAAAACTGACACACTTTCTTAAGTCATCATTGACTCACTAGCACGAAGGCCTTAGGGGCCAGTAGACAGCCAAGTAAACGATGATGGAGAAAACCTTCACTTATTTTTGTAGCTGATAAATTGAAATCCAAATTTCAACGTCACGTAATTCTAAGGACGTGATTCGGAAGGTTGAGACTTGAGACCATCGGGAACCGGACAATTGGCAAAGATTGGCCGTGCGGAGAAGGGACCCTTAATGAGCTACCTCTTGGCTAGGCGCTTTGGCCAAACTACCTGATATGGGGGAGGGGAAGAGAGAGAAGTAAGTCTCGTGGTGGGTGACACGATTCTTCCAGGAAGTGATGACAAGGCGGCGGAGGGGCGTTTGCAGCCGGCTTCCAGCGGTCTTCGCAATGGCCCGAGATACAATCTGGATACAATTTGGAGCATACATAAAAATTAAGAGTCTTCATCAGCAAACGCAGAAGTCGAAATTGACTCTAGCGCTCAAAACCGGTGTCAACGGGGCCAACTAAATGTAGGGCCGAAAAAAGACGATACTAGTGTCGCCTTGGGCGATATCCGGTGATCCGCGCGGGCCGTTTTACAAATAGTTCTCCCGCTTCTTTTTAAAAAGAGAGAGTGAGGGTGTTGTTGGGCAATATTATCGCTCTCTCTCAAAAGGGTGGTGTGATTAGAGAAAAGAGCGGTGCCCTCAGGGCCCATTGACTATAATAAATCAACCGTTAAACGACCTAAAAGGACGAGTGGACGAGAGCCCTAAGATGTTTGAGTTGGTCGGGCAAGTGACACTGCCATGCCCACGCTTCATAGTTTTATAATTACTGTCCTGGGTTAAAATAAATGGTTATATGTTATAAATTCCCCACTTTGTTAAAACACACGTAAAAATGGAAAACAAACAATTATATTATAATTTTGAGGAAAACCTTTTGATTGTAGTTAATTTCTAACGGTATCAATTAAAAAGCCACATAGGCTACATTTTCTCCTCAAAATTCGACACTAGTCTAAAATTTCCTGCTCTTAATATCTAGGCTGGAAATATATATTTCAAAAAAAGCGAAGAAATTAATTTAATCTATAAAAATGCTATCTAAAGGTAAACCACTTGAAATACAACAATCTGTTGAAAAATACGTAGGTTTATTTTTCTTCGTAAATATGTTTGTCAGAACAAAAAAATAAAAAAAGAGAATCAAAATGCATGAAAACCTTAAAATAGCCCCTGAACAACAACTTTTTACAGACACATATAGAAACATAAAATAAAATAAAAACATATTAATAAATCAAAATTAATAACAATTATCAAACATTACAACTCACAGGTTTAGACGGTATTTTATGTACAGAATTTTTATTTGCTTTAAAAAAGAGAAGATAAGAAAATAACAACCAACATTTATTCAGAGACTTATAATTTTATATAATGGAGGTAAAGCACAAAACCCTTTCTTATTTAGTTAATTCGTATTTTTGGTTTGAAAACCTAAATTTATTGGAGCTGCGTTGAAAACCTAAAACCTGCAGCTATTTAAATATTAAAATATATATTTATAATTCATTGGAAGCTTATAACTCAAAGATGAGTTTCAAGTGAGTAAATCATAATTTTAAAAGACGTATTCACCAAACTCACTGAAATTAATCAATACCCCCGTTGCAGCAGACCTGCATACTCAGCGAATTTCAAATGCAAAACAACGTATTTCAAGCAAACATAGCAAGATTTGACATGTTTTGTTAAGCTCCATAAGAATAACATGGGAAATGAGTATGCAGATTTGCTGCTACAGGTATATTAAAACTGGATGGCTTTAATTCAATATTTAGTAGATCTGAACTAGAAGAAGCCATTTACCAAGTTTTATCAAGATATGTTGAGAAATAAGCGAGATATAGAATTTTACTCATTTCCCATAAGGTTAACATTGGGACAACGTACTGTGTTTACCACTTTCAATATCTCGGTAACCAATGGGCATAGAGCAGTGATTCAAAATACTAAATTATTTGTTTTTTTGAGCTGAATTCAATGGTGCCCACAAAAATTTGATAAATTTTATTTTCCTATGTAAAAAACTCAAAAAAACCCATTTTTGGGGGGGTTTATCCCCCTTTACCCCCCCCTTCCGGTGGTCCGATCGGGCTGGTTCACGAACTCGTCCAATTGATTACCACTTTACATGTCTGTACCAAATTTCATAAAGATCGGACCATTTTTGCGGCCGCTATCGTGCTAACAGACACATAGATATATATATATATATAGATATATATATATATAGATATAGAGATATATATATATATAACAATTCGAACGAATAGTGTTTTTTGCTTCTGGGGGCCCCAAAACGAAAAGTTATAGTGGTCCCGAGCTTAGGTCTTACCATGAGACCTACGGTAATAGCTTCTTCCCTATAGGGGAAATTCGCTAATAAATTCATAGATTATTAAAGAAAACTTGTTTTGGAAAAGTCACTGAGATCACAGTCTCTTGACCACAGTCTACAATCCAACATAAATCACAGTCTACATCAAAACATATTTTACACAAAAATAAAAAAACCGAGGGTCTAACATTAAAATACATTTTTAAATCTGTTTGAAGACTCAAGAAATATCTTTCTTCACTCTGAACACGAAAATTGCCCGTTACCGAACAGCTGAGATCTACGAAAACTCTCAATTTCCTTACATCAAAACAAATAATGATCAGCTGCTTTTTCGGTACCCAAACATTGCATTTCCGTACCCAAACGAACAGTTTTCTGTGGTGTTCCTATTTTGACAGTTCAATCAGCTGACTCTAAAATAGACAGTTCAGCCGTATTGTGTATGGTTATAGAAAAATTACTGAATTATGAAATGACGGATGATTTTTTATAAGTTTGGTTACTTATTTGCACCGTGATGAAAAGTATTGTTCACAAATCGTCACAGAAGTGCCATTTCGGGGCTCTATAGTCACGAAAGTAGCCCATTTCGGGGCAAGATAGTGTTTTGCTTGCGAGGCATAATCGAGGAAATGCAAAGTTTGGGTACCGAAAAATCCGCTGATCATTATTTGTTTTGATGTAAGGAAATCTAGGGTTTTCATAGATCTCAGCTGTACGGTAACGGGCAGTTTTCGTATACAGAGTGATGAAAACATGTTTTCCATCAGAAATACACTAACAGCTGATTATCTGATCATGATCGGCTTACGCCTCGCAAGTAAAACACTATCTTGCCCCGAAATGGGCTACTTTCGTGACTAGTAGTGAAATATACTATTTCTAAAGTTTTTCATCATAAATCTTATAAAAATCAAATTATCACAATTATTTGTAAATCTACAGGAAAAACTTTCCAAATTTTTAATTATTAAAATCTCTCTGGTAGAACTGTATATTTAATTGCAACTGTAGACAAAGTTTTGCAAAAATCTCCGACTCAGTATTTTTTTCACCACTGTAAATTCTCACGTTGCTTAGCTTTTTTGCAAATGACTTTCAAATGGTGAGGAAATCGGTTAAAGTGGAAAATGATTTTCTGAAAGAGAATAAAATTAAACATATAACACTAAATAACACAAATAAAAACTAAATAACTCAACGCAAAACAGCGAAAATATGCCAATAAAATGACAATTTCACTGTTAATCAAACTCCGCAACTCGTGATCGCAAGACGACCCGCAGTGCGGTCGACTAGTATTTTGCTCTTTGCTCAACCGTCACAGCAATTGGCCATATCGTTGCCGAAAAATTTGTCGTTTATAAATCGACTGGTGGCTGGCAGGCATAATTTATCGATCGTTTCGCAGCCGACAAATCTCACAAAGCTCTTTTCGAGGTCGTCTTATCTATATTGGCCACATTGCAGCCGGAAAATATGTCGGTTATGTCGCAGCTGGAAAATCTCTGGGACGCATTACGACTGAAAATCACTTGCTTTGTCATGGCGTTACATCTTTCGGTCGCCTCGCGACTCCGCGGTTGTCAAATCGCGGTCGCTTATACTGAGACCGGAAAATCGCTCGGTGTTTCCGCGGCCAGCAAATCTCTCGGTCGCATTGCTGTCGTCGAATAATTGTATTTTACAAAGATTGTGTTCTAGTATTCGTTTTAGAAGGCAACTTGGCTGTTTTCAATGGTCGATCATTTTTTAGTAGTCGGGAAAATGACAGCAATTTCATATATGTGAAATGTGGAAGGCACCCTGCTCTATTCCACTGTGTAGTCTTGCCCTGCTTTGTATTTACGCAGTTGGCAAATTTCTCTCTATTTTCTTCTAATGGTAATAACAGCTCTTGATTAGGCTGTATCGTAGCCTGCAAACATCGGTTGCATCATGGAAAACTAAACTCTAGATCATAATATGGTGTCCGTTAAATCTGTCGGTTCTATAGCGGCCGTCAAACATTTAGGTTGTATTTATTACATTTAGAAAATCTCGATCGAATTTCAAGACACTCGATTATTTGCATCCGATAAATCTTGGTTGTATCAGGAAACAAATCTTAAGGATTTGCAGTGATCGGCAAACTTCTCGCGGTTTTTTTCGCGGTAATAAAATTTCACGGTATTGTTGCAGTAATATCGTTAAATTTGCGGTAATATCGTGGCCGGTGTTCTCAGTTGTATCAAGGCAGACGTATTACGCGGTCGTCAAATCTCTCGGTAATAGCAAAATACCCCAGTTGCAGCAGACCTGCATACTCAGCGAATTTCAAATGTAAAACAACATATTTCAATCCAACATAGCGAGATTTAACATGTTTTTTTAAGCTCCATAAGAATAACATGGGGAATGAGTATGCAGGTTTGCTGCTACAGGAATATTAAAACTGGGTGGTTTTAATTCAATATTTAGTAGATCTGAACTAAAAGAAGCTATTTACCAAGTTTTAACAATATATTTTGAGAAATAACCGAGATATAGAATTTTTCTTATTTCCCAAAAGGTTAACATGGGGACAACGTACTGTGTTTACCACTTTCAATATCTCGGTAACCAATGGACATAGAGCAGTGATTCAAAATACTAAATTGTTTGTTTTTTTGAGCTGAATTCAATGGTGCCCACACAAATTCGATAAATTTTATTTTTATATGTGAAAAACCCAAAAAACCCATTTTTGGGGGGGTTTATCCCCCTTTACCCCCCTTCCGATGGTCCGATCGGGTTGGTTCACGAACTCGTCCAATTGATTACCACTTTACACGTCTGTACCAAATTTCATTAGGATCGGACCATTTTTGCGGCCGCTATCGTGCTAACAGACACACACACACATATATATATATATATATATATATATATATATATATATATATAAATTCGAACGAATAGTGTTTTTTGCTTCTGGGGGCCCCAAAACGAAAAGTTATAGTGGTCCCGAGCTTAGGTCTTACCATGAGACCTACGGTAATAGCTTCTTCCCTATAGGGGAAATTCGCTAAAAACTTGGCGAAAGGCCGAAAAACAGCTGATTGGGTTATTTAACGTGTATTAAATGGGAGATTTTTAATTTTAAGATAAGACTGAAAGCTATGTAAACTTGAGAAATGTCTGGCCAAATATTTATAGTTTTTTCATCTAACACGAAATAGCTGTTTTTTTGTATTTGAAAGACTTTACCCGGAACCTCACCTACAGAAGAGCAATGATTGTTAGTGAAAAAACCTTAAAATAACTCATAAACTCATGTTCGCAATTAACTAAACAAGGCATACAAGTAAAAATTCAATTCTTAGCGATATCCCTTTGGGCAAACACAACCTTTTCAGCTCAACACATCTTTGATTTGAAATAGAACATCTTCGCGCCACCGGATGTCCAAGTAACACTCCGCCGCGTGCGCTGCCCGCTCGGCCGCCAGGGGTCTCGCCGATCACAACAGAACATACCAACATTCATACCAGCTTTCCGGTGTTATTTACAGAGTTATAGTTTAGAAATTTTTTAATTAGCTTCATAACATAGAGTGCTAGCTCCCCTTGTTTTATATTTCAAAAATTTGTTTTAGTTTTAACTAAATAAAACATTTAATTAAAGGTTTATTTATTCATCTTTAACTTATTACCTAGTGGGTATATGGAAAAAACTTTCACAAGGTCCTCTAGAGGACCACTATACCTTTTTTTTGACACCTTAACAATGTCTTTAGCACAATCGTTTTTTAAAAATCTTGTAATTAAATTAACATTACTCTTATGGGACTAAAATCCAATATGGCTACCACTGATGAAGACTCTGGTCCGTTATCTGTTCATTCTTCATGTTACTTCACATTGAAAAAACATCTATAGGCCTAGAGTTTTTCATCATAGAGTGAATTTATATATTTCCCTCTAAAAAAATCGCTTGTGATTTCAAACTATAAGTAAATATCATATGGCACCGGTCTGATTACTATTTAAACTCAGGAATCATGGTGTGCGTTGATTATTATTAAAATTTAATTTTATAGTTACCTATAAAAATACAATATATATAGTACTCCTTGTGATATAACCTTAGTGTTTAAGTGACGGACAAAAAAGTCGGTGAAATGAGAAAAGATTTGAAGTTTTCAAAGTGCCTATTTGTGCCTTTGTTTACAGGAACAAGTTCATTTCAATATAATTTTTTTACTTAAATTATACGTTTTTAGCTACCTTCTAAGTGTAATTATTTTGAAAAATACGTCTTGAAAATTTAGTATTTAATTTATGTATTCTGTAAACCATCTAAGTTGTCTTTGTGCAGGCAAGGAAAAGATAACTTAAAAAGTTTATTGCCCCAACGTAAAATGTGCATTCATTAATTCGTTCCTTGATGTCCACCATGATAATTTAATATGGTTATTGCTCTAATGGGAACTATTTTACCAAAACAAGATATAAAAGAGCCAGCATTAGGATATGGTTGAAAAGTTAAGACCTCAGGTTATTATTGTGGACAGGAAGACCGCTAGGCTCATCTCGCCCCTCGCCTGTTCCTGGAAGTTGAAACCCCATCAGACTGACGCAACCCTCTCTCTCAACCCCTTTCTCTCTCTCTCCCTTAGCCCCGGAAGCTTGGCCAATGTGCCTAGCCGGCGGATTTTTCGTTATGACGCCCCTTTCTACCTGAAAATCTTTGGCCAGAAACCCTACACTCGAGACCATCACCGGAAATAGTCGCAATCCGAAGTGTCTTCTTCTTCTCACTCGCCGGATATGAGGAAGAAACGAAGATTGTGGTAGTTACAGTAATGCGCTCGTTGTCGCATGATTGTGATCATGACTCTCGGTTTCAGACGTCTGAGGCGGTAGTGTGATTGCTATGTTTGATTTACAAGCCTCGTCATCTGCCGATGGTATTTACATAATGTCTCCCCGAAGTGACAGAGCGTTTGTCACAGGTCGTCAATCTTCTGTCTCTTGTAACAGCTAGAAAGGCGTTAATGCCTTTATGTCGTCACTGATAACGAGAGAGCTTTTTTACTTGTAAGCAAAATTGCAACTGTTAAATAGTACTTCTGCGTTCAATGTGCTAGAAACATATATTTGTGTCTCCTTGGTGTTGACAAAAATCATAGAGAAAGAATATTCTTTCTAAACAGGGGCGGCTCCAGGGGGGGGGGCCATGGGGGCCATGGCCCCCCCCGAGAGCTCCGAATTTTTTTAAAATTTCTAACAAGGTTTTACTAAAATTCATTCTTGTGTATATGAAATCATTTTTGACCCAATATCGGAAAAGCCGTTGTGTACAAGATTCTCGAAGGCGAAGCTTTTTTATTTCTATATAATTGTTACCTATGTCACAGAAGAATCATATCCAGAATGGCAAGGCTGGCTAAAATCTTGTAACAGATTTCTTGACGCCGCTATAGCTAGTTCGCGCGGCGTTGGGAGAGAGTGCGCTGAGTGCGAACTGTTTTATCGACATTCTAACTGTAGTGCACGGTTCAAAGCGTGGCGAGCGTTGTCCCTTACACCCTGCTGTGCCTCTCCTGTTAAATGTAATCATAACAAACCCTGTATATTTCTTTTCACAAATAAATGTAGCATCCAGTGGTATACATCTTTTTATGGTTAAAATTATCTTTAATTTATAAACAATAAACTATTTTAAGTTTGGATTTACAACACAAAAATTACAATAACGTAAGATTGTTTTATCTGTACAAAAAATATTATCAGAAAGAAAAATATCGATGATTAGTTCATCTAAATTGTAGTCACAAAACGGATAAGGTAAATACTAAAACACATTTTAGAGATGGGTTTGTACACTACAGAAACGCACGCAAACACCACTGATCACTCCTATGCTCCACTATGATTGACGAATTTTGAGGAGTGCTAAGATACCACCCCTTACAGAACTTGAATCATTGTTGAAAGATGCGGACGGTCGGTGTTTATAAACAACTTTATTTATAAATATGTCATCAGCTCTGAACAGTGGAGTGTTTTGAGGGTGGGGTGGAGTCAACCCCTAAACTTTGTTGGTGATAAGAAAGAAGGACGCCGCTAGAGTTCTGTGGAAATTAAGACCGTCGCAGCCGCCGCGCTGGCGTTGTGCGTTGTCGTGCTTTTCGTTGTGCACTTACAGACAGCAAATTCGTATAATCAATATGTTATTTTGAATAAACTAACCGAATGTCTAATCATCCTTCGGTTCACATTTCTTCTTGAAAAATTTAGCAGCTCAGTAACAAAATAATATTTAAAAAATATGTTACAGGATGGAGAAACCAAACAACTGCAGCCCACCATTAAGTACAGGAATAAAATTCCCTAACACTGTGCATTAAACTCTTGCTTGCCACAAATTAGTTAATTTAGTTGTTAACCTTTGAATTTCATGTATTATAAAAGTGAGTAGAGGAAAATATGTACTCTAATACTGCGCATATTACATTCAAAATGGACAAAATGTACCCAACGCGTGATATTTGTTTAGAATAATCCAATTAAGTTATCAGCTTACACAGACTCTAGTCTCTTATAGTGTGATCACATAATAGTTTTAATTTGAGAGAATAATAATAACTTATTAGGCCTACACAATGTACTTATATATATGTATGATTAAACATGCACATAGACATTCTTAATTTGTGAATAAACACAAATCATACGCACATGTCTCACTCTCAATAGTGTGATACAAAATAAAAACTAACAAATATAAATTACAGCTCATTAAATCTAAAATAATAATGAGATAGCGGTAATAAAATGCAGTAACAATGTTGGAAATTTAGCAAACACAAGATAAAAATTATTGATCAGTTTTCTGTACCTTAAATACGCGTGTATTAATTCTTGAATAACAATTTAATCAGACAAAATACCAATTACATTAACTAACTATTAATTCAAATACTTATCACAGTTACATATATTATTCTGAGAATATTTGGATTATACATCATCGGATGAAAATATATCTTAATTTGAAAGTAAAATAAATCAAAACAACAATATATTGTAATTTTTCTTACTTTAGAGATATTAGGTACTTTTTAAATTATAAAACTTTTTTATTTTAAACGGTGTAATGTAGAAAACGGCATCCAACTATTTGCCAAAACACTCAATTTGTGGAGCAGTTAGGCATTCCAGTGTGGCGGAGAAGTCGGACCATTGCAGTGGACCAGTCAGACCCAAATATTGTTGTTGTGACAGCGACAAGACAGGAGGCAGTGATAACACGCGGCAACGTCGCGTCGCGACAATTTGGCAACGTTTATTTCCGTCCCGTGGTAAAGCAGTATGCTTGGTTCCCAAGGTCTCCAGTAGATGGCGCAACGTACTAAGCGATAATACCGGTTACCAGATGTCCCATATGCTTGTTTATCTGTAGTATACTTCATCTGTGCCTATGTACTCTTAATTCAAGCTTAAATTTTTTGTTCAATATTAATAGTAGGAGACATTTTAAGTTGCTAGGTTGGCAGCGCGTTACGATTTGCCGCATAGCCATCTCTATTACTAGAGATGGCCGTTTGCCGCCATAATTTGGGATTGGAAAAAATTATTTATGACGAAAACAAAACAATATACGTTTATTTTGAAATAAGCGCATATTTCCTGTGTGTATGGATTGAAATAATTTTATTATTACCAAGACCATCGAGTAAGTGATTGATCCGTTTGAATACTATCTGGCATTCAATACTTATTTGGACTATACCATATTACTGTAGTCTCAACTAAACGTACAATCATAACAAAGTTGGAGTTCATTTAGCCTGTCTTAGTCCTATTTAAAAAATGAACAAATTATTTAATCATTAAATTAGGGACCGTCCATAAATACTTAACGCCCTTACGGGAGGAAGGGGGGTTTCGTCAGCATTATGTACCGTTACAAAGGAGAGAGGGGGGCTTCAACGCAACGTTAAGCACCTATTAAACCTTAATAATTAATTCCATAAATTATTCCAACAAATTCAAATTATCTTCAAAGTACAATGTTTTGACTTTTTGTGGGGGGGTGGGGGTGATAGTACAGTGTTACATAACTTTTGAGGGGGTTTACTGCCAGCGTTACTAGTCCGTTAAAAGGGGGGAGGGGTTTCTGATAAGCCGATTTTGGCGTTACGTAATTTATGAATGGCCCCTTAAGTAAAATTTTTAACAAAGTGTTAATAATCTCATAGTCAGAGGTGTTAATAAACACGTATTTGGGGGGGCAGGGGCGTACCCAAGGGGGAAATCGGGATATATCCCCCCCCCGAAATTTTTGGGTTATGGGAAATTTTTGGGAAGATTAATATCTTGTTCACAATTAAGGTGGTGGTCAGAGCTGAGCTGAGACTGGTGGGAAAAGCTCAGCCCTGATTGGGTGTGGACGTGCTCTCTCCTGTCTGGCAATTCTTGATACGTGTGATTCCTGTGTTATTTTGTGTTATTGTTTTTTCTTTTTAGCATGTGTTTTGTGCCTGCTTTTACAGTTCTCTGTTTTAGCTGTGTTTTTTGTCCAGGTTTTCCTGGCTATGTGTTACTAATCTTGTTATGTTCTAGGTTTTCTTCCACCAGAAGACGGGATCAGATTCCAGATCCCGGAACGTCGTGAAACTTGTTTTTTACTAATCAGTTATGGCAAATGTCCGCAAATACCCAAATCAAAATATAAAATCACCATCACCAACAATGAATTTCAAACAAAGATACAATTTTTAGCCTGTATGAAAGTTATTGCGATTATTCGTAAAAATCAAGTACTTCTTTATTACCACTAAAGATCTGAGAGAAGCGGAAGTAGAAAAGCAGATGATTTTGTAAAAGGATAGATTCTTGAGAAAAATTATAGATTAATCATTAATCGATTCGATGAATCGACGATTCTTTTGAACTCGATAGTCGTATCTATCACCACTGCGACTTCGGCAGATCCTCATTCTGTCGTTTAAGTTCCCTTCTAGCCCGGAGCGTCAGCGATGTCTCGTCGGGATTGTATCTTTGGATCTTCGGATCTATTCAATTATGTTCATCAGATCCTTATAAGGTCGGCGCGGCCGCAGCGCCCGCCATGCGGAACCAATTAGTCGCCGATACTGTCGATGGTCGAAATTGATTTTTGTAATCGACAGGCGCTGTTGAGTAACAGGTTTAGAGAGATGTAAGTGTTTTTATTAAGATTCGTTGATCTGGATAGATTAGATGGTGAAAATGGGTAGAGACAGACGCTTGCCTTTGTTATTAATAAAATTTACATATGTGAACTAATTTCGCAGCCAATGCAGCTGAGGAAAATGAAAAACTTTTTTTACAATAAAATCTGTATTTTATAATAATTTAAAATACACTTAACAAATTACAGTGGATTCTCTATTTCTCTTCTTAAAGTAGAGAAAAGTCAACACATAATTAAGCAATAACAAACATCACCTACCATAAACCTCAGTTATGAAGTCATTGACCTAGTATTTACCCTTTGTTTACGTATTGCTCATATCTTTATTATAATCTTTCCCATTGTTTTCGTACGTATTCCACTCTGCCACTTGCAAGGGTCGAGGAAGAGGCCAAGGCTTGCTAACTGAACGATCCCCCCCCCCAGTCTGACTGATAATCACCTGATAAGGTAAACAACAATGTAATACGCCTCTCCCATGATGCTCCCCACGAATAGTCTGTCGCTTACAGTTCAAGGAGGAATAATGAGTATTTAATTGGTGTTTAATCTTGTAAAAACGTAATCCCTAATCTATTTAGGTAATAAAAGTACATATCTCAAAACGTAGTGTTGCTATTGTTTAGAATATTTTTCGTTTAAAATTCAGTCACTAGCAGATCAACCGGTTTCACTCGCAGAAATACTTATTTAGATTTAATTTAACATTCTTTACAGTCATTAAAGCTATTATGTAAAAAGATTCTATGGCAACTGAATAATATTCCTTATGGTTTAACATTAAAATTTTAGAATAACGCGGGTCGAAAAAAATAATAAGGGAATTTTTTTAAACCGTTCTTAGTGTGCATCCAAAGGAAGTCTATATACCAAATTTCATCTCTTTATGTGTTGTAGTATTGAAGATTCATTGTCCGTTAGAAACCTCCATTTCCTTACATAGTATACTTATCAACAGATGGATCTAGATGAAGTAGTTGACAAAATTGGAAACATGATAATATTCCTTTCTTTAGCACAATGTAAAAAATATAATAGAAATGCAGAAATCCATTTAATAGTTGAAAATACTTGTCTAAGAGTAATTAAAAAAATTTGGGCGGTGAATAATGCGTTTTTGAACTTTAAAACGTTTCACAACACAGAATAATGAAGCTAATTAAAATTCTAATGAAAGCGGAGACCTTAAACTTTACTAAAAACAAATTAAACCAGCCGCTCCTCTGAATTACGACCTTGAGTAATGTGGGTCCAGATGTTCGCGTAAATATGTTAATTTTCGTAATGTTGCTACGAAATCGGCTATTTTCATTCCTTGCATCACTGGGCAGAAGTTTGTAGTTCTTCTCCGCTCTAGGTAGGAAAAGAGTCAGCTGGTGACGATGTAAGACGAGATATAAGATTGAACATAAAAGACAACATGCATATAACAACAATATGTAAGACATTGCAGGAGAAAACCTTTAGAGGTCAATAAGTTTTTATTTTTTTTTTTTTTTGAGAAGACAATGTTGTGCACGATAACGAAAAATTTAGTTTATCACACGGCCCTAATAGTAGTTTATACAATGATTGTATTATGAATACCTTTAAGCCACGAGTGAGATGTACGTTAGCGAAGCGAGTGATCTAAATATCTCACGAGTGGCTTAAAGGCAAAATACAATTGTTGCATACACTATTTTATCTACGACCAAAAATATACGACAAAATTTTCCCCGAAGTTAAACAAAACTCATGACTTTTACTAATGATGGAATAGGTCAACTCAAATTTGAGGTTAGGCACATAAGCAGACTTAACCATGAATCGTTGTGGAACAATCAGCTGATGGGATAAGTCAACTCAAACATGAATCGTAATGCAACAATCAGCTGATGTGCGAATTGCGTAATTGTTATTTTGACACTACTTCCGTCAAATGCCAAGCTCTCATTGGTCTAGAACTAATACTCTAAAGTGACTCCAGTATCATAAAGTCGTCATTATGCAACTGCTTGGTTTTTGGTGTTTTAATGTATATCATTATAATGTTTATTGTAATACCATAAGTGGTGCTTATTGCAATGGTCGTAGATAAAATTACTTTTCGGTGCTCGGTCATCAATTAAAACAACACGAAAAGCCCTAGATGTTTATTAGTGACTAATCACAAAAAAAATCAATAAGAAATTTACCTGATCATTTTCTTACATTTAATAAGCAACACTTAGGATGCATTTAATCACATACGCAACGAAGGACTGCAAAATAGAAGGATAAATTAAATAGGAAACTTTTTTTCCATTTTTTTGAACTAATTCTGAGATATTAATATACTTTACATACAATTAAAACTTGTGTAGATGGTTCGAAACTATATTTTTAATTGTTTTAAATTAAATATAAATAAGTAAGATCAAAAAGACTAGTTTTGCTGGATGTATATATGCAGTAATTACTATCATTGTTACCCTGACACTGATAGGACTAATAATAAACCGAATCATTGCCATTTTTCATATATAAAACTGCAATAACTTTTAATTTTTAATCATAATGTTTTTTTGCCAGGTCGTACATCCCATTGTTCCACACATTTCCGCTAATTCTACGTTTTCGTCATCAGAAGAGGGAACAAATCCTTAGGAAGTGTATCTGGGTGGAAGGCGGATTTGTATAAATGGTTTTTGTGTTCCCAAGCTTTCTCCAGAGATGCACATCGCATCACATTAGGTAACGAGCTGTTCACACCCACTCCCTTGTCCCCGGGTCTCATGTCGCTTGTCCTCAGCATGTCTCAGGCCACCCACTCATAATAGAACATGCTATGCAAGTTACGAACAACATAAGAACACAGGAACATCGAGTGCACTATGTTGTGGGCATATCTTCTCTGATTGTCATCGGCTGCTCAACTATTACCCAGCAGTCAAAACTAAAGTGGATTTCTTAACTATATTTCAGAAATACGACCTTTAAAATTAATAATTTTGAAAATTTATTATTCCCATCTTCATAACAGTAATGCACGACCTTTACCTCTCTTTAATCACCATAATCTAAATCCGACCGGAGAACGATTTCCGTGAGAAAAACTGCCTTTCACAAAACTTATACATTTTCATTACCGATAATTAGTATAATCACCCACGCTTTTGATAGTATGAATTCCACCTCTTGATTCCTTTTACTTTCGAATATTTCAAAAGATCCTTGAGGATAGCATCGTGCACGAGGAAGCGTCGTGAGGAGGAGACGAAAGTTGAAAGGTCATATGTAGGAAGAGAGAACACACGGGCTTCTTCTGCGGTGAAATACTCTTCACTGGTTTTACGATTCTATTATGTATACATTTACGACTAACGGGGTATTCTGCGGTGGTGTTAAAATAATAACGTTTCTCTCATTATTTAAATGTCAACAATAGGCCTCAAAGGTTAGAGAAAGCCAATTGAAGTACGCTTACGGATATATGATTTGCACAAATACTGACAAATAATTTTACCAGGTTTTTTTAAAGAATAGATTTAATGTTTCAGATAAAAATTTATTTTTTTTAAGTTAACTACTCGGGAAATATTCCAGAGATATCAGAAATATTGAAAAGCAATGAGCATTCAACAAGTTCACACATCAAGCATGAAACATTTCTTGAAAATTCCCCAGTTTCTGTGACATGATTGGCTGAATAACATTTGAATGCCAACTTTTTTGTTTAAAGAGGATAATTTGGTAATTGTGACAATTTTTCTAAGCGATCATGAGATGAGTTTGATTAATTAATTAAGTACAAGAATGTAAAGTAATAATCTGTATAATTTTTTTAATTGCCAATAAAACATATTAATTCCACTAAAACTTACTTAGACTAATAATTTTTACAAAGGGGCGAACAATACAGTGAATTATATACCAAACTAGCGGCTTTTAGGGGATGAAGCCCCTGTAAAAAGAAAAAATGTACAAAATCGTTATGCTATATAGAATATAATACCGTAAACCCGTCTTTGATTTTAAATTTGACCACCCTCCCATCATTTGCCATCTGCAAACGATTAAAACTGCAATGTCGGTTTAAAAATTATCTATATAAATTGGTTTGACAGCCGGGAGTCAGTAAAAAAGTAATCTTCGAATCTTATTTTAATACTCACCCAAGCCAATACAGTATGTATTTATCAACTAGAGTTCCTAAGCTTTTGGAAACTGAGTTTCCTCTTCCCTGTTTCCTATCAGTCTGCCTTTTCAAACGAAATCTTCATCTTTTTCAGTTTTTTCTATGTTACTAGGCTCAGTCTGACAAATCTGATGGTGTTTATTTTTCGATATTACGAAAAATGTTTCGTATTTTTCACCACACTACGACGAAATCACCTGTTTTACAAACGTCAAAAAACACACTGTTTGCCGTCACAGGACCGAAAACGTTGGGGGCCCTAGGGCCGAAGGTCAGCTGATCGTTTATTTGTTTGAAACAACGCCAGAACATCACACAATTATACGGCACTCAATAGGTTTCAAAGACAGGATAGTTGCGATCATATGATTTTCATAGCTGTGTTTGTTTGAATCATGATAAAGAAGTTGTATCGTCGCTCATAACCTTAAAGTTTTGTTTTCGAGTGAGTCAAATAATAATCTTTTCCTTTTTATAATTATTTAGGGTGTATTTCATTGTGTAGTGTGGTGAAAAATAGCATTCGCACCTCGGCCGAAAGGGTTTTGCAGCTTTCGATCGTTTCAAATTCTCGACTTAGTCTCGAATTTGAAACACGATCTCGAGCCTGCAAAACCTCATTTTCGGCCCTTGTTGCGAAATATACTATTTTCAGTACCTGACGATGCCAGTTGTACTTTTCCTATTTAAAGAAGTTTGTATACCAACTCAAAATAGATTAATCATGTCCCCGAATCAAGAAATTCCTAAAACACGAACTTACATAAACTATAATCCCATATGAATTACTATTCCATTATTCCTCATATTAAACTGGTATTTCTCTCGCCTAACCGGTTGGAGATGGTCCTGCTGTGAGCCGGTTCGCATGACATAACTGGTAATAAAGTGACATCACAGAAGATACAAACCACCTCTTAGCCACTCCCTGTACCCAATAACCCGGATTGTTGTAGAGATGTGACTTGGACCATTCGCAGCATATCTACATGCATCGACTGTTAGCAGTTGCGTTAGGCGACGTTGCAATTGTGTGCGACAGCTTTATAGCGGTTATCTGCAAGTTTATATCTGTAAATAAGTGTTAGTGTGAAAACGTCTGCCGGTGATGCAAGTTGAAAGGTTGTGAACGTGATAAAGCGTGTGTGATTGGATTAATGAAATGCTGTGTGGTTTTACCGGTTTTTACGGTGATTTTTTTCTCACCTAAGAATGATTAAAACATTAAAATTATATAATTTAACTTTTACTTAGCTTTAAAATGTATGTCAAATAAGAAAACAGATAACATTATATATTCTATTAAAAACCTCAATATTTCATTGCGAGCTGAAAATTTCTTAAATTAAGGGTTTAGTAATGGTAGTAATTATAGAATTTAGCGATACGAGAAGCTATTATTTTTAAGGCTAGCAATTAAAAGTAAAATTCAGCAAAAGTGTCTGCTTTTTACGTAATCACTTTTTTCATCAATCATTTTAGATTTTAAAAGAATAACTCAAAGAACGATTCTTAAACCATTTCTTTATTTTTATCATGGTGTTCCTATTAATTTGTGATTTTCTATGACAAAAATAGTTGGTAGTAAAGGAAACGATTTTTATTTTTTTATTTATATAGCCGACCATCAACGAATCAGTCGTATCTATATAGTCCGAGTCAAATAATTCGGCTCAGGCCGTCCGTAAGGCCATCGCTAAAATTAACAGTAGACTTCTGGGAAACCTGGTCCACGTTATTTAATTCGAGCTGTAAATCTCTATCGAGCAAAAGGTCAACAACTCTGAAATTTGAGGAGATGCAGAGTTGTAGAAAACAATAAGTCTCTATTCTGGGTAATAAAACAGAAGAAGGAAACGCTGGGACGCAGGCCGAAGCCGCATGCCTTCTCGATAGCTTACGTAAAATACGTGTTGTTGCGACATAGGTTATACCGGATAGGAGAAGCGTTTATAATTGAGGCCTGCCAAAACTGACGGGAATATGAAGGAGAAGAAGAGACGTAGGGCTAATGGATTCTGTCATGACCGGACATGGAAATGTGGAATCCTTCGCTTATCGTACCGTCGATTGGGCAGTTGGACGGGTGGTGTTAGAGATAAGCATCGAGGATTAAAATAACATTTCAATCGAGTGTACTTTCGATTACGAAAGTACTTTTAGACATTAACAGTTTCATTCGACTACTTGTTACCAAAAGGCGCGTTCAGCCGCACTCACCGGTAAGATTTACCACCACCGATCATTGTTGTGCATCCAACGAAACATTGTTACGGTGGGTGGATAATCCCATCTTCGACTCATCGGGGATTGCGGCTGAATGCGCCCAAAGAAGTCCGTCTCGTTGACCAAGGATGCATAAGACCGGTCTTCTTTTTACTTCCTAGCTGATGAAACCCTACTTCGCTGGGCATTCACATTAGTTAAATAACAGCTGTTGATTTACTTAGATAATAGTAAATAAACGGTATCAGGAAACTGACACATACTTTCTCCCTTCAAGTAATTTAAAACCAGAAAACATATTTAGTGAAATAAAACAAATTAACAATTAATTATCACACAAATATATGCCAAATGTTATCAAAAACGGTTAGTAAATAACGGAGATATCGATTTTTTAAATATTTGCCATGAGAATAACATTGGACAACGTACTGCGTTTACCGCCGAACTAAAATATCAATTATCTCCGCAACCAGTTGACATAAACTCATGATTCAAAATACTAGATTATTTAGTTTTTCAAGTCAAATTTAATGGTTGCAAGTATATTTTCTTTAGAGGTCACAGATTTTGTGAAATTTCAAAAATATAAATTTCTTAACACTTAAACCCCCATAGCTTCTGAACCTGAATTTTTACAGACATGCGGGTGGTGTCATTTTGTTTGTCATCTTAAGCACTAAAAACCATGAAATTTTTATCAAAATCGTTAGAGCCGTTTTTGAGAAATTTGGATTTTTGTCATTTTTTATGGGTTTTTATGGTGTAAATACCCTTAAAAATCAAAAATTCAAAAAAATGAAAAATACGCCTGGAGATACCACCGCTTTATACCTACATGCCAAATTTCATGAAAATCGGTCCACTGGTGTCGTCTCTAGCTTTGTTTACATCCACACACACACACACACACATACATCCACACACACAGACAGACAGACACCACGCCAAAAACCATTTTTTTGGATTCAGGGAGCACTAAAACGAATATTTCCACTACCAACTCAAATTCGAAAAATTTGACGAAAACAATACTTTCTCCATATACATTGTATAGGGGGGAGAAAGTAAAAAAGCACTGTCCATAAACACGAAACACCCAAACTTTGACCCTCTGTAAGTCCAAGCCCTTTGTAAATTTCGAATAATAATTTAGGGGGTGCCCACGCTATAAAAGGAGTGTACGTACAAAATTTGGTGCTTCTAAGTGTAATGGTTTGGCCTGGAAATTGATTGGAATTTTGCTTATATTAGATAGTTAATGGACGGGGTATAGCGTGGAAGAGTGATATTGTGTATGAAACGTTTTAATTGATTTATTTTATAATACATACCAAAAGATAAAATATGTTTGAATGTATAGTATGTGTATGGATACAAAGTATTGTTGTCGTATACTCAAACGAATCTCGATCATTATCACATTCTGAACAAGTATCGAAAAGGTTTTTGATTATTTGAATCAAACACGATTTTTATTTCACATACAAATACTTATAAAAGTAGTATACACGTTATTTATCGAAAAAAGTTCTAAACTTCCTAGAGTTTCACCTGTTTAAAACTGCACCTGTTCAAATTAAGATAACCAGGAAGCTTTTCAACTTTTTGAAGAATAACGGTAGAGGTGTGTATGAGGCAGGACCATGGTCCTGGTATAAGGTGATAAAACAGTCCAGTTCAATAAAGAAGTCTGAAGTCTGAAGAGGCTAAAAACAATAATAGATAGTAAAATTATCACTGATAAATAATTTCTAACGTTATTTCAAATCTTACGCATTCAAATCTAACGTTTTATAATGAGCAGATCATAAAACATGTGGAGATCGTTTGGTGCCCAAAAAGAAGCTAATCTCAATCGTAAACCTGAAATTGGAATCTTTAGTAGCTCTTTAACTGCCTACTCGGCGGCAGTGTGGAGAATCAATCCTACTGCGACCGGAAAATTGAAGACTGATCGGGCATAGACCTACAAGCAAGCTGCCGTAGTGGTATTTGATCCTTGTTGGTTATTTAATTTCCGGTAAATTGCTAAAAATCTTTTTAGATTTCCAAAATTGTAAAACATAGCTGTGTAAGCCAAAACCCTCTCATTTCAAACCCGTACCATATAAAATGTATTAGACGCAAAGACAACTGTGTCTTTGTTGTAACAAACTTTTAATATAATCTAAAATAAGAAGTTAACTGTGGGTACTAGAAAAACCACGGAATATATCAAGTGTCATGAGACTTGATACTGGTAAAACCATGGTAGGAACGAGACAAACCATAAAATATTAGTGTTTAGAAACGACTCGCCCAATAGACGAGCCGACCATTTTTTTAGTCCATTTAAAACCGATATAAAAAATGAACACTGGAGCAATAATAATAACCAAAACATTACAACAGACGAAATTAAGTACTTCTCCTCACAAAATGACAGGCCATAATTTCGACGTCGCTTTCATACAGCCGCAATATGATTAGCAAAACAGAGATGAGCGTGGATTATTGAGACGGAACATGTCATCTGATGAAGGAAACGGACACTTTGATGTCTATAATCATTTGTTGTAATGATAATCAGGTGTTCGGTTACATAACAGCTGATATGCAATCATGCCAACCTCGAACTGCTAGCTACACGAAATAACCGTACAACTGTGGTTCTCTTCCACGAGTTATTGGCGATAAATTGACGATTTGTTTTCAATTAGTCTGCGTCAGTTTGGAATGTGGGGCGAATGAGTGTGAGAACGTTATCGATTTTGAAAGTGGCTGACCTAGTTGTAATTTGGAAGGGTGTTATGAATATTTTTGCAACTTCAATGTCTTGGGCGAGGAAAATGGATGAGACAGGAGGAAGATTGCTTTAGTATACACTCATTTAATAAGCTAGGGTTTTTCATTCAAAACTCCAAGATAGATATGAACCTACTTAAATAATGTAAGTGTAGGCAAGAGAGCAGCGATACGTTTTGCTGTTAGCATAACTTATGAAAATCAGACCTAATGGAAGAACTTTAGGTACCTTGAAGTTTGATATTCCCTCTAAAATATTTAACACCGAGTTAGACATTTTTTCATATAAAGCAGCTGGTTGGAAAAAATACAGTTCTCTCAACAAAGCCATGGTATACCATGGTATATCATTGGGATTGATCATAAAATTGTTGTGATTGATTGACGTTAGAGAAGAAAATGTTACGTATGCTGAAATGTTAACTGTTAAATTAGTAAACATATTCTCAAAACAATATTATTCTCAACACTTATTTGATTATAACAAACAACTTTTGAGTAAAGTAGCATGTTTTTGAAAACATTTATGTCCGGACGAATTTTAGACGAGCTATAAAGCTGGAAGCGATGTAAAATTCAATTTTTTCAAAATTTGTTTTCTGACAAAGATTTACAAATCATCCTAATCATGTCCGATTTAAATGATCAATAGCTCAAATTAAAGCTAGTAATTCACTGGATGTTTTAAAACCAATCCTATTTGGCCGCATTTGAGACTGGAGATACCAATCCTCATGAAATTCTGACAAATTCAGTTTTACGTTGATTGGAGATCTATACCTCATCTCAGAATCAACCGACTGAAATGACTAAGAGCTTAAATGAAAGCCAACAAGTTACGGTGTTATTAAGGCCGAAGTCCGTCTTGATTATGTGTTATATTTGGATGTATAAATCATTAATTTTATAAAATTTACGAAAGTAAAAAGATGATATGTTAAATGATGGTTTATAACTCAAATCAAGTAAATCCGATTTTAATGAGCGATAGCTGTTTTAATACCAGAACGAACTTTGAGACTCATTTAAAACCTGCTATTCGTGTGTCATGAATACATATGACAAATAAATATATTTTGAATTGATTTGGTTTGAAAAGAAGGACGAACACGCCTAGTCAGAGTATAAATGGCGTTACTGGCTCAATAGCTTGACCGGGTAGTCACTGTATATTGAAAGAAAACAGGAAATGAAATGTCCTTTTGCTCCTCCCAACTGAAAGATCACCTACTTTAACATCATCCCAGTAATTTTATAACCAACCTGCCCACATAAAGAACATGCAAGGTTAAATCATGTGTACTTTCAAATTTCTTGTAAAACCGGTCTCTTTACGGCTTCGGTTTCATCCAGTGACTGACATAAAGCTGAGAGTGAAGATACTTATTTGAAATAGTCTAGTCATTACCCGAGTAAAACAAACTGAGCAATGACTATAAGACAATGGTTGGACTCCAGTAAGTGAGGTTAACGTAACGTAGCGTAACGCTGGGTTACGTAACGGGGATGACAGGTGGTCTCCGAGTCACCCAGCGTGACAAAGCGTTACGGAGTTAAATCTCTTTAGGCCAAGAGGCTCTTCTTCGCTGTCCATTTGAACGCCTACCGCGCCTCCTCTGTTTTTAAACGAAACAATGAATTATTATTTCTAGCAGCATATCTACGAATTTCCGGCGTAAATATTTAGAGACGTTTGAATGAGATTACGGGGGTTACCGTTCTACGGAATTCGAACAGTGCTAGTCTCCCATTGTTTTGAATAAAATCCTCTTTTTACCTTCCTACCTTCATTAATTTTCATGCTTTCACTATCACGCATGGAAATTGATTATTCTATGAAAAACAGTGGCATAACAGTTAATTCTGAAAGGCACAGTGGGGAGATAACTATTAGATGACTATAAGATAATTCGCCAACTATGCCACCTGACGGATTAGTGAACCTCTCTCTCGCACACGCGATCTCCTAATCCATTAGGTACCGTGGCCGTTGAATTAAAGTACAGGCTCAATGGGAGAGAGGAATAGTTGTTATTGGCTTCTCGGTTATAAATCGCTTATGTACCGAACCAGAATTTAATTTTAAAGAAGTCATTGTTATTGTTATTTATTGTATAATTATTAACTTCCATCTCATTCGTAATGCTGGATATAGTTGATTAATTATAAAGCCCTTATATCTAAATTATGATTTGGATTTTGGCGGACATTTGCCATCACTGATTAGTAAAAACAAATAAACTGAACACGCCAACCTCATAAAGAAAACAGGATAACCCGGCATAGAGTAATGATGAACTTCGTAAAGAGTTGTCACTTCCATGTTAACTCGGTGGTAAGGGAACAGTAGCGCTGTATGATAAAAGTGCTGTGAAATAAAAAATATCGATGCGATATATCGATCGTCGTCTGCTTTGTTTATCTTTTCTTTTTCTTGTTTTGTTTGCTAGACTTTCAATTTTAATGGTTTACCGATTTGTTTAGATTAAATTGATTAAGTACATTTGCCACTAATGCAAGTTGTTTCGCGAAATACTGTACTGAGTGATTCATATTGTGCTTAAAGCGATTGATAGAAAATAAATACGTAGATGTTTACATAAAAGCACTTAATAAAAATTAATTTAGTTAATTTTACTAATCAGTGATGGCAAATGTCCGCAGAAATCCAAATCAAAATATAAAATCACCATCAACAACAATGAAATTCGTTATACCTATTGCAATAGTTATAAAAACAAAATATAATTACCAAAAACAGTTTATGGTAAAACTTAGCTTGGAAGACCAGTTAATCCTAGTTAGTTTTTGTTAATAAATCATCAGATGATATTTTTAACCAATAGGCCTATTGAATACTAATAGCTCGTAAGAGTTCCTGATAGCTGATTTCTTTATCATTCTCATCTACAAGAAAATATAGGGCGATATGTAAACATGCTTATCATCGTATACGCATTAATATTTGAACATAAAAGAAATCATGGATTAATAATTGTCGGATTAATCTATTCATAGATTTAACCTCCAGTAGTAACTTTAGTTTCTTTATTTAGTAGGAGGAAACAAAAGTAATGGAGAAAGTGGGAAGCAACCGACTGGGTGCAACCATCACTTTATTATTCGGATAATCAGCTGATTGGGGGTCAACAAGTGGCGTTTTGCAAGATCGGAAAGAATGTTGAATCTCCAAACCCGTATGGAGATGTCCGTCAGCTGTGGCGTAACACCAACTAACAATCCGGTGAGGTATGGGAGTTGATAGGAAGTGACTGCAGGTCTTGTTTTGACTCTAGATCTCTCTTCTTTTGGCGTTGATGCAATCAGTGAAATGTTTGTAGGCGTAGTTTACTGTAAATTTCTCAGATATTCAAATGTTTGGAAATTTTGTGATGATGTCGTATGTGAACTTTTAAAAGCTTCGCCTTTGCAAATAGTGAGGATTAAGTTCTCTTTGTTAATGGTTGTACAAATATATAAATAAAAAAAGACTTATATCGACACTACTGAGAATATTTTGAGAATATTTTAGAATATTGTCTGTTGAAGATAAAAATACGCACAGGCTACTCCATATTCTTTGCTCTATTGCTCTTGCAACAACTACTCTGAGAAATCAGGTTAAATCAAACTAATCTTTTTTTATTGTATAAAATCTTTTTATATATATATATATATGATATATGATATATGTTGGCTAGTCAGTCAAATAAGTATAGTTCGCACCAAATGACGTGGTCCGCTCATGAGACCATGAGCCATTGGCTTCCGGACTGCCTGGGTCACGTTATTTGAAGCGTACCGTACTTCCCATCACCTCAGTTTCATTCGAGAACGAAATGAGATACAGGATTAAAACTTACCTCCAGAAGTAGCAAACGTAATTTGATCCTAACATTCAGTCTGTCACCGGTTAGAAAGTGAAGGATCGTTGTTCACCAGGCGGCAACCAGAGGAATCGACAGCCAAATTGCTGATTCGTACTGAGTCGGAGATAAGATCAGAAAGGAAAGGATCGGTGAGTAGGTACCGACGTGTCTAGCGCGTGAAAGGGCTGAATTTTGTAATAAAGAAGAATCTCATTGCGTCACATATCTCTGAAGAAGAGGCGGAAGGGTTTTGCATAACATGGAGGGGTCATAAATTTTACGTAGGAGTTCAATTTATGATTTCGGTTGAGAGTGGGCTGCTGAGTTCATTTTCCCAAAAAGAAATATTTACCGATATTAATATCTTAAGATTAGAAATAATTTGTTGATCATAAATTAACTTCATTTTTGATTAAGGTGTACAGATTTTTGTAAACTAAAAAAAGTACTATTTTGTCACAGGGTTGTTTATTTACTTCAGTGCTACTACTGGTGTGCATTATACTTAGGTTTACACTTTTCTGTGATTTCCTTTTGAATAAATCTGTTTATTCATAGGTGAAAAGGAACTAATCATTGAAAAATCATTCATAAGAAAAATTGTTTTCAATAAAGCATTTTATCATATGTGTAGCAATACTGAGATTTACCCTGTATTCGTACAGTTATCTTGTTACACAAAACCTTTTGGACACAAGATTGAGTTTTTATAAATTAGGTGCCAGCTGTCGTTGAGTGGGCTAAATTTGACTTTCTGTTTTATAAATAGGTACCTTAGTGAGTAATAAAATCCATGCCATCGCCTTCGGGGTGGGCAACAACTTGAGAGGGGCGGGCAACATATACACGAACATCTGACAACATTTATCGGTGGGCTATAGCACAAAGTCGTTGGTAACAACAATAATCTGTCATTCATATTTCGATTAAAATACTTGTCTGGGTAGTTTACAATTTCATAAAAAGTAACAATAATAAGAACTATAATAACTTTAGTAAATCTCCTTATCATACTGTTTCATGTTAAAAAAACCCACTAAAATAACAATGAAAAATAAAATAAGAATATAGGCCTAGTGCTTTAGGTTTTCTATTTTTGACCCGCTAGAATTCATTACCGGTTTTTTCTGGAGAGCGCCCAGGGTACTGGTGGACAGCCGAGCCTGAGACTCGGGTTGGATCAGTAAGAGCAGCTTGTAAAATCAAATTTATGCGATAGGTATAAAGGTAAGATTATGCCGTGTAATTACCACGGTTTCCCATAAAGGGAAGATTACCATGGCTGTAAACAAAGTAAAATATTGCACGCACATCAAAATAAAACTTAGATTTATGAAGATATTATGTTACTTCACCAGATTATTTAAGCAGACTCAAGTGCTGTTTCCCTCTGCCTTTGTTTACTTACGTTGACAAGCTGTAAAGCACCTGGATTATTATATACGCTAAGCTCTCTTTATCAAACCGTCGTTGTTTGCACATAACTATTTTTATTCTATTTGTTTCAAACACTTTCCCCAGGTCCTTCACTACCAGGGTTTTATAGGAATCTCCTCACATAAATTTGGGGGTGCCTGTTCAGAATCCTAAAAAGCGTGGAGTCTAGAATGCAGCGACAAGCAAGAGTTATGTGTGCAGAATAAGAGGTTGTCGAAGCGTAACTGCTCTTCTGATATATGATGGCTAGACAGCACGGTGAGACGGAACCCTAGCCGACCTCAACGGACGGCGTTGTACGCCTAAGTGAGAATAAGACTGCTTGAGTTGGTGGGCGAAATATCATACCTAGCAGAGCAGGTCATGACGTCTTCGTTGATACGATCACCTTCGAGGAGTCAAGAAAGTGGCCAACTGTAGACCCTACATTTATCTAAATTTATCTATAGGTAGTGACTTCAAAGTGGACATGAAAGATAAATTCGTCCAAGGGAATTAAAACATTGATTGAAACTGATATTATTTTTAAGGACTGGCAATTTACGTTATTGGTACGTTTAGCTATAAAGCTTGGTTCAAAAGCTGATTGTCGATATTCCATAGTCAATCTAAACTACTTTGGTTTGGGAGTTACATTTTAAGTGTTAACATTAATGAATTAGCGCCGTTGAAGTTTAAATGGGACAAATCTTGTTTTCAATGTGTAGTATTATATAATAAAGAATTTCAACCATGGAGGTTAGTAACATTACAGTAATCAGATAGTCAGCCTATATAGTCTGAATCAAACAACTTTTCCCAGTACGCCCTTAAGACAAATGTCAATTTTAGCATTGGCCTCATGGACGTTATTTGACTCGGAGTGTACTTAAATATTCTTTTAAAATAATTTGAATAGATAAAGGAAATGGTATCAATATATTTATCTTGAGATTTACATCTATTTAGTGGTTGAAGTTCTTGGGTTGAAGTTATTACTCATGCTGATCAATATGGGTTCACCCTCTTTAACACAGTGATGTTGACTGAATTTACTTTCGACTCGGAATTGAAGTTAAGATCAGATCGTATGATACCAATTAAAGTGATAAATCAATGGAATTCACAACTGCTCAAGTCTCAAGACTTTATACAGTGTGCCCAGCATAACTGTGCCACCATTGGTATCTCATAAACTATATGTTTAAAAAAACTTTAAATTGGGGACTTCGCCTAACTTTTATTCAAAAACCTAGGTGAAATTCAAAAATATGGATTCCAATAAACAAATTAAAATTTTCATTTCAGAAACCCTTCCCTCAACTGTTTATAGATAAGGTGCTTCAGCAATAGACGATTAGTCCCGGGCTTATTTTCCTAACGTGGAGACCATAAAAGCATGTTAAATGAAAAGTTTCTACTGTAAAAGATAAGTTTCTCTTTATTATATTTTTTTATGAAAAGTCAACTTGGGCATTTATTTGTCAGTAGGGGTTTCTGCAATCATAATATTTGGTTTTGTAATTAGGGATTAAGTATTTTCTTTGGTTTGCTCTGAAATGTAGGATTACTTTTAATTTACACAACACAATAATTAATTTTATTGTAATTTTACATACAATATACATATGATTTAAGCTATTTTTGTTTAACGGCTGTCCATTGTTTATGCGGTGCTTAATGTCTAATAAAAAAGGCAGGCTACTGGTGGGTCATTGAACTTTTTTATGTTTGATAAAAAATAGTAAAACAGTTTGACAACCACTGATTGGGATACAAAGAATTAATTAATTACATATCGCATTTCTTTTGATTAAAAATACTAATAATTGGGAGGCAGCTTCTCACCTAAGAAGTCTATTTTATTTTTATTTGATGCCATTGACTCAGCAGCTTGGCGTGTTTTCGGCTGCCCCAACACCATTCGATTTTTTAGGAGTAGAGGGCGGTCGGATATCGGTCCGATTGGGTCAACCCCGAACTCCCCCACTACGCTTCTAATTTTTAATTTTTAATTTTAAATATTCCGAATGAAAATATACAAATTTCAGAGAGTATGTTCTGAAGAACCATGTTTTTTCTCCGTTATTAGTAGTCCGATCATCATAATCTTAATATCAGCGTTAATTGGGTTAAATTTCGCAACTTTTTTGTCTGTTGTATATTTTTTCTAAACTTTGCGGTTTTTAAGATATTAAGCTTTGAAAATAAAAATAAACAGTCACCATTTTGAAATAGTACAAAGTAGAAGTTTGATACTTCATACAAAAATAGTTCTTAATTGTGGTTATCCATTTACCAAGTTTGACGTTTATACGTAAAGAGGTTCGTGAGATATGAATAAAATATGTAAAAATCACAAACCGACACACAGACAGAAAACGAAGCACTTTAGAACCTATGTTTACATATACTTTTTTTCTTATTTTTATCTCTACTATCACGTACTAAAATATTTTACCATTATTTCCGGACACCCTGTATAAATTGAAATTACCAAATAAATAGCGTTACGGATTTTCACTTTCACAACTGGAGCCTAAACAACTTGTGATCATTACAAAGATGCAAGCAACACCTGTAGCATTTACATATCCGGGTTCCAGGTGTATGGCTGGCAATGTTTGCAATTTCATCTTCAGTCTTCCTCCTTATTGTGATTGCGGCCGACCTTTACACGCTTATGGCTGCTGCTCCTTCCGGTGTCGATTCACTTCCGCTTTCTCCGATTCAGACAACAAGACAATCGTCGAAGCGTTCAGAAAAGGCAAGGTGTTTCGCTAATGAAATAGCGTGTAATTTATAATTTATATCTACCAGTTGATGATGTCCCGCTTCGCTGAGAAAATTAAACAAATAACTGTAAATAAAAACATATGCATCAGCTTTTCAGCCATTTTAACCTTTCGGAGAATTCATCAAAAAACCTATATTTTTCATGGGATTTCCTAACCGAGTCCTTTCATTTAAGTTTACGATTAAGGGTGTCAGATTTTATGGTTTTCACAAAAGTAAGGTAAGTTATTTGGACTTCATAACTTAAATGGTTATGAAATTCATAGTGATATGGACCACAGAGAAGAATCAAACAGAGGTTTCTTCTAATGTTGCGCTCAGCTGGTGTCGAGCGCTGTTGTCGAGGACTAAAAAATAGTTTACCATTAACGCCGCGAGAGAGCAGCATCGTCGCTGCCCTCTCCTAATTTAACTTAACTGTAGCTAGTAACTGGATGTAACTAGTAACTAGTAACTTAACTGTAGCTGGATTTAACTGTAACTAGCAAGCACTTGGGCGCAACAGAAGACCTATTTAAAAGCGACCTCTGTTAGATTCTTCTCTGTGTATATGGACTTCATAACACCGAACATAGTTCATTCAGTGCTCGGAGTTCAATTTTTTTCAGTAATATTGAAATATTCTCTAGTGAATATTTTCAATGTCTCTGCAAGGAAGCTCCAATAGTAATCTATATAGCTTATGTGTATTTTATGAAGGCGTGCAACAGACTCTAATCATATATAGATTGTTAGCTTCCATTCCACGTACTTTGAATTTCGAACATTCCTGGACATCTTGCAGATTGCAGAAATAGCATTAAATTAAGTAGATTGCAGTTGTATAAGATTTAAGTTTACTTGGTGACTACTTAGTATTCACCTCAGATACTTGTATGAACTGTAACATTTATTTGTTTTGATATACATATTTTTATTTCGCTCTCAAAATCTACTGCTTCTGTTCAGCTACATTTTACAAGCATTTAAAGGAGTAAGTCGTGAAATCCTTTTTTAATCATTAAAACACTTCTGAGTAGCACAGATCCAAATAATGGAGTAAGTAATACTGATGTACAAAGTAAAAGTTTATATAAAGAGGTATTTCACAAGACTTATGCCTTTATGAAAAAGAAACACTTCTAAACAAACACGTAATATTAATTGCCTTACGATAAGTAGAAGTTGAGAACCTTTTACTGGACATTTATTTAATAAAGATAAGTAAATTACCTATGGCGTGTTTTATCGCACTCATAAAGCTCATTTAACGAACAGGTTTCGTGGGATTGTTGTTGGGAAATGGCTTTGGCAAAACAGGTTTGATAAGTTATATTTGAGTCTCGATAGCATTTATAATAGCAATAAAGGGAGAAGTTTTTAAATTATTACTGTATCTTGGTAAAAAAAATTGCACTGCGTGTAAGAATATTATGCGAGGTATAATTAATACAAGAAATTACAATACTGTATGAAGGAGCATTTGGTTTATCGAGAGGTATTTCTCTAAGGCCCTGTCATGGAAAGCTTAGAGTTTTAAATTATTATTAATGATTTTTCTGAACAAACTTAATTTTAATGAAAGTTTAACGTAACTCTTTACATAAAATAAATATCCTTACAAGTAAGTTTCAGTGTCAAGGTTCTCTAAAGATTCCTTTTCACAAATTGAATATTTTTTTATTATTTTTAACAAATTAAAGAAAAAATTAATGTAATATGATTATACACGGGTATAATCTAACAAACTTTTTCTAGCATGCAATATTAAAAGGCACATTTCCCAACATCAATAAATTTACTGCCCTTGCACAAAATGTATGTAATGTATGTATGTATGCATGTAGGGTGAGTGTATCAATGAATGACCGGTTAAGTGTGAGATCTCGGTTCAAATTAAGATTACTCCCACACTAAATAGTTTTCGATGTGCTCTTTAACGTTTAAATCTTGCATAAGATCTATAGATTGACATTAGATATTATTTTAAAGCTAAATAGAAAGGAAAAGGTTTTAATCGATTTTTAAGAAAATTATGTCGTGGTTTCAGTGAATGACCGGTCTTGTGTCAGTAAATGACCGAGGTCATGTTTCAGTGAATGACCAGGTTGATTTCTACTAACATAGATAAAAAAATATGCCTGGAAAATAATTTTATTATAAAGCTCCAAATAAAAATGGTAAAAACAATAAAAATTTACACTTTTGTGAATTTTCTTTTAATTTAAGTAATGGCTTATTTTTATGTTTGATGAGTTTTATATTGAAACTTGTAGAAAATGAAGGGCTGAAATCTTTATTTGTCTCGGCCTTGTTGTCTAATGAGTTTTTATCTGATCTCATATGGAGGTTTCACCTTTGTCCCTGTGATACATTATCAGATGACCTTGGCAAGGTGGTCAGTGATCTCAAGTCACGACTTACCCGTTGACCTACTGTTCTTTTCTAATATTTTCTAACTAACGCAATATTTATCCGATGCAAACGTTATTAATGTTAGGAATGTTTGGGTATGAAATTATTGTATACAACCATATTTTGGCTTTAAATTTTCTCCCGGTAAAAAACCAAGCAGATGTTTTTAATTTAATTTTTGCGGAAATTTGCCGAAGAGTAGTAGAACTTTAATATTTGAGTTTATCCGAAATTTTACAACCCTGAAAATCACGGCGTTTAAACTACTAAAATGTAATAATCATAGGGGTATGTTTAATAGTCATGAGTTGTTTCGTGTTATGTTCAATGTGGCTAACGAATTTCGGTTTCAATTTGGTGGGCATACAATTTTTAGCAAATTAAAATCTTAAAAATGTCAATGAAGCTTATGGTCTATTTTAAGGCTTAGTCAGTAAACTTTAAAGAATTACTTAACCTTGAAAAGATTTCGCTCATTTGGAAACTTTGCATACTTATTTAGAAGAACCTAAGAGTAAATATACCAAAATTACCCGTAAATATGCGGCTAGCTGTAGCAGCAATTAGCGGGAACAGAGCACTTCTTTTAGTTTTCAAAAACATGTCGAGAAGCATCCGTGGTACAAAGTACCAATGTAAAATATAAAGATTCAATTTGCTACGAAATTTTTTTTTACATTTTCTTGCATTTGTAACGTTTGCCGAGTTATAGGGCCGTAAAAAACGTGTTTTTTAGTTTTTAACTTATAAAATAAGAATATCAAATTTTAATGGGCACTATTAAGTTCAGCCATTAATTATTGTTTTTTATAATAAAAGATTCAGCAATTATTCATAGTCAAAGGTTCAGCTCAAAAAACAAGCAATAGAATGCTAAATCATTGCTTCATGTTCATTGATTACCGAGATATTGAAATGTGTAACCTTCTTAAGGATTACATTGTGAATAAGTATGAAGGTATGCTGACATGAAAATGTAAAATTCGGGGGTTTTACGCTATTAAGTTTTACTAAGATATGTTGCAAAATATTCCATAAATAGAACGTTTTTATCCCCTAAAAGTATAACTAAAAGTGAAATCGGTAACTAGTTTCGAATATTCGAATTTCTCTAATATACGTAAAAACTTTGTGTAAAAAAAATCTTCCTAGCCAGATAGCTAGTGAATCAAATAACATTACAAAAAATTACATCCGCGTCCACAACTGGATAAGACTCTCGGGAGAAGATTGCTGGAAAGTTGTCATCCTTGGAAGGCAAGAACGGATCTGGTTGCCGTTGCTTATCAATCCTGAATTTTAAGTCTGCTGTTATTAACTGTGAGAATTTCCGATCGACCTCAACCAACAGCTACTATAAACCTATATTAGTTGTAACAGACTTTTGGGATTAAACTAAAACTTTATTAAAGTTAAATTAAGCTCAAAGTACATAAATTTTCCAAAGGCAGTTCAATTAAACACATATCCCTAGTGAGGGCTTATGGATAAGACATTTTATTGTGAACATATATTATAAAATGTTTTTCATTCCGAAAAATTATTTCGGGACTCTTTATTCCTATTGGATCTATGTTGCGTCTTTAAAACTGATTAACCCTTAAAGAAATACTATAAATGTGTAAACATAGTCGTTTGTTTGAAATACTAACAATTGGTTATTGAGTTTATTTTATAATTTAGTTATTGAGACCTTTGCATGATATATATTCTCCGATTAGTAAAAGCTAGTTTCACGAATATGAAATCTGACTCCGTTTTTTTGTGGTAACAAAATAACTTTCGTTGCCACAACAATCTCTGTTTTTTTTAGAATGTTCGTATGTTTTGCTCTTTTAGTTCAGTTGCCGTTTCAACTTATTATTTGATCAGTCTTGCCTGTTCATTATGAATTTCATTGGAGAGCCTATATTTCATTATACGCCTTTCCTCCTTAAGGCGAGAGGTTAGTATTCAGAAATAATTTCCATACTGAACAATCTTCATACATAGTCACGTATCGCCATACGTTTCCCAACAACATGAATCTCCATACTTTTTCCAATTACCTACGATAGCCACAATTGTTGCGGCTGGAGCCATTACAAAAAGTCTCCCTTCATGCAGCCTTCATATCGTTTATTTCTATGAGTTTGGAGGCCCTATTGCCATGATTCACACTGTAGCCGTTCGACTTCACGCTGACGCCGACGGCACTGAGTCACTGAGCGCACCGCGCAGCGAGGCTATTGCTGTTCCTATTCCCATATCCACGACGCGCGCTTATCGCAACAGCTGATTGGCTCAGCGCCGTGGGAGCGTCAGGCGCGCGTTCCCATCTCATTACCTGCGCATGCGCCGAGCGGTTGGCCAACCGCGCCGTGCCCTGCGCAGTCGCTACATAAATATTATTAGCTTCATAGTGGTAAATGATATTTGAGGGGGGTTATAAAGGATGACAAAAGTAGTGAAAATTTAAAAATGGTGGACGGAAATTCGTGTGTGTGTTTAAATGTTTAAAACTATCGAAATAATTGTACACATAGTATGAAAATTATTTAAGGAAAACTTCTCTCGTAAATTAACTGGAAATCACACCGAAATCGTCTCGACCCGAATCCCTTTTCGTGTCGAGGATAGTCGGATAAGTACACTTTTACTGAAGGTACACTTGTGAATTTGGTCCAAGAAGTGATTCTCTCATCTTTCTCTCTTTCTAGTGGCACATGTACAGTACATAGGATCCATCTATGAATCCTTCGCATGTTAAGCGTTAATGTCTCCTTTGTCACATTTTTGTTAAGGTCACTGCATGAAAATAACATATCAATGAAAAAGTAATATGCAGTGAAATTACGGATAGTTTTAGGCACTGTGCTTTAAAAATGGTAATACTATTATGGTTTTTGTCAGAGGCTGAAAACTAAGTATTTTTTTAATCATACCTCTTGATTCATTATCAATCAGAACACTTATTTTAATAAAAAAATAAAAACTGAATTTAAACAATCACCAAACATAAAAAATGTAAACAATTCTCTAACGATGAAGAAACACAAATCATTATCAGCTATATGGTAATTGAGCAATAAGGATGTGCAAGTGTATACGCAATGTGCAACGGCATTGCTGCATCCATTATACCACAGCCTACTGCCGATAGCGACACACAAACATGCAGACAGACGGACGGACGGACAGACGCGGAGACGAGCCAATAGGAAGACGACCTTCGGAGTCATCCGCTCCGTCCGGGTACCGCGAGAGAGGCACAAGGCCTCCGCACATCCTCCTGGCAAACTGGCTGAACGTTCCGCTAATGGTGTTATAACAGTGTCGGAACCTTGTCCTATCTCACCTTCCCCTCTTATTAATTTTTAACCTCCGCTCTCCAACGTGTCGGGCGATAATGGTTGTTGTTACTTCTATTTCAATAATTTTAACCGGAGTTGATGACATTGTTAAAGATGTCGTTTAGGTAAGTTAACAAGTGCAGAGGATTATTAAGATTTCAATTTAAGATCGTTACAGTAAGAATGTACGTAATGGAGGTTAAACCGAATGCAACTCTGGAGTGAATTGCACATTAACCTTGTTTGAACTGCATAGTAAATTGACGAGCAGTTTCAGTAATAGTTCAACGCGACCTAGTTTTGATTCAGTTTGACGAGATATTTAAACTTATCCTCTGTGGTTATCAAATTTGCAATGATTTAGCTGTGGCCTTTTCAACTAGTTCATTGGGTTTCATATAGTTAAAGTGTTTCCTTTCATTTCGGTTTTACTCGTTAAAGTACCTACAGGCTGCTTAGCAGCTAGGAAGCCTATTATTTTGTATTTATAAATAAATGTTTATTAAAATTAGCTGTTCCTTGAAATATCTGCTCCAACGTATAATCTAATGGAAAATACGGATCTTTAACGGCTTCCAGAGCTCTTCCTTTTGGTCTAACCTTTAAATGCTGTTTTCTGCAAAACTTTACGCTGAGATATTTTCAGTGACACCTGAATTATTAAGATCGGTTTAGAACTGAAGGAGGAGAAGAGATAACAAAAAACCTTAGTGCATTAAATGAGTATATAGATTAATGGCATTTATTTTAATGCACTTTTAATTAATTAAAAGTATTAATTTTAACTGTTTCCAATCATAAATGAATGAGCCTGTTATTTCTAAATGAGCATTTAACTTTTATTGGAAAATATATTAGGTAGAAGCAGGTTACCTGACACCTCCTCCTGCTTTAATGTATATTTGAAAATAATATTTAAAAGTAATATTTTATACTACAAACATTCCTAACCCCCAGAGCTGGGGCGGGGTAGCGGATTTGTACCCCCCGGATTTGTACCCCCCACAAAAAACGCTACGTCATTTTGACGTCACAGGAGGCGGGGCCTAAATCGCTCGAGAAACAGCCCGCGACTGGAAATGTACCCCCCAATACATTATGAAATCATCAACACCTAAATGGTTTGTAATTAAACTATTTCCCTTAAGTCTGACCCCGGAATTGTACCCCCCATTGTCAGAATCTTAAGTCCGACCCCGGAGTTATACCCCCCGTCGCCAAATCTTCAAGTACTACCCCGGATTTGTACCCCCCGTCACCAAATCTTCAAGTACTACCCTGGATTTGTACCGCCCGGATTTTTACCCCCGATTGAGTTAGAACGAAATGAATGGCTTAAAACCTCCTCCGTGAAATTTTACATATTTGTACCAAGTTTCATGGCAAACAGTCCAACGGAATACGAGACCATAAACGTGAAACATATACCGTAATCAAACTAACAAATTCTTTATGAATTTAGATATTCAAAACAATATTTTATTCAATGCTGTCATCACGTATTATTGACAGATTTTCTATCTTACTTATGATGAATAAGACTACACAACATAATAATAACACTAATAGTAATAAAACATATTCGTAGAATAATATTAGGCAATAATTTAACGAACAGCCGTTGATTTACGAGAACTAATTAAAAAAGTCAACAACAACAACGAATATTGACCCGGTATGTTTCCATGGTCGGTCAAACTGGATTTGAGCACAGGGGGTACAAATACGGGGGGGTACAAATCCGGGGTCGGACTTAAGAATTTGACCACGGGGGGTACAAATCCGGGGTCGGACTTAAGAATTTGACCACGGGGGGTACAAATCCGGGGTAGGACTTGAGGATTTGGCCACGGGGGGTACTAATCCGGGGGGTACAATTCCGGGGTCGGACTTAAGAGTTTGACCACGGGGGTACAAATCCGGGGTAGAAGTTGAGGATTCGGCGACGGGGGGTACAAATCCGGGGGGTACAATTCCGGGGTCGGACTTAATAAGAAGCCAGGTTTAATTGGATTTATATCAATTATGCAACTGTCCAACCAACCGTGAAATGTCAGTTGATTAAAATACATAATAAATTATCCCTCCTAAAAGTTCGCGGCCGGAATTGTACCCCCCTCCTGTGACGTCAAAATGACGTAGCGTTTTTTCTAGGGGGTACAAATCCGGGGGGTACAATTCCGGCAACCCAGCTGGGGCAACTCCGTGTTACGAGAGTAAGGAAGCGGTCAAACAATGATGATGCCAATCTACCCGGTGTCAATTTGAATGTGATATCACACCTGCCAATTCCCAACCGGGATGTGAGAAACATCCAAATTTGACCACAGAATCGCACCAATCTGCAGAATACGTCCTGGGTTCTTGATGGTTCGATGTGCTCCAACAACGAAAATGATGAGATGGCACACACAGGCACACTCGCATTCAAATTCACACATGCACAAGTTGTGGTTCCAGGTGACCGCAGACCGACGCGGACGGCGTGTTGTGGTCACGAAAGGCTGCGGTTGCGGTTGAAATTGCAGCAAACCACTGTTCTACGTTCCGTTGAATGGTTTATTCCAACATTTAATAACAACTCTATGCTTTTAATTCTTCGTCTCTAATATATAATTTTTTTATCAAGGGAATGAATTAATTGTTTATATCTTGAGAACACAACTTTCCCACGGAGCTGCGATCAAAACAAAATTCTGTTTAGTCTAATTGGTTTAAGGGGTTTATCATCAGACTTCATTAGTTTTTAACGTTTTAGTTAAGCGATTCCTTTATTTTAAATACGCCGTCAGTAAAACTCACCGTTGGAGTCTCTTGCGGAAAACGAAGTGGCACGTGGCGCAAGGATCCTTGTTGTGCATGTCATTTAGGTACGTATTGTTGAATGCATGACAACAAAATTGAAAAAAAATATTAAATGGCTGCTTTTTTACGCCAACAACAAGACCACACCACACACTAAACAAATATTTATTATATTGTTGACCCTTGAAGCAAGATGTGTTTTATCGCTTCATTAATTCTGTTCAAATTAACAGATTCGTAAGAATCCTCCTATTCATAAGATACTAACGAAATAATAATTAATATACAAGTAAGATAAGTAACATTTTCGTAACGGAACATTCTTAGTCATCATTAATTCCCAAATTGACCCACATAAAATCAGCTACGTAAATCACCGAGTGTAAAGAAACCTACCCACACCCCAAAAGACAATATATAAGATTGCCAAACTCAAGAGTGAAACAGTTTCCCCCTTTGACAATTCAGTCCATATTCACCCCGAATATCCAAACAGTGCACCTGAAAAGATTGCCAAACTCGAGGATGAAACATTTTCCGCGTGAGCGCTACTGGTCGCGCGGTCAGTTAGCCGGCACATCAGCATTGTTGTGGAGCAGTCAGCAGAGCGTTGCGTCCGCAGCATCTCTCGACCACGCAACTGTCGCCGCCTTGACCCACAAACTCACAATGCTCCGATCCTGCAGGTTCGCCTAGCGACCACTTTCAATCTTCTCCTGTATCCGGGGCATCAGGGCAAGGCACTGGATAGAAAAACCATTAAATATCTCGTATTTAATAATAATAGTAATAATAATAATTTATTTCGCCATTAACAAAATGTTTTGCATTGGCTAACATGGTACTTAGACCTATTTTTTGGTATTATATATTGAATTGTAAATAATATATAGAATATCTTCTTTGTTTATAAATCAGTATCTTGATGTCATTTAAAAGTATTCTTCATAAAAATCTTCAACTTCATAATATACTCCTTATATTATTAGAATCATTTTCAATTTTTCCTTAGATTGTTTAATATTCCGTTCTTTTCTTAGATTTGATGGTAATTTATTACACAATTTGATACCTTTGTAACGAATACTTCCTTTGAAGATAGAGGTTCTATTAGCAGGTATCTCAAGGTTTTGATTCGAACGAAGATTTAATAATTTTGGAGTTTCGAAATATGAACGATTATTTTTGACAAATACGACTGTTTCGTTAATATATTAAAAGTAAAGTCGTGATTTCAAAATTTTTAAAAATCTGTTTATATGAAAATTTACTTAGTTTGTTTTATAATTCTTAATGCTGATTTCAGCAAAGAGAATCAGAAAGTCGTCTTAAATTTGTAGTTATTGGAATTGCACATGCTAATTTCGGACTAATCAATCCATAATATGTCGTCATGATGACATATTCTCGGTAATACGGCAATGACTTCGGAATAACTAACGTTTGTCTTCTCGATTCTCCGTTATTCTTTTCAAGGCGTATAGGTCGGTTTCAAGTATGTTGTAACTATCGTACATTATGAAAATGCTGATTAAAAATCGTGTTAATAACTACGATTGGACGTTAGAGTTTCTAAACTATGTACTGTATAATTTCCTAAAATCATGTTGAAAGTGTCTTTTAATTGTCTTCTTTTTTTAACTTATCCTTTTAGTTGAGCTACGCATATAATTCAGTCTAGCAGCTCAGCATGTTTTTCAAACCTCCACGTAGTAGCCACATAAGTCTAAAAAAAATCATTTTGTTGGTATACAGACTTAACATTTACTATGTAAACGTAAAAGTGTGATCACGCTTTTACGTTATATCTCAACGGTTACCATTTGTAATACGCATTGCAAATGTTCAGTTTTACGTTGTCACATAACATTTGACAACAAAAAATTTTAATACAATTAAAAAACTTAAGCTTACTGCAAAGATTATTCTTGAATAACTTTGAAATAAGAACTTGATTTTAACTTGTACAATTTTTTAGCTTTGAAGACTTAATACTGTATCCACAATTTAAAAATAACTGCACTGCAGTTCAGAAAAGAAAATGTTACGACAGTTGTAAATCTTGTGTTCCGTGGAATCTCTGCAGCACTTTCAACCATCACTCGCCTTACACAACGGCCTCTGAAGTATAATCTGAGTCACTTTCACGTGGTTTGGCAAAATATATGCACTTCCCTAAACACTAATGATACCATAATTTGAACCTTCAGGTAAGGATTTAGGTTACCACGTAGTTATTTATCAACCTTATTATGAACGGTTATCGTTTATAATAACATTTTACGTAAAAATAACATTTATAACGTTATCATAACTTTGTTAACAACGTTTAGAATTGGCAAAATGCATTGCATTCTCACCAACCATGCGTGACGTTCTGGAGACAAAAAGGGGATTTTTGCAATATTCTGTAAAACAACACGATAAACGTTAACCTGTGAAATCAGCAGATTTTCTACATTTAATGCAATGTTAAAAATACCGTTTAACGTTTGTCATGTTGTTTTACCGTAGACTGCAAAAACTCTCCAATATTTTCAAGTGGTTTAATCATAACAGTATTTGGAATAGGAACTGGTCTAATAGAAACTTCAGGGTCCGATCTTCCACAACCCCAACCCCTAACTTGTATAGCGTATTAATAAGAGATCAAAATTTAGATTATAATCTGTCGTTATACATGTCCTAAAAATAAACTGTTTATAATACTAAAAAGATTAGTATTTAGAGGTAAGCTGTTGTCAAATTTTAGTGACTTTCTCACGAAGTTAACTGAAATCCAATTATACTCTTTTAACATAATTCAACTGCACCCAATTTATTTTTGAAGGAATGTTTTTAAAACTCTAAATCAGTCAGTGTTCTATGACAATGGCTAGAAAAAAAGTAGACATTATTTTAAAATAAACTCAAAAACGGGATTTGCCTATTTTATAAACTGAAATTTATAAATAGAAACTGGCCTTATATTACATTAAAGAAGCATAATGAAAATAAAAATATTTTAAAATACGAGAAAACTAGGAATATAATTGAAAATATGAGAAGCTGAATCAAACTGCTGGCAATACCGTACTACGGGTGCTGTAGTCTCACAACACAGCTGCGCAGAGCTCTGTGTCGCCTTGTGAGCATGCGCGGACTTCACGCCTGCGCACTGTAATTAAAACCTTGTTAACGCGGGAAAGACTAGATTGGTGCCTGTAGGTGGACATCTCGGGTCGAGTTCCCGCCATTTCCTCACCTCGCTTGCTTTCTAGCGGGAAAAGCTCCGGCAGTAACTGCGATTTTCGCAAGAGGTCGAGGATTAAACGGAGCGTTTACGAGTTACAGTAAAACCACGGTGGTCTTTATCGGGTTGTGAACCTTGGTCGGGGGCTTACGGTTGACTCAATTGTTTGTTTCTCAATTTAAAATCGATGACAAGGCTTTTTATAGGTGCTTTGTCTTGTTGGAAGTGATAAAGTTGTATATAATCACTCGTAAAAACCTGTTTGAGAAACCAATTAAGCTTCCCAGAGAGATTAGATCGTCGTTTAAATTGGAATGTAGACAAACCATTCGTCTCCTTTTACGGACCTTAATTGCACATATAAAAACAGAAAATTGAAATAGATTCTCTTGTGTAGCACAGTGCTCACTTCAAATTTTGAGGACCTTCAGATCGGTTCCGAACAAAGAGATGACAAAGTTTAAAACATGTTTTAAACTGAATACAAAACAAGTATAAACATGTTTTATACTTCACTAATTATATTTTCTCATAATGCCCTAACTAGTTAATCACTCTTTCATAGTTAATTAGGAGTATGCCACACAATATTATCACGGCCATAATACTCTTATTATTATTGAAATTCTCATTTGCTGTGTCGCAATCTTAATATCTCTTCTAAAATTATTTTGATAATTTCTCTGTAGAGCTATCAATGTAAAACTTTTTTTGCTACCGTACATCTAACCCCAAACCTAACCGCAATTTTTATGAAAATCAATACTAATCCCTCACAACTCTCTCTTTAAAATTCTTTTTTTGTAAAAGTGACTTTATATTTTGGCTTTTGATTTTTGTCCGCAAAACTAATCAATGATAAGGAAAAAAATCCAAGAAGTTTCGGAATCGTAATATTCACCCTTCTTCAGGTGGACAGGAGTCAACAATCATTCAACCTTCTTGTGGCACATGCTTGATCCTAAATAAGCACCCATTGCGTAACATTTTTTACCCTCATGTATTACGCGAGCCGAGTCTTCCGCCTGCACGCTTCTGCCAAAAGAAGTATAATTCCTCAGCATTACCTTGCCACATTGCATGGCCGCAATTCGTCTTCCATCGGTTCACTTCCCTGTGTCCATTAAAAACTGTATATAGTTGTAATTAGGAATATGACCTTTGTGCCGGAATGCTTTCACTCTCTAACGATCCTCCGCACTGATGGTTTAACGTACCCGAGTGGCGGGTTTATTTGCCTATCTTCCCTAATTTGGCAGCAGGAAATGTGCCGAATCATTTTTTTATTCGTGCCTTTGGAGTCCCGGATGTATTAAATATTGTACCACTTTTGAACTAACAATTCGTTTTCCTTAGGTGGATAGCTTCGCTAGGATGGAATATCAAGTACAGGAAATGGTAATTAACCGTATTCCAAAGTCTTTTGCCAAGAGGTGACTTTTATTCTCGGCAATTTATTCAATTTTAGAAAATCGAGAATATAAAACGGCTAAGTCGTCGGCCCGACTGTGATTTTTATACAAACCTTAACTAACAAACTATTTGGGAGTGTTGCTATCCAATTGGTAAGCATTTAAAACTCTGGTTCATTTCATTACAAGTCAGAAATTCGAGCAGTTCCGAATTCAACTTATCTTTTACTTGATTTGCATGCCCTTGATTGTCTGAATTAGACAACATAAAATACCATCTCCGTAGGAGTAATGGATTAGAAGCAAAGAAATCTCAAGGAGTACCTATTTTTGTACTGATTAAGAAAACTGCGGACGTTCATCCGTTCCATATACCACAAAAAAATCCATTTTCTTTTGTCTACTTGTTGGCGCCAACAAAACGAGCGCTCTATGAGAACGACACAATGCAGGAGATAAAAGATCTGTAACATCACGAGTTGTTTTGTGATGTACTGAATCGAACGTCAAGATGGCGGCCAACAATGATCTATTGTGTCCGTCTGTCGGCCCGCCGGTCATCTCATAGCCGAACCCCCGTGAATCATCAAAAGGTTAAATTTAAAAACAATGATTCACACAGCGTGAAGATATGAATATTCATCCCATTCAGCCACTGGTGAGCTATTGAGATGAGTCATTATGCAACTGAAATTGGCGGTCAGGTTTAATTTGTTATTTTTCAATATTCCGTTTCGATAAGTCGTTTCAAGAGAAGAGAATTGAGGAAATTTCAGATTTCAAGATCATTCTAGCAGAATTATGACAGAATACAAATTATAAATATTTCCATTATTCTATCCACACAAAAAATCATAAATAATTGAACTTTCATGGATTTATTCTCATATTTCGGCTTTGTCAGCGAGTAAGTGGTTCTATCGAAAACGACAAAACGATGTGGAGCTCTTACCTTATGACGATTTGCATATCTCTTCCCCTTCACTCTCTTATACACTAGATTTTTTAAGTTTTGATGATTTCGTGAGACTTCATAGAAGATTTTTTTTCCACCTCATTATGTATATTTGACACCAATATTTGGACTATAGGTCCTCCTAACATCTTAATCTTTACATAACCTTAGAATTTTGATAATGAAAGATTTCTTGTTAAGAACCAAAATAGTCTAAATATCAAGCTTACAATAAGAGTATAAAAAGGGTGATTCAGTTATCGATCACTATTTCAACTCGTTGTGATCTCCAGTATAATGTACTCAATGAATATACGCTGATGATCTTTTTTACTTAAAAGTGACCATGCTGCGACCCACCTGAGACTTTGGGAATCGTTACATTCGTTGTTACCAAAGTGACCATATTACAGTTTCCCGCGTCAAATAACTTGGCCCAATCCGCCTACAACACTACAGTTAATTTCAGCATTGAACTCACGGACGTGGGCCAAGTTATTCGACTCGGACGGTAACGCCGCGCCGTAGACAAGCAGTGCGGTAACATGTGAAGTCGCATTACATGGGCCCGTGGGACGATGAAAGTGGAAGTTGAATTACCATAGGAGCTTCATCTCCGTGACGTAACAGGTCTGACCCTGCCTGTCGTCTGCCACCTACGTCAACCGTCGGGCCCGCCCCCTGCCTCCTCTTGCCCTGACTGCTCATGTCAGGAGATGTTTGTTTATGAAACAAGACAAATGCACAAGTCTTCAAACGTTTGGGTTGTATTAGCTTTTTGATAGTTTTTTAGTTCGAAATTAAAATACTAATATTTTACAATATTAGATTTTAACTTGAGTTGTTAAGAAAATAACTGGTTGGTTAATTATTTCGAAAGTAAAATTGTAAACTTTGAAATCAACGTTACTTAAAAAACTACAGAAAACATATAAATATGCACACATATAAAAAAAACAACACGTATAAAACAT
Organism: Flexamia atlantica; assembly: GCA_035578135.1. Taxonomy (NCBI): domain Eukaryota; kingdom Metazoa; phylum Arthropoda; class Insecta; order Hemiptera; family Cicadellidae; genus Flexamia; species Flexamia atlantica. The sequence continues at coordinate 30,848,770 of JAQJVK010000008.1, read as the reverse complement.
TTAAGCCAGACAGAATCGTCACTCTGGAGTAAATAAAACACAATTGATTTATTCCAATGATTAAAAGCACTCTAAGACAATTTCATTCATGACAATCATTGAAAGCACACCAAGACAATTTCAGACATTACAATGACTGTAAGCAAACCAAGACAATTCCATTCATTCTTTTTATTGTAAGGAAGGTAGACTATTTTATTCATTACGATGACTGTAAGCACACCAAGATAATATTATTAAATGATTGTAATCACTAATAATGATTGAAATCACTAATAAACGTACCAGAAAACCACAAAGCTTACAAGTAGAATACATCGTTATTCCCAGGCCTGGGTCTGATTCCCAGTATTCAAAAAAGATGTAGCTTTGAAATTCAAATCGAAATTTATTTATGAATTATATATGACTTAAATGATCTCATGTGGTGCGAAGAAATAGCATCTTTGTTCACATGATTCGGATTACTGTACACAGCCCCCAATATAAAAAGTGAACTTTTCTCAAGTATGACCGGCGCGTCCGGCACTATGGAGGTAGTTAGTTGGCAATCTTTCTCCAATACCAGTCATCATCACCACTACCAGCCTTTAAAAAGTCTCTCTTTTGAATAGCTTTGTGGACTCTGGATGACACTGTTGGTTAAATACGATGAGGGTTGTAAGTAAGATAAAATGGTACAAAACTTATTCAGACAGTCATAACATTTCCATTGTTTGAAATTCATTTTGTTCTATGTTTTGATTTTGGTGTTAGCGGACACTTTTGCAATCACCAATTAATAAAAAACGTTTCACGACCTTTCGGAATCTGGAGTCTTATCCCGTCTCCAGATGGAAAGAACCTAGAACATAACAAGATTAGTAACACACAGCTAAAAACGTAGCTAAAACAGAAAACTGAAAAGGCAGTCAACAGGAACACTAATGTTGTTTTTGCCTAAGTCCTTCCTGCCTGTGTTACTAATCCTGTTATGTTCTAGGTTCCTTTTCACCTGAAGATGGGATCAGATTCCAGATCTCATAAGGTTATGAATTATGTTTGTTAATAAATCTAGATGCCAAATGACTGTAAAAATCCAAATCCAAGCAATAAAATGTTAGTTGAGTTCAGCCGTTTAATCATTAGATCTCATCTGGTGGCTGTATTGCTGACTGAATACATTATATTTTATTGAGACAGAACTTATTTGAACTATTTATTCCAAGCTACTGACGAAAGGTGGTTTTGGCAAGGTCGTTAACAACCGGTGACATCCAGAGCGCAACCGGTTTTTCACTGTGAACCAGTTCATGGCATCGGCCCAGTGGCGGTTTTATCGCCGGGGTTGCACACGTTATGTTTATGGGACGAGTCGCAATGTTTACTGTGAAAGGTGTAGACCTTGTTGGCTTTGGCTGCGGTCCCTTCGGTAGACATTTCGAATAAACTCGGAATTTTAAAATGTCACTGAGTCGTAGAAATGTTTTAGAGATCGTAGACAACCGTTTCCGGAAAGAAAACTGGGTCTCTAGAGTTCTAAAGCTATAAATTAGTTTTATAGCTATAAATTTCATGCTATAAATTAGGAACATGTTTTCGAACAAAAATATTTTGGAAAAAAATTAAAGCGATTCCAATCACTGAACATTTAGCACGCAATTTCATGTGGCATATATTAATATTTTTTATTGTAAGCCTATTTATCCCTAATGTTATTTTAAACTGTGCTGCAAACTTAAATATTGGATTGAGATGGATTAAACCTCAGCCATATATTGAGCTACTATACAATGTATAACAAATCAGCAAAAACAGCATAACAATAATCACTTAGCTATCGTTAGAGGGGCTAGGTAGAACCATATATAAATTTAGTTATAGTAAAAAAAAACACAGTACATTGCTATCCACTGGTAAAAAATAACTTAAAAATAAAGGTAGCAAATTCATTGTTTTAGACCAACCGACTCTCCTATTAATCATTATCCAGACCTACCTAACGAGAACCAAAACAAAACTTCATTTTCATCAACCAAACGAACGTTCCACCCTCCAATTACAAGCCAATCTCGCTCTCCCACTCGGTCCTAACAGTTATTGGGCCCGTTTACGGATTCAAATATCCCGGGACGTGGGCGACCCGGAAGTCTGGGCGATACGGACCGGTGATGGACCTGCAATTTGCTAAGATTGCGCGCGGATCACGAGCGGGGGTTTACCGTAATTGATATCAAGTGTTTGAGACGCTATTTTCTATTACATAACCCAGATTGAGGGGGTGCATTTTAAATTTTGATGAAGGATTGATGCGAGGGTTGCCGCACGACGATGAACTTGTCACGGATTATGTGTGATGAAAAGTGAGTGAATGAAGCTCTACGTAACATTTGCGATTGAATTATTTCATTACTCTGGATTCTGTGACATTATCAGTTAACTGCTGACCTTACCACAGAGACGATTTCGTCGTCTTCTTTTTTTTACTCACGTCGATGCGAGCGATTTTGTGTTTAGCCCAGACAATGTACAACGAAAGTACATTATTGCCGATAATTAGTTGTATAGCTGATAATTTTTAATAATTCTGAACATGGTATTTTCGTTACGCATTTATCCATACCAAAATAATAATGAGAATATTATGCTATGGGCCAAGTAAAAATGTTTAATTTCATGACTTTTGCCATCAACTAAAAAAACACCACCACTGTCCCTTTTGGTAAGCTTACATACATATATTATTTGTTACACTAAAAAATAATCAATCAAGTGATGCATTCATTACTCGCATCTTTTACTCGTTTTCCTCCTAGTATTATTCCCGCAATTCTTTGCAGATCAGTACTTCATTTCTTACTCTAAGCTAGTCTTTTAGTTTATGAATACCACAAATCTGGTTAAAATACTGAAATAAAATAACTACAAAAATATTGGTTTTTGTAAGAAAAGATGTTACGATTACTCGTCAAATCAATGAATGTTAATAGTCGTTGTAGAATCAGGAGGAGTCTTAGTAGGAAAGTAGACGATAAAAGAGAATCGATTTTTTAGGCAAAGAATCGTTTTATCAATGCTAGCACAGAAATCGATTTATCGACTTTTTTTAACTTTATTATCAGTGACCTTAGTGGTGACTCCACAGGTGCAACTCTTCTAACATCCACAGTGACGGCTCTCGAACAGCAGACGATATAACAAAACGAGTTTTGAGTAAAATTCTAGCATAAGAATCGATTAATCAATTCTTTTGAACTCGATCACCAACGACCAGTGGCAGTGGTCGTCTCTACAGGTGCAACTCACTCTAACATCCACAGTGACGGCTCTCGAACAGCAGACGATATAACAAGACTAGTTTTGAGTAAAAGAGTCGTTTCAACGATTCTAGCATAAAAATGGATTCATCAAATCTGTTGAACTCGATCATCAGCGGACCCGGTGGCCAGAGGTGGCCTCCACAGGTGCGACTCCTCTAACAGCCACAGTGGCGGCATCTCTGGGAGAAAGTGGTGACGCAACTGCAGCGTGTGTGGGAACATTACCTTCTGCTACTCATCGTGCCGTGTAGTCGCTACCCTTGTCCCCGCTCCTCCTACTACTCACTCACTACTTACTACTCACTAACAAGACTTCTACTTGTGCAACACCCTATATTTGTTCTCCTAATTAAGCCATCATCATCATCATTAGCCTCAATAATGTGAAGAAGTGTCGGTACACGGGCTCTGAAAGAAAGAGCAAAACTCCCTCGGTGATGGGTGTATTTCTCGTTGTATAACCTTTGAATCTGGTCTACTTTCCCTTTGGGAAACATGTTTCGATTTTTTCTGATGATTTTCAGAGTGCTAATGTATAGATGGCTTGATTCTTTATTATTTTTTCAAATTTTTGAGGGATTGACTCAAATTTGTATGCATAAGTTCATGATTGCTCATCAGAGGTTAAGAAATAATTTATTTGTTCCAGGCCTTTATTGCAATTTTAAATTGTTATTCGTTCCTACTTTTCTCATAATGAAATTAAGACAGGATTCTAACGATACTGGACTATATTCCTGACGTGTTAATGCATGTACAATATTCATTATGGACAAAAAGATGTATTTTTTCTTATGTCTTAAGATAGGTTTTTCATTTATTTTTTAATGTATTGTTTACGTTTGAAAAAGTTTATTACATATCTGAGAAACTGATACTGAACAATTACCTGATTTAAATCAGGACACAAAGCATTATTTATTAAATTATAAAGAATTTTTCAGTAAACCAGCTAAGTAGTGATAGTTATAGTGGTGAGAATTTAATTAACAATATTGAATCTAATCAGAAAATCTTTTTATCTTGTGTCAGCCATATTTCCATACAACTTTTAAGCCCATTAAAATATTAGCTTGACAATAGTTACTTTTTAGGTTGTTCTAATTTTTTAGTTGGATCGGATAAACCTTTGAATATTTTATGGAAACCGCTCGCAGTTTTCAAAATTGGCTTATACAAAACTGCTTGGCTGGTTGCAGATTGGAACAACATCCAATTAGATTTTACAAGTCCAAAACACGTAATATGGGCATTGCAATATCGTGTGCGGTTAGTGAGGGGGACATTCCCTTCAAAACTGGAGCAATCCTCATTCAGTGATAGTCTTCCAGGCCGATGGGAGCTGCAGGGAGTGGAAGACCTTGGGAAAGAGGGGTCGTTGGATGTGCAATCAATTCAACACATGCCTTAAACATATTAGTTCTGAGTAATTTTAGTGAGTATTTGTCACCATATGCTGACAAAATGGTGGTAGATGAGTTCTCTCATAAAGATCACAATTTAGTCTGTAAGGTTTGCTTACGTCTGGTAGTCTGTAATTAAAAACTTGTTTAGAGGTAGTGAGGCACATAATGAAGCTTGGGTGTTTACAAACAAACCCAGATGAATTTTAATTTTTCGAGGAGGAGAAATAAATAATAACAGATGATCAATTGATACAACTACTAATTTCTTGTGTCAGTCATGTTTTACATGCTAAACAACAACCGTGTCACATGTTTGTTGATTGTTATTCAAAGAGCAAATTATTGTTTTCATCATACTGTCCCGAAAACAGCCGTTTTTAGTTCTCTAAATCGTACGCAAAACGATCGTTTTTGGATCACTTCGAATAGGAGTACTGAAAAATCATATGGTTAATTTTGCCGTACTCTAATGTCAAAATTTGTTTATGTTACGTTTGAAAGGTTGAACGATTTCTTAACTTGTGTTTGTAAACAACTAACAGATGTATAAATGACGATGACTATTTTGGATAACCTCAAAATTGTGTAGTCTAATTTTTTAACGATTAAATGGTTATTTATACATAATGATGAAAATAGTTGTTCATCACACGGAGCAAAAGTGTCTCCTTGGTACTCGATCGCATTTCCAAGCTCGGCTGCGCCTCGCCTGTAAATTACGATATCGTACCAAAAAGAACCACTTTCGCTCCTAGTAATGAAAACTACTATTGTAATATGAACCTACATTTTGTTTTGGTTTGGTATTTTTTAGCTACCAGTCTAGTAGTGTAATCACATGGCTTTGTTTACTTCCACCTCATCGTTGATTTCCTCCCCTCCTCTGCCGAAACTTCAAACTCAAGCTTCATCATGTCCCTCACTATCTCTAATTCATAGAAACCGATATTGAACAATTGCCTAAATAAGACGACAAAATGCATTATTAAATCACAAAGAATCTTTTCAGTAAATCAGCTAAGCAGTAACAATTATAGTAGTCCATTACACAGCACAAAATGGCTATTAGGTATGAATATGATATTTGATCGGTAGTGACTAGTTCATGATAATTTATCTGTGAAATAAAAAAATAAAACCCAGGAAAATGTGTTTTCTAGACAATCATATGTCGATTAGTTTTAATTATTTTACCGAACAAATTTAAATTATTTGGAATAATTTATTCAGTTTCTAATGAGGTGACATTCTATTGTTGGAAATAAACGACTGCATAATCAAGTGTGGCAGTTACAAATAAAATTAAATAAAGATTCAGCTTGATATTATTTTTGGATTCCCACATTCTTTTGAGAGACCCTTGAACTTGTACAATGAAGAAATCAAACTGGGGATTTTTACATACGTTTCCAAAAAAGACATTTTTAGAACGATATTTTTCCAATAGTAAAACCAACGATCAAGCAATTGATGTTAATTTGCTCTGTCATTAAGATTATTAACATAATTTTCTAAGCTGTTATTAGTAAAGCGTTGATATTAGTTAATAGTTTTACAGTGACCGCTGCCGTCAAAGCCGTTCTCGGAGAATCCGTCGAGGTAAAAACCTTCCTCTCAAAGGCGAATGCTCGGGGACAGAAGGTGGCGATCCTGACGCTGGGAGCCAGAGCTGCCGCGAAGCTCCTGGAGAAGGGCCACCTCAAAGTCTGGTATGTGAGCTGTCGGGTGCGCGAGAAGCTCGTGGCCTCCAGATGTTTTAAATGTCTGGGGTTCGGTCACGTAGCTAATCGCTGCCCTGGACCCGATAGAAGCAAGCTCTGCTTCAAGTGCGGCGGCCAGGACCACAGGGCCAGCGCGTGCAATGCAGTGTTGTCCTGTGTCCTGTGTACAGAAGCCGGCTTGAAGGGCGACCAGGTCAAGCATTCCGCTGGGTCTGGTCGTTGCGGGCAGTACAGGCGGGCCATCCAGGAGCTTCGCCAGAAACAACAGAAATGATCAGTGTTCTGCAACTTAATATGCAGAGGAGCAGGACAGCAAACGACTTGCTGTTCCAATTCGCCACGGAGCAGGGTGCTGACCTACTGCTTCTCAGTGAGCAGTACCAGAACCGACGCTCCACGCAGTGGTTCTCGGATCCCTCCGGCACTGCGGCAATATGGATCTTGGACCTCGGGAAGGTGCCTGTTCTCGATTCCGGATCGGGCAACGGCTTCGTTTGGGTGAGGAGCAGGGGTTTCACCGTCTTCTCCTGTTACCTCACGCCAAACCAACCGATCGGAGACTACCGCCACATGGTCGATTCCATTGAGGATGAGATCATGAAAATCTCTGGCGGGGTCATAGTCGGTGGCGATTTTAACGCAAAAGCCGTGGAATGGGGTTCCCCGCGGACCGACACTCGAGGTCGTTACGTCCTCGAGTCGGCTGCCAGGTCGGGCCTCTGTATCCTTAATACAGGCGGCATTTCCACCTTTCGCCGTCCGGGGTGCAGAGAGACGATCCCTGACATATCCCTTGCCTCTGAAGGGATTGTCCAGCGGATCTCCGACTGGCGTGTCTGCGAGGAGTATTCCTCTAGCGACCACCAGGGGATCCTCTTCAAGGTCCTTCCCGAGGGTGCGCGCTTGCGCGCTGAACCTGCTCCTCTGGCTCGACGCTGGAACACCAGTCGTCTGAGCAAAGACACCTTTAAAGAAGTAATCAAAGGCCAGAGCATTGTGAATTTCACAGGTGCCGAAGATCTGGCAGCATCGACGATGCGTCTCATCGCGACCGCGTGTGAGCAGTCGATGCCCGGAGTTTCCCGCCGCCACAGGAAGAAGCCGGTTTACTGGTGGACGCCTGAAATCGCGGAACTCCGGAGGAGATGCCTTGGTCTCCGACGAGCTGCGCAGCGAGCCAGGAACCGCCCTGATGCAAATGCCAGATCGGCTGAGCACAGAGCGGCCCGCCGAGAGCTCCGCGGTGCCATCAACCGGAGTAAAGTCAGGTGCTGGAAGCAGCTGTGTCAGGATATCGACGACGACCCCTGGGGGATGGGCTACAAACTTGTAACCCAGAAGCTAGGGGCTCGCTCACCACCTGCGGTCATGGAACCACAAGCCATGGCCGTCGTCGTCGATACACTGTTTCCCAGCCACCCAGTTCGGCCAGTCAGGGAATTCGGAGAGGTAGGCGCCTTCCCAGTTTTCCGGGAAGAGGAACTCACCGCCGCCGTCCGATCCCTACGACCCAGAAGAGCGCCCGGTCCCGATGGCATTCCGGCGGAGGTGCTCAAGCTCGCTGCGGAGGTGAACCCCAGGCTTCTGCTCGATATGTTCAACGCGTGTCTGGCGGAAGGCGTTTTCTTTTCTTCGTGGAAGGTTGCCCGCCTTGTTCTTATCCCGAAGGCGAAGAGTACACCGGGGACCCCTTCTTCTTTCCGACCCCTGTGTATGCTCGACACGGCCGGAAAAGTGCTTGAAAAGCTCTTGCGCGTCAGGCTGACCGAGGCCATCGTCTCTGCGGGGGACTTGTCCCCGCAGCAGTACGGCTTCAGATCCGGTCGCTCTACCATCGACGCTATCCAGGAGGTAGTTGAGGCAGTGCGGAGGGCGGAGGACCACAACCACTGGTCGCGCCGCGTGGTCCTTCTCGTCACGCTCGACGTGAAGAACGCCTTCAACTCCGCCAGGTGGAGCGATATGCTGTGGGCGCTTGAGCATACGTTCCAAGTTCCCTCTTACCTCCTGCGTATGATCGAGGCGTATTTGTCAGACCGTGCTCTTTTGTACGACACGACCGAAGGCCAGCGGCGCATTCCCATCACTTCCGGGGCTGCGCAGGGGTCCATTCTCGGACCAGATCTCTGGAACGTGTCTTACGACAGTTTGCTGAGGCTAGACATGCCCGATGAGACCCGCCTCGTTGGCTATGCTGACGACGTCGCTGCCTTGATCGCTGCGAGGAACGTCGAGCAGGCAAAACTGAGGCTCAGCGTGGTAATGGCCAAGGTCAACGGGTGGATGCGAGATCACGGCTTGTCCCTGGCTGTCAGTAAGACGGAGATCGTCGTCCTCACCAAAAAGAGGATTAACACCGTGTTCCCGGTGCAGATAGGTGACGTCACACTCGAGACTAAGCCTGCTGCAAAGTACCTGGGAGTCATGGTCGACAGCAGACTGTCTTTCGGCGAGCAGATCCGGCGCGCCGCCGACAAAGCCGCTAAGGGTGTCGCTGCCCTTGGTAGGCTTATGCCCAATGTCGGCGGTCCTCGCTCCTGCAAGCGCCGCCTGCTCATGACTGCCGTCCAGTCAGTCTTGCTGTACGGGGCGGAGGTATGGGCTCACGCACTCGAGAAGCGAGTCTTTCGAGATCGGCTTGCCCGAGTCCAGCGCCGAGGAGCTCTGCGGGTCGCTTCAGCCTACCGCACAGTCTCCGAGCCTGCTGTGATGGTGATCGCCGGAGTCATTCCCGTCCTCTTCCTCGCGAGGGAGAGGCAGGCGATTTACCGGAGGAGGCCTGAAGTGGGCCGGGAAACAGCTGCCAGGGAAGAGCGCGATCGCAGCTTCGACTCCTGGCAGCGCGACTGGGAAGCCGAGCCGAGGGGACGTTGGACCTTCAAGCTCGTACCTTCCGTCCGACCATGGGTGGAACGGCAGCACGGCGAGGTCGATTACTACGTGACCCAGTTTCTTTCTGGGCACGGGTACTTCCGAGCCTATCTGCACCGGATGGGCAAAGTCGCCAGCCCGGACTGTCTGTATTGCCCCGGCATCCCAGACACGTCCGAGCACACCTTCTTTCAGTGCGACCGTTGGCACGTCCGCCGAGCCTCGCTTTCATCTGAGATCGGCGTGATCGTCAGCCCAAACAACATCGTTGGAGCTATGCTCCAGGGAGAGGGCAACTGGAACTGTGTCAAGCACTACGTCCAGGCCATTCTTCGGGCGAAAAAGGTCGACCTCGATCGGCCTTAATCCTCAGCATTTCCCCACGGAGGTTGCCCTAGCGGCGTAATATCAAAGGCCTAGCCCGAAGTAATGTGTGAAACAGTTCCAGGCTAGTGTCCTCGGTGCCGAGGGAGGTGGTTTAGTCGGTAGTTCACGGGACATCGAGCTCGTGGGAGTCCGACACTACTGAGGGGACAACGAGCCCCTCAGTGTGCGTAAACGCATTCCACCTCCTACCCAAAAAAAAAAAAAAAAAAAAAAAAATAGTTTTACAGAAGAAATAACTATTAGTTTCTAGCCCTGTAATTAATGAAGATTATTTCAAGTGCTTTTTTCCAGGTTATATCACGGCCGGCTTTGTACATTCTTTGCTTTCACTTATCAAACACATTTGAATAACCAAATCAAGCAATGACAATCAGAAGCTGTCAAAAAGAAACAAATTAATTCACATGGAGCTGAGTAATGAATGACACAGTAAATTTCTAAAACATAATTAATGAGCTTTCAATGATTGACAGTATACACTTATTTTGTTTTGTTGATTAATTTATTATTCATCAGTTAATGTGTTGGTACAAATCCAAAACGCAGCGTCACAATAAAATCTTCCATTTCTCTTTTATTTACATTTATTTTTCATTCATGAGCTCAAATCATAAATTCTGTTGGGACTCATTGATTAAAATATTATGGAAATAAAGATTCTGATTCTGATTCTTATTCTCATTCTGAATCATAAATTGGTTCAAATTGAAAACTAATCGTTCGCTTTGCTACCTTGTCTGTACATTACTATTGTTAAATAATAGAAAAACTATAAGAAATCAAACACCAGAGGAGGATAATGCTTACTCTATAATTAGGAACCTCCATAAAAATAATTCACCATAAAAAAGCAAAATGGTGTTTGTGTTGAACTATGTATAATTCATTACGCTATGAATTATGTTAGTTATGTTTTCATTTATGTTTCACCAAAGGTTGACGTTAAGAGGTGAAGATTCTAGCTTACTTAACAGTTTCCCACTAAATATTCAACCCGGCCAAAAAAATTAAACATCAAAAATATACTAACCCCCTTTTTATTAAATAACTATTCAAAAATACTTTTTGTGTAGTCATTTAATTTGAAATTTCAAACCAGAAAAAATATCAAGTTCGCAAATTGTAGTTCACATGAGTTTGATGAATGTTACTGGTATGAATGTATGAATTAATGTATGAATGTATAAATGGTTTGGAACCAATAAGCCAGAAAACACGAATCATTTTTAAAAGTTGCCAATCAGAAGCAACAGCTGTTTGATAACAGATCCATTCCCGCTCAGCTGTGCAACGGTAGGCGGTTCGCGGTGGCGGCGAACTCGACCGATCGGAAATTATCAAACCAATTTCGATCCTGTGATTATACCCGGGCTATTATCATTATCGGACTCATCTCTGCTGCCGCTGCCACCGTGCCACGCCGGCCACACAGGAGCTCACGGCTTCCGTGCTGGCACTGTTGACTGTTGGGAGGCAGATTTTGGTTTGATCTTTTATTAATTTCTGATTGAAACTCATTCGAGTTTTTTATGAACTAGTTGTTGGTGTGTTCTCTCTCTGACCTTCCTATATATGCAGAATTAAGAGCTGTTTTTGCGTAAAGAAAAACGTTCCAAACGTTTTTTGGGACCTTCCAACGTCCAAATGAGTTTTACGACAGCATTTAAACAATTACTAACAAACCCTTTTAAATAATTTATCTGCCAAATTTTTGTAACCGAAAGATAGCTTACAAAGGTACAGTGATATTGTCACCACAATTTAATCAATCGAAATTTCTCAAATTGTGGTTATTGTATTACAAAACTGACATAACTTATAGAAAGCTTGGTTCCTACTCAATGAAGTTTACGAAAGTATTTTTCGAAACAAATACGGTATCTAATTATTAAGATTTATAGATGAACTAATTAAGTTAGGGTTGGTAATAAAAATTGTTGCTTTCTTTATATGCAATGAGCAAATCCTTTACTCTATTAGTAGAGAATTTTGCAAGCAATTAAATGTCTCAAAAATAATGCACTACAACCGCAGCGTCGTCTGAGTGGAAGCTACTTACAAATATGGTAATAATGAGCATTTGAACTAAAGAGGTCAGTTAGGCTAAATCAGTTGGCTCCTTGAAACGCGGCCATTCATCTTCTCAGTTCGCAACCTAAAACCGTACTATAACATCAGTAGCTGTAACTTAGTATTTTATTTATTCTCAAACTGAATGTGTTATCAGAGTATATGAGATCATAACAAAAAACATCCATATTACGTCGTTCCACTTTTGACCGAATCGCAGTCACTTTAAACCAGCCTGCCTTGAAAACGCCTTTAACATAAATCACAGACAGACAGATAATCAACCTTTTCATTGTCTACAAAATAATTCATTAGCGGTTAATCATCCCGATGTTCGGTACGTATGAACTCACAGTTACGTCACGCTCTGACAGAGACAGGGGGCTAGAAAGCGTGACCTTGGTCCGATAACGAAGACCGGTCTGATATGAATACCTTTTGGCCTTGAAGAAGCGCCAGGGGGCCGGGGGTCGGCGTATGATAAGTGGAAGATTGACCGAAAGTGAAACTGGATACTGGGTACCCAAGCCTACAGCGTGCTTGTGGTTAGGTTAAGTAATATATTTAGGGACATTTGGCCCCTGTGGGAGGTATTTTAAATGTAAAGAATTTGTTAATTTATGTAATGGAGGGGTATTAAGGACGGTTTCAACTAAGAACGTCTTTTTATTTAAAACACGCTATTCGGTGTAATTGTCTGACTCACGAACGGGGCTGAATGAAAGATGGTCACTTTTACCAAGTAGTTTTTTCAGCGACCACTTCTTCAATGGAGGTAATATTTCAGATGTTTATTTACTTACGGCAGACACCATTGCATATAAATTTAATATATGGAAAATAATTGTTACCTAAGAGATTACATAAAAAATACTTTAGCCAATTTCACGAAAACTTAAGAGCAATGCAAAAACTTGAGAGCAGATAGAGCTATTTATTACATTTTAAAATGTTATTACAGAAACGTATTCAATCAACGATCAACAAGCAATAGGGATACAAATGTTATAACAAAGTCATAAATGTATAGTATATGTTATTCAAAGTTAGAATGAATATATAAAGATAATTATCTTATTGCTAAGACTTTCTTTGGATTTGAAAATCCATTGATGTGTTCAGCAGTGTAAAAAAGGAAATTAAATTCAATATAAGGTGAGAACTATATGGCAATTACTTTACTACGGTCCAAAGTCACCTCTTTGCTGGTCTAAGTAGCATTATCTTCCTTAACCATTAAAATGATTATTCCTCAAAACTGTTTTTTAAACCCGTGAAAGTATGATATTGATTGATTATATCCTATAATTTATACCAAAAAAAGTATTTACTATCATAAAACACACGAGATAATATGCTCTTACTCAGACATTCCTGGTTGCATTTGTGACATTACGTGTTGCATGCAATTGCTCTGGATTTACATCTCGGGGATGTGTTATCGTCTGGATTGTCCAAGTATTTGAATATAATTGCACTTTAAAAAATAATTTACAAATAGTTTACTTGTAAATATTACATCAATAAACCATGAAATAAAAGTTCTATACTTTTCTCTAAAATGTTACCGGACTTCATCAATCGAAACCAGAAATTTCAGAAGGTTTACTAATGGGGCAATAACAATTTTTTTAACACGCCTCTTTTTTTGTTTTTATCACGCAACTCTTTGAACCATATGTGATCTTGCCAGCAAGAAAACTTTACCAGCTATACAGTTTCATCATCAGTGCAGTGTTACCAGCAATATGTTTTAACCAGCAATACAAAGATCCAGCTCCTCCGAGCAACCTTTCTCTAATCGATCACTAAATGCAGGCGATTCCTACATAATGAGCCGCGCAGATAGATGAGTCCCACCTTTCTCCTTGCATAATTTTAAATGCTACGGTTAAAACCGTTAAATGCCAATAAGCGATAGAAGAGATTAGATCAGATTGTAGAACAACGGTTGTGTGAAACCATCGACATTTCCACCAAGCGGTGACGTCACCAGAATCGATTCATCGATTTTTTTTCAACTCGACTATCGCATTACGAATCTGCGGAAGATTCTCCAGCGGTATTAGAATACGCTTACCTTTTACTGGGCTTTGTATTGTAATTTTATCCACTCGGATGGACCGTGCGACATTGTTAATGACGTTTCGACCGCGGGATGACTCAATGTTACGTCACCTTTGTGCCGTTACAATGGGTTGAGCAAGAAGCTATGGAATTTATCTGTATTTTCGTGCTATTGAATTAGGGACGAGACGTAATTAATGTACTGCCATTGTATGTTTTGTAAATTGTACTCAATGCTATGCATGAATTTCCGACAAAACTGTGTCAAAGTAGTATTAATGTGAGTCCGGAAATAAAAATAGTTTTTGTTTGTGTAAAACAATGACGTAAATAATTTCTAAATCAAGTAAACTGTTAAGGTTCGTGACAGCTATGGCTAAAGTCAATGGTAGTATGAATAATATACTCCTATTGTGATCGCAACATTGTTTATGTTTTAAATAGTTTGTGAATATAAACAGCCCCTGCCTAGGAAAAATGAAAGTGAAGTGAACTAGGTAGTTTCCAAAGCTGATTTATGTTCTGTAATTATAGAGTTGTGAACTAAATCTGATTGAGGCACATTTATGATTAATGCCTCCAAATACTATTGTAGTAAAACCTGAATTACTTTGTTTGGTATACCGACGCTCATTTTGTTATCAGTCAACAGCCTTAAGGGACCGCAGACATGTGGCAATAGTAATTAATAGTGTTTGTTCGGAGAATATAACCTGCCAAGTTCCCATCCCTTATAGAAATTTTTTAGTTTCAGTTCTGTAACACAACTACTCCAAGAACTATTTTACTATGAAATATTATACACAAAAAATAGTTTTGTGTTGGTTTCTTCTTTTTTGTTTAGGGAATAAAACAATCTGTGGTAGTTTGGTTTAATTTATTACATTTGTTGATGTTTTACAGCACTACTTTTAAGCACTTTTATACTTTGCAATGAACATATTAAATCTTGAGTATTTAAAAACAAAGGTAAATTTGAAACGGATTTTTGGGTGGGGAGAAGAAGAAAAGATACTAATTTTTTTAATTAATGGAAACTTTGAATTAGGAGCCTACCTCTTTTATTGTCCTTCTGAACAAAAAAAATTCCAGTACAAACCGCTTTTGCTTGTAAATTCCCCTTCAAATCACTGTTGAACAGGGCATAAAACCTGCACAACTCCACCTGATAACCTTTTTCACAATTTACATTTCGATAAGGAATCTCAGTCGAGTGAAAGCATCGGCAGACCTATCAATGGGAGGATGTTCCTGGTCGGTATTGTTGTTTTTTTATTATTTTTTCACAACCACGGTGTACAGTACTTCTTCACCTCGAGGCAGACGCTCGCTGGTTGCCCCACTCTGACAATGGCGCGATATCATCCGACACAGGAGCGTCTCTTGCGACAGCGGCATCTCCGTTCTAACAGGTTCATTACAACACCCCGAACCCCGACACCGTCACTTTTACTTCCTCCAAACTTATAATTGCGTTCGGATCGACTATTCGAATGTGTGAGAAGATTAAACGGTTCGTGGAAGTCCGTGTGGTTTTGCAGAGGATTTGTAAGTCTTTGATGGGATTTTGAGGTTTTTACAGTGTTATACAATGCTTTTGGTGTTATGGATTCGCAAAGAATGAGGACAGTGTTTGTGTGTTTCAACGCTATTGGCAGATTTTAATTTTTATCGGGCCCGGGCAAACCCGGATCTTGTTACTACCTAACAGCTACTTTTTTTATGATATCATCATTAATTTGTAGCCAAATGAAAATAACAACTGTGTGATTAAGTAGGCTATTATGTGCGACGAAATGTGTTAAACTTTTCAAATGGGAACTGCCCGAACCTGATTTTATTATTAGGCTCACAAAAATCTGCTTTTTAATGAGAAGAATCATCATCCATATTCCCATACAAACGTTAGAAACGTTTCAAACTCTCACAAAACTGTCTACGTTACCCTACCAGTGGTCCACAAAACGCCATAACATTATGTTAAAACTCCAAATTTTCTCAGTACTGCCTGAACGACAAATATTTCAGCACTGAGAAGCAGAGTATTTATGAATACTAGAGATCGCCAAGTGGTCGAACATTCGACCAATTTTTAAATCAAGAAATTGGGATAGCTAATTTTGAACTCACAATACATTTCATATAGTACACATTTTCCACGTAAACACATAATAGAACCAAATGGGAACCAAAAGCAAAAGAGAAAGACTCAATCTTTGACTAATTATCTTGCCTCGCTACTGGCACATATCTATGACATGGTTCTTAGTAATTAGTATTGTACAATATTAAGATTCCATGTTTATTTCTTTAACACTGAGCTGGTTATTGATTCAGAGGACGGTAAAAATTCAGTCATCAAATCAGTTTATCCCATACACCCCTTACTTCAGTTCTCTCCCTCACTCCCTCCATTAATTCCTTCCCTTACTCTCTATGTACTTCCTTCCTTTCGACCTTCTTTCTTTTCACCCCTTTTCTCCTTCATCCTCTTCTTACCATCTCTCGTCCCTCCTTTCCTACCTTTTAGGTTTGAAATAATAACACCTAACATTTATGTGCCTAGTTATTATTTGAGACCTATAACTCCCTTTCAAAAGTTTTTCTCTCCTTCCTTTCCCTTAGGACATTTTCCCCTCCTCCCCTCTCTCCCTAACATTATCACTAAAATATTACACATATTTTACGCATTCTCTAACAATAAAACACACAATTTGAATGTTCAATGTCCATCTGTACTGCAGTTGCACAACAGTACATCGGATGGTGGAGACTCAAATTCATGTTCTTTTTTCTTCCCTTTTTATCAGCTAATTTTTATCTCTTAATCTTATTGAAGTGAGCAAGCTTTATTTGAAACCCATTCAATCTTCTCTAAATAGCCCTGGTTTTCAATCAAATACTCTATTATTACTCCATGCCCCAATAAAACATGTGGCTTGAAATTGTTTAAAAATAATAATTTGGATTTTTTACTGGACAAATACTACTCGTGTCATTAATGAATTCCTTACATTTGTTTATTGCTTGATAAAAACTTATTATTGTTTGGGTTTTATATCTCATCAGATGACAGAAAAAAAACAGCGTAAATGTTTGCCCACTTTTCGCCCTCATATAATATTTCTACATCTAATCTTTACTCTACGAAAAATAGCATGTGATAACAGCTACATATGATGACAAAAGCAGAGTTCTGTTTTGTTTTCCTATCACCAAAACAGCAACTCATAAGACCAATGTTAATTTTTTTTGAAATTTTAAATTCAAATTTCTACTTGTCTAAAAGACTAATATAAATTTCAATGGGATTCTGCACATCTACAGGAAAATACAATTCTATCGGTGTGCTTGGATTTTCGCTACGATGCACTCTGGCTGAGAAAAAAGGAGCACAAAAACCTTATGGAAAAAAATGCTTGTCTATTAATATAAAGATTTTACAAATTGTTAACCATCAACCAATAGTTGCACAATCAAATCGTAAACAAGACAATTACCATATGTAAAAGGCCTACTATTTTTCACCAGTATACGAATGAGAGATTTGAATATTCAAGTGGTAATAATTTCCGCACCCAGAAGCGACGTCCCCGTCCGTGAAGCTATTCACGACCGTGGCCGGATAATCGCAGTTTTCACGGCGAGCGGCGCCCGGACCCCGGCTAATCGACCGGATGTGAATGTGCAATTTCCGCGGGGACTCGCGACTGCGGCGCGGGTGGGACTGCGCATGCGGCACTGGCGGGAATCGGCTGTGATTCTTGATTCTTATCGTCATCGATTCTGTTCGCATATTACTACGCTTAATGTCGCAAAAGGTAACGATATTTTTGCCTTACGCACCGAAATTAGGTGATAATTTTGGTTGTTTGTAAGAATAAACATGAAAGTCACTTAACATAGTCTCGTTGAGTCAGGCGATACGATTAGTACAACTTACTGTGTTACAAAGTTTTACGAAATTCTTACATTAAATAACTTTGTTATCATGAACTATATGAAATATCATAAATATGGGTTCGAAAGGTATTTAGACCCGAAAATTGTGGAAATTTTAAGAGAGATTTTTATGGTTAAAATATAAGCTAAAAACAATAATTTAGACTTTTTTACCAACTTAAGTGGAACGTCTGAAAACCAAAAGTTGATACCTTTCTTTGTTTGAAATTCATTGTTGGTGATGGTGATTTTATATTTTGATTTGAATTTTTGTGGACATTTTCCACTTGCATAGTGTTTTTGTGGCTGCTTTTACAGTTCTCTGTTTTAGCTACAATTTTTTTTTGTTTTTATCAGATCAGATTCCAGATCCCGAAACGTCGTGAAACTTGTTTTTTAGTAATCAGTGATGGTAAATGTCCGCAAAAATCAAAATCAAAATATTTGATACCTTTGATGAAATTGAAATCCCTTTATGATTGATCAAGCCACTGAATGTTCGCGAATCCAATCCTAGGTGATGGACTCGTGCAAAAAAATCGATACAGATCTTCTATCCTTTTCCATTTTGAGTGATATGATTGCATCACACCAGGTTAACAAAAATGAAGGGGTCCCTCCAGTAACGTTGTAAACGACAACTTTTTCAAAATTGAGATTTCTATGCAGTAAGGTTGTAAACGACATCCTGCATCAGTGCAGGGTATTTTTTCGTTCACATCTCTTGTGTTAGCAGCACTACCACAGGTTGAAAACCAAGTGCTGTTGGTCCCACAGTTGCAGCAACGTTGTAACCGCCAAAAATTGCAATATCACCGCGCACCGTTCTGTCGCCGTCCCGATGTTAATCGGCTAAATCGTAGTAAAAAACGCCCTGTTAAGTTCGAAAGTTGGACCAGAAATGTACATAAGCAGAGAAGAAATGCTGGGGAACCGTACATAAATGAAAAGAAGAAAGAAAAAAAAACATTGTTGCATAGACCAAGCCGGCAACAACGTTGCAAACGACTGTAATTTACAACGTTATTGCAATTTTAAAATCACTTTTTTTGTAATAAATTTTTTACTACGTGCGATAATATTGTAATACTTCATAGTTTGGCTAGTTTTATGATATTATAATTATATATAACAAATAAAACATATTTAAATCATTACATTCCCAATTATATGTTTTTTCCATTTCCTGAAAAATTTACTTTATGTCGCTTACAACGTTACTGGAGGGACCCCTTCAAATGTGTTAGTTCTTGTCTAAAACCATGTAATTTAAATGTATTCAATATGACTAATATTTTCTACGGATGAGTATACATTGTACATTTGTTAAAGGATGTGATGCGGATATTAAATATATATTCCGTGATATTTGTAAAGTTGTAGTTGCGTAGTTATAATCGTAGTTATAATTGTACAACCATTACAGAGTTCATAAAATAGTTTTAAAGTTCATCCTCTTTTGCGACAAAATACTACCTATCTATAGCATTACGAAACAACAAATATCTGAAGGTATAAGTTATTTTAAACACCAAGCAATGCTCTTTGGTAAGTCGTCATTCACCACGTGACGTCACAAACGCGGACGACGCAACAGCCGATGACGGTTGGTGACGGCAACTGACGACGCAACCCCGGATCAACTGG
The DNA here is from genome assembly GCA_035578135.1 of Flexamia atlantica. Lineage (NCBI taxonomy): Eukaryota > Metazoa > Arthropoda > Insecta > Hemiptera > Cicadellidae > Flexamia > Flexamia atlantica. The sequence goes on along the minus strand of JAQJVK010000008.1, from coordinate 30,829,360 downwards.
TGAATCACAGCTTAGAGACGGGAACATCGAATACTTTTTATTGTCGACTGGAGATTAATCCTTAGTCATCGCATCAAACATCGACTAGTCTAATCGAGGTAATTAATCGAAAAAACAAAAACCAATAAGAAAGCCCAATCTCAAACCAGTTAAATTGACGGCTATGGTTAAAAAATAATTACCTAAAATATCGACTAAAAATATCGAACCTAAAATATCGAACAAGATATCGACTAGTCGACTTGATGACCAACTTGTCGGTAAAACCACTACTCGACGACGCCATCATATTCTCAGCCCCATTCATCGGGTGGCGTAGCTAATGAATCAGTCCACTGTATTCAGTGAACTAAATAAAACGCAAAAGTAACGCAAAACATGCTATTAGAAATATCTAGGTGCCTTGGAATTTTTTTGTAACGGGGTTATCAAACATTAAATAGCGTTTCAAGTATTATTTTGCAGTTAATAAAACCTATTATTCAAACAAATAAAATAATAAAACTAATCAGAGTAGTAATTTAATCATACACCGAAATTAAACCACTAATAAAAATTAAATTAATAAAGACTAAGCTACTAACATTGATTTCATGGACTTTTAAGCATTTCAAAACAGTCGGACAAGGCAAAACCAAAGTGGACAACGGGATATGTCAACAAGAGAGAGGAGGCCGTCCACCAATTCGTCTCCAAGTGACACGGAGATGGTCGCAAATGAGGTGACTCGACCGACATTGGTCCCGCACGACCGCGCGTTACCACACTGCTAGTGGTGTAAATGGCCGATTTTACGGGCGTTTTACCCGCCGCGCCGCGTGAAAAAACGCTGACGCGGACAGAATGCTAAAAGTTTATGATTAGTATTAAACGCGGGGTTGTGTGGACAAAGTCTACAGACTGCATGCAAAGAAATAATTTATATTGCGGTGTTTCCAGCGAAGGGCTACTCGAAGTGATATTAATATTATTTTAATTTTCCTATTGTTTTATATTCCGGGTGTTTTTTTCAAGCGCAACCCAAAACTTTATTTTATTAGAGAAGAGTTATGTCCCCCAAAGATCCCCAGATTTGACCCCAATATGTTATTTTCTTCGGGGATACATAAAAAGTAAAGCCTACGAAAACAATTCACAGGATATTCAGCACCTCAAAACAAACATAACAAATTTAATGCAAGAAATTCAAAAAGGTGCCTTGTAACACGTGTTCGGGAATTCGATGGAAAGAGAACAACTTTATACAAACGCCAATGGCTGATTGTTTGAACACATAATGTAAACTAAATGTAATCAAACTTAAATAATAGGTTGTATAAAATGTAAAAATAAACAAAACAATACTCATTTCACGTTTATATGCACATTATTAAATCTTAAAAATGGGTTGCGTTTAAAAAACCACCCTGCATATGCAAATACAGTTAAACACAGTAACTTATGTTTATATTTAAAGCTTTATTTCCTTTGGTGTTAAATGCGATGTATAAGAATTTTACTGATAAATAAATCTATAATTTTTAAACATATTTTCTTGAAAATGGCAGTTATTCGATAGCTATATAAAAAGCTCAAAATACCCGTAACTTTTGGAAAAACCTTACAAGTCTGACACCTATGCTGTCAACCCTATATTGAATGAAAGGTCTTAGTGAGAAAATACCAAGAATAGGAAAAATATTAGTTTTTTAATACAACTTTCCCTATTGGCACTAGTATAAAGATAAAGGGCTGGACATCTGTTGCATTTGTTTTTATTTACAATCATTTGTTTACTTTTTCCCAGCGGAGCGGGACATCATCCCCCCAGCTTGTAAAACTGAAAATAAAATTATCTCAATATAAAATCTTTTTTGGTCAGATTTTTTCCTGAAATGTCTGACCGTTTCCATCAGATACTAGCATTTATCGCTAGCTTATACGCGTTCAAGACTAATATGCATTTCTTATGGCCTAGCGTTTTTTTTTCGGCGCGGCAGAACGGCGCCTGTTAAACGCGTATAGCCCAGGGCCGATAGAGCTTTGCGATTTCTATATGTTCGTGCGAGGTCGCGGAGACGACACCGGTACACCTTGAACCGAGCCAACCTGCCTGCAGGGCTAACGCGCCAAACTTCGCCTTCTTTTGTCAGCCGGGTTCGTTCTGGCTTTATAGCGTGAAAAATCAAGAGTAGGTGTTTGTTAAAGTGTGACATCGGAAATAACCTGGAAACCATCATCTGGCGAATAACAATATGGATGATTCAAGAGTTTGCACAACAATAAGATCATCCTTCCTTTGTAACCAAGAGACCCTTGCGGGCTTAAAAGTTGGAAATTTTGACAATTGAAAAGATTATATTTTCAATGATAAAAGATTTAGTTTAATTATTAAGTTCTCCGAACTCTAAAGCCACATTAAGTGGAACTGTAAAGGATTGATTTTATTGTATACTGCGTATAAGTAATGACGACTGCTTTATTGTTTTTAAAAGCGGAATACACTACTTTTCTTTTTTCAATCCAAGAATGGTATCTTTATTACTTGAATTTCTAACCACGTATAAGTCTTTGAATCATTTAATATATCGTAACTTCCGAAAACATCCAACTATGCATGTGAACGAAACGATACAACTATATATTACCAGTTTAAATTAATTCCGTTCTGTTTGCAACTTTACTATCTCCTGAGTTACAACACGTGTCCTCACCTCCTATTTCTGTACAGGACATTTTAATGAATCCAATGCAATCTAACCAATGGTTATTTGTGTCACATCAGGATGAATCCTTATTTATCCCCTTTATATTTATGAATCCCCTTATTTATCATTCTGCCTCATGTAACTTCATATCGTGTGACTGTCGACCTTTGGAAAGAGTAACCAGTTTTAGATATTTGGGCGTTATTTTGGATGAGAAAATGTGTTTTGAACATCATATCAATAGTTTACATGCAAAATTAAGATAATCTATTAGAACATTTTTTAAAGAAATTTTTGTAGTATTCAGTTGTTACGTTCACTTTATTTTGCTTTGATAAGGTCTAGATTACAGTATGGTTTGATATGTTGGGGAGGGACGTATAAGTATTTGATAGATAAATTAAGAACAACTCAAAACTACTTTTTACGTATCATTTTGAGAAAGATAAAAAGAGAGAGTTCTTTTCCCCTTTACTTACAATTAAATATTAAACCCATTCATTATCTTTTTGTTTTCAAAGTTTTAAGATTGTTTTTTATTAGACGTGGGAATTTAGGTAACATCAATAATAATAATATGCATTACGATACGAGGTATGTTAGAGGCAACAATTTTAGATTACCCAAAGTTAATAAAACTATTTTCCGCCATTCCTTCCAATATTTGGGACCAAAGATTTTTAACTAAATTCCACTTTATATGAAAAAAATTTTGAATTCAAAAGAATTTTGTCGACAAACAATTATTTGGCTTGATCAGCAACAGGAAGTAAACTTTTTGACAGAAGTGATTTCATAATTTTTTTTATTTTATTTCTAAATTGAGTTCTAGACAAAATCGTATATCCCATGTTCTGTGTTTATGAGATCTGGTTATTATTGTTATTTATTATTTACGTATATTTATTGTTATTTATTGTTGTGTATATTTATCTATTTGTAAAGTATTAATTTTATTGTGTATTTTTATATAACTCTTCTTTCTTTTATTATATATTGATTAATAATTTAGTAAACTGTTTTAGCAGACACCCAAATGGTGGCTTAAAGTGAAAGTTTTTTTATGCTAGACTCTTATATATTATTTATCTGTTATATTTCTAGTAACTGGCCTCACTACTTGAAAAAGTGGCCGGTAAATTTCCAAAAAATGCATTGTTTTTTTGTAATGTTTATATTGATTGGAAATAAATTCATTTATTAATTTATTCATTTATTCATTATTCATTTATTCATCTACAAATCTCAGCGTCACTATTATGGAAAGAAAAGTTTTTAGCAAAGAGAAGAAACCAAATCTGTACACAAAAAGTGGTAAGCCATGAACACGACAGGAGGATGGGAAATTGTAATAAACCTTTCGCTGTTACTCAAACATCCGCTAGGAGCGCTGGGATGAATGGCAAATGTCAAGGATGGGCGGATGGGCGGCGGGGGGCGGGGGTCCACGATTGCACGCTGCATATTATACAGGGTAAATATCTCCAATCTCCGCTACCCGGATACTCCAGGGTCCGACGTGGTTATGCATAATCAAAAGTCTTTTAGGGACGGCCCATTACTACAATTCTTACATTTTCAATTATTGACATCGATATCATATTGGAAAACGCATGTTTCAAATAAGTAGACAAATCTAAAGAAAATTAAATAGGCCTACAATAAGGGGTTTACACGATTATAGGGTGAAGCAGACCACCCGAACACCTAGTGTAACGGCATAAGCGATTCAACCTAGAAACTTTATCAAACTTATACATTAAGAATTCATTTAAAAGATTTTCTCACCGCGATTTATCTACAGGGTGTGTCAGAAGTGAAGATCGCGGAATCGAACCCAAAAACATTCTTATCGAAACCTGTAGCATAATATTTGTCTTTATGCTGACGACTCTTCCCACACATTTTCAAGTCCGTCTAGAAGTCATCTAGAACTTAAAACTCTTTTACAGGCTTTTGAATTCTTCTAGATTGGCTGCAACAAAACAAACTTAAAGCGAATGTCTCAAAAACGACTCCTTTGGAATTTTCTTTAAGGGACCGCCTTGATAGTTTATTCAGTGTTCATCTTGCAGATGAAGCCATTTCTTCAACTTCAGTTACAAAGTTCCTTGGTTTAATCATCGACTCCAACCTCTCCTTCCACACATATATCGATCATCTGTGCAAGAAACTAAGCCAGGGTATTTTTGTGCTTATGAAGTTGTCATGCTTCGCCTCCACCGAGCTACTCATGACTGCCTACTATGGGACGATATACCCATACTTGTCTTATGGAGAACCCGTCTGGGGTTGTGGGAGCAGTAAAACTCACCTAGATTTCAGGCTGCAATAAAAGACAATTATAACGATTTTCCAGTTGCCTCGGCGAACATCATGTTCAGACTCCTTCATCAATAACAAAATCCTTACTTTTCCCTCAATTTATTCTGGGTATTCTGGAAACTTTGTCATTTCTTCACATGAATTTCGCACAATTTCAAAATCTTTTTCATTCTCACGTCTATGAAACAAGAATTAAACCTAGATGTGTACTTGGTATACCTCCTCACTCTACATCATTTTTTCAAAAAAACATTTAAAATACTCAGGTATAAAATTACACTGAGAAAAATTTAGTCCTAAAATACGTGGAAAATACACGCGAATAAGGGTGTGCGGGTTACCCACTGCAATCTGGACCCGGCTCAATGCTCCGGCAGTGAGGCCGCCACACGGAAAATCAGGACTTAGTTTGTCTACATAGTTATGACGTCACTGGCTATGACGTCATTACTGTAGGTTGTAAGTCCTGCCGATCAGAGTTGGCTCTCGTAATTGCAGAGACTTTTCTCAGAATATCCTGCGATTCATTTTGCTTTCACCACAGTTTATCACAGAATATACATCCTATTCTCGTAAAATACAACCGATTTCTATGCACTGACTTGCCTAGTCTCTGCATTTACCGGTATTTTTTACTTAAAATCAGTAAAAATTGTCTGGATCCTTCTAGCGGTCACCCATCCAAGCTCTAACCGCGCTTGATGTTTCTTGATTTGTATGTTCAGGTGAAGAATGCTATATCCATTGCGTTACGACTGCCTGTTGACGAATGAAGTCGTTGAATAGCATCTGAAGAAGTGATAAGTGCAGTTTTACGCCTAATGGTACTTCTCTTCAGTGACAATCTATTGCGTAATTGAGTGTAGACTAGCCCTCCGTACGTGTCGTGCGTGTTTCCCGGTACCGGAATTTCTATAAAAAGTAATGTTTGTTCGTTGTGTGCGTCTGTCCGTTTGTGTTACGTGGGTATGTGTTATGATGGTTTTTAATGCTTCTTGACGTCTTCCACTGGAATGAAATTTGATTTCCATCGCCTGAGGAAGATCTCTCTGAAACTGAAACTGTCGTAGCCCATAATATGAGACTACAAAGGATCACTTTGACAGAACAAGGTATTTACACCATTAATAGTTACAATTTATTGCCCTGACATATTTATTTGACACATTTAAAAGTGGCAGCAAAAAAAATCTGTAAAAAACATTAATACAATTTGTATTATAGAAACCAAATTTTATTATTCAAACTTATATCACATTTGTAAATTTTCAATCCCAAATATAAAACTAACACAACGGACTTAAAATCAATCCACATTTGGTTAAAAATATTTATTCGATTGAAATAAAATATTTGATGATAGTGCGAACTAAAACAAGGTAAAGACTAACTGCTTTTGCCAAATCACATGGAAATAATTTGAAGTTCTCATCCATACGCCTATCGTAAATGCAGTGGGCTGCAGGCAGAAAGTAATCATGGATAAACTTATGACGTGTTTTGTGACGTATACAAACCATCCAAGACGTCACTTTAATGTTTTTTTCCTTAAAATCACGGTAAATTCCCTGATTATTTGCAAATACGGCAGTTTGAGCGTAATTGCAGAGAAAAAGTTCTTAAAGAAGGATTGCGAGTCCTGCGTCTGTACTAATGCCCAAAACTCTGCCGAGTCATTGAGCTGGGTCCAGACACAACACTCCTGTACGTGAGCCAAGTCCTTATTTACGTATCGCGAGTACAGATTCTGGACTTGAGGCAAAAACTCTGAATTAACAGTCTGTCACTGAATTTGAAGGAAGAGCATGATTATGGAATATTTAGAAACAAGTTAAAGAACATATTTGTTGTTAAGGCATGCTATAGAATAAATGATTTTAATTTTTAATAGAAATAAGATGTATTTATTTGTTTTATGCTAATTGTAGCCTATATTAAATATTTCAAAAAATTATTTGATTTGTATGAAGCTTTGTATGACTTAGCACATGCGTCAACATGCTGAATAAAGAACTTGAACTTAATGTTTATAATTTTATGGGTATTGCTGAAAGGGACATTTCGGTAAAAACAGAACTAAATTTCAGTATCTCAATCCGCGTTTTAAAATGATGGTTGTTTAGTGAAATGTATTTAAATTTAAGGAGAGAATAGGGTTTAAGAAATAAAATAACTTATTTAAGTTATACAATTAGGAGCCCGATTAGAACTTTAAAGAAGGAAGATAGAATACTTTTGTTCATATTAAAAATTTATAAGATAGCAAAAAATTGTGTCCAAAATAGGCCTAATCTACATCTTTCATGAGTAAAAAAGTAATTTTATTAGACGTTTATACTTCTCAGTAAAAACAATGTATATATGTGTTTACAATATTTGCTTTCAAAGAGTGTGACGATCTAGTCCCACGGACAGTGTAAATTATTTGGTTTTGTGCTTAAATGTTTTAGGTGAATTACGAATGTAAGTTATCAACTATAGTCAAAGTCAAATAACTTGGCCCGGTGCGGCCATAAGACTAATGTTAATTTTAGAATTGTGCTGCTCACAGACGGTCTGGGTCAAGTTATCTGTCTCGAACTTTAATTACAGAGGTCGGACGTTTTTTCCTCTGCCCCGGTTGTTTCCGTCGTCTGTGTCTCACGTGATGGGATGGTACATCCGGAACTCTCCCACGCGACCTGGGACCCTGGGACCCTGGGACCCTGGGCCCCTCCTCTGGGACCCTGGGTCACTTTGGAGTCACAACTGTCGCTAGAGCGATTGTCACTAAGTTCACACAATCAAAACTCCTCTGGGATAACTGAGGATCCGAGAGGGTTCGGCATTAAGACCTGTGAAATGAAAAGGTAAAATAGCCCGGAAAAGAAATGCTCTTTTATTTAACAAAGACATTAAACTCCAAGGAACAACAGAGTTGGAACATGGGATTGCAATATTATAAAATATCGCCTACTAAAATAGCTTAAAGCCTAGCTAGAGGTAGAATGTAAGATGAGACTTAGTTCAACTCAACAATTTTTCTTATCATTTAAAAGGTCTATTTATATTTTTACTTTAATTTAAAAGATTGCTTATATTTAAAAGTATCATTTTAGATACTGGGTATCAGAACTCAGTTATCAAGCAATAAATAAGCTCAGGTAATTTAAAATGTCGAATATCTCTAATTAAAATAAGCATTGCTTTTGATTCTCAATGCATATCGAATTAGCCACACAACCTAATTGAAATCACTTAGGGCCTAGGGAGCTGTTAGTATGTATTAGTATTAAGTTACTACGTTATTGTATGTATGAATACTGAATTTCTTTCAAGCAAAACTCTTTTTCCCCAACGCTCTTTTTCTCCATTGACCCAGAAACCGACCAAGTTTATCCAGGTGAAACTCCAAAGACAGCTATTAGCTGACGGACGTAACTCGATATAACTGTTATGTAGCTGTTTGTAACTGTTATGTAGTCTAATACGTTCCAGCCGGACTTCTTCCTAACTTTACAGCGGTCAGAGAATTGAGAGGCACATTAAAGTCATTAGAAACTGAATGAAAAACTGGCCCTTAGGTAATTTGAATGCCGTGGAAGTTTAGCTTTTAACTGGGATAATGTAACGGCTGTTCATGTCTGTGGTTTTTTTTTATTTGTTGATGTTATATGTTATTTCCTCTTCCTCAATCGATTAGGCCTACTGAATCATTTAATCTTGCTTGAAAGTGCTCTTAGAATCTAATAATTTAATTTGCCATGTTCGATGAGGTATTGAATTTTCATTAAAGAACATATAATTAATTGAGACTTTAATGAACGGTATGAAGTGTGTTTTTTATTCAATAAGTTTAATAAAAGCATAAGAAAATTGTTAATTGAACATTTTATATTGTAATATAAACTAATTGAAGAATGGTTATTTTTACCTGATATTATTTATTTTTAAATTTATTTTCTTATTTTAGCCACTCGAGCCTATGCTCAAGTTGTTCCAGCCTATGAAGTCATTGCGTCCAATGTATTCATTTGATGTTATTGTCAATATTGTACAATATTTCTTTTCCTTGCATTCATCTTGTCTTTGGAACTTATTTTTGGAAAAATGTATTTAAATTTGAGTTAAATAATACCCTTGACTTAAATTTTCATATACCGGTACCTATTAAAAAAACTTCCAAATTCAACTAATGCTCTGAAAAAAACGTTACATCAAATCAATAAATGGACTGCTGAAAATCTGCTAGCTAGTTGAAAAATTTTCAAACAATGCATTGAAAGACTTTATAAAACATTTATTTCTGGTTCAACGCCCATTCACAATTAACAAATTGGTTGATGTCACTAAAGAATGTGGTGAGCCATAAATGAGAGGCATCCTGATTGAGAACATTTTCCGTAGGCCTAAAGATGTTCCATAGCATAATTTAATTCTACACAATAACGTATCAAGCGATTTATCCTTCTTCGATCTCACTGGAAACAATATAGTTCTACCACAAAGAAAATTATTTCCTACATTGTTTCATCATATACAAACAATCCTAATGACACAGCGCGCATCCCACTCACCACTCACCAATCAGTGTGACCCTCACATATTTGAGTTAGGAGAATTTCTCGGTCTCCACCATGACCGGTGCCGTTCCTTTGACCTTGAGTCGCCCAGGTGACCTTGACCTTTGTCCCAAGACTTGCGATAACAAATCATTGTGTACGCCGCATCCTCGGTCAAATGCCACCGCGGCCACGGCTCACTTGATGCTCCGAACATGACGAGCCAAGGACACCTGTGTGAAAGAGGTAGTCTTTGACTGATTGAATGTTGGGGTCAGGATTGAAATAGCGTGGCATTTCAGTGACTTTTGGATCTTAATTGTGTGAAATACGGTTTGGATTCACAAGAGGTGAGTTGTTGAATCACGTTCACAGCTTCGTTGACTAAACATTACTTCATTGTTTTAATGCTTTCTAACATTGATTTAAGTTGAATTGCGTCAAGAAACTGTTTCTAATCAATAATTTATGTTTTATTTGTACATATTAACAACGTCTCCTCCCCCATACTTTTAGCACGGTGGACTAGAGTAGCACTGAAAGATGAGTCAATGTTAGACCGCTTTCGTCATCAAGAACAACTGATTATTCACTGAAGGCTGTGTATCTAATGAACGGATTCAACAAACTGGCACCAGTGTTGGTCAAGGCGGCGCGAGTGGGAACTTTACAACCACCTATTAATCACTTTTGTGATAACTATATGATTCAGTTTATTTTGTACCTTAACAATACACTGATTATTCCTGAACCTGAGCATCTGAGAGTTCGTTATATTGTGAACCAACTCCAACTTTACACCACCGGCACCAAGAGAGAAACACTAAGAAGAAAGCGGATAAAGAAGCATTCAACTCGACTACCCTTTGGCGTTATTCCACACAGCACTCATCTAAATGACAGGCCGTTTCCAATAAGTTATAGTCCAAAACAAATAACTTGGCCCAGGCCATGCTTAATTGGGCCGTTAGCCCAATTCAAACATTAACATTAGTCTTATGTACGGAATGGGCTATGTTGTCTGACTCGACCTACAGTTAGTTGCTGCAGCGGGGTCGCGTCCAACGTGACCCTAGATAGCCGAGTATGTCAGCGGCCTCCCACGCCAATAACCTCTCAATCATCCACTACACCTAGCAAGGTGCGGGGAGTCTCGGGGTAAACTCTGCAAGCTGCCATATACGGTCCAATCCTTGAATATCCAACTGGGATGAGTCTAAAATTATCGATGTATTTGTTAAGAATTTTTCTGAGGTAATGCCCAGAGGTATCCTCGGTACTCTCCACAGGTAATCGTGTCTACAGGAGCCAAACAAAAAGTAATCTCATTGATTGATTACCCACTTATTTGAATATAAATCATAATGGGGATTTCTGCAAGCAGAGACGCTAGCGCTAGCTGGTGACTGCTAATAGGCAACAGGCGTCGGCAAGCAGTATTGGGCGTGTAAACGAGAATGAGTGACGGTTAAATCAGGCAGATATAACAATATACATAAAGTGTAATACCAGTGAAAATTAATCGAATGCCCAACATTTCAAGCAAAATTTTTAAATTCCCACCGTGCAATCTACAAAACAGTCTTTTCTAATTCTTTGTGCAAAGGTTTATAGAATTTGATCATGTTAAGGGATGACCTTTCTCATGGCGGCTAGATGGAACGTTTCATTTTTTATTATACATGTAGGTGCAGAAGCAATATAATTTTCTCTTCATATTTAGATTGTCAAAAAAGTAAAGATAACACCATCTGTACAACTAAAGGATCTATAATTTTTTACAATTCGCCTAAACTATATTCATAATAAACCACTTCACATAAACGTTTCAATCATTGAAATTTACAAAAATTCATGAACTACGCTCCTCTGGCCCATGCAAATTGTTTGATAGAAAACAAACTTGATTTAGATAAGCATTACTTTTTTAAATTGCAATCAAAACCTCCAGAACCAAATCTCAAGGGGCAGTTAGCAAGGAACTGCAGGTTTACATAATATCTCCTTTGATGCTGAAATTAACTCCTATCAGTATTCAAAACAGTACCGTAATGCCTTTCAATTCAACGGTAGTAACATCTTCATATACAAAAATAGTTAAAGAAGATTTTATACACTGAGGGAACTAGAAAACAACAACATACATTTCGCAGTATCTATACAGTTTACTATCGGCGCATGCTGATATTATCAGCACATTACGTCACGCCGATGAGCTGGGCGGCAGCGACGCAAGGTGGAAGACGGTCCGCACGGTCCTGTAATTGCAGCGAAGACCGCTAGGCGCGACAAGGCCGCTAGTGATGCAATGTGACGTCACCGGGGTGGGACCGACGTATTGTTGGGTGTGGGAATCTGTGTGATTAGGATTGTTTGGATTTGTTCGACGTTTATCCTGTTGGTTAACTGATGACTCACGGGTTCGCCTTGATCTACAACAGAAGTTATTGAAGATGAAACAGATGTGATGGTTTGGGTTTGCTATGCGAATGACTTCAAAAAGAGCTTTCCAAATGTTGGGTTTCAGACTGAAATAGAATATTAAAATAGGATATAACATAAGAGAATAAAATAAACTCTTTACTATGGACCATTGAGAACTTCCTGAAATAAATGTGTGTTATAGTGAGATTCGTCGACCAAAAGAGGTCGAGAATTCCTAATTTCAGGACACAGGGTCTTGCATTTTTTAAGATGAAAATGTTAACAGGCTAAGGTCATGTACGATGTCTGTATAACCTGCACTCTTGAATATAGACACCTTAAAAGCCTTTAAGGGTAAACCAAAACTACCCCAGCTGTAACTCTTTTATTCCGAGGCAGTATTGAGCCAGAATTTGTAGTTGGCATCCTTTGACTAAGCTAGTAACTGAGCATACATTTAAATTGCTCATTTTAATTATTTAATGTTATTTAATTACTCTTTTACACAATCTACAACCTTTACAGTGCTAATGAAAAACCACTACCTTATTATTGATCTCTATGACATCATTATCACCTCTTAGATCATAATTAATTGACGACATTAGTACTGTCCGCTTACTGCTAATCGTCGTATGCCAATTCTGACTCAGACAAAACCAGGTAGGCTCTACTCTTTATGGTAATGTAATAATCAAGGCTTGGACTGAAACGAATCGCTCAATGACCTGTTAACATTTCCCACGCATACAAGAACCACTCCTCCTGTTGGACTGGCCGTGGACACTAATAACCTCTATGGATACACGGTCGCCGTCATCTTACTCTATGGCTATGCGATCACCGCTGTTACAACGTGTGATCATCGTAGCCGGTGACTGATATATTTAGACATGATTATGCCAATGTTGGGTTGTAGATGTAGTAATATAGACGAGATCGTGATTGGCTCAGCTCCAAGTCTTCGCCTCGATGTATGATTTACTGGTGTGAGATCTCGTCCTATTGTATCTATTGATATCGTCTCATCTGTTTGTTTTGCCTAATTTTAAACTGGTTTAGAAGTTCTTGTGCAGATTTAATTGGTTGGAAGGTTTAAGATTATTATTCCATCCAATTTTTTGACAGTGTATTTTTGATTTATTTTATGTTTTATATATAAACAAAAATGTATTATTTTAAAGGTGTTTAATAAGTTGTAACCTCTAATTTCTTGGAAAACTTACCAAACTTTTTATTTAGACCTAGGTTAGGTTCTACCGAGGTCTAAATAAAAAGTTAGAATTAATTAATTCGCTGTGGCTGTATTTCTCAGTTATTGTTGTTCTTTTTATTGGCTGAGGAAAAAAATATATATTTCACAATATTACACGGTGACTTTAACGAACGGAATGACTCATTACTTTCTAGATATGTTAAATTAAATCTTCCTGCGTTGTGTTAAGGACGCGCCCGTGCAGTGTTTCAGACAAGTGATTATCAACTTATCTTCAATGGAAACTCAATTGTGAATAGAGTTGTTATAGTTCCGCTCGCAAAGTATGAAGACCAAGATTTAATTTTACTAGTTTGTTTAAACGTACTAGTTACAAATTTACAATTGAAATCAGCACATTGATATCTAATTATTTTTACACCATAATACTTTTTCCCAATCGTTTTAAATATTCTTTTAAAAATAAACTCCTAAAAATAGCTCTAACCCATCTCAAGCATTGGGTAAAAAAGTGAAACACTAAACCAGTCGTCATATCAAGATCGAAGACGTCTCAATTTCTGCGGACTCTCGGTCGTTTCTTCCACAATAGAGACATAACGGCGGAATGGCAGGCACGCTGGGGAGACGTGTAGTCGTAAACTGTGCAAAGCACTTGCGTGCGCCCAGCAGATCGCTGACGCAATTCTGATGCTATGGGAACCAGACCGATCGCGGCGACTCAGCACCAGTGATCGGATCTCCCGAGATACAGCGGGGTCGATGGTGAGTTGTTTTTTTCTTGCCTGAACTGCCCTTTTACTTCACATCAGGCAAAGGACATGCCAATCACAGTAAATAGAACATCTATACGGTAAGTATCATAAACAATATGCGCAGTAGACCAGCCAATCAGAAAGCGTTCTGCTGGTCGGTGGTGCGCACCAGAGCGACAGGACTTTTACACTAATTATTGCGCCAAGTTCTTTTGCAAGTCGACGCACCAGCAAGTCTCGCTGCAAGCCAAATTAGCACCAACCACAGACAGCTGATTTATTATTATAACATGTTTCTTAAGCTTCTAACTCACCTTTTATTTCAAGGTTAAGTATTTATTTGTCAACAAATGAAGACTATGTTTCATTCTAGTAATGAAAAATCTCACGAGATTTGACTTAGTTTCACGAAATTTGCACGTGAACTTGCTGAACCTTCTTTCAAGTGTTAGACTACCATGACGTCACATCTTATTCTTACTCTCACCTGCGCAAGATACCTACCGTATAAAGATATTCTAGGTACTGTGATGCCAATTACTTGAAATGGCTAGTAGGATTGTAAGCTAATCCCAGAAGAAAGTGAATTTCCGTGTAGGCATCGGTCACAGGCAAACCAATGGTGACCGCTCATGGTTGAACAAGAGTCGGACACGACTGTCATTTTCTAGCATGAGCTTATTGCGATGTTTCGCAGTAGGGAGGTTAAAGTTTGGAGATCCAGGCTTAAATATTAAAAGTTGTTACTTAGAAGTCAATTTTATGGATGAGGCTAAATTTTAAACGCCGGCAAGTAAGATTAGAATTAATCAAGTGCTATTCCGGCAAGTATAACTGCAAAGAATCGAGAGAAACGAGCAAAAAATCTATTAATTTACACGATTTTTTATTTGTTCTTTGAACAATCGAAATCAATCAAATCGAAAATAATCGATACTTTTTCATCTAGAGAAGCGGACCAGTTGGCGCGATATCAGGTACCTGATAGAAGGGATAGAAAAATAATATAGGTACTGTACATCGGAAGAATCTATATAATAGTTTTGTTCCGGTATATCACAATAGTTATTTATGTATTAAGAGCGTAAAGTAGGTCTTTCTTGCTTGAGCTAAACAAATACCGCCCGATGCGTAGAGGAGCGCGGTATTTTTAGCGAAAGCGAGAAAGACGCTTTACACGCGAAATACATACTAAATTTTTCCTACAACTGCAGTTTTAATTTCCCAAACGATAAATACAATCACAGTTACTCACGTCCATTGTAGCTAAATGCACCATTATGATTGCATAAATTCTCCATATTTTTTTCGTAAGGGTTTCTAGATTTACGAGGTAATAAGTTTCACGAAACTTCTTTCACTAATTCACTAATATCAAGCGGATTAAGTCTGAATTCGTCATCACTTATTACATCCATTGTAGCTGATTGCGCCAGTTTGAGGTTATAAACAAGTCCAGTCGGAAGCGGAAAGGAGCGCTGTTGCGCGCTGAGTAACAATGCAAAATCAGCTGGCGAGCGTGAAAGTAATCACGTGGCGAGCGCAAAAGACTTTTGCGCTCGCTCCAAATACTTTCAAAGACTTAATCGCTCGCTCCTCAGTAAACAGCTGTTTTACTATTGGTTTTCGGTGCCTAAACTGACACTTTACGCGCGGTTGTAGGAAAAAGTATTTGGGTTCCAACACATCAAAAGTATCGATAGATCCGTCATATCGCTAAAACCATATCGATATTTTGGTTCCGATATGTCGTAGGGCCTACGTATCGATATAAAGGTTCTGATACTTGAAAATACGTTATATCGATATTTTAAAAAGTCAAGCCATCCTTATCTGATAGAGATGCGCGGGTCATGCAGATCTCACGAGCCCGCGTCACGAGCGCGCTCTCTCGTCGAGCCCGCCAACTACGCGCGTGTTTTCCGCGTTACCTACGATAGGTGATCGTGCATGAGCGTCGACCTCAGCGGGTGCATCGCATGTCAAGAGAACGTGTATCGCTTGTTCATAAAGTTAAACTTATTCATAGCATAAAAAATAATTTATTATTTGTGTGTTCAATTGATTTATTTGCAATACTTGCTATTGAATTGCATATTGCTTTGGTGTTAAGCATCAGTGAAATATGAAATTAAATACTGTAGGTATATTTCTGGAATAAGGTAAAACTTTTAACTTACCGTATAATCAAATGATATTTTACAAATGGTTGCTTGGTTATAATGCTGAAGAATTCTCATTTGGGTGAAAATCTCGATTTCGAGACTCTTTTGTGAGGAAATTAGCGATTGCATATTTGAATTCGTGGGTCGAGCGTGCCTTGCTTCGGAAGCACGATAGCTATCGAGAGGTTAAGACCAAGCACCATTAGTAACTTTTTGTAGTTCTGTTGATTCTTGTACTGGATCAGCTCTGCCCTTAGATAACGTGTAGGCTACCACACACAAATCAATATGTGAACGGGACAAATGCAAGATTGAAAATAGGCCACTAACCTGTTTTGTTGGGGTTTTTTTTAGAAAGAAGACAACCCATCTCAAGCGAAGAGGTTTCAAAGACTCAAAACAGCCACATGCTCGATTGAACACAGCGCTGTCACCTTTGAAGCCTGCACAGTGCACAGGACAGACTCTTCCGTCATGAGCGACATCTAACGACGGTGACAGTTTCTCTTTAAGCCGACTGAGCGGATCCATAGACTGGCGGAAGTCACAATCGTGGGCCCAACACTGGCGGAGGTTGACCTATGGTAATGCTTAGGGTGAAAGTCAGACCTCACAGTCAAGCGTGCGCACGCGCGTGCGGATCGTTCTTTTCGCTCATCCTCCGATGTGTTTATGATTATGCATTTCTTAAGTGAAAGTAAGCCAAACGCCAAACGGTTGCTTGGTCTAACAGGTTCTAATGGTGATAGAGGGGGAATAAAACTGCAAAACGGCATATTACGGTTGTGAGAAACACGGTTGGGATGTCAAAGTTTAGTAATTTATCTCCATTAAATATACGTGATTGCACAAACGAATGTAACTACACTTGGAAGTTTAAGGACATATTTTGTTTGGAAGAGTTTGCTATGAGAGATAAACCAAGCAATATTATTAAACCTATTAAACATTTTCTCATGACATGACTTCTTTGTTTGGAATACATTGTTGGTGATAGTGATTTTATATTTTGATTTGGATTTTAGCAGAAATTTGCCATCAATGATTAGTTAAAAAGAAGTTTCACGACGTTTCGGGATCTGGAATCTGATCCCGTCTTCAGGTGGAAGAAAACTTAGAACATAAAAAGATTAATAATACATAGCCAGGATAACCTGGACAAAAACACAGCTAAAACAGAGAACTGTAAAAGCAGTCACAAAACACTGTGCTGAAAAGAAAAACAAGAACACAAAATAACACAGAAATCACGAGTATCAAGAATCACCCAGCCAGGAGAGAGCTCGTCCACACCCAATCAGGGCTGAACTGAGACTGGTGGGAGGAAAGGATTGTTTTTTACCAATCAGTGATGGCAAACGTCCGCAAAAATCCAAATCAAAATATGACATGACTGTTAACATTATCATGACCTGTTTGTCATTGGACCAATGCATAGGAGATCCACACTAGCGACTAGTGAAATAATACTTTTTGACCTACAGTTCTTCAACAAGTAGTATATTGAATATGTAGGAAGGGTGAGTGAGTAATACTTTAAAAAGCTATCTTTCTTACAAATACTGTATAAGCAAATTTATCCTCCAGGACCTTTATCTGATGGCCCAATTATCAAAGGCAGAAGACAGCTTGGTTCAAAGTCAAACCTTTATAAAAATTTGCCGCTTTTACTAGGATTGATTAAGCGACTCTCATACTTCAAGAAGCAGGCATGATTGTTAATCATTTCGCTATTCAGTCGATTGTGCCTCTTATTTAAAGTATTCGCAATCAGTTTAATCCTGAGAAAACAATCCTGGGAAAACATCGAGAAGTCTATACAGGAATCAGTCATTTTTCATTTAGCTCTTCATCTTCAGTTATTAGACTGTCTAATAAAAATTTCTCCGAATTCGACAATTATAGTATCGAAGACTATGTCATACTTTTCCCTTTAAAACTCCACTTTGAGCTATAAGTCACGTTCTAACATTGCTGGGACAAACAAAATACTTTAAAACCAAAAAATACACATTCACATCAAAACAATAATCTCCCAACCATTTTCTACTGAACACCACCGAGTCTTTTCAGCGACAAACAAGCGTACCCTCGGCGGTTGTAACGAGCCGGCGATATTACAATACAACGTCAGTCGTGCCGCCGGGTCGTGGCGCCCGTCTTCTCACGACGCCCGGCACGACGTCGTCGTGAACTCTGCGATCGCATCCCCTGAGATTTATTGGAGCACTCTCCTACAGATTGTCACTACCACTTCCCCCCACCGTCTCGATATCGCGCGGAAACGTAGTCGGTTCGGTCGAGCGAGACGTTTCATTGTCGTGGACGAGTTTGTGAATGACCCGTGACTGTGGTGATCACTATATCGACTGCACGTTGAGATGAGCAGGTTCATGCATATTGAGACACGCATGACAATAACAATAGTCTATGCAATAGTTGAGCAGGTTCACACGATAATCATATTGAGGTAAGCATGTTCACAAGAATATGCATATTCAGATGCAAATTCGGGGATTCATAGATATGCAAATTCGGGGATTCAGATATGCATATTCCCAAGAGGTTCACAATAATGTCCATATTGAGATAGGGCCTATGCATGTTTCAGGATCTACAAGAGTTTAATTGTTTTATATTTGCATCTTGCTCTTCATTTGAGTGCGTACTTCGGCTTTATCAGTTAGAGCTACGCTTTTAATATCCAACCGTTATCTCGAAATTCATGAGTGATAAAAACATCCTCCCCCACGATCAGTTTAAATTTTTGTTTTATACCAAACCATATTTTCATCAATATCTGCTATACTTCCAGCTTCTTATAGCTTGTTATATAGTTTGTTATAGTGATGCTCGTGAAAGACGGTTTCAATTTTCGGAACATCTCCAAAAACTCAATAAAGTCTTTGTAGCTCTTTATTCTCTCTTGTCAAAATTACGTAGACAGTCCAAGAGTACGGAAGTATTTTCCTGTTTCAATTTTGAGAATTTGCGGGGGAGAGAGTTCCTGAACTGCGATAAACTCCCATCGCCACGATCATCGGATTTATCTTCACCCTCGTTAGTTTTGCGATTTATAAGTACTTTCTCTTGTCCGTGTTTCATTTTCTTAGCCATCCTGTGGAAGTCGGAATCGTTTCCGGGATTCTTCAGCAAATTCGTGAGTAGTGATAGGGTAAGAGTGACAAGGTAATAAGAATAGCACACACGGAGTACCAGAGTACAGAGAGACTCTAACAGTTTTTCATCACTCTTGGTAGACTGACTGATCATGAGTGCTATAGAATTATTCAGTTATGAGTAGGCTGCACCCAGATTCAAGGATGACGAAATCACACTGTTCACCGACAATTACTAATATTAATTATTACTAGTGGCTTGAAGGGGCTAAAAGCCCCAAAGGAGGGAAAATTCAAAGAATCATTTATTATAGTAAAAAATACCTTCATTGCAAACTCAATCTACCTTATTGATATCTAGCCAACCACATGGTTTTTAATCAAGTAACAGCATCATATGTTTAATGTAAACAAAACAGACGTTTTAGATCCCAACGCTCTTTAAATGGTAGATATTTTACGTTATTTTTCGTTTTCCGGTGAATTTCAAGCTATTTTATTATTTTTCCCGCCATCACGGAATGGTGACCTTTAATTTGTGCCCTCTCCCATCTTTCTACGACTTGCCAGACGCCCACAATATTGACGCAAAGAATCGTCTTACGAAATTAAATATATGATTACTTAACACTCAATAGTGGTTAAAATTACAATTTGAGCGGAAGGAAGGGTATATAGGTTATAACTTACAATATGGGCTTTAATTATTTAAATGTTAACCTTTTGAATGATCTGGTTTCACGATTGCTTATAAAAAAAATATTTTGATTACTTACAGCACTTACTTATAGCATTGACTTTATAAACATAAGATTGACAGTGACATTGACATTGTCTTACTTATAACATTGACTTTATAAGGCTTAGAGCAAACCAATGAATCAAATGCTTTGACGCCTTTCGCCGATTACGACATCTTCAGATAGCAGTCGTCTATTGCAATTATATAAAAAGGAGATGAAAATGTGTCTTTCGTGTGATGAACAATTAGGTTGGTCTTCAAATGTGTGACTGCTGCCTGAAGATGGTGTAATCGGCGAAGTAATCAATTCACCGGATTACGAAGAGGGTGTAAGTAAATCAAAATATTAGGCCTATTTAAGTCAACATAAAATGACTAAAATAGTGTACTGCATAATGCTGAATACGCTAAATTTACTGAGGTTAAGAAAAGTCTCTTATCTCAATCTTCCATACATAAAAACTGAGCAAAAGGGAGCGAGATCTTCTTCTGTACTGTATCTAGAATCAATGGTAGCTCTCATATTGATCGTGCTGTTTGGATGAAGCGTAAAATTCCTCACGTATTCGGCGCTTCATCACACATCATTGCGCGATCAGCAGTCAATGCAGTCAGCTGATTCACTCAGATCGGCTGTTTGCCATATGACCAACAATGCTAGCTGGGTTTCACCGTGTGCTGTTCTCAAGTGATGCAAGTGTGAGAATCTGCTTACCCGCGTTTCGTCAGCTGTTTCTGTAGTACCTGAGAATTACCGCTTGTTACCCGCAGTGGGATCGTTGCTAACTGCCTGTTTCGCCTTCTAGGGAGCGCGAGCGCAAAGATCGTCAGTCAATATTCATCTGCGCACTTGCGTGCAAGCTGTGCGAGATTTGTTTCTACTTTGGCACTAGCGAATCAAGAAATTTATTCAGCTGATATGGGTTTCTAGTTTCTATATTATTTAAGAGCGGTTTACATCGATCGAAAAGAAAGGCGAGTTATACTCGACTAACTTGACTAATGTAAACCAGATGGACGAGTTGAGTTGAGAATTCTAAAGAATTAGCATTAGATTATCTTAGCAACTCGGCCAAGTTTGTCGACCTTTGTCAACCGGCCTATAATATCAATTTACTTGATGGTGAAAATTGGTTGTAAGTAAATGTTTTTTAACAAATTCTCTAATTTGTTTTACGTTTTATTGTGATCCAAAAAATCTATGAAATCCGATAAGATTAGTGGAAATCATGGAAGACATATTGGACACTTCAGTAAAATTTAATCATTCTAAGGCTCGTGGGTATGTGAAAAGTCACAATGAACGAACCCCCAATTAAAATAGTTAGCAAGGTAAAACCATTGACATTACAATTTAAAGTTAATAATCAACGGTAACACAATACTGCAATGTACAACTGATAATTCAAACAACGCAAAGCGTCGACGATAAATTATCATTTAGCAACAATAATATCTCCATAAAAATAGCAAAACTTATATCAATTTGTAACTAAGTAAAACAAATCTTCGGAATCCTATACTCTCCCTTTTCTTACAACCTTCTCTATTATTCAACCGTCACACAGTCCAGACCGCGTCAAAACTGCACAAACCCATTCGTTAATAACACGGAGTCATAAAGCGTTTCATTAAAGGAGAAGGTCACGAGGTAATGACGTCACACGTGAAAGTGTGGGAGAACAAAACTGTTCCGCTTCATCAGTGTCAGCGAGCTTGAGCTCCGAC
Source organism: Flexamia atlantica (assembly GCA_035578135.1). Lineage (NCBI taxonomy): Eukaryota > Metazoa > Arthropoda > Insecta > Hemiptera > Cicadellidae > Flexamia > Flexamia atlantica. The sequence continues at coordinate 30,807,658 of JAQJVK010000008.1, read as the reverse complement.
TGTCTGGCGGTGATTGAGCTCTTGAGCTCTGAGCTCGTCCACGGCTCAGCCATGACAGTGGGGCACGCATGTCGTGCCGATCCATGCCTCGCACTGTTGTGTGGCGCAGCACTGCACTCTGGCGGAGGCTTGCAGGGTGAAAACTGAAAAAGATAAAAGGAACGTGAATTGTTGAGGAGGCTTATTTGTAAATGTATGAAGTTAGAAATTAAGCTTATCCTTTGTATTGAATACTTCCCTTGAAGAGAGAGGTTCTATAAGCGGGTATTTCAAGGTTTTGATTTGAACGAAGATTTAATAATTTTTGGACTTTCGAAATATGATAGATTATTTTTGACAAATACGATTGTTTCGTAAATATATTTTGAAGGTAAGGTCATGATTTCAAAATTTTTAAAAATATGTTTACATGAAAATTTGTTTGTTTTTTAAATATAATTCTTAATGCTGATTTCTGTAAAGGAAATAGCCGTTTTAAATTCGTAGTTACGCTTCCCCAAATTGGAATTGCATATGTTAGTTTTGGAATAATCAATCCATAATAAGTCGCCATAAGGAAATCTTTTTGGCAATATGCTGCTAATCTCCTAAGTTGAAACAATGTACTTGATATATTCTTATATAAATTGTTAACATGGAGATTAAATCTTAGACTTCGATCTATCATTACTGTAACCCTAAAAACTTTACATATTCTGAAGGTTAACAAGTTCATCACCTAAAATGAAATTTATATTTTGATCTGGTGTTTTTGAAGATTCGATGTATTTCGTTTTCTCAATATTAATTGAAAATCCATTTTGTTAAACCATTGCATAATGTTATGTGAATTTATATAACTTTTAATTTCAAGGTTAGATTTATCATGATGTTTTATAGTTGTGTCATCAGGAAAAATAAGACATAAATTTGAGTTTGACACGGATTCATTGATATTATTGATATATATTATAAAAAGAATTAGACCTAAAACTGATCCTTGTGGTACTCCAATAGTTATTTTCATTTCATTTGATGTTGTATTTTTTTGACGTCTGTCACTGTCGATGTGGGGGATTACAACAGACCGTGTCCTGTTACTTAAATATGATTTAAACCATTCATTCGATTTTCCACGTATTCCTATACTGTCTAGTTTTTCTAGCATTAAGGAATGGTTAACATAAAATCAAAATCAAATAAATCGAAAAAACACGTGACAACTTTATCGCATTCTCCATGGCCTAGTGACATCAACTTACCAACGTGCCAACGTTTAAGGTAAAGCCAAATTCGGATTCTTATTGGTTTTAGCTCCCCGTAAAAAGAACTTAGGGTAACGCAATCCACGCATTAATATTATTTAAATTTTAAGAGTGCAGTCATCGCAATCAAATCATAAATCGATTGTGGTCTCAAACCGCGGCGGCAGAGAGGAGAGGATAAGACGATTAGTGTACATATAAGGGCGTTAACTATCAAGTTAGATTCTTATCAATAATAGTTTGACCCTGTTAAGCCACCTCTCCCAACATTCCTCGCCATCACACATTACTCAGCAAAGCCGCTGCACGTAGGCATAATGACCATCCCACAAAAGGTAGCGGTAAGTTGAAGCTAATTAAAAGCACAATTTGAACCGCATGCTTTCACTTGCAACAGACAATCTCCGTGTGCATCTCCTGATCTAACCCCTGGCCTAACCTCCAATCTCCCGGCGGCGACCCGCGACCCGCGACCACGTGGCGGCAGATGCGACTACCGATGTTTACGTAATCAGAAAGCCACGCAAACGCGATGAGGCAACCGATCAGTCCCAACCGGAAGTCATCTTGAATTTGGAGAGAAGAATCGATAATGAAATGGACCTAACCTAACCTGGACACGCGACCTTTGACTGACCTTGACATTTGGCGGGACGGGACCCAGCGTTCCCACAGCCATCGGTATTCGGCGTTGCCAAATGTTCGGTTATACTATAATTACTCCGTCTAGCCTCACAATTAGACAAGTGAGTGGTGTTATAGGTCAGTGGTGGAGGGACGAACAGTCTGCAGGTATTTAGGAGTGAGAATGAGTTTAGTTTATATGATCCATTTTATCAGGTTATTTAGAATAGTTGTTGAGCGTAGTTTGGCCGTGTGTACAGTCGAATGTAGTTTTATGCATTTTACTACTTTATGTGTAAAAAACTGTCAAGTTAGTTAAGCATAATGAGCCGTTATACAATGTGTTAATTTTTTGTGCACACCATTGGGATCGCGTAAACTATAAGAGAAACAAGAAAGGTTAAATTAGCAAAGTAATGCGTTAATGCTTAATAAAAAGACAGGTAAAATCGTGGTGAGCAATTAAAATTATTCGACTGCTACACTCAAAAACATTTTTGCCCAAAAACTAAAATTGCCAATACTGTAACATTTTTAAAGGTACGAGACTGTAAGTGGAGTCAAATTTACACGACATTTTTCGTAGAATCTAAATAGCTAAAAATGTGGTACTGTTTATGGTTTTCTGAGTATAATGCTCAGATCCATAATTTTAAATGCCAACATGTAAAATTGTATTATTAATTGGAAAGATATTATTCTTTTGATTACAAAAATACCACACATGTGATATTTTTCTCATCAGTTTTCGATCAGCAAAATACATTTTCTTAAATGATAACGGGTTAAAATGCACTAACTTTATCATAAAAATGAAAAATATTGAGAACAGTTTATTAGTACTAAACAGCTGATTGAATGGGAACAGCTGATTGGCAGCAAAAAGCTGTTTTTTGGACGAATACGGATCTTAGTTTAAAACAGCTGATTTATTTGTAAATAATCTTTTTACTGTTAATCAGCTGATTCTAGTCAATCAGCTGTTATCTAATCAGCTGTTCAGCTTTTCTTTATTGTTATTATGAATCCAATACATCATAATCCATTAAATATTTTGAATTAATTGAATGTTGATGTTAATTAGTTTATTGTACATGATGATGGGTAATGAAACTGGATTCATAATACAAATAAGGGAAAGGGGAACAGCTGATTGCTAAAAACAGCTGATTAACAGTGAAAAGCTAATTTACAAACAAAACAGCTCTTTGAACGAAGATGCACCGTAAAACAGATTTTTGCTGCCAATTAGCTGTTTTCACTCAATCAGCTGCTTCCACTCAATTAACTGTTTAGTACTAATCAGCTGTTTTCATAGTTTTAATTTATATGATACTAGCAGTTCCCGTGGCTTCGCTCACGATAAGTACTATAGTCTAACCTTGATTTGAGAATCTGAAGGGATTAATGAAAAAAGGTTATATCAAGGAATATGTAATGTAGAGGTCTAATTACGAATTGTGGCTGTGGCTGTATAGGTTTAAAAAAACAGTTAAACTCGTATTACAGTCATAGTGTAGGTTTTCTTTTCACAATCAACTCTAAAACGGCAAGACCAATTTTAACCTTAAATGTGTCAATTTGAAGGTATTTCTATGTATTTGCCAATACAGCTTAAAATTGTTAAATAGGGTATCAATAAAGTACAATAAAGAGTGGAATGTTCAGAACACGGTGTTTCAGACTCGATTCACTTAACATCTATCAATGTGTACAAATCCCCCAAAACAATGTATACAGAACCCTCTAAGTAGGGACACCTTAAAGAAAAATGAATAGTTTCAACCACCGAAAAAGAGAAGACGCCACTTTCATTTTTTAGTCTGATTGGAATTGTTGGAGGAGTTTACGGATCCAGCTGACTTTCCAAAATCAAGCAGCTGGTTGTAATATTTTGACAGTTGGATGTTACTGTTTTGTATTAATTGTATCTGTTTGTGTTTACAAACATTCTCATTGACATTCTGAATAGTGAGTAGAAGCGAGGATTATACGGGGTCAGCTTGAACTATTCCATGCATCAGCGCTAATTTCTCCTCTGCTTTTCGACGGTGGAACTAAAAAAAATAACATTGGATGTCCATACATTGCCTCTACCATAAAAACATGACAAACAACCATAAAAACCAGAAGAAGGGGATCAAATTATAAACCTGCTGAAACAACGTATCCGTTTGTGAAGCTAATTACCCTCTGATTGACTGAATGAAATTGGAAAAGTAAACAAAATATCATCCATTACATTTATATGGGAGTATTTCCGCTAACAGACATTTAAACTTCCATTACATTTAAACTTTGACTCCGCTAACAGACCCTTAAAACTTAGATTTTTATAAATTTTCTATATAAATAGATCAAATAATTAGATTATTACAGCACAGTCTGACGGTGACTAAATAAACTACCGTATCCCTCTCTTTCAGTCTTGCCGGGATTGAGTTTGAAGACTCAAGCACAAAAGGCAGCATGTTCTTCAGGCTTTAAACTATAGAGGTCGAATTAGTATAAATGCCAAATCATCGTAACAGGCATAATTACAACTCCCGCTGCCGAAATAAAGATGGAGCAGATAAGATGGAAATAAAGATTGAATTTATGACTAAACAGATTAGGTACTAAAATTATACTAAATGTAACTTTTATATAGTACATAATTATATACCGTTAAATAAATCAAGAACAAAAATCATAAAACCGTGATGAAAGAAAGTAAATTATAATTAGCTGTAACAGTGTATTTTATACATTTGTGAAGCTAACTCCCAGCTGCTTGATTGAATGAACATTGAAAATGTAAACAAAAGATCGTCCGTAACACTTTTATATGGAAAAATTTGAAAAATTCGACCTCGCCAAAAGCCCCTTTAAACTTCGAATTTTGTAAAATCCTTTCTGAGCGGAAGCTTATGCCCTAAGAGCAACGTCCACACAAAATTTCAAGGCTCTAGGTCATATAGTTTGGGCTGTGCGATGATGGGTGAGTGGTATTTGACAAATATATAGTAGATATCCAGTGCATTAAAACCCATTATCATTTATACAAAAATATTTTTTTCTGATTAATACATAACACATTTGATGAGGAAAATATCACATGTGCAGTACAGTAGAGTCCCGCAAACGCGGACTTCGATAACCCGGAATTCTGGATAACTCGGAAAGCCTGCCAGAGCAATAAAGTGCATTGAGATTCAAGGCCAGAGCACGGTGTTACACATTTAAAACAGTTTTAGTTTTTCTTTAAGTTTTTTTTGTAACTAATATAGTTTTTATATTTTTTACTATGCAATAAATAAATGATATCTTAAAGAAATAACAGAAACTATTCTTATTTTCTTATTTTTACTCAGAATCAGAATATTTTTATTGTCCTTCAACATTTACAACAAATGCAATAGACAAAGTCAACATGTGGCAATTACATTATCTGCCTAGATATAAAAAACATTAGGCCTACATACAAATACCAGCCTAAATAAAAACAAGAGATTTAAAAAATATAAAAATATAAAAATGTCAACAAACGATAAATTATGTTTTTAAAAAGTAACACAGTCAAGATTAAAATATTCATTTAAACCATAAAATGGGTTTAGCAGTAACCAGTCATGGGCTTTTTTTTAAAGGACTTAAAATCAAAGTCTTTGGCCTCGATACTAAGCTTATTAAACAATCTTAACGCAATCTCATGGTAACTATTTTTATATTTACTTAATCTACGGTAAGGCATATCTAAAAGGAACTGATTTTGAGTGTTGTGAGTGAATATTAAACCTATAGGTATGAAAAGCAACATTTTTCTTAACCCTAAGTAAACACATATATATATACAGATTTATCACAGTCAAAATTTTACTTTTTATAAACATTTTTTATAAACTCATTTCCCGATAACTCAGAATTTTCACAAACCCGGACACCGTTCGGTCCACATTAGTCCGAGTTTGAGGGACTCTACAGTATTTTTGTAATCAGGAGAAAAATATCTTTCAAATGAAAAACACAATTGTACATGTTGGCATTTAAAATTCTGGACCTGAGCATTATTCTCAGAAAATCATAAACAGTATCACATGTTTTTAGATCTTTCCCTCTCCCTTGACTGTCTGTTTTGTTGATTTGTCCTCGTCATCATGGGCGGGTTTCTGGGGGCGCCAGGGTGGGCCTGGCACCCACTGATATTTATCGGCACACCGAAATTGCGCCCCATACCAAACTGACGAAAAAGGTTTGCTAATCCCTAACCGATATTGCGCCCCGAGGGTGGCAGGTACTTGAGGACCGCAACACCACGCAATGACTCAGGAATGTTACCCTCCGCCCCCCCCCCCCCCCACCACCCGCCTGACCAGTTGATGAACCACCAAATATTTGTACTCCCCAAACGATTTGTCAGTTTTGCATAAGACACCTGAGTGTTAGGGTGTTCCATTCATGAATATAAATTTAATTCATTTTCAATGATTTAATTACTTATTGCAATTAAACTATAATTTTTGACGACTTAAAAATTATGCCGTTAGTGAGCAGCACTAACAGACATCCTCTTTGCCAAATTTGGTAATTTTTTGTTGACTGTAAGTGTCTCTAACCGCAGTTTATTTGAAAAGCGCGCATTAAAGCGACGATTTTTATTTAAAAGCGCGTTCTGAGCGACGATCCGTGGCTGTTGCCCACAGTCAGGCCGCGGACCGCCTTCACAACAATCAATGCTACGGGAATACAGATTTCCCCTCTATTATCTGTGCTCGCTGCTCTGCGGATTAGGAAGTGCTGTCAAAAGTGTATGAATTTTCAGATTTAGCTGACTCCGTTGCTCACTCGCCACTTCCCTCCAAGCGGCAACAATGAAAGGTTTTGAAAGAATTCCTGTGTTCCGACTTCAATGGCGAGGCGAGGAGTCAGTGCTTGCCTCCCTCATGTGATTCTAGGAAGGGCTGGGGCGCAATATCGGTGTACCCCTGGGACAAGATTTAGGTTCGGGGCGCAATTTCGGTGTCTACCTGGATTTTGGGGCGCAATTTCGGTGCGCCCATATTTATTTAGTGTATTTGTTGGCAGTGAAGGGGGGAAATGTTTTCAATATAACTTTGATTGAGGTGTTTGTATAATGTACAAATGGTTGTTATCAAATAAAATACGTACCTACTTGGAATAGGTCTTAAAACAGGTCATTTTAATAGGAGTTTGATGTTTGAATTTGAGCATACAATACTCCAAACGTTAGGTGAGCTGGCACCCCCAAATATTTTGATTTAAATCCGCCCATGCTCATCATAGGTCTCCACAAATATTTTTCCTTGACTTATTGTTTTCACATATCCTGGGAGGGGGCAGTGTTTCATAGACCTTTCCCCCTCCGTCAACTGCCTGTTTTGTTGATTCGTCCTCGTCGCAAGTCGCAGGACCCTACAAAGATTTCTTCCTTGGATTATTGTCTTCCCACTCCTAGCAGGAGGCAGTGTTTGTAGATCTTTCCCCCTCTTGTTGGTTTTGTTGATTTGAACTCACTGTAGGACTCAACAAAGATCTCTTCCTTGAATTGTAGTTTTTACATCTCCTGGACGCAGCTGTTTCAAAGATATAAAAAGGTCTATTGGTAATGAAATAAGTAAGGCGACAATCATTATGATTTGATGTTGCACTGATCAGAAATGAAATTTTAATGAATTTTTTCTTGGGTCATTTAAATAAAATTAATTAAAATTTGTTACTATGGAAATAGTTTTATTGTAGTTTCAAGTTTTCTTTACCTTTGCCTACACACATTTTTCGCACGGTTGTGTAAATGGAAAAGCAGTAATACCCATGGAAACCAAATAATACTGATCAAAAGTTAAATTGATATGGGATAAGAACTCAAAAAGAGGTCTTGAAAAAATCCTGGAAGGCTGAAAAAATTGGCACAGTTGTCAAATAAACAGGGTATTATTATTAGTAAATGGTATCAGAAAACTATCATATATTTTATCCCTTAAAGCAAGAAAAGCTACAATAAAATAAAACAAATTAATAATATCTAATAAATACATAATAACAAATTTAATGGAAATCTGTTAGTAACCTACAGAGAAATCAGTTTTTAAACATTTGCCATCAACATAACATAGTTCAAGTACTAAGTTTATCCCCTAACTTTATCAATTATAATGGCAAACCATATGACTTAGACCTATGATTCAAAATACTGGAATATATATTTTTTCAAGCCAAATTTGATGGTTGCAAGTATATTTTGATTAATTATTACAATTTTAATAAAACTTAAAAATGAATTTTTTGACACATAAATCCTCTTAAACTTCTGAACCTCAATTTGTCATTTTAAGCACTAAAACCCGTGAAAGTGTCGTCAAAATCGTTAGAGCTGTTATTCAGAAATTTGGATTTTTGTGTTTTTTTTATGGAATGAATACCTTTAAAAATCAAGAATTTTAAAAATGGAAAAAACATTCAGAGAGATCACAGTTTGATACCTTTATGCCAAATTTAATGAAAATCGGACCATTGGTGTCATCTCCAGTTTTTTTTTTATATATACATCCACACATCCACACACACTGACACACATAAACACCACTCTGAAAACTAGTTTTTTGGAGTTGGAGAACACTGAAACAAATATATCCATTAACAACTCATATTCAAAAACAATATACTTTCTCCATATAATGTGTGGTTTAGAGAAAAAGTAAAAATATCTCAGATGCTGTCACTTGTAGACTGCTGGATTTTTAGGATATGCCCCAAATAACTTTATAAATGTGTTATAAAAGCACTGGAAGAAGATTTTTTACGATTTTTTTTACTTGTTCTTTAAAGCTTCTTATATCCAAGCAAAAATTACTTTGGCTCGTTATAATCACTCTGAAAGTGTCACACACTCTGAAATCACCATAATGCTCCAATCCCCGTGGGAAGATCCCTGGACCTCCTCTACTTAAGAAGAAAGTATTTCATACCCACCATTCCCCCCGAATGTTTGGTCCCATTTTTACTTTTCAATAGTTTGATAAGACAGTTTATGGAACTTAGTGACTAGTAGATATAGTACACTACTAGTGGGTAACAAGTTCATTTCAGGTTAAATACTGGATTGCCAATGAAAAAATTTGGGAACGACTGGGTTAGAGCATTGCAGTTTATTTGTCCCCACATTATTTCATGTTCCTATTCACTGTCACACCATTTATGAATGTAATATGCTGACAAAATAAAACATGTTTTCAACAGAATTCAATTGAATATGATTGATCTAGATTCCGATAAATCCGGAACTTTCAGAGTCAGAGATAAGTTGGCCATGTGACCAATAACAGTGCTGGTATAAGCTGTTCATGCTGTCACTGCCGCCTTGTACCCAATAACACTCTAACAAGATGCATAAAATTATGTAAGTGTAACACATAGGTTTAATGCAGCACTGGACTGCAATTAAGTAAAACGAGAGAAAAAAATTAAGTGGTGAACATTGCCACAGAAGGTGTGAATAATGTTGTACATGAATAGTGGTACAGTCACACAGAAATAGAAGGCGCTGAGGCATCAATTTTGCGTTTGTTTGGTATCAAAAGCATAGTCATCAGTTCGGATTCTCCACTGGCTGGAAACTGAGTCTGCTGTGCTCCAAAAAAAAATCGGCCTTAGAGTCGCAAAGGTATAATCATCTGCCATTAATGATACAATTTTCTGTGCAAGTGTTTAAAGAAAAGTACCAGTAAGTAGATTTTTTTCAAGTTCATTTAATCAAGTTTTATAACAATCACACAATGGTATTTTAAGATATCCAGTTGGTCTTTTGATATTATTTTGCCGAATTTTTAATAAAGGCTCCATTTCCAACACAGCATCAGCACTCAGCACCGATTTGACGTCATTGCACTTGAGTTAAATGTGAAGCGGGCATTGGAGATGTTTTGTAGATGCTGCATGTGCTGATTGTTGACGCATCAACAATCACTACTGCCCAGTTTACACTTGACTCTGGCGCAATGATGTCGACGTCGACCCTGAGCGCACTGATGCCTTGTTGAAAATTGAGCCTTAGGATTAAAAATTGAATAAAAACCCTATTATGAACCCAATGACTAATGACAGCTAGTTTCGATATACAGGTATCAATAGTATCAATGTTTATAACTGTGTTTGTTCTCTAAAATACACTGAATTGCTTCAAATTCCTCTCTATGAAATCATAAAAATGGGAGAGCCACAGGGAAGAAGACCTCCCCTTTTTCTGTTATCCCAGCTCTATTCTATTGCTCATACAACTTTACAGAAATAAGTTTGTCCCTGGTTTTCTCTGGAAATAATAGCAAGAAATATTGCTTGAAAAGCAAAAAGAAAAACAAAAAGTAATTTGGACTTGTAGTGTATGTTAAAAAACCAAACATTTAGATTTAACAAAATTTTATTTCTTAATATTTATGACAATTAATTACGATGTATCCAAGATAAATAGTTTTCTGGAACACAAACAGAAAATCATAAATAAAACACATAGTACTAATTAATCGCCAACTTTACAAAATCATCTTTAAAAATAAAATGTGTCACTTTTGAGCAAAATGGTTAATTTTTAAATGTGCAGCTTATTAAAACAAAAATAAATCTACTACACTCATCATTAATCTTGTAAGAATATAATTAAATCCAAAGGTAATATTAAAATATACTTTTGTATACACAAAAAAGAAATCGCAGAAGTTAAAAGGAACTAAACTAAAAGTTGTTAAATTATTTGCAAAAAATGAAAAGGTGCATTTATTAAAGAGCATAAATAATGATAGCATAATAAAACGATGGTGACATCGAATAGAAAATGGCCCTGCCATTATAACCATAACATTAGCTTAATATTAATGAGGTTTAGAATTAAATATGATGCGTACTAACTATAAATTATGATTCCACTCTTATGACGAATAACAAACCTCAACACATCACACAACAATCGATTGAGATCCTTGAATTGATCAAAATATACAGACAAGAAATACAGCACACATAGCCTCCTGTTCTCAACGAACATAGACTAACATATACGTGAAGAATAAACATAAAATCATCTAAGATTACAACCAAAATATTACTTATACAGTGTTATACTAAACAAAAGTTATTGCTGGTTCAAAGAGTACACTTAAAAATTCAAATGAACAAACTATTTTCAGAGTACACACAAATAACCAATTTGCACACATTTAGAAGTCCGTCCTGCAGAATAAGTTCCTCAAATTTACAAATTGGTTTTGAATACTGTTTTTTAAATAATAAGTGAAACATTCTTAAGTTAATCATATAGGAGGTTCAATATCCAAACAAATCCATGTTGAGATAAGACTGAAATACAGGAAAGCCCCATCTCAACCTCAAAGTACTAGAATAATGTATATCTGATGTGTGTCTATTTTATCTTTTGAAAGTTAAAGTTTTTGCTTGTCATTGAAATTAATTAATTTAATAATTATGCCCCATTCTTCAGCAAAAATAACTAGCGGCCACTTGAATCAATAAAAAATTGTCTTCTCATGGATTTTTTATAACTGGCAGCATGAAATGGCAACTAATAGAGTTTATAGAAAAAGGTGGTTAACACATTTTGATGATCACTGCTGAATAAACAGGGGTCAGTTAGACTTGGTCTAAGATACTGAGGAATCAGTCCTAAAAAAAGAGTAAAACATTTCACTAACTTAACAGGTAAACATCGAATGGTTGAAAATGTACAAGCAGCAATAGAGCAATAAACTGTGTTATCACACTTATTGAAGTTAACCTTGTCCTATGAAGTTTCTATTTCACAAGGTATTTTTCTTTACTATCTCACACAATTATCACAATATTTTGACTTTACTAGTGTAAAATTAAACCGATACAAATGTTTTAACAGTCACCGAATAAATAACACTTTTTATCTGGATATGTACAGAAAATAAACAACGATAAAGTCGATATAAGCGATTAAAACATGCACAATATATATACACTGAAACTCCCTAAAATGAACACTTTATCAGTTTTTTATAAGTACAGTTATTACTTGTCCCTTAACTTTTTTTGGGTTTTGTAATATTACTAATTTTTTTAAGTTTTTCTTATTTTATCCAATTTCTGAGCTATAACAAAACATAAGGGAGCTTGAGATAACTATTTTTTTCATCAATCTTTACTGACTTGACTGACTTAAACTTGTCAGCAAAATAAAAATCATATTAACGTAATGATTCAAAAAATCATCTTAGGCTACAGCTAGCTAGACATGTAACATATGTGAAGGGTTGAGACGCTGTGGTGCCTTTTTTTACTTTTATCGAGGTCAAAAACGCAGCCGCCTGAAAAGTGGTTTCCTAGACTATTTGGAACACACACAGTCTATAAATATGAGTGCACATATCTATGCAGACGCACTTGATATGCTGCATGAAAAACCACTTGCACGGAACTCCATAAGACAATTTTGCTGCGTATTACATTCATTTGTGTGGCACTTCTATTTTTCTATTCTAGTAAACCATAGCCTAACAAAATTTAGAATTTTATTTGTAAAGAAGTCCGATACGACTTAAATTTTAATGAAGAATTCGTAAATTTTAGATACCGGTTTTCCTATCATTAATTAATACTGTTGAACTACAACTGACTAGTGTGAATATAAAAATAATTTCTTTGCTTTGGTTGAAAATAAAAGTGCAGGTACATAATCAAGTCAGTAAAGAAGAAAGGCACTCTAGGGATGTGAGGGCTAAATCACTATTACTCTTGGACTATGAACTATTGCACTTAGTGACAGCTGACTTCACCATAAAATACATAAATAATTAAATGATCAGTCAAATACCCTGGACTTAATGCTGAAAAATTCGGTAAGTTTCACAGAGAAACAATATTGCAAAAAAATCACTGTTTCAGCATCAACGATTGGTATTAGTTGTTTTGAAATTAATTAACTTCTTTAACATTGAATGGCAAGACTTCGTTAATATTCATGATGACCTTAAATCTCTTGCCTAATTCAAATAAATTTTAATTTCTGTACCATTTTTCATAGACATCTTTATACATCCCCAAACTAATGTAACTCCAGAATCCATAGGTTATAATGTAAGCAAAAGTCGTAAAACTTAATTGGGAACGATTAAATTGAAGAAAAAAACTATAAGTATTCCAAAAATAGAACGCTTAGAGAGCCATTTTCCATTTTACCATGCATTGTGTTTAACTCAAGCTGCATTAAAACTTAAATAATTCAAAAACTTTCAAGTTGTTCGTAATGTGAACAAAGTGACAAGACATTACAATTTGAATGGAAAAAGGGGGTGTTGCATCATGGTAATTTCTGAGATGATTCCCAGGGAAAGAAACCATTTAGTACCAAGATGAAAAACTAGAGAATAATTAACAATAATCATAATTTGAGCCAAATCTAACAGTTTATGTATTTTTTTAATCCAGGGTAGATGGCAAGATCTTTTTGACATTGTAAACTAAAGTAACTAAGTGGGGCTATAACTGTTATACCACTTTTTCTTTCGCTAGCTTAAAAAAATTGCTGGAAAGGGCTAATAAGACTGGTGAAAAGAATTAACGGACTGTTTATAAATTCAAGAATGAAAATTATAAAATTTGGAATTAAGGTGGGTAAGTAGTGATTCTCCCACCTGAATCGAGTCGATCATTGGGTCTACTACTCGTTTCAAGTGTAGTCAAGTAGAGCATTTTACCAAAGTAGTATTTTACCAATAAAGGGAAACAATTTGAAATTTGTGAATCATGTGAATGCCTTTTAAATCCAATCGCTGGTTAGCAACAGTATAATGTTTTGCAAATGACACAAACAGCCACATAATTTGATCGTGAGTAAACAAAAAGTAATAAGTTTGCAAATTACGCAAATTTAAACGCCTGTTAAATTACAAATGCAAGTGTTGACTAATAGGAGGGTAAACATTGTTAATAACTTTGCAGATTCTGCAAATGACTGCTAAACTCTTTCATGTTAAAACCTTAGCAATCCACATAGCCTTTAATTTTTGATTTTTTTATTTAACAATCAGTGTAAAAACTTAAAAATGACACAAACATCGCTAAACTAAATCAAGTGTATTAACCAATTGCTGTAAAATGGTTTACAGCCATGGATTATAACTTTGCAATGGTTTACCATGGGGTAACTTTGTAAGTCAAACGAACGGCTGTTTTAATTCAATTTTGTTTATTCACCGACTGTGGGAAACTAAGTTCAATGTAAAATACTGGAACTACTTCTCAAGATGGCCCTATTAATACATTCACGGCGGCACTTTTTTTACATGTATCTCACTGCCATCATGGTGCTCCGCCTTGACAATGACTTAAAAGTTACTGAAAATGCCTCACCTATCGTAGTAGCAGCAGTGTCCAGTGAAAACCCGTGTGGTCACAGAATACAATATACTATTGAGCAGTGCTGTGTAAAATTTCATATTTCTAGCTGAGATCCTGGTTTAAAAATAAATCATATTGTAAAGCATTGTAGCTTGGGAGCGATCACACGCATGCCGTCGTGAACGTGTTAGAACTACTTGCTCGGTCGCTAAGTGTTAGAGAATGTTCTAAAGATACAAGGAAAATCAAGTACTCACCCACCCCTAAATGGTTATAAAACTTGTAACAATAATTACATTATATAAGTGACAAGATGTCACAAAATATCAAATCAAAATATCAAATATGTGTTGTTTTAAAATGTCAAATTTGAAAGAAAAGGTTTAATAAACAATTTTAATAGCTATGAGATTTATTGAGAACCTGTTTTTAGATGAATTATCCAAAGTATCATGTAACTGTAAATTAAAAGCCAAAAAATCTTCTCATATGCCAATAACCATTTACTTTTACAATCAAATCACTGACAGCCTGTAAAACCCCTATAACTGATCCCAACATACTCATTTATTAAAACAATTCTAGTTCATTTCATTAAATGATATTCTGTAAACAAAATTTGAACAGGCAATTATACAACTAAAAATTTAAACCAATCTTACCAGCCCTCCACAGAACGAAAGCAAAAAATTGGAAATACTCAAAGGCTTGCGATTGGCACTGATTAGCCCGTGAACCTAAAGAGCTCAGAAATGGCAAAAATTTCCCGCCAGGACTAGATACATGGCGGAGAGCCATCGTCATACGTGGCTGGCCTCCTGGGCGAGATACAGCGTCACCGAGGCTATGTGCTGGTTGGACATGACCTGCAACAAACAGTGACACGGTCAACCAGAGCCACTCCGTCTGAACCAATAAAGTCCTAACTCTGCCAATTAAATAGACATTTTCATTTAATAAAGTGGTTTAATCATTGTAGCAAGTCTTCGAAAGCCAAGCTGAGAATAAAATTCTAACTTGTTATCTATAGGTTACCTTATGGATGAGAAATTTGTTGGAGCCTAGTCCCATATTAAGCTATGATTAGTTCGACTTAAGCATAGTTCGAGTAATAGAGGTAATTTTAATTTAATTTTGATTTACAGATGTAAACTCATCTAAATTTGAGATATTGAGGTAAACCAAATGAAAATTCCAGCTACACAAGTAAAGAATAATGACGGTGAACTGGAAATGAGTCACTGACACTTTGCGAACTGTATGCCAGGTTTTTGACTAAGAGAGGTTCATTGAGTAACTTTGATATAAAGAGGTAAACTTCAACTTATACAAGTTAGGTGCAAATTTAATTCAAATTATCTACTGAAATTTATGTGGTAATTTTTGTGTTGCTTCGACTTACAAGAGAGAGGTAATGTATCACCCGTAAACCTATTTCGAGTTATGCATGTTTCTATTTTGACACAGAGAGGTTTTCCTAGGGGATCAAAGCAATTGGAGTTATCAAGGATTTAGAGTTATCGAGGTTCAATTTATCCAGAGCCCCCGAGGGATCCTAACTAGCTTTTGCTAGTTAAGGTACCAAAACTGGGTGTAGTAATGGAAGTTATTACGATTGGAGGCAGTGTTATAGCTATCTTTCAGTTCCATTCCCAACCAGGGGAGGCTGGGCTTGATGGCAGGGTGGGCAAGGGTGTAAGCGACCAAGATGAGAGCCAATAAGAGGGCCACCTATCTCTTGAGGCCCTATTCCTGCGTCCACTAGATAAAAATATACCTTTACCCACCCACTCTAAGCTTGGCTGAACCTATCTGCCTATTCATTTTTCCTTTTGCTTCCCATGGTATTAATCTAAAAAATGCATAGGGCTGGAGGATATTACAGGGGAAGTTTTCTTCTTTCCTTATGTACAAATAGACAAAAAAATGGATGAAGTACCCTCACAGGAATTTTCCTGTAGAGTGGAGCATCCCAGACTACCCAATCCCTCCTACACCTTTTCCACTTTCTTTTGGTTGCTTACCTCAAATATGATGTCCTGGAAGCCATAGCAGAAGGTGGAGCCGAAGGGATTGGTGGTGTTGGTGGACGAGGCTCGGTTGAGCACAACCGGTCGCTCGGACGGCTTCACACTCTCGCACACGCTGTCCCACTTGGTGTATGCCGAGATCTGCGACCACCAATCAGACGATTCGACTAAGTAACGGGCAATTTGGGAAAGAATCGTTCAACAGGAACGACTCATCAAGTGAATCAAATAAATAAAGCATGATTCATTTTGTGAAAGATTTGATTTTTTTTGCGAATCAAACTGGCTGCAAATTAATTAATCAACCTATAAATTGATTCGAAGACCAGTTTTAAATTCAATTTAGTGAATAAGTGAAATTTACAATAATTTTAATTTATTATTGACTTAAAGCATTCATTGACTGATTCTCATTTCTTTGATACAACAACACCAATGTCATCTTTTGGTCGAGTAACATAAATGGTAAAACGGTTTAAAAAGCGATTAAAAAATAACACCCTTTTTCTGGGTGTTGGATTATCTGACTGAATTTATGTTTTGGGTATTCTCACTTTAAATATAGCAACTAAGCTATCTCAATTTGCTTCCACAAAGACTCAGATTCTGAAAATGTTTACATATTTTCATACAATAAATATTGATACATTTTGGGTTTGGAAATAACCCAATTACATCCTTTGCTAAATTTCAAAATAAGACTTTATATTCAAAAACAACTGATGAGCTGTAGCCCATTATTGTTATGTATTAACACAAGGTGTAATAAATGAAATAAAAGATCTACTCAAATTTGATTCTTTAGACTTGTGTGATTCAAAATAATCAAGTCGTCTAGAAGAATCAAACGGCCAATCAATAGTTTAACATCAATTTTGTTTTCATTGGATTATCGATAGCAGTGAGAATCTAAATAACAGTGTCTTTTTATTGGCATAAGTAAGAATGAAAAAGTTTAGATTTGAACAAAAAATTTCACTAATTTATAGGCAATTTTAACCCTAGAATCTAATCATATATTTTTGTCCCTATGAATCATAATCATTTGTCTGTGAGACTACTCAATTTTAAAAATTTGTAAAAAATACATTTTAAATTAAAAGCTCTATGTTTCTCATATGGAAGTAAAGCAAATTAAATTAAATAAACTTTTGTGTGAAACCATATTTTAAGTCTTCATTTATTTAAAAATAATTTTACACATTTTCCTTAAAATGCTACAAGTTATATTTTTTATTTTACAAAATAATTTTTAAAAAGACATAATAAATGGATTTGTATTAAGAGATATTTTGAACCACATCATTGTAAAGTAAATAAGTGTAGAATTACTATACAGACCTTGACATTCAATTCCATTAAAAAAAGTTTTGCAAAAGTTTGAAAACGTGGAAAAATTATTGATTTTCCACACATATTTATAGTGACACCTAATAGTAATCATTCGTCTAGGAGACTACAAAATTCAAAAGTTTGCAAAAAATACATTTTAAACAAAGTTGCTATGTTTCTTCTATAAATGTAAAGCAAAATTAATAATATTTTGTGTGGAGGCATATTTTAAGCCTTGATTAATTTTACAATTACAGATTAATTTTAATTTTTACAGATTGCAGAAAAAAGCACTTAATCACTTAATCACTTTAATAAGACAGGTACCTCATGGAGGACGTTACCCTGAATATGAGTGAAGGATGAGTGTGATGATCGTGATGATAGTGGCGCGATCTTGTAGCCTTGTTACTGACTAAGGTTGGCATGTTCCTTAGACAGGATTGTTAATTAATAGCCCAACAACCAATGGCAGCTGGCTCCAGAAACAACCCTTCAAAAAGCTACTAACTTTTCTCGGGATCGATCCGGCTACCTACAAGTTTGTAGGCGGGCACTATAACCACTACACCAACCAGCACAAACACAAATCATAATGATTCGTTTCACAGACTACTATTGAAAAAATGGCACGAACACCAATTGTCATCAATCATCTCCCAGACTACGACGCAAATTAAAAAATTCCTAACCTAAAAACTGCTACATTCAAGCACTGAAAACTGCCGCAAGACTGTCAGGGGACCAAAAGAGACAGCAGAGGGAAAGATAGCATTCTGATTAATCTACAACCACCTGATCAACTGATTTCGTCAATGTTGCGTCGTCTGTCAGAGTAATGATTACGATTCTAGGGTTAAATTGAATTTTGAAAAAGTTTAGTGGATAGGGAAACTATCATGTAAATAAAAGTATCTGAAACAAATTAATCAATAACCCTTGAGCGGGCGCTTCACTGGTAAAACGGCAGTGGGCGCATGCGGAGTTTTATTCTGCAATATTAAATTGCATAAATTGAACCCTTTTTACTTCTTTTATTCCGAAATACTGTATTTAAATGTTTATAAACTTCATTAGGAATCACATTTCATTGTTGATACAATTAATTGTTTAACTTAATAGGAGCAATAATTCAATTGAACATAGTAATTTTCTAGTAGGCCTACAGAATAGGTATCACTTTAAATATTGTATTAAAATATTGACAAACTTCATTAGGAATCACATTTCATCGTTGATCCAATTAATTTTTCAACTTAATAGGTGTAATAATGCAATTAAACATACTAAGTAATTTTCTAGTATAGATAAGCACTGTCTGTGTTACAGGAGAGGGCACTCCGCAAACTGCCACGGCATCACTGAATTGCAAATAACAAGGTACCAAGGGGGTGTGGCAAGGTAAAAATAGGTTTAGGAGCTTCCTGGAATGAGGCTTGTGAGGTACAAAGCCGGACATGACTGCCGACACCCATTATCCTTGTTTATTTTAATAAAAAAAATAAGTGCGAAGGAAAACTCCGCATGCGCCCGCTCAAGGGTTAAGAATCGAAGATACGAGCAATAAACAAAAATTTTATTTTAATCAGTCTGGCAACAAAGAAAGTCAAAAAAAAGGTTAACTGCGGATGTTTTTGGTGTTTGGAAGAACTTTTTTTAAATTATGATGTAAAATTGGTCAACATAGAGATTAAATCAACTCGAAGCCAGATTATTGAAATATTAACGTTTTAGAAAATTCTTTATTTAGAATATTTTTAAGATATAAAATAGAATTAAGCACAAAAAAACTAACATAAAATATTTGTCAAGAATATAAAATAAGGGGAAAAAGAAACAAATTATCTCAGGCAGAGATGGTATTATGTTATCAGTTACTAAAGTAAACTTATTTTTTATGAAAATGGATTTTTATTTTCTTATGTTTTACATAAACATATATTCAAATGAAATCCCTCCCATGAATTGACAAACATTTTGCTTCCAAAAACCACTGAACCACTCTCAAAACACTCAAACTCAATTAGAAAACCAAAGAAAAAATAGTTTGAGACCTGTACGGGTTTCTTGTCGTCCGCAGCAGACTGCGAGGGGAAGCCCAGATGGAACTCACAACGTTGGTAGATGTTGAAGTTGTAGTGTCCCGGGTAGTTGGTGTGCAGGACAAACTTCTTCACCTTCTGGGTCCGAGCGTCGAACAGGATGTCCTAAAAAATACACCTTAAGATCAACGCTCTTCATTAAAATTTCTTTGAAGAAGTTTTGCAATGGATAACTTATCTCTTCATGAAAATTGGTTTGGTCAAAACCAGTATCATATGTTAGGCCATGATTAGCAATAAGAAGTTTAAAACCCTTACAAAACAGTCGATAAGTCCTTCAGAGCTCCAAATAAAATTATTTGTCTGCAAGGAAAATTTGTGATTTTCTTGGAATCTGAACTTTTTTCAGTGTAGTATCTACTCTCTAGACCCTTAGGCGGATGAAAATCATTTTCTAGGAGATGGGCGGTTAATGGAGGGTGGGCAGTTGAAGCGAGGGTGTCTACTGTCTCTTGAAATAGCTTTGGCCAGCCATACCAGTGGGTGATAAAAAGAGGACATTTTTCAAATTGTCTGCTAAAGCTAATACTCATGTTTGTATCAAACTTTGAAAACTTTAACTATGTTTTTAAAGCCCAATAACACTACAGAATTAATGCTTCAATATCATGATG
Organism: Flexamia atlantica; assembly: GCA_035578135.1. Classification (NCBI taxonomy): domain Eukaryota; kingdom Metazoa; phylum Arthropoda; class Insecta; order Hemiptera; family Cicadellidae; genus Flexamia; species Flexamia atlantica. The sequence continues at coordinate 30,787,343 of JAQJVK010000008.1, read as the reverse complement.
AATGTTGTCTGGCGGAATATGAATCGTAATATTAAGTATTACTTTCAGTAAAAATAATATAGCCTCCATGTTAGTCTTGTGACAAGCTCTGCCAAAGCTTTTGCCATCATATTTCACGAAATATAACTGTTGTAATGTTGCCTAGCTTGGATTTAACATTAATTGCATATACAAACTTGCATCACAAACATTCATGCTGTAAATTCCCTTGACTTAAACATTTATTTATAAGATTGATTGCCTAAACAACACAGATGTTGAACGCTAATTTAAAAAACAGTATACTTGCTCACTAAAATATGGCTGTAGATACGTAACCTTTTTTTTAGGTCTGTACACCTGGTACAGACTGTGTTGGTATATTCATGTGTACACTTTAACAATCAAAACAATAAGTTAAATTCTACCAAAACAGATTGTGCTGAACGGTTGTAGAGAAGCAAATGAAAGACAATTGAATAAAAAGTATGATATGATCTCAAAAAGACATATTTAACTTTTTTCATGTTCTTTTCAATCAGAAAACTTTATACTGTTCATACCCTTCCTTCAATACTTTCCACTTTTTTAATAAACCGTTCTTAATTTCTACATTAAAATGAAAGGTTTTGTGTAAAATTATAAAAAGAAGTAAACAAAAGCAGAGAAAATAACTTACATCATAGCACATTTTCTAAAAAGACATTATCAACGAACCATTCCCAGCGAGAAATAATTGAAGAAGAAATCTGATCTTCGAGCCGTGACCCGACGATGGGCGTTGGGGCTGTGGATCTTCATTTTGTCTTCGGCTTTGAAGAACACTCGCTGCGGAGTGCCGAGCAGGGTCGCCACGTCCTGGCAAGTATCGGAGAAATGTACTTCTCGGACGAGCGTCTGCTTACGCCTGTTTAGACCTGCAAGACATCCTGAATTGATTCGGTTCCACAACTGCCAATAATTTTAATATTTTCTGATTGATAAGAGCAGACGGTTGTTTTTGTACCATCTTTAATGATTAATGTGCTTTTAATTAATTATTCTAACCAAAGCATCAGGAATCCAAAAACACCAGGTGACCCAAAAATAAATTCAAATCCTAAAAAAAATATGAATCCTGCCTCCAAAGGTATTATGTTTTAAATGAATAACTCTAAATTAAGAATTAGGGTTTAGTCAAAAAGGAGTTAAAACATCTAAAACTCATTCTAAAAACCAAAATTGATCATATTTTCTTAAATTTCTCTGGTTTACACAAATACAAACTTAAAAAGAAATTTAAGAAAAAAATAAGAAACTTAAAATAAGAAATTTAATCTAAAAAAATTATACAGACTTTACTACTTTGTAATTGTGAGATATATTTGCAAATTTCCTTTCTAATTAAATTAACCACCCCATAAAACAGCCTAAGAAGGATTTAAATTCTTTTAAACAACTATGACTTCACCTTTAAACTTTAAAAATTCCAGCAGAACCATGATTGCACAATCATAAATACGCAAGTTTCTGTTAAATTTAAGGTGGAGCAGTAAATAATTTAAATGAAATTTCTATGTATTGTTTATGTTAAGGCAATGAATTAAAACAACAAATTTTAAATCTTAATCTTTCAATATTTCTGAATAGACTCACCAACAAATTGAATTTTGCACCTGCATGACATGGTTAGTCAACCCACATTCAACAAATATAGGCCTATGCTACTAGAGCGTTCCTACCACACACCCCTGTGACATGCACAAATAAAAAGTTGAGAAAAATAAAGGTAAAAAAAACATAAGACTGTCCTCTCACCTAGCAAAATATTTTGTCGCTGTTCCAGATTACCTGTTCTGTGCCTGATCCAAATACTGTAGCCGAAACTATGACCTAAATTTTAACTCAGAGTTGTGTCATGATCAAGTAGTCAGTTGATGTACTTTCGGCTATAATATTTGGATTGGAGTCGGAACAGGTAATCTAAAAACACAATAACAATTTTTCCAATCCTAGGGCAAAAATAAACCGAAATGAATTAAGAAGACTCGTAGTTCATAGTTTGATCATAGTTTGCGCTCATAGTTTGAAGGCTGAATTATAACTTCTGACTTGACTTGAGTTTGTTTTTAACGGCCATTGCCTCAGCACGATAAGGCTTAGACAAACTGATCAATGCACATTCTGTGTCACAAGTACGATATGCCAAGCACAGGGCTGTACCCAGCTGTGGCGGGCCCCGGTAAAGATATTAAGCCGGCCGGGCCCCTCATGTCCTGGTACTACACCCGTTCCACTCAAAACCGTAGCTGATTTCCGGCTCGGCTCGGCAAAAGTGGTGACCTTTTTTTTTTTTTTTTTACTCACACGTCCCGATTTTTGTCCCTTCGTTGCCATTGCGGGTCCTTTTTACCCATTCCCAGGCCTTATCGGGGGCTTTCCACAATTTCGGAGGCCAATTACGGCCCCCCCCCGGGCCCCTTCGACCCGCCCCGGGCCCCCCCCCCTTGTCCCCGGGCCCCGGTAAAATTGTACCGGCTATCCCCGTCTGAGTACGGCCCTGGCCAAGCACATGTAGCTTGATTGTCCAGCAACAGTCAAAAGGGGGTTAAAATACCGAGGGAGGGCAGTCTTGGAGCCTAAGGAAATAAAAGAAATGGGCGTCTGCCTGCTAGTAAGCTATGCAAAGAACCTAAAGCTTCAGAATTGAAACAAAATGCTACATAAGGTATTTTAGGTATAAAAGTAGCCAGCCATACTCTAGCCCAAGGAGGTTAGAGTCTAACTGGAGGTACCGCAATAGTATTTTTGTGGCCCTGTGATTTCTATGATTTTGTCGGATAGGCAATATGAGGGCGAGTAATTTTGTTCTTTGTCTTTGCATTACTAACCAAAAACTAATGAATAAGTGTTTTTAAATTCTTGACCAAAAACCAATGAATCGGTGAATGAGTGTTAGTGCGCCTTGAGAATGGACTGCTGTATCGCATCCGAAACGTCTGCAACTACAATCATCTCGTCACCATCGTGGTCGACACCCAAAATCACAGATTTGTCTCAAAAACGAATGACTTTTTATTGAGAGTTAAAACCTTTGATTGATCGAACATGAAAATAGGTTTTCAGAGATTTAAAGATATAAAATTACATTAATCATGTTCCAGTATGTCAATTTAAGAAAATACTCAAAAAATCATACAGATTAATCGACTTATTAGCATTTATGACATATTTTAAGAACTGATTTTAATCTTTGATTATTCTTCTACGATTCAAAGTTTTAAGTTGTTATTAGAAGAATAGCATCTATATTACTAATTCTGTAAGCGATTTTTTAAAATCAAAATTGTGAGAGTTTGACAGCTCGCAGGATGATGGGAGATGGCTCAAATGAAAGGTCTCGGTCCCAGAGGGTCGGGAAAAATAGCAGATTATGTCCAAATATACCAGAAAATGAGAAATAACGAAAAATATCTTCCATTTAAAATGCATTGGGATTGAAAAACGTCTGCTTTGTTTACATTAAACATGTGGTGCTAATGCTTGATTCAAAGCCATATGGTAGATGTTGACATGTGGGATGTTTTTCAAAATGTAGCTTACTATGCACGTTCAATGTACTATAACAAAAAATATTTTAAATTTAAGATCTTCTGATTTTATAATAATTAAGATTTTGAGTTTTTTCATAATTTAAAATTATAAAAAGTTAAGTACGTTTGTTTATCTTATAACGATGCAGATTTAATACCAAATGATCTATCTACTTTATATAAAGAATTACGTAAGGGAAATTTTTGCGCCGAAATTGTGGGCGTTTGGAAGGTTGCAGGATGATGGGAGGGGGCTGAAATTGAAGGTCTCCATCCCAGGGACTCGGGGAAAATACTGAAATTGCTTTAAACTTACTATAAAATGAGAAATAACGTGAAATAGCTGTCATCTAAAAACCATTGGGATGTAAAAAGGTCTGCTTTGTTTACTTAAAACCAAATGCTAGATAAAATAATCAAAATTTTGTGGATCCAAAAGCCTATTTTCTGAGAAGGTATTTTGAACTATAGTAATGGAGGATTATGCTCAGGGGCTATTAGCCCCTTCAAGCCTCTAGTTTATTAATAAATCACTAATTAGTCCCCCTCAAATTGCCAACTGGGCAAAATTAAAGGTTCTCTGTTTCATCAATTAAAGCATTGTCGCTGTACCGCCAGATAGATTCTAACCTGCTCGCTCTATCCCTAATAAAATAAAACGAGTGCACAACCTTAAATTACCCAACACAGAGTTGGCTGCCCTCAACTCACCCTCCGTGTAGAGATGCAGCCGCAGGCCGCGCGTCCACTGGCTGTCGCGCAGCACGTCAGCATAGCTGAGGTACAGCTGGGCATAGTAGCAGCCGAGCGGCAGCGGCGGCGGCGAGCAGTCGGCAAGTGAGTGGCCGCAGTAGATGCTCGTGGCCGACACGCACGGCGACGAGCCGCTCGCAAACTGCAGCGACCCCAGGCCCGCCGTGTGGCTCGGCTGGGGACAAACAGCCGATGTTATAACTCCGAGTTTGTTAAATGTAAATCTATTATTCTCTAATGATTTTACAAAGTTACCTGCTACCAGTGGCGTATATAGAAATTATTTTCGGGGGGGGCCAGGGCCGGATTTAAGATTTTGCCACCCATGGGCCCAAAGCATTTCGCCGATCCTCCTCCCAAACGTGACAATTTGCCGGACCTAATCATAGGCGTAATTAAGGGGGAGGGAGGTACTTGCTCCGCCCAATAATTTGTGATTATAATTTATTAGCTAAACCTGATTTTTTAACATTAAAAACACCAATATTTGTGTTTTCCTACAGTTATCTAACAATGTACATGTTCTCTAACTGATTTGAGAAAGCAAAGTGGCCAATTCGCTCATCAGTGAGACAGTGTTAACATTGTCTCACTCTAATTACTTTGTCTCACTCCAGATTTGCAACGTGAAGGCACGAAATAGTGAGCGCATAACATGCAGACAAGGTCGTATGCGCGCGAAATACGTTGGCAGCACTGGCTGTAAATCAGCTGGTCAGCTGTTGTACTGTTGTATTTGTCACAACACTTCAGGTCACGGCAGAAACCACCATTTCATTGATTTGCCATTTGTAAACATTGAAGCTGGTTTTGCTGTCTGCTTGTGTTATTTGTCTTTCTATAAGTAATTCTTTGGTTAACAATTCTTTTAGTGTGTTTGTGTTCATTTTTAAGGAGATTATTTTTTGTTTATAATTTTGTTTCTGATTTATTAATACTACTTTCACATTAAATGTCATATTAAAAGTTAACTTCTGTGTAAAAATATGTTACATTTCTTTACCAGTTTATTTGTTTTATGGTATCTGTAGGAAAAATATAATGTGCAACTCGAGTGCAAAGTGCAATCGCCTCACTCGAGAAACCATTCCTCACTCGCCCACGGCGCGTGAGTAAGGATTTCTCTCGAGTGAGGCAATTGCTCACTTTGCTCACTAGTTGCACAAATAACTATTGTGTCTGCTGATGTCAGCTGGCGAAAAGCCTGTCAAAATAAAATCATACAAATACTGTGGTGTTTTTCAATGTCAAAATTTTATAATATCCAATATTAACAATTCATTTACAAGAGTGAATAATGTATTTAATTTGTGGCCAAAAAATTAGTTGGCCGCATTTCCGCGGTTTGAAATTCTCTTGATTGTTTCGCCACGATCATGCCACGGCTAGTTCGTGGCAACAAAAGCTTAATTCATTATCGCCTTCTTTTTATCTCGGCCGTTTCGTAGTCGAGAGTCGGCCGGTTGTATCGTGGCCGTCGAATCTCTGTAAATCATTTGCAGGGTGTCTACCAGTCGGCAATTCGGGAATACCCCCGTTTGAGTAGACCAAGTCGGGAAAAAAATAATGAATTTAAACATTTGGTCAGAAATTCTGATACGAGTTCTAACAGATCGGGATGTAGCCGTTTTTCATCGTTGGTATCGTCATCGTGGCCGGCAAATCTCTCGATCGAATCGTAAGAAACCAATTTTTCGGTAATATCGTGGCCGGAAATTAGTCGTTTACATCGCGGCTGGAGAATCTCTCGACCGCATTGTGACCGAAAGATCGCTCGCTCGTTTCGCGGCCAGCAAATCTCTCGATAGCATCGCAGCCAAAAAATCTCGGAAATCCCTGTCGCATTATGGCCATCAAGCATGTTTCCCCGTGGCCCTCATATCTCTCAGTCAAATTTGGCCAGAAAATCGCACGTTTGTCCCGCAGTCAAAAAATTACTCGCACGTTTTGCGGTCGGTAAATTGCCTGCTTGTATCGCCACCGGCAGATCTCTTGGTTGCATTGCGTCCGACAACTCTATCGCTCTTTTCGCGGCCGATGCATTTACTGGCCATGTCATGGTCGAAAAATCGGTCGTTTTTACAGCGGTTGGCACGCAAATATCTCGGACGTTTCGAGGCCGAAAAATACTTCGATTATTTGCAGCCGACGAATCTAGGTTGTGTTACAGAACAAATCTTTAGGATTTGTAGCGATCGGCAAATTCCCACGGTCACTTCTCGGCAATAAAATCTAACGGTTGTAAATCTTAGCCGGTAATCTTGGTTGTATCATAGAGGACGTACTCGTTAAATATCTTGGCAGTATCGCAGCTGCGAAACCTCTCAGCTGTAAAACTGTCGGACATTTCGCGGCTTCGCGGCCGTCATTTCGTATATATTTTTAACAAAACTCATAACGCCCTTCCCGCACCTCCTCCCTCTTATGATCCGATACCACTATCTCCCCGAATAATGAACGACTCAGCAGCAGCGCCCAGGCCAAAAAAATAAGCTTTTGCACCACACTCGCCTTGAGTACAACGACTGCCACCCTTCCGCGCAGGTGGATGATACCGGATGAGGTAATTGCAAATCTGTATTGCTCAAAATTAATTTATTCTCGAAATTCTGCTTTCTGCTAATAAGATTTTGCATATAATTTATCTAAACAATTAACGATATTTAATTCCCACATTATTTTCATTTACCCTTCTAATTTCGGGGGGGGCCCGGGCCCCCTGGGCCCCCCCTTATATACGCCACTGCCTGCTACACTTGACATTTAATCTATTTACATATTTAAAATAGATCATTGGTAAAGGACACAAGGTCTGGATTAATTAGAGAAGGGCAGCAGAATGCATGGTGAAAGTACATTGGAAGGTTCACAAAAATTGGAATATTTCATTGCCTGTGGCCTGCTGCAAGGTAAGCCTGCTGTCCTTCTCTAATTAATCCTATATATTTAAAATATTTATTATTTACTTAATCAAACCAATTAAATCAATAAATTGCAAAACTCCATCGGAATAACTCTTGGAACAAGGTATATCATTGTACCGGCTCATAATAAATTAGAATTTTATAACAAGATACCTACAAAATATTTAAAATATGGAATATTACATAAGAAAATTAAAAAAAATAAAGTTAAAAACTTGTTATTGAAAAAACCATTGTATTCATTTTGAGTGTTTCATTAATCATAGGGGTTAGTTGTTTTTCCCTTTTAGGTTTAGTTCACCAGACCTGTCAACTTGGAAGGAATTTCAGGCGGGAGTGACCCTCTGGGGGGTCTGGGGGCCCTCCCCCAGAAAAATGTTGAAAATTCAAGCCTGAAATGAGTTTTTAAGCATTTTTACCAACATGTAAAAGGTTTTTAAAATTCATTTTTTCCATTTCATACCATCCAAAAACTTACAAAAATTATTGAAAATTGCAAATGTAAGCAAATCAGGAAAGTGACATTAAACTACATTTTGTTTCCATGTAGTTGCGACTCCCAGTCGGCAGAGCTAACCAACATAACGTTAACGTGATTAAAAATTTCCAATTTCCTAAAAAATTCCCTAATGTGTAGCCTATGTATAAATAGTATGATATCAAATATGCGGGAGTTTTTTTACTGAAAGCGGGAGAGCGGGAGTGGACATCAGATTGCGGGAGACTCCCGCAAAATGCGGGAGAGTTGAAGGTTTGAGTTCAATGACGCTATTTTTATGTATCATGTATGCATATTGTGAATGGTACTCCTTGTGTTTACTTATTGTGATTTGACAAATTCTGTTCTTAATTGTTCATGTAATAAATAAATATGAATGAGAAGTACAATTAATAAAAAAGATTTTGAATTTGAGTTTGAGTACACTTATTTGTTTTGTGCTAGGGTTTTTTGTGATCAACATCTTCTAAGGTTCTAAACCAATATCAACTATTCAAGTGTTGCTGGAAAGAGCTTGGCATCAAGTTCTGCAGGAATCATAACCATGTAAAACATATTTTAGGTATATTACAACCTTGATGCGACTATTCTGAAGGGGCTCGAATCATAAAATATGTGTCAAGGAATATGTAACATCGAGGAGAGTTAAATGTTTTTGCAGATTCTTGGGGATTAAAAAAAATCATTATATCAAAAGAATTTGTCATATTGAGGTTCTTTATATCGAGGTTACACTGTAATGTCACAACTCCAAGAGCACAACAAGTCAGACGCAAGCAGCTACCTGGAACTTGGTCTCCACGTGAAAGGCGAAGGACAGCCCGCGGAAGTTGAGCGTGAACAGCTGTTTGTCCGCGTCGTAGACTCCCGGGTGAGTCGCACCAAACGAGTGCTCGATCTGCTCGATGCTGGGGCACACTTCCGGCGAGTTGAACACCAGCCCACTGCAAACACAATGAATGTATATAGGTCGTGACACATAACTTGGCCCAGTCCGCTCTAAACATAACCGCTGCAGCACACTGTATAAGGGTGGCGATTGGGTAAAGCCACTAGTGGCAGCGGTGACGCGTTCTACTCAATCCTCGCCAATATCGCTGCCTTCTGGGAGGCAGAAAACAAAGACTGCTCATCATAATTATGTCCAATTTGGACAATAAGTCAATTAAAGTATGTTCATTCCAATCATGTAGTTATTTTTGGTACCCAGTAAAAAACCTCTCTAAACATACTGGCCTACGTATAATTCCAAAGTGCCGGACTGACTTATGTAGAACTCAATCCTCGTGAAGTCAGGTAATCAAGTCAAATGCAGTCAACCTCCCAGACCAAAGTAAGGTCCATCCATGACTATTTTTATTAAGATTTATAGACTCTAAGAGATTTCCTTTTGTTCAGTTAATAAAGTAACAGTAGTAAAATAAATACCCTTTGCTAACATGTGGAGAAGTAATTTATCCTGATGGCATCAAACAGGTATATCTAAATTAACCAAATTGTATTACCCAAAATACCTGTGTGTGAACATGATTTGTTTAAGCACTATTATATCTGAGCAAAATGACATAATCCATGATATATTTTTCCCCTTGACCAACTTAAGGAATGTTTAGTGTGAAAAAAGCCTTATTGCATAAAGTCATTTGGTTTTTTCTTCTTAAAACTGAGACATTTTTTTAAAGCACTAAGCTGTGGTACAAAAAAGGCTCATACTTTGGGAAAAGGTTTGTCAGAACCAAATAATTTCAAGCCTAAAGTAAATATCTTAAAACTTACCAGTACTTCAGCTTTACGAGCTTCATGTTGTAGATTTCAATAATCTGCAAAACAATTTAAATATCAGAAGTCAAATAAAATCACATGTATACCGTATGCCTTTTTGTTTTGAAAAATTTATATACAGATTGTAGTGTGGCCTTGCTTGCTTGGATTTAAAATTCATTGGTTATTTGCAGCTCAAACTTTCATAGTGTAAATGGATGTTTACCTAAACATATAATATAATCATATGACTGGTTGCCTACACAATGTAGGTATAACCGCCAATTTTGATAACAGCACACTAAATCAACTGCCATAACAACTGGACAGAGGTTACGATTCGTCATATTGGAAATGAGATCATGACAAAAAAACATTATTCTCCAGCCAATAATACACTTGGTGGTGTCTTCCAAACTATACTTGCTGGTTTTTGTTTGTTTTCGTGGGGTGCATGCCTGTTGGTGGTGGACAAAAAGTGTAATTTCCTTCTCTCTCCCTTTTCATAGCAACATTAACTCTATTATAATAGTAGGTATAAATAATAATGTATGATTAAGTGATTACCTTCAGCCTCTGTACCACGGAGTCAAAGACGAGTCGGATCCCATCCTGGGGGAGGTTCAACACCAGGTCAGTCCCCAGCGGGTTCTGCGGAAACAAAGTGTTATTTCAAAATTTAAAAAAGAAGAAAATAGAAGACTTAAGGTTGTACAAGCATCATTAGGGACAAACTGTTCCGCCAGGTAGCATAACAGTCTAATGATTTTCTCCCCTTATTTTTCTCAACTTTTTATCAGTGCATGTGATTGGGATATATTTTATGAATGTTCCGGTAGCATTCTTTTAAATGCATCTTTCATTTATTGTATTTAGCGTAGCCTACAGCATTATTACAGTAATTAATTGAAAAAAACATGCTTAGTAAATTTTACACAAACCTAATCTTTGTAGGTACTAATCAGAGCCATATTAAGCTAATAATCTAAAACAAAAGTATTCCCCAAATTTTTAATCTGCTTCAATATTACCAAACCAAATTTTTAAAACTCTAAAAAGATTTTTTTGTAATTTTTTATTAGAGAAATCATTATAGTTTTGTTGGATGGTTGAAATGATAATTGAGCTTTATAAGCTATTTGAGAATTAATGTTTGAATGGTTTTATCTAATGACTGGCATTAAGATTGTCACTAGGGAAAAAGGCTGACAGCTCTCACACAGCAAACAACAAAGACCAATTAACTCTATATAAAATATAACAGCTATGTCAAAGTAGAACAAAAATACATTAATTTACCATAAAACTTTATACTACCATAGATCTAATCACTTTATCTTATAAAATTGTTAAATGCCTTTGCTAATATAGCAATTTAAATGCATCACATACAACAAAATTAAACAAGAAAATAATTTTCCTAGTCAGATATTTTGCAATAAAGAATGTGACCTTTGTTATTTGTAACAAGTTTTTTTGTAAAAAAAAAGCATTTTTTCACATAGTAAGCAAAGATATAGAAGAAGGTTGTTGATAGAGTAGTACAACTAGATAACTTATCACACTGATGCCCCATTTAAACACTGTCCAAAACAAACAATAACTTGAACTCTAATGAACCACAAGTTTAATTGAATAATGAATAATTATTTATTTCCATCTTGTACAAATAGATACAAAAACAATATAACATTCTTCGGACAACTGGTCACACCTAATTTACCAGTCTACAATTAACCATCTAGGATTGACCAAATATTTCCTAATCTTGACTTAATTCCTCTCCAATATTATTTGAAGAACAGTGAATATTTAAATGTCAACAAAGTAAGTAGAACAATTTTTGCCGTAATTTCATAAGTTAAAAAATGATTTCATGGTTAAATACTGGAACATCAAAGTTATAGAGCCTACATGAAAAGGAAAGAAGCCTTCGAATGATATTAATCAATGGACAGAAGCAATAAAAAATGAAGTTTCCAGCCCTACTTTGTTTTGATCTAATTGTGTTTCGAGGTAGACCTAATAAACGTAAACAAGAAGCTAAATGAGAGGCCTATAAATTTTCTGCTTCTTCGAACAATTCCTCAGGTTCTTAATACGTAAAGAGTCAGCGAGTGCTGAAATAAAGGAAAGATTAGTTTATAATTTGTCATTAATACATCATTTTTATAATTTCGAAAAGATGGTCAGGCAATTTTCTTAACCCTTCCCAAGCTTGCGAAGGATAGAAAAATGTAAAAACCTCTTTATATCTAACAGATCTTATCTTCTAATGATAATAGCTTATTTATATAGTGTTAATAACTAATATCTCATTGTGATTAATACTTACGGAATCGCTGTAAATAACTTGAACACCTTTGATGATGCCAACCTGAGACTGTATTATTGCCACTGCCTGACTGAAGTGCATTCCTAAAACAAAAATTAAAAAATAAAGTGCCAATAATAAAAAACCAAATGTCCACATAAACCAAAATTGACTAACTGTTAATCTTTTTAATAAAATTAAAAACACTCACAAGGCAATTTTTATTGATGCGATGAACCTAAGGAGTTGATGCGATTAATCTTGAGTTGAATGTAACTAATCCGAATTGCAAATAGACAAGGTTTAGATTTTATTGTAAAGATTTTACATTCAGTTTGTTATATGGGGCTTTGGGGCTACTTGAGCACCGTAGTAGATTTAGATACACATGAGATTATATATATTTAATAAATGTTGGGTTTTTAACACTGAACAAAGAAGATTAGATTTTTATTGAGATAAGAAAATTCCTTAATAAGTGGATGTCACTGGCAGCACTTTGGTTTTTTGTCCCTGTTTGGTTTTCTATGGGATGATCATTTAGTTTTTATTGACCTTAACATTTTTTTACTATCAACTAGATAGTAGCTCTTAAACCTGAAAGACACAAACACATTGAAATATCAGACAACAAACAAATAAAATAATCTAGCCTACTTGTTTGCTCTCAAAACTTAAGCCTAATTTTGATTACAAACTTATGAGAACATGACCGTCATGAGTTTAGACTTTTATTTAATAATTGCATTGTTTAATATTGCATGCAGAAACGAGTAAAAATTTACAAAATATCCCATATGTTTCCAAAATAATTGTGCTGACGCGGATAAAACATAGCATACATTATCAGTTTCTCAAATTACAACCTCAAATGTAATTTGAAAATCCAAAATTCAGTTATGCTTTATGCTTTGAAAATAATTTTACTTCTTTGCAGCTACATAGCAGCACAGAAGGGGGGCAAGGCTTTAGTCGAAGAGTTTATGGGGACGTTCCGTCCTTCCCTTCCCCCTTGTGTGAGAGCTCTGACACGTCAGGATTTTAGTGCTCCATCGGACCATCGATAGCCATGTTCCACTATGCTATTAGGCTTATTTAGCCTACTTTAATTAATAATACTAAAAGTTCAAGAAAAGTAACATTCATAAGTAGTCTTTGTAAAGACTTGTATCTTAAACAAAGCAGGGCAATTAAACATAACGGTAAGACAATATTTTAAGCATTCTCATTCAATTTCATTAGGCCTAAGTATGCTTTAGAAGCCAATTGATGCTTAGAATGTAATGACCTCAATGTAAAAGCTTAATGTTGAAGTAACTGAACTGAAATAGATTTAATGACTTTCCTCATTTTAGTATATTTTTATTTTTTTAATTGCTCAGATATAAGTGGCATGACAAATGAATCAAAAAATATGCTACCGGTACTCGAAACACATAGTATAGACTTATAGTGACTCTTTAATCTGAAAGTCACAAACTCATCTTAGGGCTTCTATAATAACAAACAAAGAAAATACAGTAGAGCGCCGATTATCCGAATGTCGATCATCCGAACCGTCGGTTAACCGAACGCCGTAATAATTCATATTTTGAACATGATTCTCAAGCAATTCAAATTCGCGCATCAACTGAAACTCCCGTTGCGCCGGGATATCAGTGTATTCTGATAGATTTCATAATAAAATTAAGTTAATAATTTTTGTTTGTTCATTTTTTAGCCTTTTTACTATTAAGAATTGCGTTACATATATAATTTTAAAATTTTGTCTTTTCATGTTCGATTATCCGAATATTCAGTTATCCGATCACCCCTTGTCCCCAATTAGTTCGGATAATCGGCGCTCTACTGTAAACGCTGATTTTTCAAAAATTACTTTTAATTAAAAATTTATTAAAACATGACTACCACAAGTTTAAACTTTTATTTGATGATTGCACAGACTGAAAAGAGTTGGATTTGCTTGATTTTTTTATTAGTGTTGAGGCCTAGTTCAAAAACGAGCCAAATGGTGGCCCAATGTTCTAGATTGTAGCAGGCCTAATACGAATCACAAGATATACATTAATAATTTTTAAATACTACTTCCTAAATGTGTGTTGCAACAAAAATTTTCCAGTAATTCATAGGACTGCATTGTTTTTCCTCGTTCAATGACATAGCTATCAGTTATAATTTGTGCATTTCTGGATATGATTTGCCACAGTTTATTCATGATTTGATTTGCCACAGTTTATTTATGATTTTCTCATTTATTGTTGTAACTTAGCTATTGCTAGACTACAGAATATCCTGTATTTAGTCAGCTATCTAAGCTTACATAAAACCACTTTATCATTGTGCTTTTTACCTGACTTTCAGTTTACCTGCTGATTAATCAATTAGCCATTGTGATGACCTAATTAGTCCAAAATAGGATGATTGATAATGAATACTTCATGTAAAATACTTTTTCATTCAGAGGTCACACTGATTGTGTTTGTCATCTCTCATATCTCAGACCTCTATTGAATTTAAGCCAGGAAATTAGTTTTCTGGTGTGATTCAAGGTAGTAAATGTAATTAAAACAATAAAGCTTCATATGAAATTGTAATAGGGTCTTTGAGATTTTCAATCATATAAAAGTGTGTATAATAAACATCAAATGACATTGACCCAAAACATCACTGACAGAAAAAGTTGGCTAGACGTAAAAGAAAGGATATCTTTTATATATTACATTGGAACTCTGGCAATCATAAACGAGCAATTATATTAATCAGGCACTCAAGTTAGGATAACAAAAGCTTGATTTGGAAAAAATGGAAAGTAAAAATAGAACGCAAAAATTACTCTCCAATTAATGACTCACCTAATATAAATTCCCATTGTTCGCATCCAATCGATCTTTCTGGAACGATTTCAAGTTCAAGCATTGTACAAAATAAGTTTAAAAGTCAATCAGAAGTATCTTAAACAATCTCTGAAAATTTAACTGTTTAGACACTAAGACGATTTGTCTTCCCTTTGTCCTACCACTCAAAACAATCGACAATACGCCATTTTGACGTTTCAGCTGTCACTTCTTCATATGTTTTTATTTTCTTTATCGAGTGACGCCATACAAACAGCTGATCATTTGACATTGATACAAAGGTCGCAGTCATGTGAACTGGGCTCTGTTTCAAATCAGGGTTCTCACGGTTTAACAACCGATATATTTCAATTTCAATCCCAAACAACGTTGAGAAACGGTACATTTTTAGGACATTATTCGGCAAAATCGAACTATAAGACGTTGGCGGGGCATATGATTTATTAATTGCAATGCAGAAAGTTTAAAGCATTAAGTACCTACTAGGTAGTCTGTTGTTGCTCGAAATCAAGCAATATTTAGGTACTGGTAGGATCAATATTAGTAATTAATATATTTATTTGCAGTTTTGTGTGATAGTACTTCAAGATTAGGAAGTTGTGCATGGACAAGATCGATACCATCGACTTCTTGGATTCAGTTTTGTTCATCCAAAGTTAATAAAATACGTGCATGCCGTAATCCACGTTTCTGAAACTATATTTTGTATATCAGCATATCACACAATAAATTAGCATTTCCAAATAAGTGTTTTTAGCGAATTTCCCCTATAGGGAAGAAGCTATTACCGTAGGTCTCATGGTAAGACTTAAGCTCGGGACCACTATAACTTTTCGTTTTGGGGCCCCCAGAAGCAAAAAACACTATTCGTTTGAATTTATATATATATATATATATGTGTGTGTGTGTGTGTCTGTTAGCACGATAGCGGCCGTAAAAATGGTCCGATCTTGATGAAATTTGGTACAGACATGTAAAGTGGTAATCGATTGGACGAGTTCGTGAACCAGCCCGATCGGACCACCGGAAGGGGGGGTAAAGGGGGATAAACCCCCCCCAAAATATGGGTTTTTTTAAATTTTTTACATAGAAAAATAAAATTTATAGAATTTTAGTGGGCACCATTGAATTCATCTCAAAAAACAAACAATTTGGTATTTTGAAACATTGCTCTATGTCCATTGGTTACCGAGATATTGAAAGTGGTAAACACAGTACGTTGTCCCAATCCTATACTCTTATACGAGCAGTGTTATCTTGTATGTATGTATGCTTGCTTGCTTGCTTGCACAACGATCTCAAAAACGGCTCCGAGGATTTTCTTCAAAGTCTGGAAATAAGTAATGTATGACTCAAAAACGTATTTTATGCAGATTACTTGGCCAGAGAAAATCTAATATCGTAATAAATCGAATTTTAAAGTTGTAAAATTTTAACATTGGCCTTATGGGTTGCCGTGATAGCAACGAAAATAAACAAGGAAAGTGTAAACAAATGAAGTAATCATAACAGCTGTTTGGAATCTACAGCCATTAAGGGAAAATACAGAAAATGGGATGAAGAGTCCATGGAGCAATAAAAAAGGTTCCTATTTATCAATTTTATGACATTGAAATATTTTATAGTAACTGGATGAACTGGTAAACATGAAATAACACCGGGCAAGGCTCGGTCCGCCAGGTACTGTTAACCTTATGGGAAATAAGTAAAATTCTATATCTCGCTTATTTCTCAACATATCTCAATAAAACTTGGTAAATAGCTTCTTCTAGTTCAGATCTACTAAATATTGAATTAAAACCACCCAGTTTTAATATACCTGTAGCAGCACACCTGCATACTCGTTCCCCATGTTATTCTTATGGAGCTTACAAAAACATGTCAAATCTCGCTGTGTTGGATTGAGATATGTTGTTTTGCATTTGAAATTCGCTGAGTATGCAGGTCTGCTGCAACGGGGGTATTTTATTCCTGCTGTTAGATCCTTTAACTTGCGGTGAAAAACTCTTGCTATTAAGTCAGGTTGAAAATGTGCCGAGCTCCAGGTTCCAAATTTCAGAACACTTAAGATTACATATGTCGTTGTTACGAATAAAAAAAGGTATCTCAAACCGTTGAACGATAGCTATTACGTCCAGGTAGTTTTTTCTGCAGAAAGTAAAGTCTCAATTCGATTATAAAAAATAACGTGAATTGAAAAGTTATATACACCTCCTACCATGGATTCATCTATATTTGCTTCAGAATGCACCATCGCAAATGCGGAGTTGTAGGTTCTGATGTTGTTCAGGTAGTTTTAGCGAATTTCCCCTATAGGGAAGAAGCTATTACCATAGGTCTTACGGTAAGACCTAAGCCCCAGACCATGATAACTTTTCGTTTTGCAACCCCCAGAAGCAAAAAACACCATTCGTTCGAATGTTTAGATATATATATATCTATATGTCTATATATATATATATATATATATATATATATATCTATATATGTGTCTGTTAGCACGATAGCGGCCGTAAAAATGGTCCGATCTTGATGAAATTTGGTACAGACATGTAAAGTGGTAATCGATTGGACGAGTTCGTGAACCAGCCCGATCGGACCACCGGAAGGGGGGGTAAAGGGGGATAAACCCCCTCAAAAATGGGTTTTTGAGCTTTTTACATAGAAAAATAAAATGTATCCAATTTGTGTTGGCACCAAATGTGTCGGCATTCGCTTTCCCCAATTTCTAGGAATCTATGTCGTGTTCTTCATTAATCAGCAAACGAAAGTTTCTCATATAGGCCGGCCAAAGTCTGGAGTCTCCAGCTAAAGTCTTGAGTTGGCCGGCCACGCGTGATCTATATGTTGTACTCTGTTTACGTCTGTGTCGATTGTGTTGTGTGTAATGTTTTTAAACTTTTTAAATTATTGACGAAATGAAGATATACGTACTGTAATTTGTTTGACAAGTAGGACTTGATAATGGGACAAATGTGTCTGGAGTTGGCCGGCCACGCGTGATCTATATGTTGTATTTTGTTTACGTCCGTGTCGATTGTGTTGTGTGTAATATTTTTAAACTTTTTAAATTATTGACGAAATGAAGATATGTGTACTGTAATTTGTTTAACAAGAAGGACTTGATAATGGGACAAATGTCCTGAAACTAGTAGTCTTAAGAAACTATTTGGATTGACGACGTACAGGTTGGTATCAGGGCTACTAGTAGCCCTGGGTTGGTAACCTATTTTTTAATAAGTGAAATTATTAGTTCTTAAAAAGCGGATATCTCTTTTTCTTCTAATTGGTGGCATATATTGTGACCTTTCTAAATGTCAAGTTTAATTTATTTTTAATATTTTTCCATTTAATTAGTTAGCTAGAACTTGTTTGCAGAACAAAACATTTATTTGTGACAGGTTAATAAAAACAAACCTTTAACACCAGCTGATTAAATGTGACTGAAATTGTGCATATGATCAATATGTAAACAAATATTGTCTGCCATAAGAATTATATGGTAACTTTAAGGGCCACTTGTGGGAAGCCCTTAACATACATTGAGCTCATTTTAAGGGAAGCACAACTTCAGAGAGAGCTCTTTAAAATTACACCAAAACCATTAAAATCGGTTAAAAACTCTAGGAGGAGTTCTACTCACAAAATAACCCCTAGCAAATTAATTATATATAGATAGATAGATTTAATAGTGTACAAGTTCTTAACTATTTACGAAAAAATCTTTTATCAAATGTGTATAAATTAGATTTAAATATTGGTTATCAGTACCTCAGTAATGTAGTTCATAGTGTGTGTTGTGTTTAGCGACCTAGGTTTCAATGCAACCTATATGTTTGTTTGAGTAAGTTTGATGGCTGGACTTTGCCCGCCGCGGCTCGTGTAAAAATTATGTTTTGTTTTAATGTACACCGATCGGTCTTTTTGGTCTTGTTTGTTTTCAACGTGCGCGTCAGTGTTAAGTAAGAATACGAGTGGAAGCAACTTTTTAATACAATAACGACATCCAATGGACTGATTCACCACTACGTTTCTGACAGCCTGAAGTTGACACAATAACTGGTAGCTTGAAACCTAGGTCACTATACACGACTGCGTGAACTGGATTACTTGGATCTCGACAACCATTGTGTCTTACTTACTTCAGAGGCAAAATACGTCTTTAAGATGGCTAAGGTTTTAAAGAATCAAGAGTTTATTATCAATAGACATTAATAAAAATTCATTTGATATAGTCAATGTATTTCATGCATCACAGTCGTCCATGCAGTCAAGCTAAAAACAAGCAATATTGCCTAAGCAATTCTAAGCAATTTCTACTTTGATATTACAGTTAGTTAAGGACAAGTTTGTAATACATGAGTGTATTTATAGATTGATAGGTCGTAACATCGCATTCCAAAGATAGCAATCCCGCACATGGAGAAAAACCGACGCAGCGGCAAATGCTACGTCGCAACGAGCCAACTGAAATGAGAAAAAATTAGAAAAACGTAAGGCCACGCTAAGGTGGCCACGCTTTTCGGGGCTCTGTGCGAGGTTGTGGGCGACCGCTGATTCAAACCCACGTTGGCCACGTTACTTAATATCAAAATCACACCTTTTTGTCCATAAGCTTGCGAGATCTATAAACGTTCTTTCATCTATGGAGTACCATAGATTACATTTATACTGTAGTAATATATTTATTTTCCATAGTAATATATTCACAAGCACTAGCTACAACCACCTATAAAGTCACATACCACTAGCATTGAATATTAATATTCAATGCCACTAGTAAATCAACGGTATCACTATCGAACCGAGAACATTTATATATATGTTTCTCTCTGTCTAGGGAAATGGATAATTATGTTGGACAGCCTGTTAACCTGGGGATAGACAAACTGTCAAAAAGCAGTAAATGTCAGAAAGTTCAGAAAAAGTGGATTATTTTTTTGGACAAGACGAATGAGGTTGTGTATGGTAAAGCTGGGTTAATTTATTTATCCCCAAGACCAAAACTCTCAGTTGAACCTGTTTGTCACTGAATTTATTGAGTAATCTTTCTTCATACTTTTATTGTCGTGAGTATTTAACAAACTTAGTCTATAGCTTGTTAGCATTCACAAACCAGTAAAGAACAAGCAGCCCATTTTGTGACAATTTCAACCATATATACATAATAATAATAATAATATTATTTTCCCAGTAAAGGGAGTATGCCACTAGTGCAACTTGTTTCCAAAACATTCCACACGAAACTCAAAATCGCCTGAAACATTTCTGTTACCGCGAATCAATGTATATTAATGGTGCTAAAATTTCACCTTTTTTGCCTAGTAAACATTTAGTGACATTTTTTTGTATACATATACTTAAAATGTT
This sequence comes from Flexamia atlantica, assembly GCA_035578135.1. Lineage (NCBI taxonomy): Eukaryota > Metazoa > Arthropoda > Insecta > Hemiptera > Cicadellidae > Flexamia > Flexamia atlantica. Next base: position 30,767,316 of record JAQJVK010000008.1, on the reverse strand, counting down.
TTTGTGAATGTTTCGCGAAACGAAGTTGCACCTGGTTGCACTATTGGCATATGACCTTAAGCACAGCCTTTCAATCCAGCTACTTACAACTAATTTACATAAGAGGCCTAGGCCCTTACATACATATGTATGTATGTAAAGCTTACATACATATGTATGTATGTACATACATACATATGTATGTATGTACATACATCCCACGTCGTCTCGATTGACCATTCTTCTGGTGTAAGACCTGTCACGACTACTTAAAAAAACTAGGCAGCACTTCTTCTTCTTGAAGGTTGTCACACACTCGAGTAAGGGCCTTACACTTACACACACACACTTACACTCCCGCGTCGTCCCAGTTGACCATATTCATGGCATGAGACCAGTCAAAAACTTCTTATCATCTTAATGCTAGCAGCTATCCTTCTTGGATGTTGTCGATAGTTAGGCAGGTTAGGTTGGAATAGGTGGGTGCAGTGCCAGGTAGTTAGGTGAGGTAAGTCGGAAGTTGGTAAAAACATTGATCAATTAAATACTTTTTGAGCTCTTTTTTAAACCTATTTAAGTTGTCTATTTGAGAGAATTGAGAAGGGAGTTGAGAGAAGAGCTTGAGTCCAATGTGTTCTGGCTTGCATTCAAAAAGCTTTAAGTTATGTGATACTGATGGATTTAAATTTCTGTTTCTGATATTATAACCATGCTGATGTGCCTTTACAAGATTGTGTTCTTTGACATGTGTAATAACCTCAAACATGTAAATGCTAGGTACAGTTAAAAATCCTAGATTTTTGAAATGGTCCAAACAAGAATCGGTTGGTTTCAGTTTTAACATGCATCTAACTGCTCTTTTTTGCAATATAAAAATCCTATTTAAATTACTATGAGAGGATGAGCCCCACAATATAATTGAATACCTGATCAAGCTCTCAATCAATCCAAAATAAACAAGTTTTGATAAAGGCAAATTGTTCAAAGAAGCTATATTTTTCAAAACAAAAATATTGGAAGCAAGTTGTTTAGCCAATTTGATTAGCCAAGTTGTTTAGCCCTACCTATACAGGGTTACCAGATATTTTTTAGGCCAACCCAGGACAGATTAAGGTGTGGTGAACAAACACATCCCCCGTCCCTCAATAACACAGCCGAAGATAGTAAAATGAGATTGTTACCTAAGGTATTTTGAAGGTTTTTAACTTATTTCTTATTTAAATTCATATCAGATAAGCCAGTTCTAACCTAAATCACAACATTATTCTCACTGTTGTAGACAAACGACTGAGAACACTTCATAGGAGTGTTTAAGCAGGTTTGCTGTTGTCACACTCCCACAGGTTTGCCAACTTTTAGTATTTTATGCAAGATTTACCTTGTCGATCTCCTGATACAGTAGAACGCCGATTATCTGAACGCTAATTAACCGAATCGCCAATTATCGGAATCGGTCCTAAGCGTATTATAAACAGTTAAAACCAAGTAATTTTTAAACAAAAACAAGTTTTGTGGGGACAGAAGAATACAAAAATGTACCCGACAGTTGCTTTGTAGACGCTACAATGGCAACGCGATCGTAGCACGGCGGTGTAGTGATTGAGTTGCCACCCTCATGATAATGTTTTGATGCTCGAAGTTTGTTGCACAATCAAGATCACATGCTCCACCCAAAAAAAAAAAACATGCACTACTGTCAGTGAGCTCCTTCCTCTTTCATTGTGCGGATCGTTGTTTGCTGTTTTAAATGCCGTCCGGTGCCTGCTTGCATGGAAACAAGCCTCAACGTCGAGGCAACTATTCTGATCAAGATGTTCAAGTAAGCGATATTGAAGAACTTTTCTTAAGTTTATTTTTTATTTTACATTTTACTTAGTTCGGTATTTGTTTTTGATTTTCAGATCAATATAACAGCTCTACTAAACTTTATAAAATTTATTCTAAGTGTGACAGTTCGTTTTTTTATTATTATTCTATGTCTGACTAGGCTAACAAAATTATCGATTATCCAAATCGACCCCGGTAACTACTGTAACTCTAAAACCTGTAGATTTTTCACGACTCCCGTGGAAATGGTTCATAATAAGTTATCACGCAAATCTTGAGAAAAAGTTTACTTGTTATAAAAAATAATTAAAACCCCGGACAAGTAGCAGTCTTGGACCGGACTTCGGACAAAACCCTAACTGTCCAGGGGAGACCATGAAATCTAGTAACCCTAGGCCTAATAAATAGCCTACGAATAAGGCCTACAAAATGCAGTGGTAATAAACGGTAATTATTTATGCATCTTTTGCTTCTTTTTTGATATTTTAACTATGAAAGAAAATATATGTTTTAGGCTTGAGCTTTTTTTGCATTAGGTGATTTGCTGAGCAGTTAGTCAACAACAGACTTGCATACATTGCATAAGTAGTATAGGCTTGTTAACGTGTATTGCGTTAAAGCACCACAAAGCTTTTATATAAGGTAGCTTACCTGTTACTTGTGAAGTTGGCCCCATAGACAATGCTGGCATAATACCCGTCATCTATTGCTATCATTATTTGCTCTATTATTATTGTTGTCGTTAGACATTGTTAATCAGGTTTTATGGTAGGAAAATGGCAGTGTGGTAGAATAGTTTTTATTTTAGAAAAATTAGGCAAGTTCTATTAGAAGTGACTAAAGGGCTTTTTTGAGCTTTCTTGATGTTTTCTGTTTTTCTTGATTCTAAAGTAATACTTAACTTACCTAATGAAATATATTTTGTGCATCAAGGCCAATATTGGAAGCAAGTTGTTTAGCCAATTTTATTAGCCAAGTTGTTTAGCCCTACCTATATAGGGTTACCAGATATTTTTTAGGCCAACCCAGGACAAATTAAGGTGTGGTGAACAAACACATCCCCCGTCCCTCAATAACACAGCCGAAGATAGTAAAATGAGATTGTTACCTAAGGTATTTTGAAGGTTTTTAACTTATTTCTTATCTAAATTCATATCAGATAAGCCAGTTCTAACCTAAATCAGAACATTATCCTCACTGTTGTAGACAAATAAATAGCTCCAAATAAATAGCTTATTTTTGGTGTTATAAATAAGTATAATGTGTATATGTTTATATATTTATTTTCACGGTTAATACCGTTTTACAATAATTGAACTTGTGAAAAGATGGCTACTTATACCTTATAAAAGCTGCATGGTGTTCACACTAATTTCTCCTAATGCAAGAAATGAATTTATCAACTCAAAGGAAAAATCAAGTAGGCCTAATTATAAATTTTTTTTAAGTCTTAGACAATGCTGAGTAGAAGGATATTAGTTTTTATATCTTGTGAGTTGTGGGTAAGTCTGTATTAGATTGTTTTCTTTGACTTGTAAAATTACTTCAAACTTGAAAAGGTCAAACTTGATATATCAATGTTTGCAGTTCTTTAAATTAGTCTTTTTTAAATTAGACCCCAAAACACTATTGAATATCGTAAATAGCTTTCAATTTGACTAAATTTAATTAAATCTACGTTCAGATAAATTATTAAGTGCTACCTGAATTCTGAGAACAAAAATATTTGAATTCAATTTTGTTGCAAGTTTTTCAATTTGTTGTGATTTTTTGTAATAAATTTATCATTTATAGTTTTAGAACAGAAAAAGTTGTGTTGTAAAATACCATCATGATCAGAGTGTAGGGATATAAAGAATAATACCCCCATCGCAGCATACCTGCATACTCAACAAATTTCCAAAGGATTTATTTTGTGTGTGTGCATATTTAACATATAAAGGAAAATATTGTTTTGAATATGTTTTGTAAATAAAATATTAAGAAAGTAAGTTTAATCATTCATGAGCTGTATTCATGAAGAAAATAAACAAAGGTATCACATTGGTATTCATTACACTTTTTATGTTTAAAAAAATTCGTAGTCTAATAATTTTATTAAATCTATATACTTGATACAATAAGGGTGTTCTCTGTTACATCCCTTTTTCAGCCGTCCAACTTAAGAGGGGGCTGTAGTCCTGCGCGACTACCTGCTCCTCCCATAAGACCAATGTTAACTTTTTAAATTCGTTACAGTGTCAACCCCTCAAATTCGTTGATTTATACCTCATTTGAAAGAACAAAAATTATCTAGCGATATCGTTAATCATAATTTTGATATCGTTTTTTGTTCAGTTGTTAAAAAACACAAAAAGTGAGATTTTTGGAATTTTTAGAAAATTATTCTAAATGTGATATCAAAATTCTGCTCACTGAAATCGCTAGATTATTTTTTATTCTTTCAAATGAGCTAAAAATTAACGATTGTGGTTGAGCGGTTGAGGCTGTACTGAATTTTGAAAGTTAACTTTGGCCTTATGGGAGGAGCAGGTAGAAACGCAATATTTTTCGTGACTGGAGCTTCCTCTTAACCGATTTTTAAGATTGAGGTGTCATTTTAAAGCTTATAATGTAGCGCACCGGCGACTAATGATTAAAGTGGGCCTTTCTACGGCTTTGACCCCAAGCCTTCGATCTATTTCTAGAGGGCGCTTTTAAACGCTCCATTGTTGACCAACTTACATTATAATGATTTTAATCCCCGTTGCAGCAGACCTGCATAATCAGCGAATTTCAAATGCAAAACAACATATTTCAATCCAACATAGCGAGATTTGACATGTTTTTGTAAGCTCCATAAGAATAACATGGGGAATGAGTTTGCAGGTTTGCTGCTACAGGTATGTTTAAACTGGCTGGTTTTAATTCAATATTTAATAGATCTGAACTAGAAGAAGCCATTTACCAAGTCTTATCAAGATATGTTGAGAATTAAGCAAGATAAAGAATTTTACTTATTACCCATAAGGTTAACATTGGGACAACGTACTGTGTTTACCACTTTCAATATCTCGGTAACCAATGGACATAGAGCTATGATTAAATATACTAAATTGTTTGTTTTTTCAAGCTGAATTCAATAGTGAAATCCAAAATCGGGTCACTTTAATTTTTACATATGAAAAACGCAAAAAACTCATTTTTGGGGGGGGTTTATCCCCCTTTACCCCCTGTCTGTACCAAATTTCATAAAGATCGGACCATTTTTACGGCCGCTATCGTGCTAACAGACACATATATACAGATATATAGATTATCAATAAAGTTAAATGTATGAGGGCTACTAATATTATTATTTTTAACATTTCAGAACACAGTACCCTGTTTTAAAATTATTTAATTAGACCAACATGTTTCGAAGCTTTAGCCCATGGTCACGGTCTTTAAATTATCTAACCTTATATAAACATATTATAAAAAGATATATATATATATATATATATATATATATATATATATAAAAATCCAAACGAATGGCGTTTTTTGCTTATGGGGGCCTCAAAACAAAAAGTTATCACGGTCTCGGGCTTAGGTCTTACCATGAGACCTACGGTAATAGCTTCTTCCCTATAGGGGAAATTCGCTAAAATTTGATTTAGTCCAGGCAACGAATGTAAAAAAACCCCCGTTGCAGCAGACCTGCACACTCAGCGAATTTCAAATGCAAAACAATATAGGCCTATTTCAGTTCAACGTAGCGAGATTTGACATGTTTTGGTAAGCTCCATAAGAATAACAGGGAATGAGCATGCAGGTTTGCTGCTACAGGTATATTAAAACTGGGTGGTTTTAATACATTATTTAGTAGATCTGAACTAGAAGAAGCCATTTACCAAGTTTTATCGGGATATGTTGAAAAATAAGCGAGATATAGAATTTTACATATTTCCCATAAGGTTAACATTGTGACAACGTACTGTGTTTACCGCCCTCAATATCTCAGTAACCAATGGACGTATAGAGCAGTGATTCAAAACCCCTGCTCAACAGCAACGGACGGGGAATTTTGATATGTTTATCTCCTAACTAGTCCAAACAAAGCTGCAAAGCCAAAAATTGTGTTTCAAAACTTTCCCTTTAGGCCTATACCTTTTCGTTGCCTGGACTAATTGTAATTTAACAGCTGATTACCTTGAGATGAATTTTTAACCGGTCACATTGGAAATAAAAAGATATTGTCAGCAGTTCAATTCCTACCAGTGCTGCTTCTACATTCATATAAAAAAGTAACCTATAAATATGCATTTAATGTTGATTTGCTACAATCAACTGTTTGTTTACTTCTGCTCCCTGTGATCGTAGTTCTAGCGGCAAAGGATAGCTTTCGAAGCAGCAAGGGAAAGAAAGCAGATTTTTCTGTGTCAGTACCATAAAAAATAAATATTGCAAATTTAATATATAGATCAGGCTAAGCGGGGTATATGCATGTTGCCAAAATAGGAGATAAGACCACACAAACTGACAAACTGTGCACACAGTAGAAGGCCCATTTTAAACAATCTTTATTTGAGTTAAAGCAAATATCTTTTTCATTCTAATTTTTTTAACTAAACTATATCTTCTTATGTTTTTACTAGTGATTTCTAATCAGTAAAAGACTACTTTTATTTATCAAAAACTTAAATTTTTGCATTACTGTGTCCTCATATTTTTTATTTAAAATAATTTCTAAATAGTATGACATAAACTTAATACAAGTCAACTTTAACCCAAATGATTCAATTAAATCAAAATTTAAAAACTCACAGTAATTTTAATTATGTGGCAAATGCATATAGGCAGAGAGTCTGTTTTGAAGGGTTAAGCGTTAAAAAGAGAATAACTTTCTTGAGTTTATCATTTACAACAGATGAAGAGTATGAATATCGAATGACCTCCAAACTTGAACAGTATCTTATCTGGGGACCCGCCAGTAGTGAACTTGGTCTGTCATGTCACAGTTCATTTACTATTTAAATATACGAAATGATGACTCTACCGGCGGTAATGTACATTTGCTTTACATTATTGTCATATTGTTCAAAAACCAATCAGTGAGTTTAAACGTTGTAAATTTGTTAAATTATTAATTTGGGTAATTTATGTGGCGGCACAAATCAGGATCTTTAATGTATTCTTAACACAAGACCAACTACCAATTCTTAACTATCAGCTAGTTATGAAGATCTTGTTACATGAAGTAAAAATAGATTTGCTTGCAAAAAACTGTGTCATTGAAATTAAAGTATTTTATAAATAATTGATAGGGTAGTAACTTTGTAACACAGTAAAAATTGTCATTTGTTATTTAATTCAAATAGTACTACATTTGTTGAAAAAATTTATTTATTATTATTTTTTTAAACATTTTTGTAGTTAAACCTGGTATGTTCTTAGTAGGACTGATCGTAAAACAAATTAAATAATTAATAGAGGTTTTAGGCCAATAATCAGCTTAATTATTGTTACCCCATGGAATGTTTGTGTTAATACATTTTTATTTTAGCTATATTGTTTCATTAGTTAGACAAAGTGGATTATTAATATAAAAGTTAAAAGTAAACTATACATATCCAGCTTTTTATTAAATAAAGTATTTTGATATACCGGTAATTCTATTTTATTTCTGACATGAGGTTTTGTAGCCTTGCGAAATGATTTAAAAAGAGATAAAGGTATCAGTTTGTAGTTTGATTACAGTTTTAAAGATAACTGTATTGTGAAAGATGAACAATCTTATGAGTTTCATTTACAATATCCTTTACAAAAATAAACCTCATAGTTTGTTCTTTTTTTTCGATTATTTTTTTCTAGTTTTCATCAATCTTTACATTTAAAAACTGAATTTTTTACATTTATATTTTTTACAAATAGCTTACTATTTGAAAAATGATATTACATCTACTTGGTGTGTTATATCTATGTAAAATGGGAACTGTTAACAGCCATATTCCAGTCAAAACAAGGTTTGACCTGAAAAAAAATTCTTTTTATTTTAAAACTTTGCACACTTATTTAGAAGTACCTAAGGATGGAAATACCAAAAGTTCTCGTATATAAGTAGCGAGCTCTGGTGGCAATTGACGGAAACAGGGCACGTTTTTAGTTTCCGTAAAAATCTCGAGAACTGTTGGTCAAAGGTAAAAACTATAAATATACAAAATAAAGCTTATATAATTTTCTACAAAAATGGTACATTAAGCCTATGTATATTTTTGTACCTCTCATGGTTACTGAGTCATATGCCGCTAAAAATATATATTTTTTTAAATATTTTATTAAAAATGAACAATTTTTTTAGTTTTTAAAGTATGTAAATAAAAATTATCTAATTTTGGTGGACACCATTAATTCAACAAAAAATCCTGAATGACATTAAATTCATCTAAAAAAAGACAATTTAGTATCCTGAATGATTGCTTTATATCAATTGATCACCGAGATATTGGAAGCGGAAAACATTTCTTACATCTATGTTATTATAATATATTGATGTTTTTGTTTGTTGTGTCCATATTGAATACAATGTTTTCTGTATGTTGGTTTAAAAAAACTTGGTCCAGATCGCTTCAGAATCCCAGCAGTATAGAATGTGTCAGTTTAGTGTACATGGCCCTACCCTAGACACATTTAATTTAAAAAGTACATTTTAAAAGTAGCTTCCCCAACACTGGTTATAGTTCTGGACTGTTATAAAGGCGGGTGGCAAAAAGGTGGAACCCAAAAAATAGTCTACTAAAACTAGCAAGTATTTTACTTATGTCTACAATCCTTTTTGTATGTTCGGATGAACGCTTTTCAGCCCCAGGCCTTGTTCAGCACCCTGCTGAAAAAATCCTACAGCTACAAAATCCTGCTACATCTACAGCTTCCTTTTTAGCTACTTTCCCAAAATAATTCCTACTTTCCCTGCCTTTCGTAGTGGTGTATTGACTGAACTGAACACCCATCTAGCTATTTATTTAGTCGTATTAGACAAGTATAGTTCAAGTAAATAAATTAATATATAAACTTAAATCATTACATAATAACAAAGAACATCACAATTTACTCAGAATCTTCTTATGGTGTGAAATATTAAAATACCGGTTCGTGAAAAATAGAAATGTTTGTATTGCGAAAGGAGCGTCGAATTCCGCTATTCGCTACTCAGTTTAGTAGCTCGCTACAGCTACAAGCTACACATTTTGAAAAGTAGCAGCGCTATGGCTCGCTACTGTAGCGTCGCTACTTATAGCGTGCTACTCCTCAACACTGACTATAACGCTGTTAACATCATCACAGGAGCAATTCCAAGGCATTGCATCTAATATTCTTATTAACTTACTGTGTTGTGTTTAAATGGCTATATAGATGTGTTGACGTTGAATATTTAGTAAATTTTATATTTATTGCTATACTTAAAAATTTTATATTTTGTTATTTATTATTACTTTTGTTATTTAAAAATAATTTAGATCAGATTTATACAATTTAAAGTTAGAACATGTTGGAGCTTTTGTAAGATTTTGATTGATTGATTGATCAACGCCACTCGTCTGTCGGCAGTGGGACGGATGACGCCGCAACTGTCGCCGGTGGAGGAGCAGGACAAGCTGCTGGAGGAGACGTTGGCGGCGGTCAAGGTGCAGGCGTTCCAGATGAAGCGGTGTCCGGACAAGGCCAAGCTGATGTATGTGTATGTCTGTCGGCAGTGGGAGGGATGACGCCACAACTGTCGCTGGTGGAGGAGCAGGACAAGCTGCTGGAGGAGGCGTTGGCGGCAGTCAAGGTGCAGGCGTTCCAGATGAGGCGGTGTCTGGACAAGGCCGAGCTGATGTATGAATGTATGTCTGTAAGCAGCGTGAGGGATGATGCCGCAACTGTCGCCAGTGGAGGAGCAGGACAAGCTGCTGGAGGAGGCATTAATTGGCGGTGGTCAGGGTGCAGGCGTTCCAGATGAAGCGGTGTCCGGACAAGGCCAAGCTGATGTATGTGTACGTCTGTCGGCAGCTGGAGAGATGACGCCGCAACTGTCGCCGGTGGAGGAGCAGGACAAGCTGCTGGAGGAGGCGTTGGCGGTGGTCGAGGTGCAGGCGTTCCAGATGAAGCGGTGTCCGGACAAGGCCAAGCTGATGTATGTGTATGTCTGTCGGCAGCAGGAGGGATGACGCCGCAACTGTCGCCGGTGGAGGAGCAGGACAAGCTGCTGGAGGAGGCATTGGCGGTGGTCAAGGTGCAGGCGTTCCAGATGAAGCGGTGTCTGGACAAGGCCAAGCTGATGGACGGCCTGAAGCACGCTAGCACCATGCTCGGCGAGCTGCGGACCTCACTCCTCAGCCCCAAGAGCTACTACGAGCTCTGTATCCTTTCCGCGCTGTTATTGGCCTTTGTAGGATGCTTCAGGAGCAAAAATAAAAATGTAGATGTTGCACTAAGGTTTTGGGTGAGTATTGATTTTATTGTTTTTTTTTTCGGAGGGGCACTGAATCCAGATATGATGTTTGCGAACAAAATTTTATTTCTAAATGACATTGTATTTTTTGGCGTGGTATTATGTAATTTCTGGCTTTTTTATTTATTTAAAAGCAGCACTCAACCATTTTTTGTTCAGCTTGAAGTTCTTGTCGATCTTGTTTTTTCACACTAACAAACAATATTGACAAGAACTTCAAGCTGAACAAAAAATGGTGAGTGCAGCCCAATAAATAAAATACCCCCGTTGCAGCAGACTCAGCGAATTTCAAGTGCATAAATAAATAATTTAAAGTCTCGCATCAAGTAAAATCAATATACATTCAAAAGAAAGCGTGCAGAAATACTCTCCTAGTGGCTTTTAGGAGCAAAAGGCTATAAAAAAATAATAGCCTATTCTTGGCACGAAAGTGCAATGTTCAAAACTTCAAAACAGCTGGCTTTTCCAATTTAATCATGTGGAGAAACGACCAGCTGTTTAAGTTTGAGTAAAAAATTTCATAAAAATCATCAGTAAAAATCTGTATTCACTATAGTACATTTATTTGACGTATTTAGTTATCTGGCCTTTAAATAAGCCATATGTCTGTATCCACTATATGGCTTTGAATCAAACATCAGCTCACATATTTTAATTTAAACAAAGCAGACGTTTTAGATCCCAATGCCGCTACTTAAATGGCAGTTGTGTTATTTTTTGTTTTCTAGCAAACTTTAAGAAATTACAGTACTTTTCCTGAGTCCCTGACATTAAAACATTTAATTTGGGCCCTTTTCCCTCATCCTTTGACTTGCCAAATGCCCACAATTGCTATTCAAAAATAAATTATTCTCCATAAGATTAGTAAGGAAAAATGCAGGTTTCCTGCCCCAGAAATTAATTTGAAAATGAGGTATCATAGGCTACAATCCAATCTATCTAAACTATATGAAGCCATGAACTACCATGTTTTATCAAGATATGTTGAGGAATAAGAAAGCTATCCAATTTTGTTTACCTCTCATAAGGTTAACATTAGGAAAGAGAGTACACAGGTTTGCTGCCTCAGGAATTTGATGATTTGGGTATTTTAAGCCATAATCAGGTAGATATTAACTGTATGAAGCCCCATGCCAGTTCTTATCAGGATATTATGACAAATGAGCAAACTACAAAACTGTTTTAATTACCCATAAGGTTAACATGGAGAATGAGTATGCAGGTTTGCTGCCATGAAAATGTAAAAATAGGGTATTTTAGGCCATTATCCAGTATATTTCAACTAGATGAAGCCACATACAAAGTTTTAACAAGATGCGTTAAGAAATAAGGAAGATAAAGGGTTTTTTTTATTTCCCATAAGGATAACATGGGAAATGAGTATGCAGGTTTGCTGCCAAAAAAATGAAAATATCGGGGATTTTAGACTAAAATGCATTAGATCTCATCTAAATGAAGCTACAAACCAAGTTTTATTAAGATATGTTGTGAAATAAGCGAGATATAGAATTTTACTTATTTCCTATAAGGTTAACATAGGGACAACATACTTTGTTTACCACTTTCAATATCTCGGTAACCAATGGACATAGAGCAATGATTCAAGATACTAAATTGTTTGTTTTTTCGAGCTGAATTCAATGGTGCCATACAAAATTGGATAATTTTTATTTTTCTATGTGAAAAACCCAAAAAACCCATTTATAAGGGGGTTTACCCCCCTTTACCCCCCCTTCCAGTGGTCCGATCGGGCTGGTTTTGGAACTCATTCGAATAATTACTACTTTACACACCTGTGCCAAATTTCATTCCGATCGGACCATTTTTGCGAGCGCTATCGTACTTACAGACACATATATATATATATATAAATATAGAAATTCGAACGAATGGTGTTTTTTGCTTCTGGGGGCCCCAAAACGAAAAGTTATCATGGTCTTGGGCTTAGGTCTTACCATGAGACCTACAGCAATAGCTTCTTCCCTATAGGGGAAATTCGCTAAAAGCCAGAAATTGAACAAAATTTTATCACGCACAATTAATTGTCAAAAACACAAAAAATTCTGACATTTATGTATTTTTTGCTCATTTTTTTAGCTTGAAATCTATAGATTTTATATGATAATCATTGATTTGCAAAAGAAAGTCTGTGAAATTTCCTACGTGTTGCACGATTTGTTTCTACTTCTATGACAAAGCTTGTCTTTATTATAATTTGTGTATTTTTTACATTTTTAACAGTGCTGTTTCATGAAATTTTGTTGGCAAACATTAGATTTGGATTCAGTGCCCCAACGAAACATACATTAAAAAAACCAAAACTCCCGCAAAACTTTCCTTTAAGTTTTTTAAAAATTATTTTGCTGGACTACAGTGTGTAAGCTGGTGAAAAGAATAGCTCTGGATTGTCATATTGTCCGATATTTATCACTTTTTACATATTTCAGTCGGCCAAGGACTACCTGGTTTATGACAGGGACACAGCACTGGCCACATATTTTCACTGGAATATTAAATAAAGGATGAGTTTGGGATGGATGAGATGAAGTTATAATGGTTAAAAACATAGTTTACACTAAGAATAAGTCAATATTTAAACTATTTTGCTTTTCATAAGTAAACCTTCTGCTTTTGCTTGTGCCCAAAGCAAAATTATGATTATAATTTGGTTTCTGTAAATTTTGTTGTGTAATAATGTAACGGTGCCTCCGTCCGAAAACAAAATTTAATGCTATCTTTGACTTTAAATAATGTTCAGCATGCAAAGAATAGTATATTACATTACTAGGCCGGGAAGTACTGTTTTGCCGGACGAGCATGCGAGTATGGCAAAACTTCCCGGCCGTGTAACGTACGATATTTTTCATCATACTACGCAGAAAAAAACATACTTACAATTATAACGTAGTCATTGCATAAACATACATTTCTCAAACCTTCAAACCTAACCTCTAACAAACAGAAGAAACATTTGCTACGGTTGCAGTGCTGCCACTACATTCCTCTAAAAATAAACCAATAAACCACCAATAAACTAGCATTAAACGTCGGTTTGCTGCAAATCAGCTGCTGTTTACTTCCGTTCTTTCCGGCCTAGGTCGGATAAGAGTTTATCCAGCCTAGGCCGGCAATGGGTAACTTTTGAGCCAACAAAAAAAGAACTGAAAACAGGATATTTCAGTGTTAGTATGATGAAAAATATATTACATAATACAATTTTGTTTCAATTTATTTGCATTCATCTTGGGAGGTTGCTCTGTATAAGACCAGTGAACCTGAATTTACATTCACAACAAAATCAAATGTATTAGAGCAGATATGTGATTGAGCGGGGCTCAAGGAATCAATTAGATCCTAGGTAGATTAATTGCCGATTCCTGATAGCATTTTTCAATTGATAACAATTTTCTATGTGGAGGAAAACTCAATATTTTCAGTTTCTACCTGTACATCATCCTAAGCTTCGTTTCCTGTCAAGACATCCTTCCATAGAGTTATGTTTTCCATACGGCTTTAAATTTCTACTTTGTCAGTCAACCTTAACTCCGACCTCCAGATATGGCAATTACAGACGAACTGAGACATTTGGAGCTCTACTTATTAGATGAGTTTCAGAAGGGGCGCAAAGTTGCTGATCTTTACGAACTGGTCCAGTATGCAGGCAACATTGTTCCTAGACTGTGAGTTTTTATTTTATTCTTTTCTATCTACTTAAATTTATTTGGTCATGTAGGTTAATTCAATTTGAAAATACTAACTCACTATAAAATCATTTTTCAAAACCTATTAAAAATTATCTTTTGTTGCATCACGTTCCTTCAGTTTTTTTTGTACTTTAAAAAGTCATAGCGCCACAAAACTTTTCATAAATAAATAATAACAGACACCAAATGTGCCAATACCAACCAATGGTGTATGGTGTATATGTACCATAATATTTTGCTCCTATAGGCCTAACCTTACAGACATATTCATCAAATTGATTAAAACTATTATTTCTTACCACAAGATAAAATTTTTTTTTCAAACCAAACTTTTTTTAGCTTGTATACCCTAAAAAAAAGTATAAAAATATGTTGATAAGAAATTAAAAAAATCAACGCTACTTTATTCCGTTATCATTCCAGATACCTTCTCATCACTGTCGGCCTGGTGTACATCAAGACCAACGCGAGTCTGAAGCGAGACTTGCTCAAGGACTTGGTGGAGATGTGTCGCGGGGTGCAGCACCCGTTGCGCGGGCTGTTCTTGCGCAACTACTTGCTTCAATGTACGCGCAACGTGCTGCCCGACAGTCCTGACGGATCGGGGGATGACGCTGAGGGAACGGTGAGTGATGCCCGTGAGTGAGTGCGATGAAATATCTCAAGATCAACGAATATAAGTGTGTTAGTTGCTCGTGAGAGAAACTAAGGAGCTTTAAAAATTAAATATCATATTCAATATTTACTTTGGGCATCTACCGGATCCTCCCAAGTCCTCCAATAAACCTCCTTTTGAAAAAAGGTCTTCCAAGAGTCTTTATTTTGACTTGAAGTTTGAGTTAAGAACTTGAAGGTCCTTCAACCTTTCTATGTCATTGAAAAATTATGATTTTTAAAAATAGACTTTTGGGATGTTATAAAAGTGCCAAGGTTAAACACGAATTTTTGTACCATATTGTTGGATTTAATAGTGATTGAGAAATCGTTAATATATAGGTAAATCTAAAAAAACTTTTTTATATGAATAAATTGCTCTTGGTTGTTTTTTATTGACTTTTATCTTTCCTTTCATTCCTGGCATCTTTACTCTTTCCATGTACTATTGTAAAATTTGTTTTATAATTTTTACTGGATTCAAATGAACCTGTTAGTATTCTCTCTGATACAGATTTTCAACACTCAACTCTTTTTTCCATGTTTTTGTGAATCAGCTAAGCAGCTCCTGCCTGAGCGCTTTTAAATAGTAAAATGCCCAAGCAAAGATGGCACACAAAAATGACAAATCTTTAACAAAATACTGCTTAATGCTAATGAAAGGTGCAGAAAATTAAATCAATACAAGTTTGCTCGTTAATAGGAGTGGAAGGAAAAATTGCTCAAAACATGGCCGCTGGTCCTTGTCTCAGTGAGTTTTGGCCCTTAGAGCATATTCTGAAACCAATTAACTGATTAAATGTCAGTTATGGTTAAAAGAACTGATTAAAAGAAAGTTATGTTGGAAGACGAGCTGTCAATGTCATAATCAAAGGATGACTCAATGTTTAATGATCTAAATCAGCAAAATTACAATTATATCATGCATGATCAATATGTGTTTAGTATTCTTTGGTGTAAACTAACAACAAGTATTTCAAATGTTATAGTTACCTGCATTGAAGTGTTCATTTTTCCTTCCCTAGTTTTGTAGTTGAAAAAGATTTGGTACCGTATTTTCATGTGTTCGGTTTTTAGAATTCTTTTCCCCTGCATTTGCAGCAGTGATCGGATCATTGAGCGACAAGTAATGTGACTTATCTATTAAATGCCTCATAAACATCAATTTTATGATAGCAGTTGATTTTTTTCTAAACTTTATTTCAACACTCCCACTAGTTTGAATATTACTTCATGAAAAATAGGTGAAGCCTACTGATAATTTTGTTTTTGTGACATTCAACATGTGAGAATTTTGTTTAGACACTTTTCGCTCTTAACATAGGGAGATAAATAAACTGCCCTTAGCCCTTAAACTTCTGTTTATCATTGCTTACAGTAATACTATTTTTAATACTTTTGGAAGTTTATAACTCACCTGATCAAATTAACAATTTTGTTATTGTATCCTTCTCATAATCACACCTATGTCCAACTTGTTGTGAATTTTAAAATTTTACTATACAAATTGTGTATATTGCAAAATACCATAGCTCGTCTGAAAACTACCCTTAAAATTGGTGGAGAGTTTATTTATACAAATAGCTTTAAACACAATAAATACTTTACTCGCTTGTTCCCGCTGTCGCCAGGTGCGAGACTCGATCGACTTTGTGCTGATGAACTTCGCAGAGATGAACAAGCTGTGGGTGCGGATGCAGCACCAGGGCCACTCGCGCGACCGGGAGCGGCGGGAGCGCGAGCGGGAGGAGCTGCGGATATTGGTGGGAACCAACCTGGTGCGGCTGTCGCAGCTGGAGAGCATCAACCTGGACAAGTACCGCAAGGTGAGGACTCTTGGACGTAAACAATTCTATAGCCTTGATTCACGCCTATTTCTTTCCGCCTGTAGGGGGGATTTGGTAGTTTGGGCTTCCCCACATCACAGGAAAATCCCGTGATGGTACTTCAGACATTTTTTGTCTTTTTGTAAGGCTACAGGAAAGGAAAGGAAGCTTCCTTTTGATTATCCCCTAAGCTCACAGCCTTAAGTAGATTAATACAAGGGAAGCAAAAGCAAAAAAGAATAGGTAGATGGAAGGTTCGGCTAAGCTTAGACTGGGTGGGTAAAGGTATACCTCTATCCAATTTATGAGAGCCTCAAGGGCTTTGGTGGCCCTCAAATTGGCCCTCATCCTGGTCGCCAGTACACCCACGCCCACCCAGCCGTCAAGCCCAGCCTCCCCTGGTGGGGAACTGAAGTTGTTCAATGAAAGATAGTTTCAGCACTGCCTCCAATCGTGACAACTTCCGTTACTGTACCCAGTATTGATACCTAAACAGCAAAAGCCAGTTAGGATCCTAATGGGGGTATTTTCGCCCATTACCTAAGTCTATGAGGGGATAAGTCAGCTAGCGTTACGATCATCATCAGATCTCATCTAAGGGGTTGTTAGATTCATTCACACCTTTCTTCCCTTCAGTGCTGAGGAATAAAGAGTGCTCCCTTGCATGGCCCATAGGGTATGACTACGCCTGTGTAGCGTATCAGTGGTGAGACTCGGGATAGGTGATCTCCTGAAAGCCCCTCAAGCAGATCATTCCACTTTAATGGCCTGAGGAACATTCATCTGCCCTCTGCTGTTTTCTGGGCTTCTCTTTATATGGTCGGACAGCCACTCCTGATAAGGGCCTTGAAACTTGAACCACCTTTTTGTCAGCCAGATCAGCTGCCAAGCTCACTCTATTAGTCAGATCCTCCAGATGCAGAGCGCTCGAGGGAGCTTTTAAGTTTAGTCATTGACCAGTGCACTTATTTAGAAGTCAGTGAAGAATAAAAATTCTTCAGATATTCTTTTGATTTTTTATTTTGCTGTGTAATTATAACTGTACTGACAACATGCAGATAAGGGCTTTATTCAACAATGGAAACCACTAGTGATCCTAATTTTTTTGTAAAAGTAGAACCTCGTAAATCTAACCAGGCATATTACATGCCTCAGATTAGAATACAAACCATGACTGACCATATTATTCTGGATTAGTTCTAGTTGGTTGTTATCACCAACTTAACATTTTAAAAAAACTTCAAGTGCTTTGTCTGGTTTAGTTCAATAAAATCATTGACCTTTAATCCACTGAAGATGAATTCAAAGATAAGTGCTTAAATGAGGAAAGATAATTTTATAAGATCTTGTTGATTCTTTCTTTTTCTATATAACTCTACTAAAAAACTTTTTGAATTTATGTATTTTTGTAATTTGAGTTTTCGTCAGAACTCTATTCTCATTCAGTTTTAATTTTAATTCATCCGATTCTTGCCTTTAGTTTTTAAAATGGTTGAAATATAAAAAATAATATTAACTAGCAGTACTTTGGCTAATTTTCAGTTGGTCTTGCCCGGTATCTTGGAGCAAGTAGTCAGCTGTAGGGACGCCATCGCTCAAGAATATCTCATGGAATGCATCATTCAGGCAAGTTAAAATTTCTGTTTGCTCTGATTTTTAGTCACGTACAAATAAACTTTATCATCAATTAACTTATGCAACAAATTATGTTGTACAATGTGTAAATATGTAATGTTATTCATATTGTGTACAGTTTTCAAAATTATTTATTCTTCTAAATAGCATTATTTTCAACATTTGAAATAATGTTACTTTTTACATGTGAAAATAATAGAAAACTAGTGTGAAGCATAGCCATCTCTAGTAACATGACACTAGTAAAAGGCAAAACATCGCGCCTAAGGTACAGCTGATTTATCTATCCATACTCTCTTTTGGCACTACCTCTTGTTTACATTTAATTACAGTAGAGCGCCGATTATCCAAACATCGGTCATACGAACTGTCGGTTAACCGAACGCCGTAATAATTCATATTTTGAACATGATTCTCAAGCAATTCAAATTCGCGCGCCAACTGAAACTCCCATTGCGCCGGGATATCAATGTATTCTGATAGATTGCATAATAAAATTACGTGAATAATTTTTGTTTGATCATTTTTTTAGCCTTTTTGCTACTAAGAATTACGTTACTTATATAATTTTAAAATGTTGTCTTTTCATGTTCGATTAGCCAAATATTCAGTTATCCGAACACCCCTTTGTCCCCAATTAGTTCGGATAATCGGCGCTCTACCTTAGCTGTTTCTGAAAGGGTTTTTACTATGCGATAAACCCGTGAAATGCGGCATTATCAGTTCGAAGGCCTTATTACTAAAGACGGCTATGGTTGAATTAATATAATATTTAGCAGTGCTTGATTTGTAAAAATTGAGGTACCGGAACTGTAATTGCCAGTTTGTACATAACCCCCCCCCCTTATAATTCTTCCCTTCAACAAAGTATTATTTGTCTATATGATTAATTAAGTCGATTTAAAAAGCCATATTTTATCTAACTCAAATTTTTGAATAAGTAAACTAAAAACTAACAATGAATTATTTTATTTTAATTACCAACAAGCATTAAACTAACAAAAAATAAATAGTCTAAAGAAATTCTAGATTTTTTATGATGCCTTGTGCGAGTATCGGGTCTTTGTAGCATTTTCAACATTTTGCTTAGTTCAAGACTACACAAAACTGCGCTAATTTCGGGCCGAAACTCCGCACGTAATTTCAGTAAAAGTTCGGTCGAATACACACACGATCGTCTCTTCCGAAAAATACTCCGGCCGATTATACGCACGGTATCTTATACGCGATTGTCTTGTGCGGCAAATTCTCCGGCCGTCCATACGCGATCGTCATTGGCTGCAAATTCGCAGCCGATTACACGCGATTGTCTCTTATACGACAAATACTCCCCGATTACACACGACCCTCTCTCGTGGCGAAATCCTCCAGCCGATTGTACGTGATTGCATTTTACGGCAAATTATCCGTCCGATTGCACGCGATCGTTTCTTACTAAAAATACTCCAACCGATTAAGATTTACAAGATCGACTCTTGCGGTAGAAAGAGGTCCCGGAACGCCGTTCCGCCGCAAATCAAGCACTGACATTTAGTGTGTAGGTTGTGAGTGTTCTCAATTAAACTCCAAAATTTGTTCTCATCCCTAAGTTTGACATTTTAAATATTTCCTCAGGACATTCTTAATGCACCCATAGCAATGTCCTGCTAAAAAAAACTGAATGATGCTTAGATGTATCTATAAGAAACTTGGATTGCAACCTCTTCACTGATATTACATTTTAATTTAATTTTTTTTACTAGATTTTTCGGTTGCATCTTCGCTTGCAAACACTGCAATCTGTGGTTTATTTGTAGAACTATTAAAAGCATGACTATATGATCAGTTGTAAACTATGTGAATGAACTGAGCTTGATCAAATTTCGATGGATAGCGCCACTGTTCCGAAACTTCAGCCCTTTACTGTACTTCAGGGAAGCCCTTTATTAAAATTCTGACACGTATTGACAAATGTACATAAAAAATCCTTTAGTTTGACCCCTTAAACGTTAAAATTCATCCAGTCGCTATTGAGGTTTGACTGTGAAAAGAAAACCGCTTGCGTATTAATATATAGATTCCTTATATTAAATGGGTCCACTCTACAAAACCTTATTCATCCAAACATCACTACACAAACAACAAAAATCATACTAATTAAAATATTATTTATAGTTCGTATGATTTTATGAAAACTATTATTATTTATGAAAACTATTTACTATAGTGTTATACTTCAACTAATTTTTCAAACAAATTTTTCACCTTTCAGGTGTTCCCTGATGAGTTTCATCTCGCCACTCTGAATGCGTTCCTCAAATCGTGTGCTGAACTCCAGGCAGGCGTCAATGTCAAGAACGTGGTCATCTCTCTGATCGACCGGCTCGCTACGTTCTCTCAGCGGTCTGAGGTCCTCACTCCAGACATGGAGCAAGAGATATCAAAACTTTTTGACATTTTCTCCGATCAAGTTGCTTCCATCATTGAAGTAAGTATTTTTTTTTTTACTATGGGGCTTGTAGCATATAGTTACCCTCGATGGGAAATTCGCTAAAATTGAAATATGTATTTAGGCCCTATCATAAAATCTACTACTTTTTTTGCTATCATCTTTTTGTACTTTTATATGTTTGTGTAACTGTAAATCATGGTTTTCGACAGAAAGTTTAATTTGTTCAAACTCGTTAAAATTCATAATGTTATGTTGAATTCATTTTTGTATGTGGTTATTTGTAAATTGGCATAAGCCAATTGCCACATTCATGATACCTTTAATATCTGTTATATTAATATTCTGATCTTCTTAACTTGAAAAATTTTCAAGATCAAGTTAGCCTGTTTCAACCCTTTTCCCCCTCATTTTACTACATGAATATTGAAGACTTCATTATTTCATTTCTCAAATTCACACGATATTTTAAAATCCCATTGCATTTTATTCAAGGTGTTTTTTGTCATTTAGATCAGTATCGTGCAACATTCGTCCAAATAAACTGGAATTCTCTGTAGAGCAAAGGAGATAAGATTTGTGTCATGTTACAGTCCCGTGTAGACATGCCCCCGGAGGACATAGCCTCGCTGCAGGTGTCATTGGTCAACCTTGCCCTGAAGTGCTACCCTGACAGGCTCGACTATGTGGACAAAGTGCTGCAGTCCACAGTCAACATCCTGCAGAGGCTGGGACTGACTACGTGAGTATCATACTTTTCATAGTAACCTAATTATTATTTTTTGTATAGTTTTGCAGGATTATTTTCCCATTTTAATTTTGTTTTTTGTGGATGTTTGCTGACACTGATCAGTAAAAAAACAAGTTTCATGACGTTTTCTGATCTGGGATCTGATACCGCTAAAAATCATGTAGGACCTAACTTATATAAAACTCTCAAACAACACAATAAAAAAAAACACAACCACACAAGCGCTGGGGCTGCACACTATGGGTCAACTTCAGGCTACAAAATGAAAAGGAAAGAAATATTGCTCCAAGGCAAAAATTTGGCATTACATTCAGTACACATCCCTGCAGACTAGCAGACAATAACAACATTCATTTTCCAGTCCACTTAGTTGTTTGTTTGTACCTGGGTCAATGATAGTTGACGTCGAGCTACTGGAAGATTCTGATGTGTCACTTATTGGTGAAGTCGGTCAGGTCTGTTTCACATTATGCAATTTTTGACGCTTTGCACGTTGTACATTTCTTTCTGAAAGACTCGATAGCCTTTCACATTTTGCGACACAGATTTTTACTGTCTGTTCGATGCCGGATTACATTCTTCCGACACATTTAGCAGCAGTGGAAAGTAGAATATATGGTCAAATGGGCGCTTTCATACTGATCGACTTTGTGTCAGACGGTAATTTAGTCATCCGACTTTTTGCTGGAATAAAAAAAATCGCTTAATGTGGAGCAGGCTTGTAGTGGACAAGCGGTGCTGTAAACGTAAGTAAGTCTTAATAAAACTACTTAAGCATAAACACACAAAAAAAATCAAATTCAAATATCATCCGGGGAAACCTTATTTTACAGCGTGGTCTACTGCAGCGGTGTCGGCAAGGAGCTGATGCACCTGCTGAGGCTGCCGGTGGACCAGTACAACAATCTGCTGACTGTGCTGAGGCTGGAACACTACACGGCGCTACTGCAGTGCTTCGACTACGCAGGCCGCAAAACACTGTCCGTCTACCTCGTCAACAACGCGCTCAACAGCGACACGTTTATCAACACGCCGGAACAGGTGACTTGACTTGGTTGGGGGAAGGAACATGCTTTATGCACTTATTATAGATGGTTAGCTGTGTAGGTGGGTGAGTGCTTGCCCTTATTTCAATACTCGTACTAGCAGTAAACATCTGTTTTGAATAAGTAATCGATTATTTGTTTAGCAGAGCTCATCAAGAGTTTTACCTGGCGAGTTGGAGAGTTTCCAGCTTTTACCTGTCAATATGGCTGACCAGAGCTATAGACCTATGGATGTAGTCAGCCGTATTGGCGGGTGCAAAACTCAAAAACCCCACCAATCATCATGTTTGTATTGATCATCATTGTGTTTGTTGGTCATCATCAAATTTCATGTTTGTTTTGCTGTCGTTATTTTAAAATGTTTTTAATGGTCATTAGCAATAAAATGGTCATTAAATAGCAATTTTCCACCATCTAATGAAAAAATACAAAAATTTATGGTGTAGTATCGAGCTGAAAGTCGTCTAGGATAATTCAGAACATTATAATGAGTATTAACCCCAGTCATAATGATATGACATATAACCTCTTTGTTCAGATAGTGGGCAAACTCTGCAGTGAGCTCTTGCCCTTGCCATATTTCCTGAAAGTTTAGTATAGTCTTCAGTTTAGTATATGAGTTTGCAGCACAATTTTTACATGATCCTTTATGTAAACATGAAATCATATGATTGATTGGTGTTGTACAAGCATACAACGCAGATATTTAACCCTAAGTTTGAAGACAGTGTGCTCACTGATCCGCCAATTTGGCTGAACAAAGCTGTAAATATAGTACCATTTAAAAAATGTTTCTTAGAGTTATCTGGCGCCTTTTGTTTTAAGCATAGCCCAACTTTGTTTTATAAACCTCAAATATTTTGTTTTCGTGTATTTTGCTCACATAAATTATTGTGGTTTGTTTATATTGTTTCTTTATTTTTCTAGGGATTCATTAGAATTGAACAACTTTTTCTTAAAGGTCACAATGAAATTTACAGGTAATATTTCAAGGCAGTCAATATGAAATTAAGAGGGAAATTATTTGTTGCAATCCTGAAATGTGTTACAGGTTGACACCGTTTTGACCATGATAAGTCCCCTGGTCGAGGATCAGGCTGACCAACCGCCTGTTGAAGAAGAGGACCCAGAGGACTTTGCCGATGAGCAGGGGCTGCTAGGCAGGTAGGTTGGCGACCCTGGGACATTTGTTGGAAATAAGGGAATTGACTCGGTAGAGTAACACCTCTAGATTGATTGGTTTGAAAAAAAGAAGGTACAAATTATTCTTGCAGGATAGTATATTTTAGATTTTTCATATGTTGGTGAGATAAAGTACAAATAATTAACTTGCTTCGTATAGTATGCTATTAAAATTATTTAGTTTGGCATATAGCTTCGGTAAAATAGCCATGTAATTAAAAATAACATTTTTTATCATTCTGATTTTATTGAAATTAGGAATTTCAACAAACATTTGTATACAAAACACAGTTGGATTGTTGCTGTCATGACTTACCTACTCCGCTTCTACATTCGTATACACTTCTCTTATGGGTTTTGTAGGTGTTTTATTTACTCTTCACAAGTAAGTTAGCTTTTTACTACTTGTTATAGTAGTAAACTAGTTAACTAGTACTACTAGTACTACTAGAAAAACTAGTTTTAGTATGGTAGCGTTTTGCCCTGAGTACGACAGTGGGATAGTGAGTGCCACTAGGTACAACATACATGATTGGGAAAGAACCTAGAAGACCATGTAAGTAAATGTTGTAAACACGGAAGCTTAATCTTAGATTAAGAAGTGGATGGCCTATTTTAAACTAGTGTAGAGGTTATACATCATACATAGGTTAAATAGGGTGTATATGTGAAAACACTCTTCCCTCAAGCTTCCCATTCAAAACTTTCTGATTTCAAGGTAAATATGTACTATTCAAAAAACACGCTCTTTGATAAACCTTGGGATCGTAATTATCTTGTGATCAATTTTGGATTCCTGAGTGAATGAGGCGCAAGTTACATCTACTCTGGCTCATAAACATTGCAAATTACTCTGCACAGAACATAATTTTTCAATAAATCTGTCATTTGTATGACCTGTTGCCTTTGAAATTCTCTCCCTGTTTAAATTAAATCTGTTGGAAGTCGTACTCGGCTGACGTTGGCTCTAAAGAATCATTTCCTTAACCGGTTGACCGTAGTGTGGTGGGATAACGAGCGCTAGGCCTAGCTAAAGAAGGGGATGAATTTGTGATTGAGTGTGGTGTATTCACCAATTTAGAGTTTTATTTGTTTTATTTATTAAGTTTATTAGTTTTATGTTAATTTAATGAAATTATATTTTTGTTCTTATATTAAGAAATTAACTAACTGTAAGAAAGGACCATATGGTCCTAATGTTTGCCTCAGTGAAAAAGTATATTCATTCATTCATTCATTCATACAAATCGTTCATTTTGCCGAAGTAGCAGAACTATTATGTAATTTAACAGGTGGTACATAACCCCGCCCCTCCACCATTCATCCCTTCATCAAAATGTTTATGTGAATTGTTAGATTAATTTTTAAATTCATATTTTATTGTACACAAATTTTCTTTAAAAATTAACAAAGTATCAATTAAATCTAAAAAAAGTTAATTACAAATTTTAATTTTTTATGACCAGTCTTACGTTAGTATTCGGGCCTTTCAAGCTTTTCAACATTCAGCATCGCTCCAGACTAGGCCTAAGAGAGCTAATTCAAGCTAGAACTTCGCATGTGATTCCTGTGCTTTATGCATGATTGTCATTTTCAGCAAAATTACTCCGTTTACAAACTATCGTCTCCTACGGCAAAAACTTTACACGATTACACATGATTGTCTCTTACGCCAAACTCCAGCCGATTACATACGATCATCTTTTGCGCCAAAGCTGCTACTGCCATTTATGCGCGATTGTCTTTGACAACAGAAAGGCGTCCCTGAACGCCATTCTGCCACGTTCCGCTCCAGGAAAAGCACTGCATAGGTTATAGTTGGCTTTGACTTCAAAGTTTAAAAATTTGACTTTGACTTTGTGCCTGCGCAGGTTCATCCACCACCTGCGGTCAGAGGTGCCGGACCAGCAGTACCTGATTCTGAGCACCGCGCGGAAGCACCTTGGCGCCGGCGGCCGTCGCATCCGCCACACACTGCCGCCGCTCGTGTTCCAGGCCTACCAGCTGGCGTTCAAGTACAGCGCCATGCGCGACGAGGTAAACCAGATGGCTCTGTCCGCGCATAAGAGTCGTGTTAGTTGTAGCTTACGGACAAATCTGGGTCATATTGTCTGACTTTGACTATAAATCCGTAATATGTTGTGTTTATGCAAGAATCGTGAAATATCCTGCAAAAATTAAAAGTACCCATCATGTGTATTCGGTAGATGCTAGATTGTCATAAAAAAAAGTTATATAGAAAATTCACCTGTAAAATAGCTTGGAATAGTCATGGCTTTAATAGCATCAATAGATTTTTATTTAGGTATGAATTGTAATCAAGCGGTTCATATATAGGCATTACTGCTTACTGTAAGTTTACGACTACATGAATGTGTGAAATATTGGTTTTGATCAGTCATATAATTGTAACACAGCCTATGGATGTGATAATTTTGATGTAGCCTATGCAATATTGTATTTTTATAGCAATGTTTTTATGAAATACAGAAATTTGTATGACATTTCACTTAAAAACGATTACTCAGCAATGATATCCTCGCTGCCACAGGACGAGAACTGGCAGAAGAAGTGCAGCAAGATCTTCCAGTTCTGCCACCAGACGATCAGCGCGCTGACCAAGGCCGAGCTGGCGGAGCTGCCGCTGCGGCTGTTCCTGCAGGGCGCGCTCGCCATCGGCCAGATACAGTTCGAGAACCGCGAGAGCGTCGCGTACGAGTTCCTCTCACAGGTGAGCTTGCCATCGGCCAGATACAGTTCGAGAACCGCGAGAGCGTCGCGTACGAGTTCCTCTCACAGGTGAGCTCGCCATCGGCCAGATACAGTTCGAGAACCGCGAGAGCATCGCGTACGAGTTCCTCTCACAGGTGAGCTCGCCATCGGCCAGATACAGTTCGAGAACCGCGAGAGCGTCGCGTACGACTTCCTCTCACAAGTGAGCTCGCCATCGGCCAGATACAGTTCGAGAACCACGAGAGCGTCGCATACGAGTTCCTCTCATAGGTGAGGTGAAGGGTGTCAAAGGGAAATGAGCCTGGAAATGGTTTAGGTTCTTTACAACTTCTTATCTCTAACAGGTTCACTACCAAACATCACACAAAGAATGATGGAGCATAGCTAAAGGTCGGTAGCGAGTGTGGTAATTCTAATTCACGTCCTTGGGCTCACAAGTTTGTGTAAAAAAATAGAAAATGGTCTCTTGATGTTTACAACCAATATCAACTTGAAAATAATACCTGTTATTTTCTTGACTGCTGTGACAAAAACAAAACTTATGAAAATATAAGCTAAGTTCTCGCGGTAAGATGTGATTTTTTTGTAGTTGAAATTTAACTTTAATTCACTCATATTTTTATGGTGGTTTATTTTCATTACTTGGTAAAATCATTACATTTAAAACTTATTTTTTACGTTCAGCAAATACTTTCTTAATTATTTTAATTGATAATTTTGAACAAATTATGTTATAAGATTACATAATAACATTTGATCACTATAAAAACATTTATGTTATAGGATTACTGTTTGTTTTTTTTTTAACTTAAGAGTTCCTATCAGGGCCGGATTAAGGACTTTTTGGCCCCTAGGCTCACTCAGTGGTGCGGGCCTCCCAGGACCATAGTGCCCAACCGGCCGTTTTTAGGACAACATATGTCCTCCCTTTTACTTTCTCCCCTCTTTATAATGTATATGGAAAAAGTATTGTTTTCGTCACAATTTTCGAGTTTTCGGCGAGGTGTATGTCTGTGTGAGTGTGTATGGATGTAAAAAAGCTAGAGACGACATTATCAGTCCGATTTTCATGAAATTTGGGATGTAGGTATAAAACCATGATATCTCCAGGCGATTTTTTAATTTTTTTAATTTTTTATTTTTAAGGTTATTTAAAACCCATAAAACTACAAAAATCAAAATGTCTCAAAAACGGCTCTAACGATAAAAAATAAAATTTTACGATTTATGGCAAACAAAATGACACCGCTGCATGTCTGTAAAAATTCAGGTTCAGAAGTTATGGGGGCTTAAGTATAAAAATTCAAATTTTTCAAATTTCATAAAAACTGTAACTTTTAAAGATAATATACTTGCAACCATTTAATTTGGCTTGAAAAACTAAATAATCTAGTATTTTGAATCATTAGTCTACGTCAACTGGTTGTAAAGATAATTGATATTTTAGTTTGGTGGTAGGCCCCTAAACGCAGTAGGGTACGTCAAGGCCACACAAAGGAACATCTAGAGAGTAATAGATTTAATTTGATAACAAATATGTGTAGAAAAATTAATTTATAGGGGTCGATTTGCTCTGCACAAAATCCCAGTAGTTCTTTTACTAATATAGAAGAGTGGCCTTGAGTACGTTGTCCAATGTTATTCTTATGGCAAATATTTAAAAACCGGTATCTCCAACATTTACTAACTGATTTTGATAAAATTTTGTATGTATTTGTGTGATAATTAATTGTTAATTTGTTTTATTTCATTGTATAAGTTTTCCTAATTTTAAATTACTTTAAGGGAGAAAGTATGTGTCAGTTTCGTGATACCGTTTAGTAACCATTGTCCTCAGTCCTTCCCGACTTGTCGGTCGCATTGCGGCCGACAAAATCAAGCTTCTCGTTCTTTTCGTGGCCGTCACATCTTTTGGCCTTAACGTAACCAGAAAATCTGTTTATTTAGCAGCTAACCGGTATATTTATCGGTCGTTTCGCGACCGTCTAGTCTCAAGCTCTTTTGTCATATCTCACACTGCGGCCGGGAAATCTATACCTGGTAGTTTATACCGCTCTTGGCAAATCCGTCGGTCGAATCGCGGTCCTCGGTCATAATACCGCGGCTGGCAAATCTCTCGGTGATATTGCGGTCGGAAAATCGTCGAGTCTTTTCGTGGCCAGCAAATTTCTCGGTCGCATTACGGTCGGTAAACCTTTTGACACATCGCGGCCGGTAAATCTGTCGGTTTATATAATTTTAAATTAGATGAGGTATCAGGAATATTCTTTCTCTGATTGGCTAACATTAATTTTTGTCCTAGCTGCAGGTTATGTTCCCGGTACTCAAAAGACGTCACAATTTGTTTACATTTTCGACTGAGATAACCTGAACACTATATTACTCTCTTCTCTTCACCTCTCTTCACCTTGCCCCCCACCCCTACTTCGAGAATTTTGCTGCCTACAAAGCGGCGCCGCGCCGTCCGCAACAGCTGACCTACAGTGGACTTGATGTCATAGCTTTTGAGCTGTCTGCTATTTGTATTTAAGTACAGTACTTAAATCACGTTGATTATGTTTCACGTTCAATAAGTATAAAAATTATTAATTCTCTTTTTATTCTTGGTCGAGGTTTATGGAGTACCAAATTACAATAATTCCTGGATTAAAAAATAATTTTTATATATTTTTGTGTGGCGCGGGCCCTCTTGTGGCGCGGGCCCCTAGGCGCGCGCCTATGGCGCCTATGCTTAAATCCGGCCCTGGTTCCTATTCACACAGTCCTGCAAAAAAAATTGGTTTATTTTTAATAACTGATTCTCGTGTATCTTGTTGGCACTAACTTTAGAAATGCTACTAGTTTTTTCCTGTGGTAAGGGTTTTCTTAGAAAAATGTTTTACCTAGGAAAATTGAGTTTGTATTTTTTAACTTCCTCATTATTTTGAACATCATTATTATTCAATCATTATTTATTTGTAAAATGATAAAATAATGATGAAGTTTAAAAAAAAGAAAATACTAAATTTTTCCAAGTTTAAAGACTAAATAAAAAGACACATTAAAGTAAAACCTTTGAACTCCATCTCATTGTTTCAAACGTTAACATTGCAATTAACGATACATATCTCTTGACAGGCATTCTCGCTGTACGAGGACGAGATATCAGACAGCAAGAGCCAGCTGGCGGCAATCACGCTGATCGTGGCGTCGTTCGAACGCATGACATGTTTCGGTGAGGAGAACGCCGAGCCCGTCCGGACGCAGTGCGCGCTGGCGGCCAGCAAACTGCTGAAGAAGCCGGACCAGTGTCGCGGCGTCGCCACCTGCTGCCACCTCTTCTGGTCGGGGAAGACCAACACGGGAGAGGAGGTCAGTGACAGTGTCAGGAGTTTGATTTGTGGTTAATTATGTGATAGCGTGAATAGTATGCTGTTGGAGAAGCTTATTGTTGAAGGGTGCTAACGTTTTTTTAACTATGACAATGAGTAGTACCTTGTTACTTTCAATTTGTTCACAGTCTGAACAGTCCAATATAGATAAAAAATACACAAATTGCTTTGATTTGCTTTCAGTGTTGATTAAATGGGCCAAAACTGTACATTTATTCTGTATTTATTCCCGTAGGCCTCTGGGTCCACACATTGACTTTAGACCCCCCAAAAAGAACCATCAGAAATGAACTATAAAACTGTAGTAAATCAGTTCATTACTCTCCCTTAACTCTAATAATTTAATAGTCAAATACTTTAGTACCGGTTCACTGATTGTTCATAATTGAATTAACCATGCTATTTTTTCTGGTGCAGTAATATTTTCCACTGTAGAATGACTATTACAAGACTCCTGTACAATATTTATCAAGTCTCAACGTCAGTCTACGCTTGACTTGAAATAAATTTATGCTACGATCAAACAAAAATGTCAAGCCTCACAGCAATAATTTTTTCTCATTGAGCAATCTTCAACCAAAGATGGATTTCTACCTCAACCTTATTACTAATTTTTAAGTGCTCAGTGAAAAAAATCAAATGTTCAACCTCAAATATTTAAGACATCCTCTGTTATCACTACATTGGTTATTTTCCCGCAGTTGCACGAAGGCAAGAGGGTGGTTGAGTGTCTCAAGAAGGGAGTACGCATCGCCAGCCAATGCATGGACATGTCTGTGCAAACACAGCTGTTTGTTGAACTGCTCAACCATTACTTGTACTTCTATGAGAAGGGCAATGATCAGGTAAGGATTCTAATACTGTAATTAGCGAATTTCCCTCTTAGGGAAGAAGCTGACACAGGCTCTCTGATCACTTGGTAGCGAAAGTGTTAATCATTGTTCACAAGTTTTAATGAGATATAAATTTGGACACCTTATAACCAGAGGCGGATTTGAAAATTCGCCGCCCATGGGCTATACAGGGGGGATAGGGCGGCGGGATAGGCGGCCTTTTTCCGGCTCGGCAAAAGTGGTGACCTTTTTTTTTACTCACTCGTGTGTTTTTTAACCTGTTTTCGTCGTTTTGGACCGCTTTTGCTTGTTCCGGGCCATACGCAAGGCTATTGCTAGGGGGTTGTCACTTCATCTCTCTCTAATTTGCCGCCCCTCCAAATTCTGCCGCCCTGGGCTATAGCCCTTTAAGTCCATATGTAAATCAACCCCTGCCTATGACCATTCAAATATTTGTAAAATTGAGTTTATAAACTGAGTTTAGGGCATTTTTATTGTGATGACCAAAACGTCATGTTGCAGATTACCGTGGCATTGCTAAACCAAGTGATCAGTAAGATCAAAGAGGAACTACCGAACCTCGAGTCAAATGAAGAGACGGAGCAGATCAGCAAACATTTTGCCAACACCATCGAGCACCTTCGTAACCGCATTGAGAGTCCTGAGTCTGAGGGTGTCAATTACGAAGGACTTGTGCTATAAGCACTATCGACAACAGGGCTAACAACACCAGCGCTAATGACAACAGCACTAAGTGTATTTCAAAACAGTCATGATGTACATTTTGTACAAAATTCATGATTTACACTTTGTGTTAAAATATGTTACGATTATATCCATAATATATTCAAACTCTTCTATCTGTATGCTACTTTTTCTGTACATTAGGGTTGGGCGAGTGGTTTTTTCCCTCTCGAGTATTGTGCTACTTGGGTTTCGAGTTGAGTATTTTACTGATGGGGGTGAACTATAAGCATAAGTCATGCGAACGATTGTTAAATTTGGTCGCGTTTAAAAGGCTTAGATCAAATTTAACAATGGCGATCAAGAACGGTTAACTTCCATTCCATGTATTTAGTGGTTGCAGATAACGACATGAGTAACTTAACGGATAACGTAAACGGGCGTTAAATTAGATGGTGTGTATTCAACGATTGTCGTAAATGGCAGTAATACTTTGCAAATCATGTGAATGGCTGTTAAATTAAATCACACATCGGTTCGCACATTTTTAACAATTTTGATAATTGGCAGTTGTAACTTTCTTAATTATGTTAATAGCTGTTTAATATGATTGTGTGCATTTACTACCTGCAGCAAACTACTTAACATTTTGGAAAATTAAAAATCTCACAGTCGATGATTATTAGAAAATACTCGGCAGATACTAAGAAATTACTCACCCACCCCTAAAATACTATCAGAAGTTTATACATGTAATGAAATGTATTGGTATTTACTTTTTAATCTTTTTATTTACTTATCAATCATTAGCAGATTATTTATCTCAGTGAGTTATCTTCAAAGATCTGTATTTATAATACATTTTATTATACTTTAATTACATGTTTATTTTGTTATAAAATTGAATGTGATAGGATGCGTGAGGGGTTCAGGGTTTTGAGATAGAAAGAGATTGTAAAATACTTTGTATTGTTTGACCTGTTGTTCGAATTGAGTTTTGGTTGGAGGTGTTTGATGTCATTAGTGTTTTACTAAGTATTCAAAGTTTTGATTGATCACTCGTTTTGTTCAGTATTTCATCTTAGTAACTTAATTTAGGAGGTTTTTGAAAAAATGCTTGATCAAATTTCATGAATCCATCCATATTTAACTTGAATTGTTCAGAGTAAAGAATTTATACCAATCAGTCTCTGACAATTGCAACATCGAATTGAATGTTTAATGTTATATTGATTTGGTATTAGATATACTTGAAGTTATTTGAACCTTTTATATTTTACTGGCCAAAATTATATTGATTTATTTATTGCTGAATGCATTCACTTTTGAAGGGGCTAAAGTGTAGATTGTGTTACGATGCCTATTATAACTTTATTTTCTTAAAATTAAAACCAAGGGTACGTGTGTCAAAATAAAGACTGCATTGAATGTCGGTACCACTCCAATGTGATACCAATTAAAATATCACCAATGTTGGATTGTCATTACTGTATATGTAAGAGTTAGGGACATAACAGAACATAATATTTTTTACACGTATCAGGTTTTATAGATTTTTTTGTAATTTAGTATATATATCATTCCATTTGTACATAAAGTTTACCTTTAACTTTTTTAATTTTCAGAATATTGTTCTTGACCTGTGGTAACTAATTGCAAGCGGCATATTTTTGAAGCCATCAAATTAATTTTAACATTGTTGGCAGTTCATTAAATATGAAAACACAAACATTGTGTATAAAAATTTGTAGGTATGCTTATTGTTATTCATTTTAAAATTTTTAATGTACAAATTTAGTTACTTCAACCAATTTTCTTAAAATTTGGGTTACAGTTTATACACAATGCATTATACATTATATCTCCGGCTATGACCACTACGCTACTAACCGTGTCATATGATATTTTGAACATATGATATTGGTAAACACACCATTAATTAAAAGCAGCGGCGTTTTTGAAAATGTTTTCAGAAAAGTACCCCCTCTCCCCCCCACACCATACAATCAGCTGGCTCAGTCATAGCCAGAGATATAATGCGCGAACTGTACTGCATGGTAATCAGTAATCACTAACTTTCAACACTAATGATGTCATTAGATAGATAATACTTATATTTTAAAATTATTTTAATGTAAATTCTCTGCCCCATAAGAGCTTAACATTTTTTCTATTGCATCTCTGTACAGTTAGCTTAGTATTTGAAGTAACTTAAGGATGTACCGTATTGAGACAATTAAATTATGTTAATAAATTATCATTGTTTCATTGTGAAATCTTATTTTCCCACAATCAATTAGTTAGGATTAACTAGTAGTATTTTCGCAATATTATAGACCATCTCTGATCTAACCTAGGACCAAATTTAAAGTATAAATATTTTGTTTCCCTTTACACCTATTTTCAAAATACAGTTACGTTTTACAAACTTGACTCACACTCTGGATAACCTAATGCATATGTTTTACCATTGATTACAAAGAGAAAAATAGATAGTCCAAGCAAAATGTTAAATTTTGAAGCCAACAAAATTTGATCAAAAATTTTGTTTGTTGATCAAAATCAAATTTGATCAAATTTGATTTTGAACAAAATTTATGTTACTAAAATTAGCACATTCTGATTGAGATTTTTGGTAATCCCATTTCAGGTTTACAAATCTTTCATGTGAAAGGTGAAACACCACAGCTGGCACAATCTCTAGTGACGAATGTGTGCTAATTTCGCGTGGAAATTTCTGGCTTAAAAACATGCGTAAGCATGAGAAATCTCCTTTTAGGTATAAAGTCAATGGTTTTACTGATGTACAAACTCCCTCCTTTTTTTTTAATTTTTAGGGGGTTAATTTTTTTTGTTGATTTGTCATAATTCTTAGCATATGAATAGTTTAGTTTTACTGATTTATGTTTTCAAGTTATCATTCATGTTAAAATGTTAAATTACTCGTTTTTTCAGTCCGTAAGCATGTTTAATTGAGGCCCCGAAAGGCAAAGCGGACTAACCCACAAATTATCAACATTGAGAATTATAAATCAACTAAAGCAGAAAAACAAAATCTGTTTCGTGATAGAACAAACTAACCTCTATCAGCTGTAGTTTTTTTTTTATTTAAGGGGAAAAAGATTGGTCCAAAATGCATGTTTACATATTCTGTTATAGTCAGAATGGACCAACCCACAAAATGAAGTGCAATTTTGGACTAACCTCTATTTGATTAATGTAAAACAAATTTTTCTTTTTTTTGTAAAGGAAAACTGGACTAACCAGTAAGAATAAAAGCAGAATGGACTATCCTAAGAGCTAAAATGGACTAACCCATATGGCTATCCCAATGGAAAGCAAATTCATAATTTTTGGGAACCATTTTAGGTACCAAAAAATAAAAATAAATCAAAAACTTATTTAACAATAAAATGTTATGTGTGCTATGTATCATACAGTGGAACTATCATTCAAAAGAGCAATTCCTGTAGTGAGATATATGACTTACACTTTACCCCAAATGACTTTTTGGGGCTAGTCCACTTTGCCTTTCGGCCCCTCAATTATAGGGTGATGTATCAGGTCTTACCACAGCTAAGTTAGCCAACTGACAGCTGCATGGGCGTTGTTTGTCGTTACCAGGTATTCCAGCCAGGTCCATCTAGGAGTCAACATGTACCTCTCTGGTGTCCCATAATTAAGTCAACATTTATAATGTATACTGTTGTAGTTTAACTCCATGCCACACCACACACCACTCGCCACACATCGTAATGATCAAAACAGTTTAAAACTTTTTGGGTTTCCTCTATCCTCCACAATTTATTTTGATTAACTCAACATTCCTCAAACCTGACAAGGTCAAAGTCCATGTAGTGTCGAGATTGTGAGACTATACTGTTTAACGTTTCACATAAATCACATTATTTCCCCCAGGCTGGGGCAATATTCCCTCGCTGCAAAAATATTAGGGTGCCATTACTTTCCACAGTGTTGTAATTAAATATACTAGGTATAAAAGGTTATTTATTATTTAAATTATCTGATTCAACCAGCAAAATAAATATAAAAAAATTAAAGGAATTGTGGTTGGTGGAAACAAACACTTTTGATAAGTGAAGATATAATTTGGGCAATTTGGTTAAGTTCAATGGCATTCTTTTCTCTCAATTTCTTACCTTGTACAAAAGAGATTTACAGTATTTTCAGATTAAAGTTTACCCTTGAGACGACCCCTTAATTTTATTGTTGTCTCTCTTTTGAGAAATCGTTCTGTGCATTGTATTTACATCCAAAACCACTTTAAAGGAGTAAGCCTAGGATTTTATAAATTAATTGGATAATTGGTCGCCAATTTGTACAAAAATTCACCCAAATACTTAGATTTAATTTCAAAAGAACAATTACAATAAAAGAAATTGAAGGTAGAGTTATTGCTTCAAAAAATTAGTATATCTGTCATTGTAGTAGTAATTACTATTGAAAGACCCTTGACTGTCTGTCATAGTCATAAGAGTTCATTCACTATTGAAAGACCCTTGACTGTCTGTCATAGTCAAGAGTTAATTCCTCTTTCCTCCTTGATTAAAAAATAACCCCCTTTTGCAGCAGACCTGCATACTCAGCGAATCCAACATCGCAAGATTTGACATGTTTTTGTAAGCTCCATAAGAATAACATGGGGAATGAGTATGCAGGTTTGCTGCTACAGGTATATTAAAACTGGGTGGTTTTAATTCAATATTTAGTAGATCTGAACTAGAAGAAGCCATTTACCAAGTTTTATTAAGATATGTTGAGAAATAAGCGAGATATAGAATTTTACCTTTTTCCCATAAGGTTAACATTGGGACAATATTATCCCATATTATAAAATAAATTACATTCACTTGTTAGGGCTACTATAATAATTAGAGAGATTATCATTTTTACTAACAGAGTACCCTTTTTTGTTCATAATTAAATGTTTATTTAATTAAAATTGACGACATGTTTCGGCTCTTGGCCATTTTCATAGTCAAAACAAAAACCTAATATTATAAAGTTAAAAATTATAATGTTTATGAGAACAGATATGTTTCTTATTTGTAGTACAGTATAGAAATATTAAAATGCTTGACGTTGTCTTCTTATATATGACTCACTTTTTCATATATTGGGTTGTTTGTTTCAATATGGGTATTTAATAGGTTTTGGGGTTCTTTTTTGTAACTTAAATATATATAATAATTTTCTTTTGAATTCATTTTGTCCCCCTTTTTTAAATATTCCACTATTTTAAGATTGTCTTTCATGCTTTTGTACTCGTGACTGGTGTTAAGTAAGTGTTCTGCATAGGCACTTTTCATAGTGGTGTTATTATTGCTTTTGAGCGCTTGTATGAGTTCTTTAAAGCGTGAACAGAAAGACCTTCCAGTTTTTCCTATGTAGAATTTGTTACAGGTAGAGCAATTTATCTGATAAACTAGCAGAACCCGCTCACGATAAAAATTATCGTCTAACCTTGATATGAAGAATCTAGAGGACTGAATAGAAAATATTTATATCAAGGAATATGTCATGTAGAGATATGTTTGTTTTATGGCGGAATGTAGGATAAAATGTAGATACCACAGTAGGATGTAGGATACCACAGTAGATAGTGAAGGTTTTCTTTTCACCGTTATAACTCGAAAACGGCCGGAACGATTTTAACACCAAATGTGTCGATTTTAAGGTACTTCCTTGTAGATTTACCATTACGTCCCTGTATTGCCTAGTAGGGCATTAATTAAGTACAGTAAAGGGCTGAATGTTCGAAACAGTTATGGTGCTATCCGTGGGCAGTATTTCAAACTCGATTCACTTAGTTTTTAACTTGAAATATAGACGGGCAGGAATAATTTAAGATCAACCACTTATTGCAGCGTTTATTTTTCCGTGAAAAGCCGGGACACCGTCGAATTAGATGAAAAAGGAATTTGCCAAATTATTGTAACTGGCAAGATTGTAATTCAAACATGAAGGACGGCCTAAGGAAATAACTATAGCTCCCGCTGCCTAAAAAGATGGTACCACATAATGAGCTTATGATTGAACGTATAAGGTACGAAACTAAACCAAATGTAACTTTTATATAGTACGAATAACCTAACAAAATCATCAAAACAACCATAAAACCATGATAAAAGGAATAAAATTATAAATCAGCTGTAACAACGTATCCGTTTGTGAAGCTAATATGCTTGATTGAAAAAAATTGGAAATTTAAACAAAAGATCATCCATTACATTAACATGGGGCATTTTCAAAGCTTCAGCTCCACGAAAAACCTCTAAAAACCTCGAATTGAAAAAAATCCGTTCTTGGTGAATGTCAACACTCTGTAAGGAACGTCCATGCAAATTTTCAAGGTTCTAGGTTAAGTAGTTTTGGCTGTACATAGGATTGGTCAGTGGTATTTGACAAAAATACAGAAGAAAAGATAGTATAAATATAACTTACAATCAGGGATTTGTATAATTTATAAATTTTTACATAAGTAGATCAAAGAATCATATCATTTCAGCACATTCTATTTGTGACTGAAAAACCACTGTTCTTTTCTCTTTCCATCTTACCGGGATTTAGTCTCAGCCACAAAAGGCAGTATGCTCTTCACGTTTAAAACTGCGTAACTCCCGCTACCAAAATATAGATGGTAACTAATTAATGGTGGATTTTATCTAAACTAAATGTAACTTTTATATAGTACATAATTATGTCCTTGAAACAAATCAACAAAAATCAATGAAGCCATGATCAAAGAAATCAATTTATTATCATCTGTATCAACGTATACATTTCCGAAGCTAACTACGATCTGATTGTTTTATGAACATTAAAAATGTAAACAAAAATCGTCCAACATACTTTTAAATGGGAAAATTTGAAAACTTCGGCCTCGCCAAAAACCCCTTTATACTACGAATTTTGTAAAAATCCGTTCTTAGCGGATGTCTACGCCCTAAGAGGAACATCCATGCAAAGTTTCAAGGTTCTAGGTCAAGTAGTCTGGGCTGTACGATGTTTCCACTGAGTGGTATTTGACAAATATATAGTAGATACCAGATTTGTTGTAATCATTTCTGTTATTGTTGTTGCTTTGATTAATTTTGTTGTTAATTAAATAGAAAGAATTGTTTCTTGTTCTGTGGCTTAAGCAGTATTTCTTCTTGTCAAACGTTTTTCGTATTGCTTTATTAAGTACAGTGTTATGGGGTACAGATATGTATTTCTTTTCATTGTTCTCGTTCTTGTTCAATAATAAGCATGATAATCATTAACTTATACTATTCAAAATACTCGACTCGAAAAAAACTCGAAACTCGTGGGTATTTTTTAAAACTCGACTCGACTCGACCCAACTTCAAAAATCAATACTCGCATACCCCTAGCTAAATTTCACTACAAATCAAGTAGCTATATTTCACTACTAATAAATCAAGTACCTTTGGATAGAGTGAACCAGTTCGTAGATTTAGGTATAACAATGTCAAGAAATCTTAATTTTTCAGAGCACGTCTTGTCTATGGTAAAAAAAGCATATTGCACCGTACGTTACGTTTTATTTTTCAAATGGGTAGGCTCTTCAAAGAAACACAAACGCTTAAGTTATTATTTTTATCGTTAGTCAGATCCAGGCTTGAATTTTGCAGTGTCATATGGTCTCCTTCTTCGTCTCTTATGTAAAGATTAATTGAGCAGGTTCAGAAAAAATTTCTAAGGATTATATATTTTAAAACTTTTGGTCCTCTCAATTATCCTATTTGGCAGGTTAGATACAAAGAAATGCCATCCACTTTTGAGCTTGATTCCTTAGAAGTCAGGTGGAAATTAGCGCAGTTGTGCTTCTTGAGAGGGGTAATGGTCGGGCAGGTGGACGATGAGGGGACACTAGCCGAGGTGCGGTGGTATGTGCCGGGATACAGAGGTCGGACTAGCTGGCCGCTCGTACTGTTCAGTTTGCTGCGTCACATCTCAATGCTTCAGTTATCCTGCTTAATCAAGTGGCAGACTCGGTCGCAGATAACTGATTCTCTTACTGTCTTTAAAAGTAAATGTTGAGATAGATTAAGAAATATCATGTGATGACCGGAATATCTGCAATCAATTTTTAAACTATGCATTCTATATTTTTTTGTAACCATTAAAATGAAATTTAAGTTTTATTATTTTTTGTCGATGTCTGTGCGCTAACGCTTTTTGCATGTGAACATTTTTTATTATTTAATTTGTTTATACATTTTAAGGCCATAGTGAAAAGCTTAAATATTTAGAGTTCTACCCCTGTAATTGGGCTTTGCCTGTTGGGGTGGAAATTGCAGGATTGCTATTTTATTTAAGCATGAATTTATGTAAATAGTTATTAATTTTATTTTTAAGAATTATCGTTTTCGCATGTAATGATTTATTCCTGAAATAGACGATTAATTATTTATTTATTTATTTACTAGTCACGAAAGTAGCCCATTTTGGGGCAAGATAGTATTATACATTCTCGGCTTACGCCTCGCAATTAAATTACTATCTTGCCCCGAAATGGGACTTTTGTGACGAGTTGTGAACAATACTTTTCATCATGATACAAATAAGTAACCAAACTTATAAAAAATCATCCAACATTTCATAATTTAGTAATTTTTCTATTAGCAAACACAATACGGCTGAACTGTTTATTTTAGTTTAAAGTCAGCTGGTTGTACTGTCAAAATAGAAACTTTGTTTGTTTGGGTACGGCAACACTTTGTTTGGGTACCGAAAAAAATTGTTTCAGAACAGAAATGCAATGTTTGGGTACCGAAAAATCAGCTGATAATTATTTATTTCGATGTAAGGTAGTGGAGGGTTTTCGTGGATCTCAGCTGTACGGTATCGGGCAATTTTCGTATACAGAGTCATGAAAACATTTTTTTATTTACATACTTTTTTTATTTATTCCAGTAATATCAGTGGTAATGCAATTTATATCGCAAAGAGAAAGGAAGTGAATACAGGCTAACAGGAAACAAAATCTTTATTAATCGGTAATAAAGTTATTTTTACAATTAAATCAAGAACAATAATATTACTACCACAAACTACAGATATTTAATGGTCTTCCATTACAGGCTTTCCGTAAGTTTTCTCCCACCATTCAATGTACTCCTTCTTACGTTGTTCTCTGCGGGCGAAATACTCGGGGTACTGTGCCTTTTCCAGCGGATGCCAGTAGTCCAGCACCCAATCAGGACACGGCAGGTTTCTTCCGTGCGCACATCCGCCGACAGACTCAGCAACTTAACACAAAAATCATTTAAAAATAAGTAAATCATTGAATTTTGTAGTCTAGGTGTTTAATTCAGTTATCTTAAAACTATATTTAATTTAGACAAAAACAAATATTCAAACTATATATTTGAAGATATTCAAACTATATTTAGACTAGACACAATAAACTATTTTGTGTCTCATCTTTTATAGATCAAGCACAAAAATTTTAAACCTGCACGTGAATACATGGATCGGGGGGTTAGGGGAGGAGGGGAAGTCCATGAGGACCTCTAGCACGGATGGGTACTCTACTTAAGCCCAGCCCCATTCACTACTGCTGAGTAGGTATAAGAGAACTAATTTTTATAAGAAAATATTTCATGGAAAATTATATTTAAGGTTGTGTATACGGTTTTGTTATGTAAATTTTATCTGCGTCAATACAGGGCCATCCATCTCGTGAAAGTGTTTTGTGTTGTGATAGTCAGTCTGGTGCAAATGAAATTCAAAAGAATGTGTTGAGTGTATATGAAAATTGAATAGATACAGCCGGAAAAGCTTTTTTGTCAATAATAGTTCTAGTTTAGGAGATAAGAGATTGGGTTTTAATGAGGGGTGTAATAATGCAAATGACATGGTTTTTTTTATAAAAATGAATACCGGTATGCTTATTTTTATTAGAATATTCAGGGTTGAGCCAAGAAGTTAGATGAATTAGATATTTTTTGTCCAAATACGATAGTAAATACAAAATATTGCTACTAACTGAGCACTCGTTGGGAGATGATAATAAGGAATTCCTTAATAACTCAGGATTCCTTAATAACTCAGGATATGTATCAGGTCATTTTAGAGAGTAAGGTGGGCTCTTACATATTGGTTAGCAAAGAATTATTAGATAAAATTAAGATTGTTTTGGATTACGGTACAGAAATTTTGTTATGAAATATATTTTTGAATTTAGTGTTAACAGAGATTGAATCTTTTTTAAGTGTTGAACCTGAATTGTTCAACTTTTATAATTGTATGTATACCAGGCGTCTCACCTAAAAAGTGAACCAATAGCTAACTTTTAGCGAATTTCCCCCTATAGGGAAGTATTAGCGAATTTCCCCCTATAGGGAAATAGCTATTACCGTAGGCGGCACGGTGAGACTTAAGCGCGGGACCACCGTAACTTTTCATTTTGAGGTCCCTAGACCCTAAAAACACTGTTCGTTCATTTTCATATATATGTACAGTAGAGTCCCACAAACCCGGACTAATGTGGACCGAACGGTGTCCGGGTTTGTGAAATTTCCGAGTTATCGGGAAATGAGTAAAAATAAGGAAAAATTAGACTAGTTTCTATTATTTCTATAAGAAATCATTTATCTATTGTATAGTAAAAAATACAAAAACTACATTATCAGTTACAAAAAAACTTAGAGAAAAACCAAAACTGTTTTATATGTGTCAAACCGTGCTCTGGCACTGAATCTCAGTGCACTTTATTGCTCTGGCAGGCTTTCCGAGTTATCCAGAATTCCGGGTTATCGAAGTCCGGGTTTGCGGGACTCTACTGTATGTATATATATATATATATATATATATATATATATATACCTGTCCGTAGGCGCGATAACTTTTGTAAAAAATATCCGTTCTTGATGAAATTTGGAACAAACGTGTAAAGCGTCATTCATGACTTCGAGTTCGAAAACCAGCAAGATTGGTTTACTTTAAGAAGGTTTTTTTCATGAAATAAAATTTATTTTCAAGATTTAACATCTTTTTACTAATTTTATTAAAATTTAATTGTTAAAATTAAATTCAGCTTAAAAAAACAAACAATTTAGCATTTTGAATTATTATTCTACGTCAATCCGTTGCTTAGAAATTGGATAGTATTGGATGTGCTAAACACAGTACGTTGTCCAATATTATTTTTAATTTTCCCTCCAAAAGACCCAAATTGTTGCCCAATTGTTGACTGTTCTCAATAATTGGGAAACAGCTCATCCTTACAACTCAGGAGCGGCCTGGCGTAGAAGTAGAACATGGGACTTCGGCTCCCAAGATCCGCGTTCAAAACTGATTGGATAGTTGAGCAGATAAAGCGCTCACCTCATAACCTGGGGGTCGCCGGTTCGATTCCTGACAGGATCGAAACTGGGTCCAGTTGCCATTTGT
The DNA here is from genome assembly GCA_035578135.1 of Flexamia atlantica. Classification (NCBI taxonomy): domain Eukaryota; kingdom Metazoa; phylum Arthropoda; class Insecta; order Hemiptera; family Cicadellidae; genus Flexamia; species Flexamia atlantica. Next base: position 30,724,784 of record JAQJVK010000008.1, on the reverse strand, counting down.
CAGTGGGCTATGAATTAATGATGCTATCTAACAAAAGGTCGCCATTAGATAGTAACAAGACCCGGGTTTGGACCGTTCCCGATCAAAACGTTAAAAAATGCCACTGGCGTAGAAAGACACAAAATACAAAAAAAAACCGCCAATCACCAATGGCAATTTGCTACGGGATAATGCCGTAACCTCGAGGGTGTATAGCTAATTAAGCTGCAGTGCATGTCCATGAAAACTTTGAAGCCTGGCCCTCGTCTAGAAAAAAAAAATCTTGACAACTCAAACTGACTAGAGAGCCGAGTGGACAAACTGTTCACTGCTCACCTCATAGCCTGAAGGTTGCTGGTTCAAACGTATGATGTAGTTGGGCTCGAGAAATTAGCGGATCTCGCGGTTTGACTGCAGAACTAATATTTTGATTAGGATTTTTGCGGACATTTGCCATCACTGATTAGTAAAAAACAAGTTTCACGACGTTTCGGGATCTGGAATCTGATCCCGTCTTCAGGTGGAAGAAAACCTAGAACATAACAAGATTAGTAACACAAGCCAGGAAAACCTGGAGAAAAACACAGCTAAAACAGAGAACTGTAAAAGCAGTCACGAAAACAATAAGCTGAAAATAAAAACAATACACAAAATAACACAGGAATCACAAGTATCAAGAATCACCAGGCAGGAGAGAGCACGTCCACACCCAATCAGAGCTGAGCTGAGACTGGTGGGAGGAAAGCAAATGGCGGCGGCAACGGAAATGGCGGCGCCCACAGCCAACCAAATCACGGCGCGCTACCGGTGGCGAAAACCTGAAACAGAGACATGTGATATGCAAATTCCGTGTGTCTGTTTGTGTTTTTTTAGTTAATTTTTAACCTGATTTTGCCCCTTGGCCTTGCTACGGGTTAACATGTTATGAGAATTTTGAACAGAATTGTTAGTAATTACCCTATTTGCTGACACTTTATTTTCCCTGTCTTTCAATTCTTTGTTTAATATTGGTAGCCATACTGGCCTTATTTCAAGTGAAGATTGACTGATTGGTTGGTCTGCTAGTTTTATGTATGAAGCTTCAATTAGTTTTCTTTTGAAAAAATGAGGTTCGCGGTGTACTATTTTTGCTTCGTTAAAATTCATCTGGTGATTTTCAGACCAGCAGTGTTAAGCAATTTTTGATTTATCCACTAGGCCCTTCCTCGTGTTATCTTTGTGTTCTTTGATTCTAACATTTAAAGGTCTTTTTGTCTCGCCATAATCATACTTTTTGACGAAGCAAAAATAGTACACCGCGAACCTCATTTTTTCAAAAGAAAACTAATTGAAGCTTCATACATAAAACTAGCAGACCAACCAATCAGTCAATCTTCACTTGAAATAAGGCCAGTATGGCTACCAATATTAAACAAAGAATTGAAAGACAGGGAAAATAAAGTGTCAGCAAATAGGGTAATTACTAACAATTCTGTTCAAAATTTCACAACATGTTAACCCGTAGCAAGGCCAAGGGGCAAAATCAGGTTAAAAATTAACTAAAAAAACACAAACAGACACACGGAATTTGCATATCACATGTCTCTGTTTCAGGTTTTCGCCACCGGTAGCGCGCCGTGATTTGGTTGGCTGTGGGCGCCGCTATTTCCGTTGCCGCCACCATTTGCTTTCCTCCCACCAGTCTCAGCTCAGCTCTGATTGGGTGTGGACGTGCTCTCTCCTGCCTGGTGATTCTTGATACTTGTGATTCCTGTGTTATTTTGTGTATTGTTTTTATTTTCAGGTTATTGTTTTCGTGACTGCTTTTACAGTTCTCTGTTTTAGCTGTGTTTTTCTCCAGGTTTTCCTGGCTTGTGTTACTAATCTTGTTATGTTCTAGGTTTTCTTCCACCTGAAGACGGGATCAGATTCCAGATCCCGAAACGTCGTGAAACTTGTTTTTTACTAATCAGTGATGGCAAATGTCCGCAAAAATCCTAATCAAAATATAAAATCACCATTACCAACAATGAATTTCAAATGCAGAACTAAGACCATACAAAATAATTTGATTGAGTTGAATTAACTGGTTTGTTTTGCAACCGTCCTAAGCGCTAGTAACGAGCGCATCGAGCCCTAGTAATCGGCCTAATAATCGTTAATCGGTGCGTGTAACAAGGTGAGGCTTATACATCAATTTCCCTCAGGTATTAATTTATCTCAAATATGAATTTGAATTACTTTAATGAAAATTATTTAATGTAAATTCATTTAATGTAATGCTAAATTATCATACGATTATAGATTATATCAGAAAGTTGAAGACCCTAAAATTACCTCTATCACACGAAGATCAGTTTATAGGCTAAATCAAATTAAATTTGGGTTAGGCCCTATCTTCACATGTCAAAGTTTACCCTATGGACCTCTGCAATTCGATATCCAAGCGTACAGGTTACAATGTTTCGGAGAATGATTAAATTAGATTAGAATCATTAGGTTTAGATCTGCAAACATTTCCGCTGACGAATGCCTTCACGCGGGTCGCGAGGACGTTGCCGCAACCCGCTTGACGGAACATTATGTTTTTATGTCTTGCTCACTAAAAGAACAGGCCTTGCTCAAGGACACACTACAAATATAGGCCATGCTGTAGGATTTATGACGTCAAACAAGTAGGCGGTCTGAAAGTCTGGCTCAGGACTCACACAGCTGTGCTGCTCATCAGTTACTTTTAAATGAAAACAAGAAAACGTAAATAAACAAGTAATATTTTTAAATGTAAACAGAAAAAACATAAACAAACAAGGGATATATGACATTTAGCAATAAAAAAATGTAAACATAAGATGTTAGTTCCCTGCCTACTTGTGTGACGTGGCGCAGCGCTGGGATCGCTGCAGCATGGCCTGTTTTTTCAGTGGGACCTAGCCTTGCTTCAGAATTCTTTAGGTCAAAACAGTAGTCTGGCTGAGAGTCTTGCTCAGATATCACAGCTGTGCAGCTCATCAGTTTCTCTCAAAACAAAACATGACAACTTAAATAAACAAGTAATATTTGGCAGTCAGTGATAAAATGAATACAAAGGTTTGACGAATTAATTCAAGAATGTCCTAAATGACTTGAGCTGTTTTAGTTTTAGTCAAACTACATGGAACTCGGAGAAAATTTGTAGTCTCAATGATTTTGAGTTTGCAGTAGTATACTGCATCTCAATTTGTTTAAAATGGCAGCCATTTTTTCATACTATCGCCAACGGATACAGCTGGTGACTTCTAAGCTGGCACTTGAGCCTCACACGGGCAGTATAGGGGCCATACACATATTACGTAACGCATTTTTTCGTCATTTCAACCCCCCCTCTCCCCCATGTAACTCACCCTAACGCTTAAGTAAACCCCCTCCCCCACCCCCCATGCGTTACGTAACTCGATCGTAGTAGGAATGAATACAGCTTAAACATAATTTTACTAGTGGAATATGAATTTAATAAATAAATAACCTTGTAATGACTTTTGTTTATTAATAACATTTTTATAGGCCTAATCAAAACAAAATTGGTACAAACAAACAAACAAGATTGTTACTATAACATAAACAACAAAAAACATCTTGGTTAAAACGTATTTATTTAGTTTTACTGTTATTAAAAGCAGTATGACAAACGTTTTTTATAGCTAACTGTAACTTTGATTTAGATATCAATTTGATTATTTTTGTATTTTTAAAGAGGGACAAAATTTGAGAGTTACATAACGTTGAGCCGAACCCCCCCCCCCTCCACCATATAACGCAGCATAACGCTACGCCATACCCCCTCCCCCCCCTTAAGTGCGTTACGTAATATGTGTATGGCCCCATAGGCACGGGGATGAGTGGAGAGTGGTAGAGGTATAAGAAAAAGACCAGTCTGCAAATATTTCCGCTGACGAATGCCTTCAGGCGGGTCGCGAGGACGTTGCCACAACCCGCTTGACGGAACATTATGTTTTTTAATTAGGCTAGTATCGACTGAGTATCGATCGGTCAAGTACCAGCTTAGAAGTCACCAGCTGTACTATCACCTACTGGGTTTATTAAAACCTAATCTACTTACTAGTTTGAACGACTAGACTAGCAGATGTTTTAGCGGTGACCAATCGACTTGTTCGAAGACAAGACAAGTTGATGTTTAACAGTTTAAACATCAACTTGTCTTGTCTTTCAGACAAGACAAGTTTAGGCCTAGCTGATCAGTATCAGCTAGGCCTAAATTAGTCAATGTGGTAGTTTTTTATATATTCGTGGCCATCTCAAGTAATAAGGTCACACCCGTAAAACTGGGAAACTAGTTTTAAATAAAGTCATGTTTTAAAGTAAAGAAAATGCATGATTTAAAGAAAAAAAGTAAAGTGTGTGCATAGTTAGCTGGTATGACGTTGTAGGGCTCACAAAATTGGCGGGCCTAGCAGTATTACAACAGAATTGAGACCGTAAAAATATTTTGATCGTAATTTTTTAACTGTTATATAATGTAGGACAAGTTGTCATAAGCGCTAGTTGCGTGAGCCCAACACGGCCTACATTACACCGGCTGACTGCACACTTCTTTCTTTTTTCCTGATATCATGAAGAAAATGGCTTTCGAATCATTAGGTGCAATCATGTCATTTACTAGTGCTGCCAGGCCTCTAATGCAAGTCATCGGGACACCACAGCTGTCAATTTAAGTCTATTTGCAAATTAACGACATGAGAGTTAGTTGAAATTTGTTTATAGCCTATATTGTTTATTGCCCCATATTATTTACAATAAACAACACCTTGCAGCTCCCGCAATAGAGTAGACCATGGCTCAAGATATAATGCACCAAGTGCATAGGCCTGATGGGATAACAGTTGATTTGTAACTTAATCCTTCCATGAAATGGGAGTGAGAATCTGATTATTAGAACCAAAATAGCTTATATATTTTTAAACATTATGTGAAAGATTCAACATTTTCCGATATCTAATTACCCTTGTTATTTTGATACATTGTGTGGCCTAAGCCATACCCACTGCCCACTACATGATATTACTATGTTGGCTTTATTACTACTTGGCTCAGTTAAAAAAAGTAATACAAACCAACGTTCATGCGCATTATGTCACTGATAATATCAAAATACTACTAAATATATAAAAAAATGCATTCTTCTTCAGCTTGACAGACAGTAGGTAGCCTTTTAACTTTTACCACAAACATCCACCAACACTAAATTATTACACTATTTAAAGCTCCAACGGAAATAGAACACAAATAATAACCACAAATGGATTGAGATTTTTGTTAATATAGGCGTTTATTTCGTTAAATAGTCATAATTAGTAAGTACTTAAGTGAAGTTCACAGTTTTGCATTTTAGAGGTTAAGTTATGTTTACAAATTGACACATTAAAAGACAGTAGACAGGCAGGCTGCCAGAGGGCAAAGAATAAACTGAAATATACCTTTTTAAACTTAAAAAAAAACGAAATTCCCATCACTTAATGACAGCACAATTGATTAATATTGAAGTAATTTATCATACTTTAAAAATATTTTACCAGACTTTAACGTTACAACTCGAAAGTTTTTTTACTCTTGAATACGAAGAATGTTAGAATTTTACATTTTAAGCCATCCTAAAAAGGGATAGAAGTAGGTCAAAAATGAATTAGCATATCATAGGCTATATATACTTTAAATATTACACATTATTCATGGATTGAAATGGCGACCTACCCAGGTAAGAATGAATGACAGATGAATGAAGGATGATTTTGGCGCGATCTTGTAGTATTGTAACTGACAAAGGCCAACACGTTCCTTAGACAGGACTGTTAATTAATAGCCCAACAGCCAATTTCAATTAAGGGGCCTACATTTTAACGTGGGATCCGAGCCACAATTTTGCCTGGTGTTTACAATTTATGAACTGGTCTAATTATGAGGACGTTCCTATGACTTATTGTACGAGAACAAGGCTGAAGTTTATAACTCGCACAATCGTTGCTATGCTTAAGGCATAATAATTAAATTTTGTTTTATGGAAATTCGCTGGAGATGCAGGTCTGCTGCAACGGGTGTATTTTATTATAAATCTGACAAAGAACTTCTTATGGGGGACTTACCTTTATTTTTAAAGCTGCTTTTTGGAGTCACTTCGAAATTTAAAACTATGGCCGCCATTTTCCAATATGGTGGACAACTTTGATTTTTCTTATGGAACACCCTGTATTTTATGGCATTTTTGGATTTTACAAGTCATTTTAGTAATTTTTTATTCTTTCTCATTTTTTCCTAACCCCAATGGTTAAGGAGGTACGAGAAGTTAAAGTTTGATTTTTTCTCTATTAAAAATGCATTGGGAAATTGATGGTAGTTTGCATATCGAAAACAGTTGGGTATCTGTTTCCGACTTAAGTCGTATCTTAAAAGTACGACTTAAAAGTCGTAAAATGTATCTTAAAATGTGACTTTAGTTGAGATTTAATTATAAAATAATTTTTAGTTGAGATTCACTCATAGAAATGTATTATTTTAAAGATGCTTTTACTCCATAAGGAATACATGGGATGGCACAGTTAAATGGATACGATGCTTTTTAAATGGGAAAAAATCAAACTTTTAACTGCTGATATCTCCTGAACCAATGGGTATAGGAAAAAATTAGAAGGAATAGAAAGTTCCTCAAATCAAGCGTTAAATTCAAAAATGCCATAAAATACAGGGTGTTCCATAAGAAAAATCAAAGATGTCCGCCATATTGGAAAATGGAGGCCATATTTATAAATTTTTAAGTCACTCCAAAAAGCAGCTTTAAAAATAAAGGGAAGTCTCCTATAAGAAGTTCTTTGTCAGATTTATAATAAAAAAGTTAGCTATTGGTTCACTTTAGGTGAGACACCCGGTATATAGAATTCCAGATAAAAACAATATTTAAATATTTTGTACCCAATTGAATTATTACTGATAGAATTGCAAGTAAAAGAAATTATGCAAAGCCAAATATTATTTTAAGCCACCTTCCTGATTATCCAACCTAGGGCTGGTTGAGAGAGGGTTTACTGCAAATGTTTCGTAATTGTAATAATTTATTTTACCTACTAAACAAGTTACTAAAGTAGAACTTAGGGTGACTGCATTAAAACTTTAAGCACTTGAAAAGCCTACCTATTACAAAAATGAATTACAGACACATACATATTCATTTCATTAGCATAATACTTACACTTTTTAGGTTGCCAGTGGGAATTTTGAAAAAGCTCCTTGTCAGCCTGTTCCAACATCAAATTTGCTCTGACTGGATCTTTGCAGTTCACAATTTCATCAAACTTGGCTCTTGTTTTTACAGCTTCAATCCTGAATTCGGCCCTAAAATTAAGATTCCTAAGTGTACAACATAAGGGTTTTCATGCAAAGCTTGCCTAAGATAAAAATTTTTTAACACATTCGCTGCTGGCCGCTAGATGCTGCGACTGCACTAGGAGCTGAACTAGCATGCATGCCGCTACATAAGACCGCCACTGTTACACTGGGAAGGAAACACTCTTCCGGTTTAAAGTGTCCAAAAATAGGTCGCAATAATGATCTTCCCGATAAAAACTCTCGTTTCAAAAGCAGGGCTGGACCTTTAAGCTTTTTAAAAAATCTCAAGCCAACCTGAATACTGAAAAGCTTGAGTAGAAAAGTATGTTGGTTCAAATACTAGCACACCCTAGTACATAGTCCATAGTGGAGAGCAATGTTATTCAATCAGAGTGGTTTTAGACATAGCAGCATGTTATTTGTAGTAAGTATCTATCAGTGATTCTGATAGATAGCTCTACTACCTAGGTTACAGTCGGTAAAGTAGTGTCACTATCTAATGGGAAAGAGGTGGGACAAGTCCTCACCCAAACGACCCTAGCCGTAATTTGGACTGACCATTGAGGAATTTAATATCCTGCCAATAATACATAATTGAAGACTTAAACCTAGTTTTGAAATGGTTTTTAACTAAATAAAAAATATTAAATCTAAATCTCAGGGTTAGCAGTTGCCCTTGGTGCCCCCTCTCTCCTCTCTAGTTCCACCCTTGACAATTTGGTAGGGACCATCCGAGTGCTGAAAAGCCAATATGGATATAATTCTAAACTAACTGACTGCGTAGGCTAGTTCAGAAGACAGTGGTACTGAACTTCTGAGAGCAACATGTAAACAACTAATAATAAACAAACCAAAGAAGATTTAACTGCTTAATTTTGGGAGGTTATTACAAGAATAGAGTGGTTTTCATGGAGAAAATAATGTCTAGCACTTACAGATTTAGCCTAGAAAGGCAAGTACATAATTAAACCGTGGGTGAGCCCTTACCCAACTTATTTTTCATTTTTATTTTTTTACAAAGCGCATCCAACAAAATAAATCCTTATGCTATGATTGTATTTAAACTATAAGAATTAACAGTTTTAATTTTCATCACCTTGAAGTAACCTAAGCTTAAAAAGGATGGACTCTTATTTTAGTATACCTGTCATGAATCCAGTCTTCTAAATTCCTCAATGATTTTTTATAAACTATTTTCACTTTTTCTATAAAACCAATATGCCTGAATGGAATATAAATTGCTTTAGATGCCATTTCGAAAAATAAGGCAGATTAGTCTCTGAACTAACAGAAGACAAACTCCGAATTCTGAAGTTTGGACTTTGAAGAGGCAAAGACAGATGGTGATTGATCAGACAGAAGAGACGAGTAAGAAAAAAACACTTGGCTGAAGCTAGCTCACGAATTCAACTGACGCGAAGAGGGCTATAAAAACAATGATTTACGACCGTAATCCCAATTAGGGTCGTCGATACCTGTTTTTCAAATAGTAATAGACCTCTAATATTCTATTTCCCAATAATAATATTGAATAAGTTTTAGTCAGTCATAATAAGTGTTTATATTTTTTTAACGGTCTAGTAGTGGTAAGGATAAAGGGGAATATCACAGACAATGAACTTCTTTTGTTTAAAGTAAAATAATGTATTACTGTTATACCGTACTGTTACCGTCATGCTATTGTTTATTATAAAAAAATAAAATAATTACAAAATGTCTTAGATTATTGTTTGTTTTGATTACACCAAGACCAAACCTCGGCAAGAAGAAACTAGAAACACGTGATTATACAACAAACAAAGAAGTTTATTGTCAAAGATATTCCACCTCGTCTTGAACATTTCTTGTTTGAAAAATCTAACTGTACTAAGTTTTTGCTTAATAAGTTCGGATTTATTTATTTTTTACTATTCACCCACTCTTGTTTAAAATGCTTTACTTGATGCATAAACCAGGGCATGAATGAAGACACGTTACTCCATTGGGCGCATCTTTCCAGGAAGCCCAACGTAAGAGAAACGTAATGATTGAACGGGAAATACCTGGCCATAGCCTCCCAAATGGAGCCAACCATCATAGGTTGGCTCTGAAAAGGTTAGCTCTGAAAATATATGTCAATTACTATGAGAGATAAACAATTAATTATTACTATAGTAAGGGGTTTCAAAAATCAAGTTTTTAGTTGGTTTGTATCAAAGTCTCAATAGCCTATCAAGGGCTTAAGATACTAATGATTTTTATCGACGACGTGTGAAAACCAAACCATTAAAATTTTGATCATTGATTATTAAAGACCACAATGTACTGGTAACTTTTTTTTCAAATTTCCCGACACATTAATAGAACTGGTAAAATCCAGTTTTTAGTTGGTTTGTGTTAAAGTCCCGGTAGCTAGCGGCATATTAATGATCTTTATCGACATATAAAAACCAAACCATTGATGGTATATTGATTTCGATTACTGATTATTAAAGACTGCAATTTACTCTAAAACAAGTTGTTTTCCAATTTCCCGACGCTAGGGAGAGGCGGTAATAAACTCAAGGTAAAATCCAGTTTTTAGTCGGTTTATGTCAAAGTCCCGATAGCGAGCGGCATATTAATGATTTTTATCGACGTTTAAAAACTAGACCATTGATGGTATATTGATTTCGATTACTGATTATTAAAGACTGCAATTTACTCTAAAACAAGTTGTTTTCCAATTTCCCGACGCTAGGGAGAGGCGGTAATAAACTCAAGGTAAAATCCAGTTTTTAGTTGGTTTATGTCAAAGTCCCGATAGCTAGCGGCATATTAATGATGTTTATCGACGTTTAAAAACCAAACCATTGATGGTATATTGATTTCGATTACTGATTATTAAAGACTGCAATTTACTCTAAAACAAGTAGTTTTCCAATTTCCCGACGCTAGGGAGAGGCGGTAATAAACTCAAGGTAAAATCCAGTATTTAGTTGGTTTATGTCAAAGTCCCGATAGCTAGCGGCATATTAATAATTTGTATCGACATATGTAAACCAAACCGGCGATGGTATAAATTTTGATTTTTGATCACTGATTATTAAAAACCACGATGTTCTGTAAACCTTTTTGTTTTAAAATTTCCCGATACTACTAAGAGATGGTCATAAATTTAGGTAAAATCCAGGTTTATGCAGTGCGCATTTTGAATATCTCCCTCATAGAGCACGTCTTACTAGAAGGTTGGTGTTAAATTTTTAACAGGATTTAGCATTGATGTTATATAATTTTGTTTCAATACAAATCATAACTTATTAAAGACCGTCTATGTCTTCCTATAATGCAAATGTTCAATTGCATATAGAATTAGCTATAATATTACGCGATTTTGTTTCAATAAACGTCAAACCTTATCAAACCCATTTTTAAATTTATGTAGGCTAACAGTTGAGGAGTATTTTTTATTTTGTATGAAAGGTTAAAATATCAATTTAGTGTTGATTCGTGACAAAATCCTGAAATCCAGCGGCTAATTAACCTTTTTAATGGCTTGAAAATGAATCATCGATGCTGTATATTTGTTATGTTCACGATGCGGTATTTAAGATAAAATGTTTTGATACGTAATAGGTGTTTTCAACGTTTTCCACGTTTCAGGTATAGGGTGCCAATTCCATAAAAAGTACTGTGTTGCACGTAAAACATACTTATGAAGAAAAATTACGTCTTACTAAAATGTAATAGTTTTTAAATATATCGATGTATTGTCTTACGGAAATTTTGTTTTATTGTATAAATTAGTTTTGGGTTGGTTATCAAATAAAATCGATATGCGTCGGCCTACTCACTTTTTATAACGAGATTATAAAACCTAGATACAAAATCATATCTATGGAATTATTATTTTGATTACTTATCAGGTTTCTGCAAATAGTTTTAAAAACAACTACAGGAAAACCGAGGTGTTTCAAGTATTTTTGGAAGGTCCTGTTTGGAAATGCTTCTGTGGAGTTATTTACACATACTTGTACTGGACAATAGACCGGGCAGGTAGGCAACAGTTCGTCGACCGGTGGGGAAATACCTCCCAAAGGGCGAACCCCAGCGCTAAGGAATCTCAAAAAGCAAGGAAGCAGTTATTATTTCAACTCTCAAATTTAACATGACAAGGGTACAAACGAAAAACAAACAAAAACTCAAACTGAGTTTACTTAATATTATTGCAAAAACGAACACAAACACTGCAAACCGACGGCTACAGCGTTTTTAAAATTTACGGCATTGTTAAACTTCGCATAATAAGGTGCTAGATCTCATACAAAGTAGAAAAATAAGAATTGAGATTTGGAAAACCCCCAAAGGTTGCATAATAATTACTCTAAATCTATATATTTACCCTAATAGGGAATTTCCAAAATAAAACTCTGAACTATGATTATATTTAATTTTCCAGGTGAATATTTTATTTGTATTTATTTTGAATAGTTAGAGTTGATTGGTCATGATTTTGCAGCAAATATATAGGTACTATATTAAATATGAAATAATGAAATACGAATTTATTTCCTTCCAAACTAAACAATACAAGGAAACATAATACTTTCTCGGAAATCAACTGGCCACGATAACCAGTTCTTGTGGCCAGTGTGCACAAAAACTTATATTTATCAAACAAAGTCGAGTCCAGTCTTATCAACTTGCTAATCACTGCTCCCCGTGGCGACTACAAATTGTAGGGCCTAAGTCTACAGAAGTTTGCCTAACTCAAAATATGCCAAATCTTATAAGATAACGTAAGATCTACATTTATACATTCTATATAAAAAAGTAAAAACATATTTCTATGATTTTGATTAACGTAAAAAATGAAAAAAATGAAGATGAAGTTTCACTTATCTCAAACACCCAGTTTTTTATTCTTTTACGAAATACATTCAAAAAACTGCATCTTTTCAAATTTATAGGTATTTTGTTGAACATAAACGGCCCTAAAAATAAAAACGATTGTTTAAAAATCTCTTTATTGGCCTTTGGTGTTTTGAAAAGCATGTTATCACCACATCTTGTACTATAAAAAAGGTTTTCATTTCCGTTATTCCCACCTTAATTTAAAATAATCGTAGAACTTTAAATACAAAAAGATTCTGAATAGGTAAAATGTTCATTTGAGAATACAGAGGAAATTAACTGTCTATTATTTGTTTTCTTAAAATTATTCGTAAGTAGTAATTCTGAGTTACTCGATCTTAATCGATTTATTAACGTTTTAAAAGTTCCGCCCCAGCATTCCAAACCATATTGTAGTCTGGAATGTATAAGAGCATAGTATAGAGTTTTCAATAAGGAAACTTCACAGATATTTCTTAAAAAGTAAAATTTTCTGTACGTTTAATTTTGATATGCAGTTGGTGAATATGCAGGTCATTTTGTTGTCAAACGTCACACCTAAGTATTAAAAAGGGAACGCGCCAAAGTCGGACAGTGCCAAAGTCGGACAGCGCCAAATCGAGACTGTTTTTCCGTCCTGAGTTGGCGCTGTCCGACTTTGACGTTTCTGTGCAAAAATGAAACAGTCTGGGTTTGGCACCTGACGCTCCCGCCAAATCGAGACTGTTTCAAAACAGTCCGGGTTTGGCGCTGTCTGACTTTGGCACTGTCCGACTTTGGTGTTTTGGGAATTTTAAACAGTCCCGATTTGGCGCTGTCCGACTTTGGTAGCGTCCCATTAAAAAAAATTTACTTTCTCAAATTTTTCACAAATTCGAATTAATCTAAGACAGTCTTGAGCGTGATAAATAATAGGTGAGGTGAATTCAAAATCACGGATATCAAAATTGATGTACCTACTTCGTTTTGCTAACGTTTACTTGCATTTTGTTTGTGGAGCACCAGTCTTGTAAAATATTCTGATCATGTGACATATAAATAAGCGTACTAATAATATAGATTCAGATTCAGATTATGTGTTTTATTGAAAATATCTGGGTATATCGAGCTTCGCTCGGGGAAAAGCAGTAAAATTTTCAAATATACATGTTCATATGTCCAGGCAATGAAAAGGTATAGAGGGAATTTTTTGGAACACAATTTTAGACTTTGCAGCTTTGTTTGGACTTGTTAGGAGGTGAACATATCAAAAGTCCCCGCCCGTAGCCCTTGAGCGGGGGGAGGGAGGGGGGTCCAAAAGTACAATTTTTGGTTTTTCCTAAATATATTGAAAACTATCAATTTTTGGTATGCCCTATCAAATTTAAAAATTAAAGAAAAAAATTTCCTGTAAGAAAAGTATATAATATGTCTACTTTGGTCCAAATATATATATAGAATTATGTACTAGTTTATATGTTCATTAATTGTGTTAGATAATTTTTGAAAGAAAGTTTTATGTTGATAATTCAAACATTTATTAATATATGTCACTTTTATTTGAAGGAATAGTGCCTCTTCAAACTAAAAAAACTTGGGGAAAATATTTTATGTCGAGCAATTTTAAACCTTAAACTAAACCGACTGTAATCAAACGCAAGATTTAAACCACCATTCAGTAGATCATAGAATACATTTTTTTAAACTATGGAAAAAAGTTCGTACAAGCGTTATTTAAATCGATAGAACTTATAAACATTAAATAAAAATAAAATAAAAACGTCGAAAGCGGGTCTAATGTATGTCTAATCCTGAGTCCAACACGGCCTGTAGAAATATTTTGAATCTGTATATTACACAATCTGTAATTTAAACGGCGGAAAATTTCTATTACTGATTATTGAAGACTACAATGTACTCTATAACAAGTTGTTTTCAAATTTCCCGACGCTAGGGAGAGGCGGTAATAAACTCAAGGTAAAATCCAGTTTTTAGTCGGTTTATGTCAAAGTCCCGATAGCTAGCGGCATATTAATGATTTTTATCGACGTATAAGAACCAAACCATTGATGGTATATTGGTTTTGACAACTGATTATTGAAAACCACAATGTACTCTAAGACAAGTGGTTTTCAAATTTCTCGACGCTAGGGAGAGGCGGTAATAAACTCAAGGTAAAATCCAGTTTTTAGTTGGTTTATGTCAAAGTCCCGATAGCTAGCGGCATATTAATGATTTTTATCGACGTTTAAAAACTAAACCATTGATGGTATATTGATTTAGATTACTGATTATTAAAGACTGCAATTTACTCTAAAACAAGTTGTTTTCCAATTTCCCGACGCTAGGGAGAGGCGGTAATAAACTCAAGGTAAAATCCAGTTTTTAGTTGGTTTATGTCAAAGTCCCGATAGCTAGCGGCATATTAATGATTTTTATCGACGTTTAAAAACTAAACCATTGATGGTATATTGATTTAGATTACTGATTATTAAAGACTGCAATTTACTCTAAAACAAGTTGTTTTCCAATTTCCCGACGCTAGGGAGAGGCGGTAATAAACTCAAGGTAAAATCCAGTTTTTAGTCGGTTTATGTCAAAGTCCCGATAGCTAGCGGCATATTAATGATTTTTATCGACGTTTAAAAACTAAACCATTGATGGTATATTGATTTCGATTACTGATTATTAAAGACTGCAATTTACTCTAAAACAAGTTGTTTTCAAATTTCGCGACGCTAGGGAGAGGCGGTAATAAACTCAAGGTAAAATCCAGTTTTAGTTGGTTTATGTCAAAGTCCCGATAGCTAGCGGCATATTAATGATGTTTATCGACGTTTAAAAACCAAACCATCGATGAGATTTTGATCACTGATTATTAGAAACCGTAATATACTCTAAAAGATTTTCTTTTTCAAATTTCCCTTCTTTACTAAGATATGGTAACAAACTTCAGGTAAAATCCAGTGTTTATTTGGTTTGTATCAAAGACCTGATATCCACTAACTCATTGGGATACACATGATCCTTTGTTGAGACTTTCATTAGGACGTCGCAAAGTAACGAAAACTTGTGAAAACCTCCAAGGAACATGGTGTTAATTTTTTCAACTTCATTGTTGTAATCGATATAACCTTTTGGGATCCCAACTGAGGACAGCGGTAAGATTTTTTGATGATGGTTAGTTTTATGACCTTCGAAGGGTCCACCCCAACTAAGCACAGCGGTCACAATTAATCAGTACTCCACATCAGCTCGAGGGGCATTTTCATTACAATATTAATGAATAAACTAATCAGTAAAAAAATAATATTACTATATAATAATGATAAAAACATTAAGTAAATAATTAAACTAAACAAAATAAATTAAAATAGCATACTGTTAGAGTGCTGAAATAATTTATTGTACATACTAGACTACAATAATACCTTAAAGCAATAAGATTTAAAAAAATAAATAATCGTTGGAATAAGAAAGCCTATGAGCATTGAACCTTCTACCTGGGCTGGGGGCGAATTCCTTACCACTTTCGACACGGGTGGTTTCGCAGAGGGTATTTTTAATTTGTTCACGTGAATCAACGACTTTCCGTAAAATTATTATCTATAATTATTCTCAGAAAACGTCTTAATTTTATTGTTATATTTTGTAGTCTTATTCATCATTAAGTAGGTTAGTAAATCTGTCAATGAAAGAACTGGACGAAAGATTGTTTTGATATGTAATTAATAAAAATCAACATTTATCAATCCAAAATAATATTTGTATCAATAAAACATCAACAATATTTCTGTATTGATACATTCTATTACTCTGTTATAACAAAGTAATAGAATGGAAAGTCTTATGACTTTCATTTAGATAAATTAATAAAAAATTGTTGTGTTTTGATTAATACAAATTTTATTTTGGATTGAATTGCGTAATAAATCGTACGTAGCACCACCAATCATCGATCAAATCAAATCCATCCACCATATTGGAAAATGGCGGGAATATTTTTAAATTTCAAGGCAACTCCTAAAACAGTTTAAAACAGTTATGTTTCAGACAAACGACGCCTTTTACTCGAAAGGCCGCTTGTAACATAGACAAACGTGATTTGTGATTTCAGTCAGATCTGTTTGTCTATGTAAAAGTGGCTGAAACTAAATCCATCACGTTCGTCAATTAGTTCATAAAAAAGGTTTTATAGTGTGTAAATTTATAACATATTGTCGACCGGATATTGAAATGTATTCAGACTATTATTTAAAGAGTGAATAAATTGTTATAAAATTACATATATTAGCCTATGCTATATAAGAAACTGTAAATTTGTAAAATTTGTACTGTGGAATGCGTTATGTAACAGTATGTATTAAGATTAGCTATACCTGCTAATATATGCTAAAACTTCACATGTTTAAAGTACCACTTAATAAAATATAGGCTACTATTAAAGCATGACTAGTACTGTGTAGGCTTTAGGAAGGAATGGCTAGAAATTATGATCATTATTGCAATATATTATAAAATAAACTTATAAAATAATAGCCTACATGTAAATGTACGTCATACTCGCAAATTTAAAAAGAAACACTAAGTCCTATACTGAAAGATGTTTAATTTTATAGTTCGAGTCAAAACATAAGGCCCACGCCGTCCTTGAGACCAATGCTAAAATTAAAATTGGTCTTACGAACGGTCTGGGTCTTATGATTTGATTTTACTTGTATTTCCATAATGATGAGTAAGAGGAATTATTTGGAATACCTGTAACGTGGGGATGGCGGGGGTCGAGCCGTAACTGTATCCTCACGAGTTCTGCATTCTTTTCAAATTGTTATGGTGGAATGTGGAATGTGATGACTAATGTCAGCTGCCAGGCAAGTCGGGAGCATAATACAACTTTGTTAAGAAAGACGGGATTCTTACATCGATTTTTCAAAAGAATTATAGATGGTTAATATGAAAATCAAATAAATGTACACATGACATGAGATATAGTATTACACAACAGATAACATATTTAAAACGCCGAAGCCGGATCATAGACCATAAGACAAAGTTAAATTTCAGCGGATTTTCTTTAATTATAAAAGCTGCTTATCATTTACTTTTATCATATAATTTACTTGCTGATTATAAATTAATTATGTGATAATTTAGATATATTTTGAAAAAAAACATGCAGAATGCTTATTAATTCTATTATTTTAACGTGGATTTTTACATTTAGCTTGTGATCCCCTTTGTTGCCAATAAAATGATAGATATTCCTCTGTTACATAAAAAAATAAAACCTAGATTTTAAACTAAATTAATTTAACGGTGGTATTGATTGTTCCGTAATAATAATCAATACTGAACAATGAAATCAATATTCCATCGATACAAGTCGATAGCAAAAAATAGAAAGCCGCCGAATATCGGGTATTTAAGACAAGCAAACCATACACTGGTTTGGTTTCTACACGACAAAACGTGAACAGCTAGTTGTGACCAATTTACATTCGTGATCGGTTTTACTAACCTTCATAACGAGAATATGACGCATTTTAGTCGCATTTTGGCTCATTTTCTTTAGAATTTCATGTAGAATTAAAAAAAATTTACCATTTTAAATTAAAACTTGACATTACAAAAATATTGTACTGTCGGATATCGCCAGTAGGTGACGCATTGTTTGTGCCACCGATCGGCCTGGCGAGCGGGTCGGAAGGGTGAGTCCATCGATACATCGATGGGTGAGTGGAGTTCCGAGAAGACGCTTAATCGCCTGGGTATCACGGCCGGGCGGAAAGACATAGATGTCGGCTCTTTTGGTACAAACCAACTAAAAACTGGATTTTACCTTAAGTTTATGACCACGTCTGTGAAGTGTCGGGAAATTCGAAAAGAACAACTTTTAGAATACATTGTGGTCTTTAATATTCAGTTATCAAAATCTATATACCATCAATGGTTAAGTTTTTAAACGTCGATAAAAATCATCAATAAGCCACTAGATGTCGGGTCTTTGACCGACTAACCGACTAAAAACTGGGGTTTACCTTGAGTTTGTTACCACCTCTGTGAAGTGTCGGGAAATTTGAAAACAATAAATTTTAGAGTACATTGTGTTCTCGAATAATCCGTGATCAAAATCAATACACCATTGATAGTTTGGTTTTAATATTTCGTTAAAAACTATAATTTAGCCACAGTAAATTAGTTGACGGAAAGTGTGAAAAGCTCATAATTATCCGAGATATATAGAGTTTGTTCTTGAGTTTAATAAAGGGAAGTAAAATCGATTCCCTCTCAACGTTTATCTTCCACAAATCGTCTATTAAACGCGTGGTAGAGCGAGGTTTTCTTTCAGATATCCGATTATTTCTCGAGGTCTATTTTGTTTTAAAGTAGCTATATCGGTTGGCTACCTGGACCTCCGTGACAGTTTTATGGCCCTGAAATTCGTGAGCTGCTCACCAGCTAACTTCAGCCCGGTGAAAAAAACAAACACAAGAACCAAATCCCAACAAAAGTGAATTATTGATTGTAGAATTAATTTGAGAAGTAAGGCAAGGCCGTAAGGCTTCTATGTATCTATGTTTAAACGTGTCGCGCCGTGGAAATATTTTCTTACTATAATAATTAATCATTTTGTTCACTAATACATATATACAGATGCGTCGTCCTGTAGGTAGACCAACCATATGAAGGCGTGGGACCAGTCAGCAAGAACTTGCTAGTTCTGAAGCTCGTTCCTAACTATCTTCAAACATCTCATTCATCTCTCAGACATTTCTTCTCGAGTTGGGCACGCCGATCTGTCACTCACCGTTGGCCAAACGTTGATAAATTAGTCGGCACGGTTGACAACTGGTTAGTGGCTTTTTGCCGACGATCTTGCAGTGTGGGCCCATGGATAAAATAAGTGGTTAGTTGGCTTAACCATAGATAAAATATACCATTCATTCATTCATTCATTCATTCTTAATAAGACAGGTACCTCATGGAGGACGTTACCCTGAATATGAGTGAAGGATGAGTGTGATGATCGTGATGATAGTAGCGCGATCTTGTAGCCTTGTTACTGACTAAGGTTGGCACGTTCCTTAGACAGGATTGTTAATTAATAGCCCAACAACCAATGGCAGCTGGCTCCAGAAACAACCCTTCAAAAAGCTACTAACTTACCCAGCTGCTGGGTATATTTTATCTATAGCTTAACCAATTATGAGTGCGGCCTTGTTGTAATTATGTTGGCCCAACAGGGGAAATAGTGAGGATTCTGTTATTAGTTCCGGCATAGCCACCGAGAGGCCACGTCCACCAATACTGAAACTTGGGGGCCCATGTTGCCCGGGTTGGGCACGATTATTTTCTTGGTTCAAAATTTTTAGACCTTGAACGACATATTAACTAATAAATACCCCCTGCATACTCAGTGAATTTCAAATGCAAAACGACATATTTCAATGCAACATAGCGAGATTTGACATGTTTTGGTAAGCACCATAAGAATAACATGGGGAATGAGTATGCAGGTTTACTGCTACAGGTATATTAAAACTGGGTGGTTTTAATTCAATATTTAGTAGATCTGAACTAGAAGAAGCTATTTACCAAATTTTATCATGATATGTTGAGAAATTACCGAGATATAGAATTTTATTTATTTCCCATTAGGTTAAACATTGGGACAACGTACTGTGTTTACTACATTCAATATCTCGGTGACCAATGGACATAGAGCAGTGATTAAAAATACCAAATTGTTTGTTTTTTTGAGCTGAATTCAATGGTGCCAACAAAAATTCGATAAATTTTATTTTTCTATGTAAAAAACTCAAAAAACCGATTTTTTAGGGGGTTTATCCCCTTTTACCCCCTCTTCCGGTGGTCCGATCGGGCTGGTTCACGAACTCGTCCGAGTGATTACCACTTAACACGTCTGTACCAATTTTCATTAAGATTGGGCCATTTTTACGGCCGCTATCGTGCTAACAGACAAATATATATATGTATATATATTTAAAGAGAGAAAGAAATGTATATATATGTATATATATATATATATATATATCATGTAAATAAAATAATGTATGTATATATATATATATATATATAAATTCGAACGAATGGTGTTTTTTGCTTCTGTTGGACCCAAAACGAAAAGTTATCATAGTCTCGGGCTTAGGTTTTACCATGAGACCTACGGTAATGGCTTCTTTCCTATAGGGGAAATTCGCTAAAATCAAATTAAACAGTGCAAAATTAAAGTTTATACGCGCAAATGATTTTGAATAGAATCTTATCTGATTAATCTGAGATTCTAGATTACCTCCACATATAATATGAGTCAAACTGAGACGTGCCAAGGTTTTTTCAGTGTGGCTTTGGAAATTTTGTGTGGGTTTATATTTTGGTCGATGCATGGTCATAATATTCTGAAAATTCCAACGAACGCTAAAACTTAAAAACTACAGATTAATAGTCTAACGATAATTATACAATATTATACATATTGCTTCAATCCCCTATATGAATTTTTTAAAACGATATTTTAGTTTTATATAAAACGGAATGGCAACACTGGTAAATCATGGGTTTTTAATCTGAGTCAAATGTCAGTAATGTCACACATTCGCTACAGATCAAGGATCAAGGCCGCAGTGTCTGCGTGGTAGTCCCATTGAGAAAATTAAGTTATGTCAATCTTAGTCACAAAAATACAATCTACACCGTTAAACAGATTAAAATGATTAGAAGATTAGTTATTTTCAAAACAGGCCTGTCAAAAAGTAGTTTTGAGTGAGTGTTGTGGTGCTTCAATTTCGTTTCTTTCAAAGTTTATTATTTATAGTTGTGTGTTATGTCAGTATAGTAAATTTATTTGTTTGGATCCACTTTAACAACCGGTATTTTAACTTTTTTTTTGTAAGGTGAGTTTTACTTGCTCTAATGTTTGTTTTAGTAGACTCAATAGTTTCAAATAGCTAATGATTCCTAGAGTAGGCAGCATTAGCTGACAAATTGGAAGGGTACATGAGGCCTTTTTTTATATAAACAGTGTTTGGATGAGTATTCAACAAAATTATTGTGAGCATGGTAGGGTGACCATCCACCCAAGGCCACACTACACTACAGGCCGGAGTCCTTTTGTGGTGACATCACATTATCAGACGGAATCGCAGACGATTTTGTAATGTACTCTTATGGCGATTCACTGTCGCGCTCTTATAACTATCGTGCCCTAAGTAATTCGTTTAAGTTTTCGTTTAGAAACCATTATTTTTTCGAATTTGCATTAATCAATGAATAACCAAATGCGGTCAAAATTAATTTTAAAGATAAACAAGACTTTATTTCATAAACGTAAAACCCGGGAAACATTACAGGCAAGTAATTTGTTTACTTTTCATCAGATGATTTATTGGAAATTTGACAGTTTTGTTTCTAATTGTTTTCATTTCGATGTTCTAATGTCATAATTTTTTGGTAAATGTTTTCGATTTTCATATGATTTTAGTTGTTATTTCCAACACAGCGCTAGGAGTTCGGCCGGTGTTGTGACGTGGCATCAGGGAGGAGGGGGGGGAGACTCCGGCCTGTAGTGTAGTGTGGCCTTGATCCACCCCATAGCAGAACCAAGTAAATGTTTAAACATAGAAACCAAGTAAATGTTTACTTTCCGTTACTCCTCCCGAAATTGAAAAAATTTTTTTGAAAAAATGTAGGAAATAATGCCTTGATCCTGAAAATGATAATTTTTTTTGCAGAAAACGTCGGGAAATCGGAAAAACCGGAAACAAAATTTCACCTCGGAAATGGGTCATGTGGGTAGCCTACTCAAATTAACCGGGGGTCATTCCATATGAAATCAACCAAAAAAAATAGTTTTCAACTTGACCATTTCAGATTTGGTTGAAACTTTATTTATTTATACTTTTGAACATCCTGAACACAAATATAGTTTTGAAAAAAATTCTTTCTCTCATAAGTAGTTTTTTAGTTATAAATTTTCAAAAATCACAAAAAGCCCCCAATTTTTAATGTGTGCCTTAACCTAAAATCTGTTATAACTATAGTTCTATTAGTACTAGGGAGCTGAGAGATAGCTCATTTTAAAGAAGGTATCATGGGCTTTAATTTGATACCCAACTTGAACACCTTGGGCCAGAAAAATCTTTTTGGAAAAAACTAAAAAAATCATTTTTGAAAAATTTTTAAGTTGGTGTTTTTTGGGTTTTTTTATTTGTACAAGTTTTAAGGCAGGCATTATTTTATGAGTAAACTATAAAAATTTCAGAGTGGGACCATTATGAGATCAGGAGATATGTAAAAATATACATGAATGGGTAAATACATTTTCAGCACTAATATCCTGGTCCCGATATATACAGTGTTAGGCAAAAGTGTTAGTACCCCCACCTAACTTTTTGATCCATCATAGTAGGAAAACCAAACTCAGCATACCTTCACAGCATTAAAAACTGCACTTTTTAACGAGAGTCCCATTTTCGCCCCCACCCCATAAATGGGGCACTTTGAGGGCAGCCCCAAATTTTTAAATGTAAACCCCTATTGAGTGACCCCTCATTTTAAATGGTTTGTCAAAAGAAATACAATGGTGCAAACTGGAGGTCGATATCAACCCTCTAACCAAAATGGCAGTCATTTCAAAATTTAGGATCGGTAAACAAGCTTAAATAAATAATAAATAAATAAATGGTGTGAAACCCTTTAAGTGTGGAACCTAGGGTTGCCATATGGTAGTATGAGAAAAAGAGGAGATTTTAGCGTGCGACCGCCAACTGGTGGGTCTGGGGGTCCTCCCCCGGAAAATTTTTGAAAATAGACATTACAAAACCCTATTTTTATAGCATTTAAGTCATAAAAATCTGTCGTAGGATTGTTTAGTTTGCTACTAAGATTTTTACTTTTTTCAAGCTAAGGAGGAGAAAAATGCAAGTTATAGTTTTTTTAATAATAATAATATTTAATACATACAATAATACTAAATAGTAATAATACATTTTAAAATAGTTTTAAAATAATACTTAAAACAAAAAACTAATTTAATAAAAACAAAACCTTTAAATAAGTACTTATACTTCCTATTATATAACAATACATTTTAAAATTATTAGTTTAAAAAAAGTTACTTAAAACAAAACAAAAACAACTAATTTAATTAAAACAAAACCTGAATTCACTTAAAAATTAAAGACAATCATCAAGAAGTCTTAGTGATAAGTTCTCAGTGTTAAGGTACCTAACTTACATACTGTCATCACTGTCTGAAAAGTCACACTCACTTATGGAGATCGAACTAGTGCTAGGGCCAGGGGTCGATGGGTCAAACCAACTGTATTTTTTTGTGGAACCAATCTGTTTCAGTAACTCCTTATTTGCTAAAATATGTTTGTAGAAATCTTGGCAAGTGTATGACTTAAAATTATACTTTACACATAAGATGCCTTTGATCGATTCTACTGTCAGTCTATTCCTTTCTTTTGTCCACTGAGCAGACATAAGAGAAAACACTCTTTCTACGGATGCATTATGGCTGGGGATACAATAAAAGTATTCAACTATTTTCAATAGTTCAGAATAGCATGACTTATCTGGTAGACTACTAAAGTACTTTACCCAGATGTAATTTGATAATTTTAGCCTTCTTTTTTCTGTACGTCTTACCTTTTTGGGTTTATCTTTATTTTTTTCCTCTTCCTCATATGCTTTGACTTCATCCAGATGCTTTCTCAAGAACTTTTCAAAATTACAAAATTGGTCATGACATAAACTGTCATTAACTTTGAAAGGTGCATTTTCATTTACAAACAAAATTGATTCTTCTACCTGGTCCCAAGTAGGAATACTATCCAGTTTCATCCATTTAAAAACACTAAATTCCTGGTATTGGGAAAGCCACTTACTTAGGTACAAAATTGAGCCCTCGTAAACCTTAGAAAATTCAGAGACTACCTCTCTACATTTACTGCCAAGACCATCATTTTCCATTTTTTTCAACATACTTTTTGCAGTGAAAGGCACAAAACTGTTAGTTTTTCTGTCATTTAAGATATCAAGGATTTCATCTAAAATTGCAATTGTTTCAGCCAAACTGTTCTTTTCTTTTTCCAAAGAAATAGTTCTTTCGTGAAATACGTACATCAAGGATTGCACAAAAAACAATCTTATTTCATTAAAATCGTCATCAAAAAAGTTGTTTATGATGACTGGTACAGTTTCTTGAGATTGGAAATAAGACTTGAGGGCTGGATACATTTGCAGAACTCTGTTTACACAAGGAAACAGAGACAGCCATCTGGTTTTGGAATGATAGAGTAATTGCCTATATTCGACCTCCACAAAATCACAAAAGCTTTTCAACTCTTCAGTGCGAACAGTATAAATTGAAAAGTAATTGAAAATTTTCAAAATAACTGACTCAACATCAATTAAAAGTCCTTTATCCAAACCATTTTGGATACAGTTATGAAGGACATGAGCAGGGCATCCGGCTCCTAGCAACTTTGGGTTGAGATCATTTTTCAGGAAGGTAAATACGCTGGTCCCTTTACACCTGTTAATACCCCCAAAGTTAGTGTTTGTGTTGTCACCAGCAAAAGCAACACACTTGTCTTGAATTTTGAGCTTTTTCAATGTTTCAATTATGTAGCCTGATATTGTTTGTGCAGTCTCGTCAGGAGTGGATTTGACCTCAATTAATTTGGTAGTAAGACCGTCTTTGACAGGATCAAAATACTGAATTAAAATGGGAAATATTTTGACTGCCCCATGATTGCTGCCATCTGTGGCAAGCCCAAAACAGGAGATGCCATTTAAAACATCTACAGTTAGATCAATTGAATGAGGAGAAATTACAGAATTTATCAAAGCTTCAGCTTTTGTTTTAGCACAGGTTACTTCTTTTGCAATTTTAGAATCAGGGAATAATGTTTTTTGTAACTTACTGGAGCAGTTTAAGGAATTGTACGAATGGTGATGATTGACGGAGTGAAACGCCAAGGTAGCTTCTGCAGCACGCACTTTTTCTTCATGTTGAGTGTCCTTCGGCTTGAAAAATGACTGTATATTTTGTGTAGATTCAACTGATTTCAAACTGGTTTTGTGTTTGTTGGTGTTAATATGATATTCCAAATCCAGTGCTCCTGTGAAACAAACAGACTTCTTAGTGACATTGTAATAATTCACTTTTACAGTAGCCTACGGTACATCCGAAATTGAATCTTTTTACTAAATGCAAGAAATTATGCCTTGATTGCCTTAAGGTTAGGTTAATTTAGGTTGCATTGAGATTTATCTGGTTGGTATTAGTTGTAATTATCGGTTTGTAGATTCAAAGATAGGATAGGATAAGATTGGTGAGGTCAAAAAGTGACTCTAAAACCCTAACCTAACAATACCTAACCAATTTCAATCTATTATTACCTTACCAGGCTCATATTAAGTTAACATAACCAAACACACAACCTGGCCTAATCAACCTAATATATTATACAATAATTTTTTACCTAATCTGATCTAACATTGTATCTAACTACATCAGCTCAGCCTAACCTTTTTTAAACAAACATTGTAGCCTACTATAAACAATCAACACATAGGGCCTAACCTAAAATACGATATTTTATGTAATTGATTAAATTTACAAGGATCTATTAAGAAATCTTGAATTTCTTACCTTTGTGAGAGATTGAAATGTATGTTCCAGCAGGACAAACTTTACACTCAGCTTCTGTGTCGCTCCTTCCCTTCCTGAAACTTGGAAACCTTTCCTGGAGTACTTCATTGAAAGTACAGCTATATTTTTTACGTTTAACTTTTTCTTTGTCCTCCATTTAAGCAATTGTAGCATGTAACAAATGAATTTTTACCCACATGACCTATTTCCTTTCAAAAAAGTTTTTCCCGGTTTTTCCGACGTTTTCCGCGGAAAACGGTTATCATTTCCTTAATCAGCGCAAAATTTCCTACATTTTGATAAAAAAAATTTGATTTCGGGAGGAGTAGGCTACTGGAAAGTAAACATTTACCCCAAGGTCGACAGTGTAAAAATTGTTTTGAAAGATGATAGGCAAGGGCTGCAGAAAGATAAGCGAGATTGAATAGCTGTTCATTTAAATACTGCAAAAAATTACAGTTGTATACTTAATAAAAATATTTAAAACTTTACATTTTCAGTTTTGCTTTACTTTTGGACCTGATGAACAGACTTGCATTTTGGATCCAATGCAACTAGGCTATTTTAGCGAATTTCCTCTATAGGGAAGAAGCTATTACCATAGGTCTCATGGTAAGACCTAAGCCCCAGACCATGATAACTTTTCGTTTTGCAACCCCCAGAAGTAAAAAACACCCTTCGTTCAAATTTTTAGATATATATATGTATATATATCTATACATATATCTACATATGTCTCTGTTAGCACGATAGCGGCCGTAAAAATGGTCCGATCTTGATGAAATTTGGTACAGACATGTAAAGTGGTAATCGATTGGACGATTGGACCACCGGAAGGGGGGTTAAAGGGGGATAAACCCCCTCAAAAATGGGTTTTTTGAGCTTTTTACATAGAAAAATAACATTTATCAAATATTTGTTGGTACCATTGAATTCAGCTCAAAAAAACAAACAATTTGGTATCTTGAATCACTGCTCTATGTCCATTGGTTACCTAGATATTGAAAGTGGTAAACACAGTACGTTGTCCCAATGTTAACCTTATGGGAAATAGGTAAAATTCTATATCTGGTTTATTTCTCAACATACCTTGATAAAACGAGGTAAATGGCTTCTTATAGTTTAGATCTACTAAATATTGAATTAAAACCAACCAGTTTAAACATACCTGTAGCAGCAAACCTGCATACTCATTCCCCATGTTAACCTTATGGAGCTTACAAAAACATGTCAAATCTCGCTATGATGTTAGATTAAAATATATTGTTTTGCATTTGAAATTCACTGAGTATGCAGGTCTGCTGCAACGGTGGTATTATTTCAATTTTGGGCACTTTGAACTGTAACTAAATTTGATATTTTGGACACTAGGCTCAGGATTTTAGTTTTGGATCAATGTCTGTTAGATGCAATGAAACAAATTTAAGAATGTAAATGGGCCTATAAGTTGCCGGGGATCATGATCTACCTGTGTGTAAGATTGATGGTCAGTTTTGAAAGATTTGTGTTTATTTCTTAGACTTCACCTTAGTACAAGGCAGATATAGTACAGAAACCACCTCCTTCTTAAAATATTTACATGGATTTCTTAACTATTGCTTTGTTCTAGGTGAGCTCACTTAAAATGACAGAAGTGTTTGAGCTGCCTCATAATCTTGAGCTTATAAGTGAAGAAAAAAGACCATCACTGTATGGATGTAGCAGTATGAATACTTCAATCTGCAGTGACTCCACCATAGATTTAGATGATTTTGATCAGATTCACTCAACAATGAAAGACTCGAGTTGTGAAAAGAAAGACACTAAACCTCTGCAAAATAATTTTCTAGACAAAGATCAGACTGAACAAGCTTTAGATATGAGAGTAAATGAAGTAGAAACACCAGAACCCTCCATCAAGCCCATGAAACAAGCTCATCCTGCATTCAATAAATCTGTATCAATGCATGATGTTTCAAACATTGTAACATTAAATCTCACAGCAAAGTCAAATACAGTGTCTTGTGAAACAATTAATAGTCATTCCCTAGCCTCCACAACGAAATCCAGAGATTCGGGATTTCAAAGGTCTCTCAGCTGTCTTAGCCTAAGGAGCGGGAAAAGAAGTTATGACCATGTACAGAGTAAAGTCAAAGCCTACATAGATAATATTAGAGAGACAGAGGCTTTGAATAAAAAAAATAAACTTTTGAAAAATCTTGAAAAAACTAGCGAACCAACTGTAGAACCAACTGTAGAAGCGGTGGTTGATGATTCGGAAGATGTTGTTGAAAAGGATGATTTGATTAAACAAATTCAGGAATTAAAACATGAACTGCATGAAAAATCTCTTTACATTGATGCACAGCAGAGAAACTACAACAGGCTATTACTCAAGTTTGCAGAAGCAAGAAACATAATTGATAACTTGAGAGTGCAATCGATGAGTTACAGTTACAGTTACGAAGATGAATCAAAAAATCAAATTTTGTTGTCGAGTAATACCAATTTAGATACATTTGACTACAAATTGAGCAGAAGTTTTAGGCAGTTGGGTTCTTCCATTAAAGAAGAGGATGCATCAGAAACTGCAAATGAAGTTCTTAAAGAAACCTTCAATCCTCGTGGTCATTCATCACCCTACGAAAAGAGTTTAAGTCCAGTGAGTAAAATGTTTTCAAGCTCTTCACGTCTGGATAAAAATTACCAACCATTGATGAATCCAAAACAAAATGAACATCACTGTAGGTCTCGAGCACACGACACCAGCAAAAATGAGGTCTTAACTTCTAACTTTGATGCCAGCAAAAATGGTTTTAAATCGAATAATCAGTCAAATCTTTTGCAACAACAACCATTGAGTATTGATCTTCCCAATGACGATCCATTTGATAAGGTAAGTTAAAATATTTCCTAATACAGCAACTAGTTTCTGGGATCAAATATTCAGTGGGGTTTTCGACACAGACCCATTTACCTAAACTTGTGATCCAACCAATAGAACAAACTGATGTTTTCTATCCGTGGATGAATCATGAAGTGAAACTCTTTAGACCAGTAAAAACTAAAATTCCTCACCAAATTTCTATTTTCATGGTCAATTTTACTGATTTAAAAATTATGCTCTGTTCTTATTTTAAATTAACTATCTGAAAATAAAATCATATTTTATTCCAATCACATCCCAATATATTGTAAAAATGTATAAATTCTATAACATAGTAATCTCAATTACTCGTTCATGAATTTGTTCATCATTGCAGTACTTTCAAGTTTTATTGTTTACTAGCCGATGGTAACTGCTTCGCTGGGTTCAAAATTGTTGTACAGGCTTTAATTGTAGTTCCAAAGGACATAATTTAAAAGCAATAAGCATTATAACATCTAATCTTTTGTAAAAATTTGTTATATTTTTATGTTTCTCCAAACATATATTTGAGAAAAGCGGGGGTTGCATATTTGGTGGTGGCAATCTTAGTTTCCCTTTCAAACAGCATGTATTCTGCATTTCCCTTTTGAATTTCTTTGCTATGTAATAACTCTCAAGTTTTGTCCTTCTTGCCAATTACCACATGCTGGTGTTCATCTTGTCTGGAGGTCAGGTTTTCTACCCCTATGAATTTCTTGAACCCTTAGACACGCTTCTCATTCTCCCTCCCTCTTATTTCCTCGTGAAACCTATCGTCTTTGCGATGAGATATGGGATTGCAAACGTTCTCTTGTACGCGTTGGCATTTTCTCATCTTATATTTAAGCATCTTAAGAATTTGAAACAAAATAAGTGTAACACTACATTTTTACATTTTATCATACCTCATGTTCTCGATAACACAACCTAACAATTAAAATAATCCAAATAATTTAAAACATGATTAAAATAGTATATTTTGCAACTAAGTTTGACGGGTTCAAGATCGTGTTTCAAATTCGAGACAAAGTCGGGAATTCGAAACAGTCGAGAGCTGCAAACCCTTCCAGCTGAGGTTCAAACACTATTTTTCACTACACTAAACAATGAAATAAACACTATATAACATGTCAAGTCAGACTATCCAACTTTATTTGGCACACTTAACAACGAACCTTTAAAATTAATTGTGAGCGAGACAACTTCTTTCCATGGTTGCTAAGCAATGATAGCAATGAAAATCATGATTTGGAACCTATTGAATGCCTTTCAGTTAACACATTCGCTGCTGTAGACGTTCTGGAATGTCCAGGTGGGACGGCACCAGGAGCTGGTGACGTTCCGGAACGGTTCCGTGCATTATTGTTTTAATGTTGACCTGGACAACTCAGCTTCTCAGGAACACTCAATACATATTTGCCGCTTGTGAGGACTTACTTTTCCCACACTTTTTACAATATTAGTTTTTTAGGTTGTATTTTTTTATGTATAAGTAATATAAATGAACCCTCTATATTTCAGCATATACCAACATGTATTATAGGAATTTTAGCAGCGAATGTGTTAAGGTTAAGTTCACACGTTGTTTCAAGCAAATAAATAATCAGCCGATTTTTGGCCCGAGGACTGTATTTTTTCGGCCCTCTGACAAAAATAGCTGTTGTCGGCCTGCACATGACATACATTAATCAGGTTTTTTTGTCGTTGTGTGGTGAAAATATATTTACTATATCACCTGTTGAGAAAAATAATTGTAGATGCTGCATTCTGTTGTTGGTAACCAATGTAACTACTTCAAATAAAACCGTATGTTTTAATACAGCCTAAAGCACTTCCAAAGTACTTGACATCGCTCCTTTGTGGACGATCCTGTGCCTAAGCCCCAAAAATATCGAAGCCCAACCAACCATAGTGCACATCATGAGATTCCAAGCTTTAATTTGTCACCTGATCAAGGGCCTACGCGTAGTTTTGACTGTAGCACGTGACATACCAACACACAACTCATATACCGGGTGTTCAAAAAGTCCTGGATCGGCTTCGTAATTTTTTTAATATTAAATATTGACCTACGAAACTTAAAACATGTCTCTTGGACACAAAATACTTTAGCACTTATCTAGTGACCCCCTACCTCATCAGGGGGATGGCCTACTAGGAGTCAGAAGAAAATCTTAAATGTAAGCATAGATTGATATGTACATCAAATTAAACCTCCTTTTGAGTTAAATACAATGCCGCAATCCGAACTCAAACGGATCACTTAATCCAAAATGGTGGCCGTTTAAACTTTTCTCAACTGCAACTTTTTTCCAGCTTGAAAATTCGATTTCAGATGTTCTAATGTCCGTTCAAGATGCAGTTTGCAGCTTCACATTATGCTTTATTACCTCTTTACAATGACATACACACCGACCTATGCACAGCCTATGGCATAATCCACTTCCATGAGGGACGTACCTTAAAGGATGTCTTACATGGATGATGACCAGCATTGGTAGTGCTGTAAATTATTTTGAAGAGTATGAAGTTCTCGAAAAAATGCCGCAAACCGCATCTCGAAAGGACGCTTAGAACGTCTGGAATCGAATTTTTAAAGTAGAAAAAAATTGCAGTTGAGAAAAGTTTTAAACGGCCGCCATTTTGGTTTAGGTGATCTGATTGAGCTCGGATTTGCGGCATTGTATTCTACTAAAAAAGGGGTTTAATTTGATGTAGGCTACATATTAACCTATGCTTGGATTTAAGATTTTCTTCTGACTCCCAGTGAGGAGGTAGGGGGTCACTTAATACATGCCGAAATAGTATTTTGTGTCCTAGAGACATGTTCTAAGTTTCATAGGTAAATATTTATGATTTAAAAAATTATGGAGCCGATCCGGGTATTTTGGACACCCGGTATATATATGTAAAACAAAAAACTCAAAATACGAGGTACGTTCGGAAAGTATGTTCTGTTTGGGAGCAAAAACATTCTCAATGCATTTTTATTATATACATCTAAAAGAGCGTACCTTAAACTAAATTTTTACATAGTTCCCACAATATTTAGGCACTTGTCATATCTAGGGAGAAGCTTTTCAATTCGTACTGAAAAGAATTCTGCCGCCTATGCACACAGCCACCCGCTGACGCCATATTTAAGTTCATCCTCATTCACAAACCAACAAAGGTTACAATGGTGTACAGAAGAGTTTGTGAAATTTGTGGGAAACACTCAGAGAGATTAGTAATTTTGAATTTCCTTTTTTCCCCAACTGTATCATTGATTTTGGGAATGAGATCGTCAGTAACGACAGATGGATGGCCATGGCCACTCCTCTCTTCATCGTGGACATTAGTGCCACCATCTTTACAGTTTGGGAAAAAAAGGAAATTCAAAATTACTGATCTCTCTGAGTGTTTCCCACGAATTTCATGTACTCTTCTGTTTACCATTGTAACCTTGGTCGGTTTGTTAAGGACGATGAACTTAAAGATGGTGTCACCGGGTGGCTGCGTGCATAGGCGGCAGAATTCTTTTCAGTACAAATTGAAAAGCTTCTCCCTTGATATGACAAGTGCCAAATATTGTGAGAACTATGTAAAAATGTAGTTTAAGGTACGCTCTTTAAGATGTATATAATAATAATGTTGTAAATGCATTGAGAACTTTTTTACTCCCAAACGGAACTTACTTTCCGAACATACCTCGTATATATAACAGAATATATTCTCAAATATATTCTATATACTTTTTTTGTATACACATTTACATCTGGTATGTGAGCCCACATTCACCCATCACCTGACCTGTATTTCACATGCTATTGGCAACCTTATCCTCAAGTAAAATTAAGCAGTTCACTTTTGGACTTGCATTTAATTATTGAAGTGTTTTTACCAAGGCCTGGTATGACTAATGAGTAAACTGCATTGTGATCTTGTGAATTATTTGGTTGACTTGATAGATTGATAATTGTGGGGGAAATTCATGATACTGATGTCTGTTTAGAGATTAAGTGTTTGTTTACTTTGCAGATAAAAGCTCTCTACTGACAAAAAGAGATAATAGATGTGATTTTAAATCGCTAATGCTTAGCAAAAGTTAAAGTTTCATGGCTAAGTAGAATCATCCATTTTACATACACGTATTTTTTTAAACATGGCTATAAATATTTTTGAGAACATGAATGATTGACTCCTTGGGTCAATAAAAAAAATCCTTACTTAAAATACACCTTGGATTATCTGGATCCCAGATACCCAGGCGAGGTTGAGAAATGTAATTACTGTGAAAGTATAGGTTTCTCTTGAGTTTGGAATTCTCAGATGCAACCGCAATGTGCTTGCAAAATAATTTCATGAACTTTTTCATGCTTTTCATGCTTTTTCCAGCTTTTGAAAAGCTTTGAAAAAAATATAACTTTTATTAGGGAACACCCATAAGGAGCTAACAGTGTTGGTTTTTTGCAAATTATTGCATTTTCAGTAAACATTTATTTTTAATCTGGACTTCTTTGTTTTTACAGGTTAAAAAGTGGCAGGCTTCGCTCCCAAGTATCAACTTGTTGGGAAGCTACAGTTCATCAGACTGTGAGGGTCCTGAACAAAATTTGTCTCTCTGCACAACATACATCAGCTCCAAGAATAATGAAGGCATTTTGTTAAATACCAATACAATGGAAAATGAGAATGAAATAAGCAATTTATTGTCCCAGGAGCTACGAAGTAAGTGTATTATTACAGAAACTGATATGAACAAGGAACAGTCACTGAAAAATAACCAGGTTGTCAATAAAACTTTTAAAGAAGAGCGAAGGAATGTGTATGGGATTTCTAGAAAGATAAGTGAAGAAGATGTGTCACTGTACAAAAATAATATCACAGCCTTGAAAAATAGGTGTGAGCTCATTCCTAAGCACAAAAACACATCCAACAAACCCTTAAATTGCATTAAGGGAGGAATGACCTCTACAGGATTTGCAAGCAACCGTATAAATTTGCCTCCTTCCCATTCTAAAGATTCATCATTGTCAGAGGATGTATCAACTCACCTGCCAAAGACATCATCATTGTCTAACTGTAGGATTAACAATTTAGAAAACGACAACAGTGATGATAGTTCGAGCATCTCATCATCGGTACTCAGCTCTGATTCACCTCCATCTTCAGGATCAAACAAAAGAGTAAAAAGGAGACTGTATTTTGGTGAAGATGAAGTTTCAAAGAA
Source organism: Flexamia atlantica (assembly GCA_035578135.1). NCBI lineage: Eukaryota > Metazoa > Arthropoda > Insecta > Hemiptera > Cicadellidae > Flexamia > Flexamia atlantica. Next base: position 30,690,842 of record JAQJVK010000008.1, on the reverse strand, counting down.
AGTTCCTAAAATAACCAAATCTAAGTCATCGCAAACCACTTTCGTTCTCAGGGAGCCAAAGTTAAATTTCATACCACATTTTGAAAATTGCAAATCTCAAATGATCTCAAACATTCACTCTCACAAACACAAAGAAACCAGTCTTGAACATAGGGATTCAAAAAATAATCCCATGAAAACTGAATCTAGTCAAAGAAAAGCATGGAATGCAAGAAATAATGCTAACTTTTATGTCTGCAAAGATTTCAATTTTTCTGTAAGTATGAAAAGCAATTAAAATATTTTCACTAGAACTTAACATATTTAAAAAACGGTTAACAACCTTATTTAAGTTTTTGTTTACACAAGTTTGTGACTAAATTGAAGACTTCCTAGAATTGTAGCGTGCCAAAATGTCATTTTTCGAGGTATAAGAAATAAGAGCCGGGAGTATAATGCTGAATTATATGATTGTTTTGTGATATAGCCTATACTTGTAATACAGCTTAACTAACTATGAGATATTAAAACTACCTAAGCATGGTAAAAAATAAAAAATATGTATTTTAAAATGTAAATTATGTGCAAAACAGTGGATCAAAGTCTTGTAAAATGAAAATATATAGATAATTTAATTTATGATTAGTGAAGTAGGCTGTTCTAAAAACTGTTAGCATCCTATAAAAAATTCTTTATTGACATTTAAATTTATACTAAAAAATATATTTTATTACATTTAGAACTGTCAAATAAATTGTAATGCTACATGAAGAGGATTTTGGTTGTGACAGTGCACCAGTGGACAAGGAGCCACCTGTCGTTGAGTGGGCATGGAAAAGGGATTGAGTATTTGACTTCTTATTTTAGTAATAAGGACCTAAGTGAGTATGAAAATCCATGTCATACCCTCGAGGTTGTAAGACAACTTAGGAGTGGGGCGGTGGATCCATGGAGAATATGTGAAAACCTCATTCTCATTCATTCCTAGATTATGAATTGTAAAAATAAGTATATATTTTCAAATTGATGCTAGATAATGACTATTCACCATCACCAGTTATTGTTGGGACCATTTTGCAATAATTTTGATGAACTAAATTGTTCTACCGCTATCTCGGATCGACCATTTTTTTAAATAAGGTGGTATTAAGGCATTTTTTCCAAGTATCCTGAAGTATTCAGTTTATGCTGAATACGTCACAAAATGTTTTTAATTATGACATTTTGTTTGCTATACATAAATATTTTCCTATTTAAATACTGTAAATAAATTATAAAAAGTCCAAATATCATGGGAATTAGAGTAATTTTTAAAATGATTGCGGCATTGCACTCAGTGTAAAAATCTAATTTGAAATTGAATTGGTTTTTTTTTTAAACGGGCGTAAGTCCTAAAAAGTAAACTTTTGGAAAACAAGAAAAAACTGTTTATTTTCAGAAGGGCATAAGTCCAAAATGCCATTTAACACTTTGTTGACATACGTCCTTTAAAACAAATCACAGAAATGCAATGCTGATTTCTTCTATAAACGTTCATTATAGGTACGCCCTTTCAAAGCAAATCGATGTATAGAGTTGAGTAGAGTACAAAACCACCAAAAACTGAAAATTAAAAAAATCGGACTTACCCTTTTTGAAAAACCCCGATTCAATTATGGATCACTAAAACACCTTCACATGTAAAAAAATTGGTATTCAACATGGCAAATCTCAGATGGAGGCTGAAAATGACCACCCAGCCAAAATGAAGTGCGCTAATAATTAGTAAAAAATGTGAAGGTGTGGTTTGGAATGGTTATTTAAAAATTTAGAGAGGACTATCATGAAAACACTGTTTTGAAATTAAAGAAGGTTTCTTGATCTTTGTTTTAAAAACCATATTTTATGCACACAAGTTGTATTTTTTAACATGTAAAATCCCTTACACAAAAGATAAAGGCATTCAATTTAGTTGGTGTCTTTGTTAGTTTCTGAAACTAAGATTGAAACCTATTTTTGTTAATTTGTTTGAACTCTTGCACTACAGTACAGTGAATTGATGTTTTATTCATGATTGTGTTCATAATTTTAGTGGATTCACGCCTCCATCACCTAATTTGTCGACCTCTTTGGGGCACAACATGGATTTTCATAGTCACGAAAGTGTGTGTTCTGAAAAGTTGATTTCCCTTTGAACCTAGTCAGAAGGTTCTTGTTAAAGGGTACATATTAAATCAGTATTTATTTTTTCCAGAAAAATGCTTCACTAATGGAGTGCATCAAAGACATGGAAGGACTGGTCTCCAAGGGTGCGTTGGTCATCAGGTCAGTTGTAGACCGTAACAACATTTCTTGTTAGTCGATTTACTTTATTTTATACTTTTACCACCTAATTGTGCCATATTTGTAACTGTATAGTGTAAATAGTTTTTACAAATTTTTTATTTCTGATACTATTTTATTGTGTCAATATTTTCGCCTATTTTCTTGTTTTTATTAATTAGTCTAAGTGCTCTCTAATGTCTGTTTTACTGTAATCTGTTTTTAATGCTGTTTTTGTGCCATATTAACCATATAACTTGTTTTGTGTTTATTTATAATGTGATTGTAATATTTTTAGTAGTTTTACAGTAGAGTCCTGTCATTCCAAACCCACAATCCACTTATTCTCAACAGATTTTAAGATGAAATAATTTCATATGTGAAGATTGCAAAGCACAAACTGGATGGAATTGGTTATCACAATGCAAAGTCACAGCTGTAAAATACGATACCAATTAATTTTTGTTGATCTACAATCGCACTGTGTAATCGTGGCCTTAAATGATATTTTTATCTTATCCTTTATCTCGGCCAGAAATGATGACTGGCTTACTATCTGCCGTTAATGTCAATTGCTATGGTTTAACTTAGTCGGAAGGACCAATCAATACGTTTGATATCAGCAGGAATGGCAATCACTAACCTTTATCTTGGCTTTATTAGCGATTTCACATCATTATCCTCAATATTGATTGATTTTACTCATTCTCTGCTTATTCTGAATTCTTTGCCAAACCAAACTGGGCCAGTCTCAAGTGGTTCTGAAGATCAGGACTCTACTGTATTAAATTATTTTTGTTTGTGTTATTTGGTGTATATTTAAGTACAAAATTAATTGAATGTTGGCATTTTAATAATTGTAAAGACCTAAAAAGAATATTGTAAAATTTTATTGTCGCCGAAGATTAAAGAGAAGCAGTGTATTCATTCGTTTTTCTTTAGTATAAGCTTTTCATATTTCAAGTTGGCTTTGTGAAAGAACAACTTGTTTATCACAAATTGCATATATGAAACGATTCCTATCACCATTGTAAAGTTTTGAGTAAAACTTGCATCCTTCTTAAAAATTTAGAATTGTGTAACTGTAGTGGCCAGTAGCATTGGTCTGACATAAGTTTAATTATATTGTTATATCATCATTCTATATAAAAATCTTGTGATATTTTTCATTAATGAATAAATTATTTCAATTATCTACCATACCAAAGACTTGGTTTATGTTGTTGTCATAGGGTGTACGAGCACACAAAATTATTTCTTCTTATTATCGATTGTATTTATTAATATTGTTATTATTGTTTTAAAGATTTTTTAGGTTTTATGGATAAAAACCAACTTCTGGTACCGATTGAATCTTATAAAGTTTAATCAGCAATACAAATCATCAGAAATTATATGAATATACATATCGCTGCCGCCAAATGTGACTTGTGTAATCCGTTTTCTGCACGCAGTTGGCTTAACTTCTTCTTAAGTCATTAATATAAAAATTGGAATTCATTAAGTTCAGTTCACTTCAAGTAGGCTTTAACCCCCAATTTTCTGAATACCTGTCTAACCAAACTTATAGCTGCAACAGGCTTGTTTTCACGTCTACCTCCGTAATGCCATCAGTTTGCCCTTCTTTTAACTTGGTGCACAACTCTGATGGGGGCTGCCGTTACTGTTGGAGTTTTCTCCATGCACCGTGTCCACATTTTAATGAGTTATCAAGCACTTTAATGCAGAAAATGTTCTTGTAATGGAAGTCACATTTGGCGACAACAATCACATTCGGGTGGGGGGGGGGGGAAGGGGTGATGTTCATTCCTCCTTAGCTTGACTATAAATTACACTGATGAATGGCATCATTCATCAGATTCCCACGGCATTTTTATGTATGCAATCACATGGACGCACACCTAGTCTCTACTCATCCTTGAACAATGCCTCTGCTGGATTAAACATTGAAAAGTGCAGCCAAAATGCAATTACTGTTTGGCAGCGAACTACTCTGAGTAAGGTGGTGTAAAATAAAAAAGTAAAAATGCTTTGTCTGTCTTCAAAATGTTGTTGGAAAATAAGTAAAATAACATATCTTATAAGTTATAAACTGATTTTTCATAATTGAGGTTTTTGAGAGAGCCGGGCTTGAAGTTGTGCAGGACATAAAATTTATTAAAGTCAGACCTGAGGCAGAAGCCTTGTCATCCTCAGTGCTTTTTTGTCCATAAAATATATCATGGATTATAAATGTTATGTACTGATGATTATAATAACATTGTTTTATCTACAAACCACATGAAAAAAGCCGTTGGGCAGCGTGTGAACTGTAATCTTTAATGTTTAAGCCATCAACAAAAAATGTTTTTTAACTAAAGTTTTCAACATTATGTTTCAAAATGTGATAACAATGCATTTAATTGTCTTTGTATCTTTTATTTTTTATGAAGAGCTAAGTCTGTTTGGTGCTTTCTAAGCGCTTAAAGATTTTTATCTCAATTTGTTATTTTTTTATAATTTTATAGTAACAACCAAATAAATTATATGTTCTTGTAAGCCTTATGGAATTTATGGATTGTCAGGAAAAAAAATAAAAAACCTGGTGTAAAATAAATAACCTTCATTTTGCTAATTTTTACTGAACTTTGTAACACATATATTTGATTATTTTTAGCTCTTATTATAATGAAATTATACCAGTCCTGTAATTTGTAAACTTTTTTGGACCAGCGAATAATTTGTGTCTCCTAAATAATTATTATTCTTTCCTATTGTCTTTTTTTAGTAGTGTCAGTTTTATTATTTTGAAAAATTATTTTTGTAGTGATAAGCTGAGTTAATGAATTGTGCTGGTTGTTTTGTGTAGCTTAAGTCTGTAAAATTATTTTTTGATCCCGGTGACATTTACTATATAATTTCTTGGTGATATTTTTATATTACCCTTCTAAATAATAAATGTTAATTTCTTTATCCTTAACTTAATAGAGCTCAAAAAGATGTTCATCATATTCTGGATTTTATAAAGCACAAGTTAACTAATATCTTGGCATTTGGAATGGAACCTTACTCAATCAAAATTTATGTGGAAACCTTACAAAAGTTTAAATAAGTTGCATCAACTTCCCATGTTTCTCATTGTTATGAGCAAGAATTAATGCTCTAATCATAATTTTGAACACTTAGATGACATACTTATAGATTTGTTGTGGGACTTGCAGATCATTGATAACCTATTTCATTTTTTAAGTTTTCACCTTATATGAAGTAAAACCAATATTTGATTGTATGGGTGTCATCAGTACTAAAAATGCACAAAATTCCATTAATTACAAATTGAGAAATTGTTATTTGGACCATTGCTAATTTTTATATTGCCCTCCAGAGTGAGGGTACATGGGAATTACCAAGACGTTGAGTCTCTTTTGGCTTTGCAAACATCCCAATTTATAGTCCCATTAATTGGTGTACTGCTTGTGTAGTAAAATTTTTTACAAAATGTTTTTCCTGACTTTTTGTGTGTCAATTATAGTTTTAGAATGTAGTAACAGACACAATGGGAAGTTTTTAAAACAATTCTGATGCATATTTACCGAAATTTGCTATCTAGTCTTTATCTTATCACATAATGTGATGCTATCTTTGAGTGATTATTTGTACAGTTCATCAGACATTGCACTGATTAGCTAAACACACAAAAGCACACATTTTAATAATATGTTATTGAAGTTTTTGTCTTAGATATTTAAAGAAAGTAAATAGTAGGATAAACTCAGTGTTGTTATTTTGTATACATTACCTCTCTGACAAGTGTGCCAAACTTTAACAAAGCACAATAAGTCATAAATAGAACAATACCTTGGACTAATGAGATCAATTATTTTAATTAGATAATATTTATAAAGTATACACATGTTGAGTGGTTGGTTGTTATAGTAGTTAACCTTGTCATGTGTTTTACTTTTTTATTCGAGTCATTAAACCAAAGACCTATAGTCATTGAAACAATTATTCCTGTCATAGTTATGTACGATTTTAATTCTTACATTCATGTTGTTAAGAATATGTTTTAAAGTAAGACCGTCTTTCGTGTAATATTCTGCTGAGAAATAAGAATCTCATTTTAATGTTTTTCTTCTGTGTTGCATGTTTTAATAATATACAATGTACATACAGTAATGCATTTACAATATTCCATGCCATATGTTGAAATAAAGACATATTTTGCTAAGCTATTTTTCTTTTTTTCATCCCTTTACATAAAAACTTAACTTGCCCTTCACTTTGAAAACTTAAAATGAAAAATAAATGTTTTAAATTGTTCCATTCCTGTAGTTATCACAACTCATAGGGCCAGAAGCAGGAAAGTTTGTTGAGTGTCATGTCCTTCTTGCCAATAAATGAGAACATCCCCGTTGTAGCAACCTGCATGAGAAGGAAATTTTAAATGCCTAAATGAATAGTTCAACAAAAGGCAAAACCTGCATTCTAAGGAAATTTTAAATGCCTAAATGAATATTTCAACAAAAGCCAAAGCCTATGAAGGAATAAGCAACATAAATTGATCAAAGTATTTTTAAAATCCAATTGCCATAAACGTCAAGAGGATTTTCTTCACATAATAATTTAATTAGATCTCCTCAGTGAGTTTGGGTTAAATATGAAAACAAACGATGCAGCCGATGTTTCAGCTATCGCAGGCTCAGGCGCAAACTCTGGAATTAATTTGGGAGGATACTCTGTTAAAGGGTTGTATACATTTAACCCCACATTTTAGAGGGGGGCAATTAATGCTAAATACCTCCTCCTATATTGCCTGCCTATAATCCGTTTCCAGTCTAGGCTGTAAGGTTGTCTCTTTATTGTATCAATCAATACAATGCCTGAGATAATTTCTTCATTCTGGTTAAAAAGCTTGCTAATATTTTTACTATCATGTTTTCTCCCACAATAAACTGATTTTAATAAATTTAGGAGTTGTTGGAAAGAGCTCGGCATGAAGTAATGAAAGATATATGTTTATGAATGATAGACTTCATGGAAGTGCACTGGACGACCTAAAGTTTTGTATTGCTCCATAATATTTAGCGTCGAAACATACATTTCAAGAAACAGTAAATTGAAATAAAAATGATTTTAACAGGAGGTCATTAAATAAAGGATGAATGACTAAAGGCTACTGAACAAGTGCATGTCCAATAGTACACAATTAAAACTTGTCTATTGCCAAAGTAATCATATTTCTGATTAGTTTAGTAATACCGAAGGGAGAAAAGAAAAACAAAGCCTTCTTTAAAAATATATTATTGTGAAAATTTTATTACAGAGTGTAGCCTTATTATTGGGCTTTAAGATTAAAAATGAAAACTATTGATTCATCATAATTAAAATTAAAAAAAAAAATTTAAACAATGGTCGTTAATTTTCATTTTTAATTAACTTTTACTATGTACAATTTTACTGAGGAAATTCTATCTATATAAATTTACATTTTTGAAAACTTAACTCTAATCTGAGATCTTATTGTGCTCCTTAAACCTTTCCCAACTAAATCAAAATAAACTTTTGCTTTGTAAAACAAACTTTTGCTTTGTAAAACAATTCTTTTCATCCAACTCATAAAGAACACTATGTTTTCATTATGAGTAAGAACCGCCAATGGTAATATAGACAACGAAATAGATACATTTTTACATTATCTAATTATAAGGATGAACTTAATCTTAATGGTTGTTTTCTTTACAAATAAGTGAGGATCTATGAATGTTTTCCTAATAATGCTAATGGTTGTATTCAAACAGAGAATACATTTCACGCCTGCAGAAAATATTTAATGGAATTGTCCCTATGAAACATTATTATTTTACAATAAGAAGTGTTAATCCACTAGAAAGCCTACCAGTGAAACCTACATTATTTACACAATAAACAAAAAGTACGATATTTCAGTCATAATCCATTATCAAAAGATTTAAACTATAAGTTTAATTCACTTCAATAATAATTTTTAATCTTAATTTATAATGGACCCGGGACGAAATTGCAATAGCTATTTGTTATTGGCATTAAAAACATTAGTTCACATAATGAACCCTCAGTCCCAGGTTTAATGAAACAAAAAGTTTTTTACACCAAGGTTAAATAGATTTGGCGGTTAAAAATGAGGGTGTTATTAAGAGTTTTTACAGCACGGAGAGCTTCGTTTGGACTATTAAAACACACCCGAGCATCTCCAGTGGGCTTTCCATCTTCGTTAAACCTCCTGATGATGTTATCTCGAGGTACAAAAAAGTCTTTGAAGAAATCTATGATATCTTGAACTTCAGCACGGTATGGCACATTCTCCATGGCGACAACACATCCTGGTTTGCCAAATGCATTCACGTTTTGTGTTTCCAACTCATGTTCAGAAGGCGGAGGATGATGTCTTCTGATTTCAGACGATTCTGGTGGTGGAAAGTGCCTACCAGGCCCTTCTGAATGTGGATAGTGTCCTCTTCCTCTTCCTCTAGAGGGAAAGAATCCTCTCCCTCGGCCTCGAGGAAAACGAGGATACGCGGACATTCCTCGAGGATGTCGAAAGTTAGGGCGGAATTCTTGGTGGTGATATGGTGGGTAATCTTCCTGCGAAGGGTCTTGTGGAGGCATGGGGACACCAATAGCCTCCATAAGTTCTTCTCTGGATACAGGAGCAACTGATACTACACTTCTACCCATATGTGTACCGTTTTTACTCAATGCTCTTTCCACTTCTTCGACTGTATTAAATTCACAGAAAGCGTCCCCTGCAGGTTGCCCTTGTTTGTTCAACATGATGTGTATCTGGGTTGGAGCAAGGCCTTCATCAGAAAAGAAGTCCAGAATGTCTCTATCAGTGACGTTAAATGGTAGACCTCGCAAAATAATACAGTCAGTTTCAAAGAAATTTGGTGGTCTCTTGGCAGGCATATTCTCATGTTCTGGCTCACCATCAAACCCTCTTTTGTTAGTTGGATTCGCCATCTGTTGATTATCAATGCGAGAATCTACATCTTCCTTTGGCATTACTGATTCATTTGTTGTATTTTCCGTTTGTTTAGGATGCCTATCATTTTCGTTTGTGGTATTTATGTGACCACTACCATCTTCTGGTTTAGACATACTGTTACTATTAGCTTTTTCTTCCTTACTTGAAGGATTTGATTTACCTTCTGATATGTTTTCCTGTTTAGTGCTTGAAGATTTATTTTTAGAATTATGATGGTCACTACTTGGTGGTTTTCCTGAACTGGGTGGTAGAGTTTGAGGTTCTTGTTCATATGACTCATGTTGAAATTCTTCATGAGGGTGATGTCTTCTGCTGCTCGGATGTCTTCTGTTGGGATCATCCCTGAAGTTTGTTTTTGGTGGATAGCGGCCTCCATCTCTAGGGTATGGCTTTTGATGAAAATCATCATGAGCATAAGGTTTTTTGTGAAAATCTTCTCTGGGGGATCGAGGAGGAAAGTCTTGTTGCCTCCTATCAAAACGGGGAGGGGCATTGGAGGCATTCCCACGATTAGACCTTGGGTCATAAGGTTTAAGATTTGGAGTAGGCAATAAGCCTCTCTTCTCAGATTGACTGAATCTTGGATCTGCTCTCTCTGAGCCAAACTCATATGGTGGGTAATTTCTCGAACTCTTCGGGCCTCTTATGTCCGGAGGTGTATAACCCATGTCTTTTGGCTCCATCATTTCTTCATCATTTTCTTCCATATTCTTTCTGTCCCTGGCTGCATCATATTCATGTTCATAGCAAGCTGCGACCCTAACTGGAGCATAGCCGATCAAAAGCCTAGAAGATCCTGCCAATGCTCTTCGTGCTTCAGATGGTGATTGAAATCTTACATAACCAGTGGTGTTTTTCCTACCTGTTCCTGACAAAACAAAAGCATCAGTAACTTTGAAACCCTTAAACAAATTATATATGTCTCTGTCTTTTGCAAAAGAAGGTACTTCATGTATAACCAAATCAGTAAAGGGTTCAGCTGGTTCGTTAGGTCTGATGAAACTTTCATTGTAATTTCCTTGGTAGCCTGAATTGTTCTCTAAATAGGTTTCTGATAACTCAGAGAAATCTGTGGCTTTATCAAAGATACTGTCATCTATATGTAGCACTTCAACAGGAGAATTGTTCAACAGCTGACCTGTTTTTTTAAGAGCCATATCTTTGAACATTACTTTAGCAAACTGCACATAAGCTATTCCTACTTTATTACCCTTTTTGTCAGTAATTATTTTGATACCCTTTTCAGGAATATGTAAACCTTGGAAAAATCTTCTAATATCTGCACTTGTTGTGTTCATAGTCATGTCCCTAATTTCTACACAAGAATTAGTGAACCCCGCTCTAGAATTGAGTGGGTCAAATTCTCTTCCAGGATAGTTTTGTGGAGGATAAGGCCTTTCACTTCTTATTTGAGATTGAGCAAAATCACTTTGCATTCTGGGATCGTGTTTCACATAAGGAGGTTGAAACTTTTCACTTGGAGCCATCATTGGTGGCCTCATAAACATTCCCATACTGTTCATTGAAGGCATTGTTTGCTTATCTACAGCATTCCCTATTGAAGGTATTTCTTGCATCTGCATCATCATAGATGGATCCATCGGTGGTCTCATACCAGGCCACCCAGCCATATTTGGGAATCTTCCAGCTTCATTTGGTGGCATGGCTTTAGGTGGTTCATTTTGAGGCATGAAAGTTTGATTCCTTCCAAACATAGAACTTTGCTGTGTTGTCGGTACTGTAGGTTGCTGAGGAGGAACTGGAGGAAATTGAGGAGGTCCGAACCTTCTCCCATCTTGGTCCTTGGGGATTTCCATCGGCATCAAGGGGAAATTTGGCGGCTGAGGCATAATAAGCGGTTGAGATGTCGGGATCACCTGTTGTGGGACCGGAATTTGATGAGGTGCCTGAATCTGTTGAGGGACAGTAGCTGGAGGAATGATGCTAGATCTTTGTGTTTGCGGTGGTGTAACTGGAGTTTTACTAATGCTGAATCCTACAGGAGTGGAGAGAAGTGGGCCGCTGGTTTTATCCACGGAGCCAGCTGTAACCCAGCCAGAATTACTAAATCCTGGTTTGCCTGGAGGCAAGGGTGGGGCCAATGTGGTTGGAACAGGGGCATCTTTTTCCACAGCAGGAGTAACTGTAGTATCATTGCTATTCTCCAAATGATTTTGCTCACTGCGATCATAGTCCCGTTTTCTGTCTTTCGATGTTCTGCGAGACCTATCTCTCGATCTGCTTCTATCCCTGTATCTTCTTCTATCCCGGCGATCTCTACTACGACTTCTGTTTCTCCTTCTCCGATCTCTATAACTGTCTTTACGTCTGTGGCTTCGGTCTCTTGATCTAGACCTATCTCTGGATCGATCTCTTGATTTCGACCTATCCCTGGATTTTGATCGATCTCTCGATTTGGATCGATTTTTAGATTTAGATCTCGACCGACCCTTACGGCCCCGTTTTCCATCTTTACTTGATACACTGTCAGTGTCTTGATCCTTTTTTTCTGTTTCAACTTCGGGTTTCGGCATGTCTGGAGTCGGAATAGCAGACACTGGGGGCATTGGTGGTGGCTTTATTTCTGGAGTTGCCGGTTTAGGTGCAGGGATCTGACTGATAGGAGCCATTGGAGGCATGGCAGGTGTTGTCTGAGTGGGCGTTGGTGGAATCTGAGCTGCCGGCATCACTGGTAGCTGTGCTGAAGGCATCTGCATGAATGTCTGGAGACTCAAACTTTGAGCTCTAGCAGTCTCGATGACTTTCTGCATTTCTGATCGTGAGCTCAGGAATAGTTTTATCTTCACTTCCTTAATCTTGCCTCCATCAGTAAGCATTGCTTGACGGGCATCTTCATCAGTACTAAAATAAACAAAACATTTTCAGCTTATTTTCATAATGTCTTAATGTCACAATACAGTAATACAAAAAAAATGCAGTGACAATATTAAAATTTACTTTTGGGAAATCCAAAAAACCCACAAGTGAGTTTTAAAAAATTTAAAATAATAGTAGTCCATTTCAGCTTTATCTGGAAATGTTCACTGTTTGCTTTAAGTCCAGAGAAAAAAAATAGGACTAATAATTTACAGAAGTAAGTTTTCAAGGTAATTTTTTTTACCCTTGAAAGAAACACAAACTCAGCTCTTGCTACTGTTACTGTTACAGCTTTTTAAAGACAGTCAAATGCACTAACTCCAAAAAAGCTGCTTGTGTAGTTTTTAAAATATAGAGTTACTGTTAACAATAACTCCCATTCTATTGTTTAAGAGGCTACAGTAGTAGAAGTGCATACAACAGGGTCAGACAGAAAAAACCAAGAAACAAAACAAATTTCCCTTCTGCTTTTCAGCAGAGAAACAAAACAATTAACATGCGCTGTTCTTACTTTTTAATATATTATCATTATTATTATTATTTATTCTTTGTTTGAAATTCATTTGGTGATAGTGATTTAATATTTTGATTTGGATTTATACAAACATTTGCCATCACTGATTAGTAGAAAACATGTTTTTTGTTTTTACTAATCAGTGATGGCAAATGTCCGCAAAAGTCCAAATCAAAATATTATTGTTCGTTACATCGTTACATTTCACATGCATTGCAAAAATAATTTTCCAGTCAAAGATACATTCAGGGACTTTGTTTCCTGATTTCTTCTATATTATTAAAATACTTTTCAATGAAAACTTAATTTTTGAGTTTTATTTTTTCTTGATAACACTTAAACATGCTCTAAAACTGGTCGAGGGAGGTGTTGATTGTTATTGTTGAATGTTGTTTCAACACCGGTAAAGAAACTGCGCTATGTTTTATTTTAACTCATTAAATCCAAAGATTGTTACCTAAATGCAATAAAGGCATCTCCGAGCTCGCCACCGACAATGTGGACACCGCCTTCGGGAATCGAAAGGCCTTGGAAATATTGGCGGATGTCCAATGCATTCGCCGACCACGGCAAATTCTGCAATCTGATAATCACGCTCATGATGAGCTGTGACTACCACCTGAAATGAAAAAGATTGATGTATTACAACTGTAAACTGTCCTTTGGGTTTTTATCTAATTTTTCATTTTCATTATAAACAGTTTAGAAATTGCTGCTACAACTGCAGAAAAAGCCAATGAAAAGTCTGGTAATTTCAGGCTTCCTCCGTTTTGCCCTTTTGAACAAACATTTTCACATAATTTTGGACAAAGCGGCTTCCAATATTTTGTATCTTGTCTTCAAACCACTTATAAAGGGTATCAGTTTCATGTAAATTAATGACCGACTTAAGTAACTAAGTACCTGGTGAACCGACCCTTGCTCGGTATTATTTCTTGTTTACTAGACCATCCAATTACTATAAAATTATTATTTATAGTAATAAATAATAAATAAATTGTAAATAAATAATAATTACAAATCCTTCGCTACTATGAATTTTAAAAATACTATTAAATAGTTCAGTCATAATTTTTATAAATACACTTTTTTATTACTCCATGCAATAATCTTTATCCCATGTAATGTATTTTTCCTAGATGGCTGTAGTTTGAAAACAGCTGTTAAGATTACTTTATTTGTTTACATTTTGTTGTTTATTTCATTGCTAGAATGGCAACTCATAAGACCCAATGTTGAATTTTTTTTACTTTAAAATTAATTTCATTTTGATATTAGATTTTCTCTGGCCTAGTAACCGACATGAAACTTGTGTTTGAGTAAGAAATTAATTATTTACAACTTTCAAGGAAATCCTCAGAGACTTTTTGGGATAATTGTGCAAGCAGATCAAAAATCAAAAGAGGGACAAAGCTGATATATTCACTAATGTACTGTCACAAATAGAGAGTGGTTGAGTGTGATACAGATGGTTGTGTTTCTCGCCATTTCAACTTCCTATCTTGTATCAGCAACAATTTAATGAGAATCTCTGCAAGTACAACTGTACAGTAGTTGTAATGTACATATATCTGATTAAAATTTGGACAGAGCATCAATATATGATACAACCAGATGTACCAGGTGTTTACGAACAAAATTGGATTGAACAGAATGTTTTAGGGGTGGGGAAGAAATATCAGATGATGAAGTGATTATTTTAGGAATTTATTGTAACAATCAGCTGTTAATGCTCAACCAAAAGACTTTCAATAGAGCTTTGACTGATTGCTTGTGAAAAAATATTTATGAAATTGGTAAAGTTAAATACGATTAATTTCAAAATATTAATGTTTGTAATAATGCCAACGAAAATATGAACCTAAAATATAACACTTCCCAAGAGTCTATATGAGTACTCGAAAGCCTATGCTTTATGCCAGACTGATAAGGGCATTTGCACATATTAAAGAGCAATAGCAAATATTAAAGAGTGGGTGGGAGGAACTTGGTATTCCTAGTGAGAAACTTATTGGGAGAGTAAGGAGACTCTGAGAAAACATCCCATACTTCCCCCATGAGTCCCCATAGTCAAGTGCCAATAGGTTTCTCACTAGGAATACCAAGTTAATCCCACCTGCTCTTTAATATGAGTGTTCAAAATTGTAAGGCAGATTATGAGTGTGTAATAGTTATTTGTGTGTTGGGTGAATTAAGTACAACATTGTCTTACGATTGAAAATGTTGGCGTCTGAGCTTGCGAGGACAATGTGCACAACAAAAACACATCTTCCCAGGGAACGACGATTATTCCGTTCCCTCCTAGGTTTATGCTTGTCTAGGAGACAATGTGCTTCACTCTCGAAATACACACAACTTTTTCCCTCACTTGCAATAATAAATATCCTGATCATAAAAATTAATTTGATTAACTTAATACGTAATAAAAAATCCATTTTGTTTTGTTCTGCTAATATAGCGCCTACACTAATAACTTAAACCGTGCATGCACCAGTGATCAGCTGATTGTTGCAACGTTGTTACATGCTTTATTTTTTAGACGATCTCACAGCTGATAGTTTTTATGTCTCTATATCGGCTGTTAGCGCCTGCATTTGTTGAGCTGCTACATCTTTACATGTGTGTTTAGAACCATGAAGGCTCTCTAATTTTTGAATTATTGATTTCACTTTACTTCCGCTGGGAAACAAATTTATTACTTTACTCACACATTACAATGAGTTAGAAGCATCTAAACATGCAGGTGGGGAAAAATTAATTAGGAATCATAATTGCTTACTGTATAAGGAAAATACCCCCGTTGCAGCAGACCTGCATACTCAGCGAATTTCAAATGCAAAACAATATAATTTAATCTAACATAGCGAGATTTGACATGTTTTTGTAAGCTCCATAAGATTAACATGGGGAATGAGTATGCAGGTTTACTGCTACAGGTATGTTTAAACTGGTTGGTTTTAATTCAATATTTAGTAGATCTGAACTAGAAGAAGCCATTTACCAAGTTTTACCAAGATATGTTGAGAAATAAACGAGATATACAATTTTACTTATTTCCCATAAGGTTAACACTGGGACAACGTACTGTGTTTACCACTTTCAATATCTCGGTAGCGAATGGACATAGAGCAGTGATTCAAAATACTAAATTGTTTGTTTTATGAGCTGAATTCAATGGTGCCAACAAAAATTTGCTACATTTTATTTTTCTATGTAAAAAGCTCAAAAAACCCATTTTTGAGGGGGTTTATCCCCCTTTACTCCCCCTTCCGGAGGTCCGATCGGGCTGGTTCACGAACTCGTCCAATCGATTACCACTTTACATGTCTGTACCAAATTTCATCAAGATCGTACCATTTTTACGGCCGCTATCGTGCTAACAGACACACACACATATATATATCTAAAAATTCGAACGAATGGTGTTTTTTGCTTCTGGGGGTTGCAAAACGAAAAGTTATCATGGTCTGGGGCTTAGGTCTTATCATGAGACCTACGGTAATAGCTTCTTCCCTATAGGGGAAATTCGCTAATAAAATAAATGTATCGACAATAGACTATTGTACATTTAGCAGTTCTTCAGAATAAAAAGTAATTTAAAACAATATTTATTATGTACCAGAATTAGTTATTTTATACCTCATCAACTTAACACTTTAATAGATCTTGGGTCAATGAGATAATACTTTTTATTGTAAAAGTCAAACGGTCAAATTATGATGCTAAAGAAGCTTAGATAATGTATTCTTGCAAACTAGTGTACCTACACTATAATGTCCAGTGCAAAGTTGTGAGTCTTGTTTATGTCTTTTCCCAAAAGCACACTGGTTATGAACGCTATTTTTCCAGTTTTCTGAGAAAAAGTTACCTATGTTCATTTGTTATTCATGTGCTGTTTTTAGCGAATTTCCCCTATAGGGAAGAAGCTATTACCGTAGGTCTCATGGTAAGACCTAAGCTCGGGACCACTATAACTTTTCGTTTTGGGGCCCCCAGAAGCAAAAAACACTATTCGTTCGAATTTTTATATATATATATATATATATATCTATATATATATATATCTATATATATATATATCTATGTGTCTGTTAGCACGATAGCGGCCGCAAAAATGGTCCGATCTTTATGAAATTTGGTACGGACATGTAAAGTGGTAATCAATTGGACGAGTTCGTGAACCAGCCCGATCGGACCACCGGAAGGGGGGGTAAAGGGGGATAAACCCCCCCAAAAATGGGTTTTTTGAGTTTTTTACATAGAAAAATAAAATTTATCAAATTTTTGTGGGCACCATTGAATTCAGCTCAAAAAAACAAATAATTTAGTATCTTGAATCACTGCTCTATGCCCATTGGTTACCGAGATATTGAAAGTGGTAAACACAGTACGTTGTCCCAATGTTAACCTTATGGGAAATAAGTAAAATTCTATATCTCGCTTATTTCTCAACATATCTTGATAAAACTTGGTAAATGGCTTCTTCTAGTTCAGATCTACTAAATATTGAATTAAAACCATCCAGTTTTAATATACCTGTAGCAGCAAACCTGCATACTCATTTCCCATGTTATTCTTATGGAGCTTAACAAAACATGTCAAATCTTGCTATGTTTGCTTGAAATACGTTGTTTTACATTTGAAATTCGCTGAGTATGCAGGTCTGCTGCAACGGGGGTATTTTATTCTACCTGTGCTCTTAACCTAGGCCAGTTCAAGTTCAAAAGTTCAATTTATTTACTCTTAATTTATTAATTTTATTTTTTATACTGATCCCAATTAACTAAGTTAATAGTATCCAAACAGAAGTGATAAATGTAAACTAAAAATGACAACTTAAAAAACAATGTTCTACGATACCAAATTGAAATTTAATAAAAAAGGTGATTGACAGAATAACAGAACAAGTAATAATTTTAAGTTTTGACTGTGGAAGCTATCTGATGTCCAATGAAGGATTTTTTTTTGGTTATTGACTTGATTACATCGGTCTTAAATTTTAGGGACTTACTACTCTTCTTATCTTAATCAATGAGTTTATCAATCTTGTGTGATTGGCATTTTACGTTTAAATAGGATATCAGAAAGAACTCTAAACTCTCATTTTTAGATAATCTAAACATTACACAGTGTCTGGGAAATCAGAAATCAATCTTTTATCATCGTGATGTTTAGGCATATTACATGCATGGACATAAGTCAGAGTTTCTTCGCATCTGGTTATTTACATTTGTCTTACTTATAATTATAATGCAACATAAACTTGTGAACCTGGGATTCCAAATTAATTTACAAATGGTCCTTGGTTGGATTCCGGGAAATTTCGATTATGCAGGTCCACCGGCGCCGACTCCATGGGGCCCAAGGGGCTCGAGCCCCCCCAATGTTGAGGGAAGGGGGGCTCAGCCCCCCCAATACTGGAAGGAGAGCTCACCAGAGTAAAGTTAGAGTCTTATTATGAAAAACTATCAAGGAAGTGTTAAGTCAAATCTTTTCATAAATAATTTAAATAAAGGTAAAACGAATAAAATTTCTTAAAACACTATTTGAATACGATTTAAAGCTACTTAAGTTTCGTACGTAGGATACACTTGTGACGTGTACGAACAGAGGGGTTTCGTACACGTCACACATTCTACACTCGACCTAGGAACGACTTCGTTATTCCCACGCAGGCGAGTGCCGAAAGTAGTGCATGCGACGTAGTAATAGCACTTAGTCCATCCAGTGGCGTAAGAGGTTTTTTAGGGCCCCCCGGAAACTTATTTTTCGGGCCCCCCATGAGTTTATTTTGAACCACCGGACACAACATAAGCCGTTTTGTCAGTAAATGATGGTTGATGATGCGTAAAAAAAGCGTGTATACTATTTCGATTATGTTACGATAAAGTTAAATCACTACATCACGAACGTGCGCCACCTTCAAATGGGCAAGAAATAACAGGGGATTAAATGTCGTATAAGGTTGATAGCAGCAGGGCTGCCGAGAGGCCATATCAATCAAGTCTGAAACTAAACTAGAGGCCCGTGACGAGAAGGATTTTTTTAGTTTGGGATTCTTAGGCCTTAAACGACAGATTCATAACAACTTTAAAGAAATAAAATTACACAGCGAAAAATTAACATTTCAAACGGCTATTAGTTAAAATCATTGCAAGGTAAAACAAACATACTTTTTGGTTGTTTGACTGTGGTACTTGTCACTAACTGTAAACTCTAGGGCACAATGTTTTTCACGCTATGAAATATAAAATCCCTCCTCACGAAGCCCGCCTTTTCATACCTCAACAGTTTTTTTGCTAGCATTAAAAAATACATAGATAAAAACGCCTACGCGGCGTGATACAATATGATTAGAACAGAAGTTTTTTTTTGAGCACATCAGTTAAAGGCTAGGTTTAAAGGTACTTGAGTCTAATTATTGGTAAAATTTGTTAAAGGCCATAAAACAACTGTGTTTTCCGATTGCTAGGGTAAATGACGAGTGTAAAACGTATCAAATTACACGAATAGCTGAAGAAAACAGATGCACGTATTACTGATCGAAGAGAGCTGCAAAAATATTGTAGCTTGATGAATGAACGGCCGAAAAAGACAATTCATTTTTTAGGTGACAGGATTTTCCAAAAACATGATTAACGGTTGGAAAAATCGTGCAAGTTCACCGACAGAAGTAGCTTTGCAAATGATAGACATTCAAATTATTTTGTTGTGCAAACGGTGCTCTAAAAAAATTGTCTTATAGGCTTAGTAAAAATTTTCCTAAATCCCAAAAAATAAGGAATATTTGTCTCTTAATTCATACGATTTTGTGGAGTTCCTTTGTATGTTTTTATTCCTGTAGACCACGGTAACTCTACCTAAAATGCTATTTAGGTCTTATTTTACAAATTCTGTCGGGAGACCGCCGCACATTGCACGTTGCAAGCCAAATATTCTTTCATTACTCTGTGAGGTCTTTCAGTCAAGATAACTTAAATCTTACTGTACATTTAGAGGTAAAAAATGTAATTTTAGGTTTTTTGTTTGGATTACTTTACATTCATTTTGGGTTGTGCTGTATATTTGCAGATCGTAGTAATGCTCAATCGGCCATAAATTCACTTATGATAGGCAACTTTTTGTAAGATTATATTCTAGTACCTGGTGGACCGAGCCTTGCTCGGTGTTATTTCATGTTTACCAGTTCATCCAGTTACTATAAAATATCTCAATGTCATAAAATGTATCAATATAAACCTTTTTTATTGCTCCATGGACTCTTCATCCCACCTGCTGTATTTTCCTCTTGATAGCTGTAGATTCCAAACAGCTGTTATTATTACTTCATTTGTTTACACTTTCCTTGTTTATTTTCGTTGCTATCACGGCAACCCATAAGGCCAATGTTAAAATTTTACAACTTTAAAATTCGATTTATTACGTTATTAGATTTTCTCTGGCCAAGTAATCTGCGTAAAAGACGTTTTTGAGTCATAAATTACTTATTTCCAGACTTTGAAAGAAATCCTCGGAGCCGTTTTTGAGATAAATGTGCAAGCAAGCATACAAGCAAGCACGCACGGCCGGACGATAACATTGCTCATATAAGAGTATAGGATTCTTCCCGTATATAAAACAGATATGACAATAGCTTAATAGTTGCAAGGACAGCCAGGGTAATCTGGGCAAAATATTGGAATACCTACCTATACCCCCACCGTCAACAACATCTTAAGCCCCCCCAATATTTTTTAAAAGTCGGCGCCCATGTGCAGGTCTAGTAGTAAAATGTCCTTTACAATGTTTGGTCCTCTCGTTATTTACCGTCAAACGGTGAATATTCCCAAATGGTACTGCTGTTTCTCCCGCCGTTTACTCGCCATCGTTTAACAGACCTAAGCGCGAACGTTTTTACGGCCGTTCACTAGATTCGCAAACTTACATTTAGGCATTCACCCTCAATTGTTTATGAGCGCGATAAGCTAATTTCCACGGCTGTGGTCCGTTCGCGAGTTGAGCAAAGTCGCACCGGAACCAAACTGGGCTGGGTTTTTTAGTTCGGGTCACCGTTCTACCCAAGGTCGGTAAAAAACATCCCTCCCTAACACCACCCAAAAATCGGACGTTTAAATTACCCGGAAATTTTTCGAAATTCTGGAACCTGCCAATTCATAATATGAGTAGATGTAAAAATACAAAAATATTAAGTTAAATTTCTCGCTAAATTTTGTTTTCTTATTTTCTGCATAATACTATTCTGCTTCACTATTCTGCTACGTTCTGAGTATAGTCTGATTTTTTAGTTTTCCTGCTTTATCTACACTCTCTACAAAACGGAAAAGGAAGTTACTTATTTTAACAATTTTTTATCAAGGCGTAGGACAGGCCGGCCGCCATCGGCAGGAAATGGATAATATTAACGATTCCCTTAGAAAATACCAAGAGACAAATTATAAAAAACCCCTATATGTTAAGGCAATTTTTCATGTCATAATTAATATCAGCCTAAATAGTGTGAATTTAGGCACGTTGGCTTAGCCAGGCAAATCGTTATCCAGCCGATGTCGGTCCCATGGTGGCCGCATTAAGAGGGTATCGATTTCGTATGGGTGACTTTTTAAGGGGAAAGTTTGAATTTTCAGTCAATAGGGTAGACTGATCTTAACAATATATTTTACCAATAAATATTAGGTTTCAATGATAACTTTTTATGTTCATTCTTTTAGCAAGATGTAGACGTTCATAAATGAAAACCTTTTTCATAAGGTTTGAGGTGGATGACTATTTTTTTTATAAGAAATCAGAGTTATAAGTATGAGAAATCGATATTATTAATTAATTTCCAAGTTAGTAGGCTTGTTTCAAGCAGTAAAAAAAATTTTTATATCTTTATTGTCATTATTTGAAAAAACATACAGACGAAATCAAAGCTTTTTGGACATTCGGTAAATTCCAGTTTTAATCCGAAATTATAATTTTAATCCACATTTAATATACGTTATAATAAAGTCCTACTATTGAAGTTACATTAAAAAGACATTTTCCTTTTCCATGTTAGAACAGAATATTTATAATAATACACCAAATTACAAAACTAGCTTTGTCGTTGGTGTTGACTCAATCGTGTAGGGGACCTACGTAATTGCAAGTTCCCTCGAGGCATAATTAATTTATTTCAGAGAGGAAAGATCGCCGAGCCGCTGAGTTCGTTCATTCGCCCAGAGTTTCGATCGCTTCGAGCGAGAGCACTAGCGCAGCGTGTTGAGTGGAGGCAGCATCTTTGGAGCGGGGGAATGGTCATGGAGACCGACGCGACGCATCACGCATCGTCGCATCACCGTTTCATCCAGAGCGAGCCGGGTAACTCATTACAACACTAAGTAATACGCAATACCATGCTAGAGTAATCTTAGTCATGCGTTTGGTGAAGTGACTAATTGCAGATTCACAGCAATTATGAACCAATAATTACGTGACTGCGCTTTAATTATTTTACTAGCGCAAAATGTACGGGGCCAATTAAATGTAAAATAATTCCTACGTATTCTCGTCACATCTGCTGATAACCTTTATTGCAAAAAAACTACGACAGCTGACAAGCAGTGCCCCCTCCTCCGTTTCTATACAGTAGGACAAGCACAACGCTATGGGATTTTCAAATTCACTTATATTTGGAGAGATTTTCGGTAACTTTAATGATGTTTACAAATAATTACCTTGTGTTGCCAGTTTCGCCTGTGGCATTGTTGAACGGCAAAAATGTCAAAATTATAAAGTTTAAAAACATTTTTACTCGTTTTGCAAAAAAAATTATGACACAGTCAATAACTACTTTATTAAGGAATTTTCAAAGCCTCCGAAAAATTAAGTATATACTTGATTAATAAAAGCGGGATATTAATTGTCTATTGGGTATTAATTTGTTTCCTCAAAAGAAAACGTTTTGATTTAATTCGAATATGTTTTTCTTACTTTCTCCTCACATAAGAAGCATATTGAGAAAGGCATTATCATAAAAATTTTAAAATATTGAGTCGGCGGAAATAATATGGTGCTTCCCAAATCCAGAAAAAAGGTTTGAGCCCAAGTACAGGGCTTGCACACGTCTTTCTTTAGAAGACATGTTCTCCTTTATACTAACAAGAACCTCCAGGTTTTTTCTGATAAAAATATACCGTAACAATGTTTTTAGCGACAGTTCGCAGCTTATCACTTGTAAATGGCCGCACGCTCAAGTGTACCAAGACTCATTTGTTTTTTAGTACATCTAGTCGTGCCCTGTTCCAATTTTATGAATAATACTTTACACAAAAACCTATTTAGCCAAATTAAAAAAAGACAAAAAAATAGTTTCAAAAGTTTAGTCTAAAAACGTTAAAAGCTGAAGTAAACAGTGAAGTTAATTGATTTTAAAGTTGATTGAGAAAAATCATTTAATTTTCTCGACTGGTAGATGAACGATAATCAACGTCTTTCACGGTGATTTATTTTAATCTGTTGAGGTATTAAGTTTTTTTTACTAAGCCAAATATTTTATATCAACAAATATTTTTAACAAAAACATTCTCCTTAATCTACAAAAACCCTTTTTTGAGGTACACTGCCTCCATCCGAGACTTATGCTCTGAAAACCCTGTTTTCGGAATGATGGCAGTCTAGCCGCCCATCCGACGAGCCTTGTACTGAAGAGCTTGAGGCGCTAGTAGTGATCACATTTTGGAGACATTGAGTGCAAGATAAATATACTATCTGTAACGACCTGTACAGCTACGCGTTTTATTTCCATTTTTATTCTTGAGAGTAGTTACCGGTACTATTAAAATATGAAAAATGCACAATACAGCTTAAAACGTCTAGATTTCTAAAAAAAAAAATCAATAACTGTGTTTAAAATGTCCAGCAACAGTGTTTTAGGTCGTCAAACGAGACTAAACCACCCCCATGTCTGTGAAAGTGTCAATACAGAAATTACACGTTATGTGGTGGTAAAAATAACATAGTATTTTAAATTATTCGTCTTTGTCAATGGAATTCACAAAAATAAATATTTTTGGATCCGTCCAATTTATAACATTCAATTTGCCACTAAGCGGCAAAGACAATAGATGTTACTCTTGGAGAGATAGATAAAACAGAAGTATCTCTTATTTACCTGCCAATAGAGGCAATTAGATATGTAGGTAATCAGGTATATTAAACCTGAACCCTGATACAGTAGAACCTCACTTATTCGAAATTCAGGGGATAGCTATTTTATTTTCGAATTATAGGTAGTTTGAAATATCAAGGGTTTGAATTGTAGAGGTTATTGTGAATGAAATTCGAATCAATGAGGCGCAAATTGATCCATCATAAATGCTAATTTTCTTCAATAAAATTAGCAACTGGATACGCATTTGTTCATGTTTCAACAGACTTGTTTTTGGCGCTCAATTTGAACTTCACAGGCTTACGGTGGTCTCGGTTTGAATTGTGGAGTTTAACTTCGAATTTCAGAGACTATATTTCGAATTACAGCAACAAAATTCGAATTCTAGAGGCTTGGGTAGGCATTAATTTGAATTTTGGAGGTTACATTGTGCCAAAAATATTTCGAATTATCGGTGTATATTTTTACGAATATTAAAGGTTTTTTTTCAAGGGAAAAGACAAAACATACAAATTATAGAGGTTTTCGGATTAGTGAGGTTCTACTGTATTCTGAATTAAAACCATTTTAAAATTTGTATGATCAACACATTTTTTAGGGTAATTATGTTAAATCATCCGAGGGAATTTATTTACCGCAGAATTAAATACAGTACTGCTGTAACATATTACAACACAATTCTTTGATGGGGGTAAAAAACAAACCGCTAAAT
This sequence comes from Flexamia atlantica, assembly GCA_035578135.1. NCBI lineage: Eukaryota > Metazoa > Arthropoda > Insecta > Hemiptera > Cicadellidae > Flexamia > Flexamia atlantica. Next base: position 30,666,322 of record JAQJVK010000008.1, on the reverse strand, counting down.
ACGGAATTTTTCAGGATAAAATTGACCTGAATTATCAGCTTAAAAACAGGGGCTTTCTAGTGTTGATTGTCCACCGTTGATGCTGTGTGTTTTCAATGAACGGTTTCTAAACCTAAACTTGTCATCTGGGACAGGGCAATCTAATAATACAGTGACATTTGTGAGACAAATAACTGATTTCCCTCGGCGTGTACTTTTAGACTGGATAGTGTGGACAGATTCCTGTTATTTTTAACCGACTCCTTTCAATCTGTTGTAACTCAAAACGATGAAAACACCTGTCTTCTTTGTGGAAGTACGGAATATTAATTTAAACCCTTTGATGTAACCAATCTCCCACGATGCATCCACGTGTCCCGGTTTAGAGCTCGTCCTTGGTTTTTTGACGCATGTAGAAATAGATCGTTGACAGCCGCGGGCTGCTGCCGGGTGGAACAAAGAAAACGATGGGTAACAAGCTAAACAACTCAACAATGGAAATAGTTTCGCTGGTCGTAGTGCTGTTCCGCGCCGAGTTGAACCTTGTGCATGAAGTGCTTCTACAATCATAATGCAAATTGCAGGTAATGCAATGTGACTGAATAATATCGCGTATATGAGTAATTTTAAAATACCAGAAATAACAAATAGGGAATCCAATTCCGTAATCCTCCAACGACCAAAGACTTCACCACACTGAGACGAAATCGCCTCTTTTTACAAACGTCAAATATGGAGACAGAAAATAGCTATTTTCCGCCACAGAGCCGATAATTTTCGGCCATAGGGCCGACAAGCAGTTGATCGTTTATTTACTAGAGACAATGTTTAAAAATCACACAACCTTTCAATAGGTATTAACGGCACAGTAGGTAGCAGTTAGCGTTTTTAGCGTTGTTGCATTTATTTATTTCCGTAGCAAGGAACCACAACCAATGTATAATAAATACTTTTAGTCTCGTTTACGGTTGAACTACTTAGTCGTATTTCGTTGTGTAAGTTAAGTGTAGTGAAAAATAGCGTTCCCACCTCGGCCGAAAGGGTTTTCCAGCTCTCAACCAATTCTCGATTCAAGCTTGAAACACGATCTCGAGCCCGAAAAACCACATTATCGGCCCTAGGTTCGAAACTCTGTATACAATTACGTTTGATCCTCGATCACAAAAATATCGATTATGATTAATAGTTGTTAGCAGTTTGCTCTGTTGGAGGATACAAAAGACGTATGTCCTCTCTCAAATCCAGGGTGACACAAACACTGGTACATACTCTTTGCAATGACAGTGGAAAGTCTCCCTGTATTTTAGGTCAGTGAAGCAGACATATGAATGTAAAATTAAAATTTTCACTTAATCGCTAAACAACCACTTATTAAAAATGCAAAATATATTTATTGTACCGGTATTTCAAAGATTGCGGTTTCCCCAATAATCGTCGCATAAGACAAAACTATCTACTAACTTTGCTGACTTGTTGAAGTGAGTGTGTGTCCTCATTCTCATCGGTTTTTTAATTAGTCAACCATTTCGAGTCTCCCCAACTTCTTGGAAGTAGGTTGTAATTTGTTTCAGAATGCAGGAAATTTTCAGAAAGTGTGGCTAGCCTTTTAGTCCAGGAATATAAATAAAATCGAGCTGACAAATCCTGATCAAGAGGTAGAGAGGTTTACGTTTGAGTAAACCTCTCTAATTAAAATGTAAAAAATCCCCGAAAATCCTGCTGTGATCCAGCCGCCGCCATCTTGAAAAGATCATTTCCGGTCCGTGTTTTATTTTAAACATTTTTGTTTAAGCCACACAAAATCCATAAGAGATACGAAAAAGCGTTAGCGTGTTTTTAGAGGATTAAATTTCTCATTGAGTATAAACCTGTACAAGAACTTTTAAAAATAACTGCTGATATTATAAACTTTCTAAAATGTTGTAATTCTATAGCCCTGCCATAAGGAATACATGAGAAATTTAATGTAAAATAAATTCCCAAGGGTGTGAATCCCTTTTATCTTAGTGAATAATAAATAAATTCATAGAGTCCTGATGGAAAGTCCAATCATTTCCCACACGTTTATTGTAAATCAATTATGATGATTGAGGAGTCAAATAACTGGATTATTTTATCAGGATTCTACGAACATAATTTAATATTAATTAAGATAAGGCTTCACCCTATTTTGAATGTATTTGAAGTCCAATTTTTCACGTATTCCTTATATGGCAGGAGTATTATAATTAAGAAATTTTAGATAGTTAACTATTTTTTCACTTAATTTTAAAGGTTCTTGTGAATATTCATACTCAATTATTTGGAAATTTAATCCTCTACAAAAACGCCATTTACCCTTTTTTTGTATCTGTCATGGTTTTCGTGTTGATTGAAAAAAATGTACGGTCCTAAAGCCTAGAGAAACATTGACCGGAAATGGCATTTTTCAATATGTCGGCTGGAGCACAGCGGAGATTTCGTGGACTGTTGACATTTTAGTTAAAGAGGGTTACTTAACTTCTTTGCGAAGTTTCGATTTGGTCAAGGAATGGATATGTTTGGTCGATTCACTTTTTTATGCCTTAAATTCCAGGACTATCACTTTTTTTGAGAATGAGGGTTGGCGCCTTTTTCCGTCGACTCCTTCAAGAGTTAAATATAAATTGCCGTAACTTTGTTTATTTACGCTAAGGTTTCCTAGAAGAAGATATGTAACAGTTAATACGTCATGTTTGTGAATCATTCTCAAGTTTCAAACAGTAGGAGGCCTCCGTTTGGAGGCCCATCTATAAAATAAAAAGTGGAAGCTTTGCAAACATTCACGACATGAAAGTTACTTCAAAAACTGCGATGTAGGCAACGCATTTTTTTATTTTCAACAATTTTTTTTGTAATTCTGAAAAATAAGTAGGTAGTAAGTAGGGGTGTGCGAGTAGTGATTTTTAAAGTCGAGTCGAGTCGAGTCGAGTTTTAAAAAATACTCGCGAGTTTCGAGTTTTTTTTCGAGTCGAGTATTTTGAATAGAGAAGTTAATATTTATCATATACTTATTATTGAACACATACTATGTAATATTTTTTTAGTTATTAAACTGAGAAGTGTTCCTATGAGTTAAAACTAAACCTGTTTTCAAATTAAATGAAACGACAATTAAGGCCACTCTTAACATAATTTTATATTAATTATTATTCAATATTTGAATAAACTTTCAGCCCGATGAGGTAAAAACCAAGCAACATCTGCACATGTTTGCTTTAAAAAAGAGTAGGCCTATTGGTAACATATTTTTGTATAGGTTTAAAAAAAGTTAAATATGTCTCATTGAACAATAAAGATCTGAAAATATCGGGTAAGAAAATATCTCAAATTGTAGAAAGGAAAACAATACTAAACTAAATTTATTGATATTAATAACTCAAAAAACCACTTCAATTTCAAGTACAGTAAAAAACAAGTTTTATGGTGGCTGTTCATGACATTGTGAAAACGGCCGTAAAATGCAAACGCGCGTTCCGGCGGGAGTCAGGGCCGGCGACAGGGGGGGCAGGGGGGGCAAATGCACAGGGGCCCCGGAACCAACAAAAAAGGGGCCAAAAACGACAAAAAGGGTCCGAGGTCGCCAGGGCAGGGGCTCGGGGTTCCGAATTGCACAAGGGCCCGAAAATCCTGTCACCACCGGGCCTGGCGGGAGTAACTACTCGACTTAAACTTCCGAGTATTTTTCAAATCTTAAGAGTCGAGTTGAGTAGTCTAAACTCGGCTCGGAAAAAGCTCGATAATCGAGTACTCGCACACCCCTCGTAGTAAGTAAATCATGTTGACGGTATATTGCGAAACTAATTTAAGGCTTGTTAATTTTCCGACAGTCTCTCTGTAGCCCTATGTGCACTCTTTTCATTTTACATGATTTTTTAAACATTGAAGTTTAAAAGTTTATAAAGGTTTAGGATTTAAACTTTGCATATAAAACCCAATTTCCAATGGAGTAACAAGTTTCTACTTACTTAATACAAATTCGAGTGAATACTTTATTTTGAAAGCTTAGTAACTTGGAATAAAAGTTACATTTTGCAATTTTTAACATTCCATTTCATTTTTTTAGTTAAGTGCATTTCAAAATTTGGGATGGGTAAACAAAGTAGGGTATGGGTACCCCCCCCCCTTAAGTATTAAATGGGTGGGATACAGTAGGTATACTAAACTCAGCTCCCCACTTTATATGACATAAAACAGAACTTTTTTTGTATCAGAAGCAACTTTGCCTCGGCCCCCAAAATGGGGCCCTTTGGGGGCAGCCCCAAATTTTTAATCGTAAACCCCTATCAAGTGACCCCTCATTTTGAAGGGTTTGTCAATAGAAATGAAATGGTGCAAACCGGGGGTCAATATCACACCCCTAATCGAAATGGCGGCAATTTCCAAATTTGGAAAGAAGGAGGAGGCCTGATAATAGTGCTTCTCTTGTAAACTTTGAAATTTTGAAATGCATGCCATTCTAGTTAGGGGCTGTGATATTGACCCCCGGTTTGCACCATTTTACTTCTATTGAGAAACCCTTCAAAATGAGGGGTCACTTGATAGGGGTCTACAATTAAAAATTCGGGGCTGCCCCAAAAAGGGCCCCATTTTGGAGGCTGAGAGAGTTGTTTTTGCTAAAAGAAAGTACAGTTTTATGTCGTACAAAGTTGAGTTGAGTTTAGTTTATGTAATGTAACCCGTTTAATAGTTAAAATGGGGTATCCACACTTTAGTTTGTTACCCATCTCAAATTTTGTAATGGCCGCCATTTTGGTTAGGGGGTGATATCGACCTCTGATTTGTGCCATTGTATTTCTTTTGACAAACCCTTTAAAATGAGGGGTCATTCGATAGGAGTTTGCATTTAAAAATTTGGGGCTGCCCCCAAAGTACCCCATTTTGGGGTGGGGGCAAAAATGGGACTCTTGTTAAAAAGTGCAGTTTTTAATTCTGTGAGGGTATGCTGAGTTTGGTATTCCTACTATGACGCATTAAAAAGTTAGGTGGGGGTATCCACACTTTTGCCTAACCCTGTATAGCAATCTATGTTGTTATATGGTAATCTTTTTGTTGAGTTATATTTTATTATGATGTTCATGTTGAAGTATTTTTATTTCATTTCTTTGAAAATATAATTGACTATTAGCTTCACACAATACTTAATATGAATATTTCAGGGGTTTTACGGAGCTTTTTGTTTATCTATTAGGAAAAAAACTATTTAAATTACTGTAGTTATTACCATTAAAAGAAGCTAACAGGATACACATTCTTAATTGTGAGATTCACAGTCGACTCTTCAACTCAAAATTCCAAATAACAAATAATAAATTACCGAAACGATTCAAGATTATTATTATTATTATTACTATAATACTAATTTAAAGACTGTTTTATCTTCAATTATGCTTACAATCAATAATCATTCTGACAGAGTAACTTCCTTTATGTTGCACTCCTAACTTCTTTTCAGACTAGTTTCAGGAGAGACCTGGCAGGCGTGGTTCCTTACTCCCAGATCTTCAATTTCATAAGCCTTAAGTCCTTGTAATTCATACATCTTGGTTTTTAAGAAAATACAGATTTAGACATACAGTACTTGGAAAAACAATTGCAGTTCAAAAAGGTGGGTGCCCGATGTCCCACCTCATGAGAAATTCAGAGTACCGTAGGAGACTCCCCTCTACGATACTGTTTGTACTGCCCTCTGAGGCCAATTTTGTTCATTTCTGTGTTGCTAACCTATCTAGCTGAGCGAGTCACTACGATTTGCCTGCATTTGCTGATGACCTGTCCGTTGACTTTATCCTTTGACTTCCGATCATGGTTATAAATAGATTATCTTGCGAGAGTTAACTTAGATCTCATGAGAATAACTAAGTGGTTAAGGATGCATGGTCTCTCAAGTTAAATGCATGGTAATCTAATCTGTATGATTCTAATCTGCGTGCAAAGAATTAGCCAAGGAGGACTGCTTGTAAAACGGAGACATGGGGAGTGGTCCTGTTAAATCTTTGGACCAAGTACTTGACAGTGGCCTCTCAATTTCTCACATCACTCGTGTTTCTCAGCAGACATTCGGAAGGCAGTGGATCTGTGGAGGCAGCGTTCCATCCTTCTAAGGGCATGTAGGCTGCAACTGGTTCAATCTTAAGCGTTGTCCAGTGCTGCATTACTGCTTTCCTGCATACGGCAACAGCATCATGTGGGAAATGTCCTGAATTCAGAAAGTATAGAACATAGCGGCGCTTTTGGTTTACTTCCTAAGTAGGAAGGAGCATATAACTGCTTTCTGAGATGTTGCTACGCTCGTGCCAACAGGATGTAGACTTGCAATCTTGTTCACCGTGCACTGGCCAGGAGCCACAATATTTAGTGGAGAGACTTGAAGCTACCGGGGGGGCGGGGGGGGGGGGGTAGGGGGTTGCAGAGTGCAGCATTCAGCACAGTGCCCTGCTCCATTTGTCCAAGCTGAAGTGGGTAGGAAAGGCTTCTCCTACTTCGGCCACCTGCTTTAAAATTACCTTCCTTGGGATCTCAAAAACCTGGGAGTTCCAGCTTTCAAGAAATGCCTATAGATAATTTATGGGCGATAGAAACAATATTTCAAATTGGGATGTGTCCTACAGAGGTTATTTTTTTAAGTGAATCGTCTCTACATAATTGACGATACCAATAACATTGTATGTGCAAAGGCAAATAAATTCTGGTTTCTGTTTTATATAAACGATTTTTTCAATTCACATAGGGTCAAAGATAGTGGATACCATTGTCTGCTATTTAATGTAAATTAGCTGCTATTGCTATTGCAAATACCCAACTAGGGGGTTACCATCAGCTCGTATTTGCTGTCAAGACTGGTGGTACACACAGACACTTAAGTATCAGGTGGTACCCAAACGTGGAAAAGTTGGAAACCGCTGCCTTAAACAATTATGTACATCACTATAATCATTAAAAAATATAATGGAAACATAATTTAACTGCCTTATAACCAAATAAATCCGCTCATTTTTAAATGCAATGAATTATTAACAGCAAGTAACCGAAGGGCATTAGTCACATAGGCAAGCCACAAATGCCTGCCTATTAGTACCCGGTCTCAACAATCAGAAGTCCGTCGCAACTGGAGTTGAGCCAGTCAAGCCAGACTTACCGGGCTACTGCCTTACTACCAAATTAAGCTAGATGATGATCAACAAGACCTGTCACAAATTGATTTGAGCAATTTATTCGCCACATGGGAGTCGAGACCCTCCTCTTAGTAATTCAGAGATTATAGTTTAAACATTCCTAAAGCATTGTTTTCACATGATGTGCTTGCTCTTTTGTTATTGAACATAACCCTTCCCTGCCTATGGATGGATATATCCATCTTCTTTAATCTCTGTACAGCGCTGGAAACTGGTATATCCATCCTGGAAATGTTGTTTCCTGGATAAAGACGGAATATATCTGTCCAATCCACAAATAATGTAATCAATGTGTGTTATAATAATAAACATCATATTGCTACAGGGTAATTTTTTTGCAGTTAGCAATGCTTATTCCTGCGCCTTATTCAGCAACCCGTTTCTTGTAAGAAGAGTGGCGAGAAACTTTCATTCCAGTGAGTGTTTGTTGAAATACTACGTGACGTTTGTAAAAATGACTTTCCTACTCTAATTATTAAATGAAGATGTAATCCTACAAAATAAATTAGTACAGTTGACTCTCCATAGCTCGTACCTCAATAACTTGAAATCCTCGATTGACTCAAAATATTTTTGATCACCCAGAAAAAAACTAAGTTGAAATAAAGACCATATGTAACTTAAAATAATTGTACACTCATAACGTACTACTGTAAGTCAAAGGAAAGCAAAAATGACCTCTTTAATTCAAAGTTCAGTAGATAAGTCAAATTAAATTTGCACTTTGCTTACAAAAATTAAATTTTCTTTTTACTACTTTGTTTTTATTTATTTTTTATACAATTTTATGTTTTAATTTTTACTTAATTAATTTTTGTTTATGGGTCCATCAGTATAATCATAGTTTAATTCTATATCTCCAAGTTCACTCAATGGACCTCAAGTTGAAACCCCGACGAACAGGTTGCAATGTTATAATGAGACATATTTTGTCCTGCGACACTATGCTTTGCCTCTGTAAATTAATTATCACTTGGTTCACCTTTATATCTTCAGTTTAGCTAAAATTACCTGTCCAAGTCGTTGAATAAGCAATATCTCTATAACTCGGAAATATATCTCTATAACTCGGAAATAAACATAACTCCAAGACAAATCTGGTCCCTATGGTGTTTACTGTACATTTTTCTTAAATTACTAAGAAAATAACTAAATTTGACACGCTTTCTAATATTTAAAATAAGAATTCAACTTCCATAAAAAAACTTGTTTATAGAAATTGTTATTTTTTGGTCCTAAATTTTATGGCTTAATTTTATTTTTTTATTTGGTTTTAGGAGGCAATGTTTCTGTTATGGCTGGTTTTAGGAGGCAATATTTCTGTGACTCGGAACTAAACATAACTCAAGGAAAAATCTAATCCCATGGTATTTCCACTGTACAACATTTTTCTTTGTTAAGAAAATAATTGAACTTGATCTGACTTGTTTTCCAATATTTACAATAAAAATTTAACTTCCATTTACAGGGTGTCCGGAAATTATGGTAAAATATTTTAGTATATGATAGTACAGGTAAAAATAAGAGAAAAAGTTCATATAAACATGGGTCCAAAAGTGCTTTGTTTTCCGTCTGTGTGTCTGTTTGTGATTTTTACATATTTAATCATATCTCAAGAACCTCTTGACGTATAAACTTCAAACTTGGTGTATGGATTACCACTGTTAAGATCTATTTTCGTATGAAGTATCAAATTTCTACTTTGTACCATTTCAGAATGGGACTGTTTTTTGTTTTCAAAGCTAAATATCTTAAAAACCGTAAATTTTAGAAAAGTTATAAAAGAGACAAAAAAGTTGTGAAATTTAATCCAGTTAACGCTGATATTAATATTATGATGATCGGACTACTAATAACGGAGAAATTTAAACTTTTCCGAATAAAAACATGCAAATTTCTGACAGTATGTTCTAAAGAACCATGCTTATATTCAGAAAAGTTAAAATTTCTCCGTTATTAGTAGTCCGATCATCATAATCTTATTATCAGCGTTAATTGGATTAAATTTCAAAACTTTTTTGTCTCTTGTGTATTTTTTTCCAAAATTTAAGTTTTTAAGATATTCAGCTTTGAAAAAAATAAACAGTCGCCATTTTGAAATGGTACAAAGTAGAAATTTGATACTTCATTCAAAAATTGGTCTTAATAGTGGTGATCTATATACCAAGTTTGAAGTTTATACGTTAAGAGGTTCATGAGATATGATTAAATATGTAAAAATCACAAACAGACACACAGACGAAAAACGAAGCACTTTTGGACCTATGTTTATATGAACTTTTTCTCTTATTTTTGCCTGTACTATCATATACTAAAATATTTTACCATAATTTCCGGACACCCTGTATAAACTTTGTTTATAGAAATTGGGTATTTAGAGTCCATTCTATTTTGTGGCTGGTTTAAGGAGAAAATAGCCTACATTTTTTATGGAAAGCAAGTAAAACAAAGAAAGACTTCGACAAAAATATCTGCTATGTGCCCACAAAAATACTCAAGGTAATCAGTATTCATATTTGTTGATTATCTTTTTGACTCATACAGAGCAGAAATGTGAATTAGCTTTCTTTCATGAGAATTATGTTCCTTATGTGTCTTAAACAGAGTAAACAGCGAACATAATCAAAATACAGCCAAAGCCCATTTAGTTATTCAACACTAATATTTTTTTAAGTTTGAACTGATATTTACTGACCAGTTTAATAATTATTAGTGGCTTGAAGGGGCTAAAAGCCCAAAATAAAGGAAAATTCTGATCATGATTTATTTTAGAGCGAAATACCATAGCAAACTGGCTTTCAAATCTACCATATGTTGATATCAAGCGCATGGTTCTTAAGCCGGCTCCACACATGCGTCATTCGGCATGCAGCGAGCAGCGATTCGCCGAATCACGAGTAGTGTGGATGGGTGTTCCATATTTGGCACACAGCAAACATTGGTGCTTGTTCATTGTAGGTCCTATAGCGAGACAAATAGTTCGCCGAACGTCGAACATTCGGTGCATGCCGAATGACGCATGTGTGGAGCCGGCTTAAATCAAGTATCAACATCACATGTTCATGTAACAAAGCAGATGTTTTTAGATCCATATGTTATTTAAATGGCAGAAATTATATGTTCTTTCTTGTTTTCTGGTGAATTTCAAGCAATTTCAATACATTTTCCGCCATCACAGGATAGAAACCTTTAATTTGAGCCCTCTCCCATGTTTCTACAGCTTTACAGACGCCTACAATTTTGACGCAAACATTCGCCTTACGAAATTAAATATATTATTAAATCACTTTCTCCCAATAAGTGTCTTTATGGTGGTAGATTAATTTTAGTTCTACTTAAAATTATTCTTCATAATGCTTCCATTTACATTCTTTGTAAAGAAGCTACAATTAAACTTAAGTAAGTATGGTGGGAGTTTTTTGCCCCGATGTTATCAATTTGCTTGCTGGTCTCCTCTTCTACATTAACACTACGGTAATACAGAGAAAATCCTTATGAACCTCAAAAGGTTTTTTCTGCTCTAGTTATGAGATATACTTTAGGCACAGAATAATATTCCAATACGCACAAGTTATCTTTTTAACAATTGTGACAATACTGTATCCTTTTCCTTAGTTCCTTCACCAAGTATTTTATGCCTTGTTCCATAAGACCTTGGCCTCTAAGGTAATAACAAGTAATGCTTTGTAGGTTGATAATGCTGGGGTGTGAAGGGGATCTGCCTGCGTCAGTTTTGAGTTGATTTATGTTTAGTCAAAACAAAACAATGTCAAATGAAACTTGAAACATTCACCCTTAAGCTGTTCTGTCCTGAACCGATCCTCCTTTTTATATGTTCTCTCTACTTGCCCATACTTGAACAGAAGAATTCCCATGAAAACTATAGCAACGTTACCAAAATCTCATCGTCAAATAATTTAACAGTCACCAATAAAACTTTAAATTAAGTTGTAAAACTTCATTTGCCAGCAAGAAGCCTGCACTGCTTTGTGCTAAGAGCTACTTTATAAATTCCTCCTTCCTGCATGAGAAAAACTTCCTTCTGCCCCTCTTGTCACTATGTTTTCCTTAGGCATGGTGTAAGGAAAAAAGAAAGGTGAGTGCAGGGTCAGCTGATGTGACGTAGTTGGGCTCACACAACTAGCGCTTACGACGACTACAATACAAACCAGTTAATACAACACAATCAAAATATTTTTATACGGTCTTAGTTCTGCGGTCAAACTGCTAGGTACGCTTGTTTCGCGAGCCCAACTACGTCAAACCAGCTGACTGTGCACACACTTTTCCTTTTTTCCTTACACCATGCTCCTTAGGATCTACACTATTAATCCCCTTGCATTAAAAAATTTTTTTTTATTCACAAGGTTTGTCGAGTTATGATAATTATAATTGTGTGAAATAACATGTTTCGTTTGTTTTAACAAGTATGTAATTTTCAGTAGAAAGACATCAGTAGTAAAGGAGTAAGTAAAGACATCATTAGCTGTACTTGTCTTTACTATACCAAGCCATCAGTAGTAACAGAGGAGAGAGAGGCATATTTCATAAGAGACAAATGAGAAATTGAATGTAATGTCTAATATGTTATTAAAGTACACGAACGGGGGAAGACCCAATAGATTTTCAGCGCCCTGCAAAAATCCCACTTTTTACCCAAACCCATATACATGCAACCCCCCTGGTTCTGAGGACTATCGTTTTGTTAAAAAAAATACTATGTGCCGAAGGGGAGAGGGGGCACCTGAATTTTAAAGAAGCTGTCAAGATCTTTAGGGTGGCACAAAATATATAGCCGAAAGTTCCTTCATCAGACAAGTCATTGTCCCATATTTGATCAAATGTTAATGACTGTAGAACAAAATAATTACATTAAAAAAATTTAGTGTTCGTCCTCTTCCAGATTTTATAACGACACCTGTTGCCAGCCGCAACACTTGCCAATTACAGAATCGTGACATTGAAGTTGTGAATTGAAAGTCCTAATTTAAAAATGTATAGATGCAATAATAATAATAAGTTTATCCTCACAAAAATAATACGTTTATACAACATAATTCAGACAAAGAAGGTCCCCACAATCCCTGAGGCCTGTCTTGTTATCATTATTGCAATAATATTTTGTTTGTGATTAATAGGCCAACTAATACATCTCCTTCAAAACTGTAACTGGCAGCAATTCTGAAAATCGCTTTCCACAATCATTTACGCTATTGAATGGCCAAAGTCGCAACATTCCAAAACCAGCTCACCCCTGGTACCCCATTGCGTAGCCCACGGGCGAGTATAACATGCAAATTTTTTTTTTAGATCGATGTTGATATATTACCCAAAAAAGATTATTTTCCTAATAATTTTTTGATTTTAATAAATTAAAAATAAATTGTTTTAAGCTAAACATTTTTTTCCTTCGATTCCTTTTTTTATGGTTTTATAAATTGCACAAGAGAGACTAGTTTTTTATTTTACAAAAACTATAGAGTAATACCAAAAATCTAAATAATCTGCTAAAGTGAATAATAAGATTATTATTTTATGTGAAATGTGATACTGGTTAACTAGAACGAGAAAATCAAGTCTAAAGGAGAAAAGATCCTATCGTCCTGAGGAGGATACAGTTTCTGATCTAAATTTTCAAACGGACAACAGTTAAAAAGAATCATTTGCGGATTCTTGTTGCACTTGACACCAACATTCAATTTTGTAATGAAATAAAAAGTTTAGAAAAATCATTAAGGTTACTTTACTTGCCATACTATTAGATACCAACAACATATACTTATGTTGGAAAAGCCTGTAGCTTTTGATCTAGTTGTCAGATAGTTATAAAACCATTTCTTAAAAACATCAATAATCCCTGCTTATTTAGAATTTAAAGGGTATTATTTAATCTCTTGATCTTTGTTGGATGCCTAATTCAAAAATTTAAGTCTCAAAATAAATAATAAATTGTAATATTACATCTGCTTCAGAGCAAAAAATGACATTATCTATAAATATTTCTGAACTATATTTAATAACGTTTTCTTTCACGTATTGATCCACTTTCATCTGAAGGATGTTGTCATTGTCCACTATAGCTACTTCTCAAAGCTTATAGTCATAGCCATATTTCTTTCTTTTGAAAAACATACTAACTTAGCATAATATTTTTTTAAGCACATGGAACTTGTGAACCCAAGAAATACCGAGAATGCTCGTGAATGAATGGCTTGACTGATTCTGGTGGGTGGCTGGAGCTCCGACTGGTGTAGTGGTAACACGCCTTCCTCATACAAATTTCTTCTATACGGTACTGAATCGTTTTAATCCCAAACTCAACCCAAGGAAAAGAATTCCAAAAAATATCATATTAATCTGTGATAGCTTTTTTAGGTTTAAGGATTTTATCTAACTCTTTTCATCAATCGCTAGTTGCCACTTTCACTCTAGGTTTTCTAAAAATACTGACTCAAGAATTTGATTTATTTTAGAGTTTTTTTTAGGTTCAGGGATTTTTCACTTTTTTTTATCAATCGTTGGTCAATATTTTTATCCTAGATTTTAAACAAGTATTGACTGAAGGATTTTATTTATTTTTTATACTATTTTTAATAGTTTTAAGAATATATTGTTATTGTTACTACTGGTGGGACATGACCCACACTTTCAAGTACTGCTGCTTTGGAGTTTATAGCAAAAGTAGGTAATATAAAGTGAAAAAGTATTATAGAATTACAAAAACGGATTTTTTATTATCTGGTGAATCAAATCAACTATCAAGATATTTTTATACTTTATATGACTGGCTACAATCTGCCCTGTCAACAATATTACATCCTAAAAATTAATTTTTAAATAAAAAGTATCAGCTTAGTAAATGCTGTAAAAAATGGAGGTGAAACTTTTAAGACACAATGATACAACCAACAGTTTAAATTCAGCTTATTTACAAACATTTAAAAATTGTCTTCAATTCAGTATAGGCTATCCAATTCTAAAAGCCAGATTAGTAAACCAGTGAGTGAGTTGTCCAATGAGCATCTTAGATGAGTGTCAAATTAATATATCAACAATCTTCTCCACAAAAAAGGAATCCATTAAATACAGTATTGATTTTTTTATTTTATTTAAATGCCTCTTTATTCAGTGTTTAATTCTAAATTTGTTATGGGGTGTTCTGCATAGCTCTCATGTAAGTCACAATTAAAAATGAAAAGCATTAAATCATCTCATAAAGGAGAGACTCCAGAAACCAAACTACGTTTTTCTGCTATGTCTAGCATTGATGTTCATCTCCATGACTAGTTGTAAAGCCAAAAGCTCTACTCTCAGCCTCAATCTGAGCAGAGTTTTCTTACAGAATGGTCATGATTTCGTGTTTCAAAAATGTGAGTTCTTATTAAAATTCCCGCCACGTGGAAATGAACTTATAATTAATTCAGCTTTTTTACTTCCTTATCATTTACAAACACTTTCCTGGCTAATAATTCCAATAAAATTGAAAAAAACGGTCATCATTTGGAATTTTCTTAAGCAGAATAGTTCTGTAAGGTTGCTGCTGCTGCATAGGTGTGGGCATTGTTATGAACCTAGAGCACCATAGCAGATCATTGTCTGCGATGGGACCAGGGCTGGATTTAAGCACAGAGGGCCGCACCACAAAGGGCCACACATTAAGATTTAGCAAAAAAAAAGGACATCGGTTTCTTGTGACTTGTTTTGAACGGCATTTCAAGTCATTCTCGGGTCTCAAACCCGAAGAAGATTCTAATTTAAGAATCAATTCTTTATCCTCTAGATATATTCAACACGGAGTTAACTTTTATGGACTTGAAAAGTTCATTTGCAGTTGATGGGCTTTTAAACGGGCCTGCCATTTGGACGTGTAAAAATTAAATGTGTGATGGGTCAGCAACGAAACTTGGCTCAGATTGAGGCTGAAATGGGGATCCAGCTGCACACTCGGTTACGTGAGGCAACAATGCTTATGTGGCGGCAAAAAGTTCTTTACTTTCTAGATGACCCTCGAATATTAACCATATGAAATTAGTTATTGTACAAGTAAAAATATTAATAGTGATGAATCATTGTTCAAGCCACAGGCATTGTGTTGTCGTCTTAAATTTTCAAGGAAACCCTATTTGTACCTCAATCCCATTTACTTTTAAAACCACATCACACTACTGAAGCCTAGTCAGAGACTATTGCCTCATGTATTTATTATTCCTTGAATCATGCTTCTCGAAACATTGTTTATCTTGTTTACTATACCTTATTACACATATGTAGGATTTAAATCAATTTAAAAATGGAAGTTTTGAGTATTTTATAAAAAATGTGTCAATGGTACAATAAATTAACTGTCAGACTTCATATTTACTTATATCCGTGACATCATATTTCATATTATTTTTTTATTGGAGATATAAGTTCCTTCAAAGGGTGAAGTTTCCACAATTTATACTTCCGTGTGTTTCACAATTTATACTTCTGTGTGCTTTTTCCTTTCTATTTTCCAACACATGTGACTACCTTTTTGACATGAATCGACAGACATAATCCCTCCGACAGTGGACTAATTACCAAGCCTATAAATCTTCCTTAAACCACGCATAAAAAGGCCAAGTAGGCGGTACAAAACTCATTGAATAGATTATTGAGATAGTTATATTTTTTAAGGTAAAGAAATAATTGCAGGGAAGAGAACCAGTACCTACTGTGGAAGCAATTTTAGTGAAACATGGCTAAGAAATAACTTTTTTAAGAAAAGTTCTTTTCTGTAAAGGTTTTTAAGTTCTTCTGTTTTGGAGTTTTGCCAGTTTATTTTAATCCAATGATTAATGTATAATTAAACTGAAGAGGTCTTTGCTTGCTAGCATGGAATACCAGAGCTAGGGAAGCTAATTTTATTGAAACATCAATTTCATGTTTTGAAGATAAAAAATTAATGTGCATGTATGCTTTATGTTTAGTATACTTGCCTTTTGATATGTATTATTAAATAGAGAAGACATATTCATGTGTTTTCTTACTGTCCAATTTATATAAAAATTATATTATTATGATATATATTTTCATCACTCTATACGAAAACAGCCCATAGCCATACAGCTGAGATCTGCGAGAACCCTCGATTTCCAAGAGAACCCTCGATTTCCTAAAATCAAAGCTAATCAGCTAACTTTACCTGGTCTTAACATTACTTTTAGTATCCAAACATTGATTTTCCATACCCAAACAAATGAAGTTCTTTTTTTGACAGTTGTTTGTTGCATCAACAGCTAACTCTACACTAAAAATAGACTGCAGCCATAGGTATTGTGTTCGAATATGTGGAGAAGTTACTAAATTATTTAACATTGATTGCATCATGATGAAAATTATTATTAACAACTTGTAACAATACTGCCATTTCGGACTCGATCGTGTTTTGCATGCTCAGCTTTCGCCTCACAAGTAGAACAATATCTTGCCGCGAAATTAGCCACTTTCATGATTAGTAGTGGAAAATACTACTTCAAACTTCAGTTTAAAGATGGAAGATAACGAATCACTTTAGTGGCCACAACTAATAGCCTCAATGCCAACAAGTGGATAATAAAGAAATAGCCCTCAACTCCACGAGTTGTCCTAGATCCTCCGAAATGAGGGTGCCATTTGATCTATGGAGTCTTGAGGTAACCAAAAAAGATTACTAGACCTATCGAAACAATACTTTCTTGAATTGATATATAAATCCTGTCCACTTGACTTTCTTGGCTTTTTGTTGCTTTACTTTTAAGCCAACTAGCTAATTGATTTGTTTTAACTTTTTTTTAATCTAGGTGTATTTTCTTGTAGGAATCCAAATGTTATGTCTAAGCCAGGATTGTACCAGCTGGACGATTCTGGATGATTCAAGTTGACTTTAAATCATTCGAACCTTCAGCCAGTTGGTCCTGTAAACTTCTATTTCTCCAGCGGAATACTAAGGTCCATGCCTAAACAGGTCTTTGAGGGTTACATCTCCCCATCCTGTGCAGAGGCCCATCGTCCTTCCAGAGGCCTTTCCACCGTGGAAAAATGCCCTAGGCCAAAACCTACGGACAGTCTTCCCTAAAAGAGTAAAACATTACTGTGCTTTGTTTACCAACATGAAGATTTTGGGTAAAGGTAAATAATATGGTTTTGATGAAACACACATTTAATGTAACTAACTGAACTTGGCCATTTTAAGAAGCACAATCAGCGTGATTTAAAAACTAACTGAACTCGGCCATTTTGAAAAGGAAACTCTGACCTACAATCCTCTTTAGTGTAGACTTGGCAATTTAGCAAATTATACAGGGTTGCATAAGAGTTAGGGGAGTAAGAGGAGTGTTCAGTTATATTGCATGTTAAAATGATATATCAAACACCAATATTGGAAGAAATATTCTAGATTTTGAGTGTGTCGCGCCCCCATTGGCCACCTTATAATGAAGTTAAGTAAGTCACCAGTAAGTATCCCACCAACAATTCAAAGGTCATAAACTCGACTCACTGACCACTTCCGTCCGCGCATGCGTGAGCCGCACGGCCCCCAGATTCGCCGCCGAGAGGAGTCGTCTGTGGGAAGCGGTGGTGTACGTTGAGGTGCAGAGCAGGCGGACGTCATGAGTGGCTAAAGGTAATTTAGGAGGGGCAAGGCCGGGGCAGGGACCTTTTCTACAATGTGGTAGGCAATAATAATAATTTATAAATTATCATAATATTAAAATAATAGTATTAATTGGGAATATAATAATTATCAAGGCCTTATTTTCAATTTGGTTTCATACAATTTAGCATGTTTCAACATTAGGTAAAATGGTTAGGGAGTGGGAGCCAGCAATATTTAGTTTGGGATCTATAAACATAATAAATAAATAAATATTGAGTAATTGCTCATCAAAGCTGGCATCTCTTTAATTCCGAACGAGGGAGGTTCATTTGTTTGTGCGATCGTCTCTGAGGGGAGCTGTTCTTACGCCGTAAAAATAGATGAATATAAAATTAATGGTCCAGTACACCGCAAGTGCATGGGCATTTATCTTAAAACTACATTTATGCATTGATCCTATTAACTGGTGGTTCACCAAATTACTGAAAAGGCGTCAGGTGATACTGAAGTACTAGATAGGTTATTACTGATTTATAAAATAGACAGGAAAATATTGTACATTTATGCAATTAATTAATAACAAGAAACAACTATTAAAACTCGTTCTTTTTAAAAAATGTTATTTTTTTAAATAAAATTGATACTAACAAAACAAAACAATTAAATAACAAAGTTTTACATAGGAATCCAACTTCAAATAAATATTAAAAACTATATAAATGATAAAAGGAATTTTTAAATTGATTTTATGAAAGATGTTAAGGGTGTATTTAGCTGTAAATTAAAATTCAGTAAATTTCAAATCAATATATTTTGGAACATTGATTTAATAACTTGTACTGTGAGTTATCGAGCTCATTTACTGTCGGCAGTTATTTTCGTTTATAGGAACAATTAAGGGGTGATGTTTTTAAGTTTGACATGAAAGATATTTCTTTACGAGAATTCTGCTCTATTTGTTCTGTTTATAATTGTGGACACGAGACCCAAATCTAACAGTATGTTATGATTGAAATTAAGGCATAAGAAATTATGTACAACTATAGCTGTTGATTCTGGCTTTACCCAAAAATAATATGTACTATACTTGGTGGTTAACCTTTGGAACTATTTCAAACCATGTCCATTTGTTTGCTTGTAAAAACAAAGTCAATTGAGTTTGATCCAATGTCAACAGATAGTGCCATTGAACTGCAAATTCAGCTTTTGCTGTATTTATGTACAGTAGATGCCCTCTAGTTTGGCTTCGGTTGGATCGGCTGCCGTATGGTCCAGCCGGTCCTAGGAGGGAGACTCGTATCTGTCACTTCGCCACGCCGCACCGCGGGATAATGACTTTTGACAGGATTTATCCTGAATGCTTAGTTCCTGGCTGTAGAAGTAAACTATTTATGTCAGTTTAGTTTAGGGGCAGGCTTGTAATTGATGGACACACTTGACCTTAACCAACAAACTAATGTTGTTATCCTTTCAATCAAAGGACTGTACAGTAAGATTTTATCTGGGATTTGGTGTGTGCGTTTTTTTGCTATTTAGTATTAGGTCTGTTTTCGGGAGTGAACGTTGCGAGTAACCGCAAGTTGAACTTGTACGAATTTACTTAGGGGGAAATGTTTTGTAAAGTGGGTGAAAGCATAAATACACGTTTGCGATAAAGGGAGCAAAAACTTAGTACAAACAATTTATTATAACAAAAGAAAATTACAGATTTCTTTTAGTTTGTATAGGGTGTGATTCAAGTAATACTTGAAAATTAATTTGATCAAATAAATTTCTTGTGAGTTTTTATAGTACGTAATGAGTTTTTCTGTTCACTTTATACTGTTCACTAAATACGGTGTCAGTAAAATACGTACCTATCTACGAGTGACGCAATATGACACATAGAGACGTCAAAATATTTTCTTTGGCAATTTAACACTGTAAACAAGTTTAAATAAACTGTTTTGTCGATTTTTAAGCATAGGTTGGCCTAATGAATTTAATAGGGTTATATTGAATTTTGATTGTACATCCAGGTAGCCTGGTCATTTAGTCCGGCCAGTGGTCCGGTCCCGACGTGGCCGAATTAGTCTACTGCATTGCCTTTTCTTAAAAATCAATAAGGAACATCAAGTGATCCAAAATGACAAATATATTATGGCTACTGCAGTTTTGACTACTGAGGAATCACCATCAGGCTAGGAATAAAAATTGTTGTTCTAGTAGAACTAGTCAGGTGTAAAAAAGTACAGTTTGAAGGTGTAAGAAGAACAGGTGTAAGAAGTCATATGACGAATTCTACTAAAACAACAATTTAATGTTCTAGCCTGATGAAGATTTATCAGGAGTCGCAACT
Source organism: Flexamia atlantica (assembly GCA_035578135.1). Taxonomy (NCBI): domain Eukaryota; kingdom Metazoa; phylum Arthropoda; class Insecta; order Hemiptera; family Cicadellidae; genus Flexamia; species Flexamia atlantica. Next base: position 30,646,209 of record JAQJVK010000008.1, on the reverse strand, counting down.
GCAGTAGCCATATTTGATTACTTTGGATCACTTGACATTAAAAGGTATCCAAACCATTCTGTGTAACTGGAAAAGCGATTCGGTGGCTAACAACGAGAAAATAAAACTGTTCACTCCATGAAAATTTGAGAATGATTGCTTGATAGTTACAGTTAAAACTTAACTTTGTGAGTATACAAGAAAACCTGTAGGTAAGCCTTTTAGCTCGTTATTTTTTTCTGCTTGCCATTGCTTTTTTAATTTTTATCGTACCATATAAAATGTATCTATATAATCTTCAGTATATTTTCTCCTTCAGCTGAATTAAGTCATACATTATTGAGATAATGGTTTTTTAACTTAGGAGCATATATTTTACCTCCCCAGAGTAGTGTCAAGGTGTTGAAAAAAGTGCTTTGGAAATCAAGTGCATTTTGATTCGCGTCCAGTCTTTAAAAGGAAAGCATTACAATATGTCTTTGAATTTAATATTGAATGAATCTTGTTGCATGTGGTCTATAGTGTATAATTATTTATTAAATTGCATCTTATTTATTTATTTAATTATTTATTTATTTATTGAACTTCATATGTTATTTAAAATTAATTTATGACATTAATGGTTGCCAGAAATAAGAAAGAAATAAAAAAGAAAATATATATATAAATATATATATATATATAATAATGTATCAAAGTAAATGTAAAACTTTTTCCCGCGCGTGCCATGTAGGCACATGGGATTTTGTAATCTGCATGTATTTCAAAAAATAAAATATTTTGAATTGAATCAAGCTTTAAAGTTGATTTTTGTATTGGCTGTGATAAAGTGCTAATGGAAAAAGCCTACTTTGAGATTTTGTTTGCATAAAAATGTTCTATTTAATTTTTTAAATGACTAGTTTTAAAGCAAATCTGTTCATTAGGTTATATTTTTTTATTGTCGATGTTTTGAAAACAGTTAAAATTAAAGAAAAAATCATAGAGGAAAAAAGGCGCAGTAATACAAAAATAAAGAGAATTTTTTTGTTATTTGGTTATTAAATTAGGAAATACACTATTTGTTATTTCCTTATACGTACAAAAGTATCTGTACCATACCACTTATTTATTAGTCATACTGAATATTTACCATCTAAATAAAATCCCTCTTGATCACATCCTATTTTGTAAAAAATATATACAAAAAAACACTGCAATACAGCAGCCCAACACAAGTTTTAAGTTCAAAAATAATATTCTTCAAAACAAATAGCTCAATTTTTATGGGTAGATTTTGCCAACAGTGGTGTAAGTGTTCATATTTATATGAGGGAATAAGAGAATTACAGACAAGTCTTACAGTTGTGAAGAGACTTCGCAGATCGTAAACTGAAGTTTGAGATAAACTTGTAGTCACTCGCCCATTTTCTTTCTGCAGGTATTAGAGCTTCCTTTCACAAATTATTAAGCTAGTGAATTCTAATTTATGTCAATACAAGTTTTTTTTATTGTTCACGTCCATGAAATTTTAAGATGTTAGTAAAAATATTATGTTTGTAAGGAGTTAAGTATTGTAGTTTATGTTCCAAAATTCTATACTTTCATGGCAAGGTAGTGACGCCTTAACCTATATAATGTTTGTTTAATGAGTCAAGTTCTTATATTATCCATTTTTTAGCCCCTGAGCTGTACGATTATAATGTTGCAAGACTTCACGACTTACATTGTAACCATCTGGAAAGCTCAAAATAATTTCTGTCCTGAATCATTTTGAGTAGTCCTGATGGTTACTCTGTAAGTAATGAAATCTTGCAATATTTCAAGTTCTTATGATTAAAATGTTCTGCGTTCGCAAGTAGTTAATTTTATAATTTTAGAGAGTAAGAGACTACTTGACTCAGATATATTTTCCAATTATCGACTCTCACTGGAAGACCTTTAGATTTATGGATTGTTTTATAGTTCATAAGTTTTAGTGCACTGATACAACAGGTCAGACATTAATAGTTTCATCACTTGGGCAAAAAGTGACGCTTTTTGTAAGGTCAATTTTTTTGACCAGGTAGAACAAAAAACCGAATTACAAAAAGTAACTTAAAGCCCATGTGATCAACTATATTTTTCATTTTACCGCTCGATATATTAAGCTAAGATTTTACGGCTTGTTTAACTTCCTAGAGTTTGCTTTCAACATGGATCAGCAGTGTCTTTAGGCTAAAGCATATACTGCTGTTACATCTGTGTAATTTGTGTTGTATTAGGTTGTCAACAATATATTTTTTATTGAACATTGTACACTTTCAATTTCTGTTACTAATAATAGTGCAAAATAAGATGCTATTGACAAGCTTAATTATTGTGTTGACTATTTACAATCATACTGTCCTTGGCATTGGCTGATTCCCCTCTCTGGGGGGAAGGGAAGAAGAGCTTGTTTTGCCCGGCAAAACAAGAGTTAAAACTGCCATTTTCGTAGTAGCAGGATAAAAGACTATTTCCTGATGCACTTTGGCAAATTAAGACATACACAAGTAGTTCAACTGAATCTACTTAGATTCAGTTGAACTACTTGTACTTAACTGACATAAACTTTTATGTCAGCAATTCAGACAAAATATAATAATTTAAAAATTATTTAAGTGACAATAAGACAATGGACATTAAAACGTTTCCTTGCAAATTACAGCACAGGAGTTTGATTTAGATAATTAAAAAGGATCTATAGAGACTTGAAAGAAGTGTTGTTATACACCAAAAATATAGCAATTTCTGGTTTTTTCCATTTCATAACCAATCAGGGCAGTCAAACACATCGCTATACAATTGTGAATCATTTACTACTTTTGAAGTTGTAGGAGAAGTCTCGGTATAATAACACACACACTGAATCTCACCTAAAAACTCTAGTTTTGACTTCAACTTATGGTTGACATTCGTTCTCTCTTAATTTAAAGGCTTTGTTGATGAGTTGTCTTATGCACCAGATCCACTGGCAAGCGAAACGCTGAAATAGTATGGGATGCGCAGAGGAATTTGTACTGGGCTTGCTAATGGTGTATGGGTCATCTGGTGGGGGGGCCACCTTCCACCGGGATGGCTTGAGTGGAAGTAGGTAGCATTAACAAGTTTAATAGTGATTGCCTGAGTCATCAGTTTTGTTCTCCTACAGGGGAAGCTAAAATAAAATGAGGTTGTTATTTTCAATTCGATTTTGGTATCATGTTTATCACAATGAAAAATAAGATGGAGTTATTAAAAAATAAAAATAGAAAACAGAAGTTAAACAAACTGCTACGCTAGAGTTTCCATACAAACAATCTAGTTTTGCTTTTAAAATCGATCAATCGCAAGCAGGAGATGAATAATAAATACCTTAAAAGTGACATTAATAACAAAATGACCAAAGAATATTTAAAATAATCAAGTTTTATAAGCTTTGGCCTCGGAATTTAGGCTTATGCAGACAAAATGTGACCACCACAGTCACAGTACACACACACTGTCTATTTAGTACACACACACTGTCTATTTCTAATATAAGTTTCTTGATAAATTAAAGGTCCATTTTAGAATTGTTCAAGTGCTATATCTTTTAACTCAAAACCTAGCTGATGTAATTAAAATGAATAAATAAATATCAAAGTTCTTATCGTAAAAGCTCTATCTACTATGGAACTATCCACAAAGAACATACTCTCGTACACACTAGAATAATGTAATCACTTCAGAATGTCAGGAAGAATTGTCAGAAGACCAGGGAAGAATTGCACTTACAATGCTCTTTCAAACACTAAGGTATGCAGTTTTTCTATTCGCCGCCTCCCTCACTATAGGCAAATTGTGCACATACCATATATGGTGCACGTCAACAAGTAGGAATTTCAGAACACCCACTGGATGGCAAGCACCCAAATCAGCTCATTTAAGTTTTCATCAAGCTAGGTATGACAGTGGATATTTTATAGTTTCTGTTAAAATAATAACTTTGTTAGTTTTGCCCTTTTTGATGTTATTGTTTATTGCAACACATTTTTTACCGGGACAAAAGTTTTGGCATGTACCGACGGGTACACCAAAATATCGCAACACAACACGAGAGATAATGGCTGGCTTTGCTTTTGATGTATTGATGTTTTTTTTTTGGGCTGAACACGTTAAATTTTAAAACTATGCCAGGGGCCTATTTCAAAATAAATTAAAAGTTGATAATATCAGCAAATCATCCAATCAGAGATGGCAGATCACTGGTAATATTAGCTTGCAATATTTTGTGCAACAGGCCCCAGCTAAGAAAAAGGTTAATGCCCTTTTAACTTATTCACTGCAGGCCAAAGGCATGCCTATTGTTGTTGATACCTCGGTACCAACCACTGGAGCAAAGTTATAGCAACATTTAACTAAATACATTCGCTGCTTCGGACATTGCGAAACGTCAGCAGGAACATGGCGCTAGGAGCTAGGTACGCACCGGACCAGCCCAGTTCATTGCTGTTGAACGTTGTCATGGATTTGCCGGCTCATCACGAGCGTGTATTTCCTTCCAGCTCTTCAGGATGAACTATTCTCACAATAAAAAAATAGTTTTCCTAAATTATTGTTAGGGTTGTTTAAGCAAGCCCTTGTACAACCCTTTTCCTGCTAGACAGTGACACCACGTAACTGACAACAACATAGGTCTGACAAAATCATTTAGTACTACGTGTGAAACCAGTTTGATTGCACAACATTGCTATCCAATTTGACATCCGTTGTTTTAAGCGTAAGTTCAGTGTAACAGCGGCGATGTTACGTTATGCACAAGCAAGTTCAGCTTCTGGCGTTGTCTTGGCATCTAGTAGCCAGCAGCGAACGTGTTAAATCAGCTTTAGGTTCAGATTGCAGGCCTTTCAGAACGTATTACCAGTTGCAATTCATGATACAATGTGGATTTGCTTATGACTACGTAAAAATGGAATATGCTATGATAACAGTATGTCTGTTTTGCTTTTGATATTTGTGCTGGTTTAAAACCAGCAACATACTCTGTGAACATAAGTTCTTTGTAATGAAATATACACAGAACTTTCAATTTCAAGGCTGCCGCACTAATGCGGCGCTTTTTTTCTCTTAAGCAATGCCGCTTTCCTCTCCACATAAATATTTCATACTGTTGTCACCAACGGCATCCACAATATAACTCAAAATCATAAAACAAAACAATGCTTCAAGATACGGTGTTTACTATTATCACAACAATCAGCTAAAAAATTAATCACATAAAAATATAAAATAAACCCGCTAATAGTGAGGATTTTTAATAACTTCTGTTTTGATATAACTATTAAAATTAACAACTATATTAAACGCTGCTATATACTATAGTAAATGTTTTTTAACTGCATTTATGATACAATAGATAACCTTCCTTCAGGCCGATTTTACAATAAAAAACTCTAAAATTACAGTCAATATTCCGTATCATAAACTTTATAATCGTAAAGTTTTTTGTTAAATTTTGTTCCTAATATTATTTAGTGACCTTAGAGATTGGAAGAGATTGCATGTACATAGCACATCATGTTGTTGCTGTGGTATGATTTGCACAGCATTTGTTGAAGCGAGGCTGTCCACTATGTAAAATAGTGAGGCACCTGGAATTGCTGTGGAGGAGTATGATAAAAATGTGAGTTCAATTTATGAGAATAAAAAGGATCAATTGCAAATTATTGCTAAAAATTGTAAAAACTGACATGTTTTTATGGTTTGAGAAATTGTTCACAGCACTTATTTTCAGTTTTACAATTTTTTTGAGAAAAATTAATTTCCATGGGTGTATGTAATTATATTCTTCTATATTGTTTTTGGTTAAATTTTTAATACCATAATTTACTTTTACACAGGTGTTTTTTGGTGTTGATAAATTTATTTTTTAAATATTCATGAATTTTTTGTACGGCTTTTATCAGTTTGTCAAGTCTAGTAATTCAAAATATCATGTTAGATAACAACTGTATTCTCCATAATGTAGCCTAGATCTACACTGAAGAGAAACTCTCAGCAAGTAACAGAAACAGCACTCAGCAAAAAACAGTGCATGTTAAGTATCTAACTAAAAATTCTCACTTGATTTTTTGAATATCTACTTAATATAAATGTAGGCTTGAATGTGCAATATAGTTTCTCTAGAGTAAAACTAAACCCATCTTTGCACTGCATAGAATGCACCCCTCAAAATGGAAGTTTCTACTTCAGGCGGTAGTGGTCAATGTAAAGCAAGTACTGTAATAATAACTTGCTTTGGCTACGTTATTATTATGTAAAATAGATGTCATATGTTGATAACCCCAAACACATTGGGCTTGAAATAAATTATAAAAGTAATGTGGCTTTCCCTTCAAATTCAAGGACCCCCTTGAAGGAGCATCTATCCAAATTTGCTAAAATAACAACAAAACTGTAACTTTTAGTTATAGAAATGACGAATACACAGCAAGAACAGAAATAAGTCCTAAACAAACTAAATTTGTTTCTCCACGGCAGATATTCATTCATTCTTCAAATAAAATGTGAAGGAGAGGATGGTCTAAGCAAAATCTTAATCAGTTTTTGGCTCTTCCAAATCAGCTCCTGGTGTGAGACAGCTGAAATTGCCTCGATTTTCAAACAAATAAAACCTAATAGTTGGTACCATTTAAGTGGGAACTTAAAAATTACTAAAACAACTGGTCCCTTGCATCTAGCCTATTGGCAGGCCAGGTAAAGAAAAAGCTGTTTTAGTAATGTCGAAGCTAGCTACTGTATGTAACTGAGTTTAGCTAAGAGCTTGCCCTAAACAAGATGGGCTAGATTAGGTTAGCCAATAACAAATATTTAACCCTGTTATAAGCATTGGAATCACTTTTCCAAAGCCCTTGTAACATTAAATTGTTTAAAATTTTAGTATAAGTATAAATCATAACTCTGTAATGACATAAATACTTAGGCCTAACTGTTTGGATGGAAAATATATTTTCCATCAAAACTGAATAACCGGTAGGCTATATTAACAAACATCAGTTCCATGGTTTTGAACCCAACACATGTTAGAAACATAAGATGGATTCAAAATTAAAAAGAAGCCTCATTCTTTCTTTTAAGAGGCAACGATCAATTTATGATCCTTGCCTTGGCCCATAAAATAAAATGGTGCAAAATATTACCAAGCTTATAAAAAAAAAATTATTAATAACCCCATTGCAGCAGACCTGCATACTCAGCGAATTTCAAATGCAAAAGAACATATTTCAATCCAAGGTAGTGAGATTTAATATGTTTTTGTAAGCTCCATAAGAATGATATGGAGAATAAGTATGCAGGTTTGCTGCTACAGGTCCGTTAAAAATGGGTGGTTTTAATTCAATATTTCGTAGATCTGAACTAGAAGAATCCATATATTAACTTTTATCAAGATATGTCAAAAAATAAGGAAGATATAGAATTTTTTTATTTCCCATAAGGATAACATGGGGAATAAGTATGCAGGTTTGCTGCCACTAAAAATTGAAATTTCGGGGATTTTAGACTAAAATACATTAGATCTCATCTAGATGAAGCCACAAACCAAGTTTTATCGAGATATGTTGAGAAATAAGCGAGATATAGAATTTTACTTATTCCCCATAAGGTTAACATTGGGACAACGTACTGTGTTTACCACTTTCAATATCTCGGTAACCAATGGACATAGAGCAATGATTCAAAACACTAAATTGTTTGTTTTGTTGAGCTGAATTCAATGGTGCCAACAAAAATTAAAATTTATTTTTATATGTAAAAAACCCAAAAAACCCATTTTTGGGGGTGTTTATCCCCCCTTACCCCCCCTTCCGGTGGTCCGATCGGGCTGGTTCACGAACTCGTCCATTCGATTACCACTTTACATGTCTGTTCCAAATTTCATTAAGATCGGATCATATTTACGGCCGCTATCGTGCTGACAAGACATATATATATATACAGGGTGTCTGTAAAGTCCGCCACCAAACTCCATAAATTGGTTTATTGGGTCAAAATAAGCAAAAAATCTCCTGTGAAGGTATGTCCTAAAATGCATATTTACCCAGATATCCGCCATTTTGTATTTTTCTCAAAATATTTTTTATCTCTAAAGTTTGTGAATCGATTTTTTTGAAACTTAGTATGTACCTACAACTAGTCAAGGTCAGTTTATGAAAAAATAATCAGAATGATCGAAAGGTAAATTTCAAAATGGCGGCCGCTTAAAATTTTTAATTTGAAATACTAGAAAAACGTTACGTAGTACAAAATACCCCCGTTGCAGCAGACCTGCATACTCAGCGAATTTCAGATGCAACACAAACGGTATTTCAATCAAACTTAGCGAGATTTTACATGTTTTTTAATCTCCATAAGAATAACATGGGGAATGATTATGCAGGTTTGCTGCAACAGGTATGTTAAAAATGTTTGGTTTTAATTCATTATTTAGTAGATCTTAACTAGAAGAAGCCATATACCAAGTTTTGTCAAGAAATGTTAAAAAATAAGCAAGATATAGAATTTTTTTATTTCCCATAAGGATAACATGGGGAATGATTATGCAGGTTTGCTGCCACAAAAATTGAAATTTCGGGGATTTTAGACAAAAATACATTAGATCTCATCTAGATGAAGCCACAAACCAAGTTTTATCCAGATATGTTGAGAAATAAGCGAGATATAGAATTTTACTTATTCCCCATAAGGTTAACATTGGGACAACGTACTGTGTTTACCACTTTCAATATCTCGGTAACCAATGGACATAGAGCAATGATTCAAAACACTAAATTGTTTGTTTTTTTGAGCTGAATTCAATAGTGCCAACAAAGATTCGATAAATTTTATTTTTATATGTGAAAAACTCAAAAAACCCATTTTTGGGGGGGTTTATCCCCCTTTACCCCCCCTTCCGGTGGTCCGATCAGGCTGGTTCACGAACTCGTCCATTCGATTACCACTTTACATGTCTGTTCCAAATTTCATTAAGATCGGACCATATTTACGGCCGCTATCGTGCTGACAGACACATATATATATATATATATATATATATATATAGATAGATAGATAGATAGATAGATAGATAGATATATAAAAATTCGAACGAATGGTGTTTTTTGCTTCTGGTGGCCCTAAAGCGAAAAGTTATCATGGTCTCGGGCTTAGGTCTTACCATGAGACCTACGGTAATAGCTTCTTCCCTATAGGGGAAATTCGCTAAAAATATGAAGAATTAAAATTTTTAGAAAATTTAATTTCCAGTCTAATGACACCAGAATTAAGAAAATCGGTAAATAAATAACTGAGCTATGGTCGAATTTATCCAACGAGGCAGCATAAATTGGAAGGAGAATGGCCCATTGTTGCATTGAGTCATGCGCTGACATATGTCAATTACGCTGCCTCAGTAGATAAATTCGACCATAACTCAGTTATTTCTTAACCAATTTTCATAATTCTAGTGTCATTAGACTAGAAATTAAATTTTCAAAAAATTTTAATTCTCCATATTTTTTTGTATTACGTAACGTTTTTCTAGTATTTCAAATTAAAAAATTTAAGCGGCCGCCATTTTGAAATTTACCATTCGATCATTCTGATTATTTTTTCATAAACTAACCTTGACTAGTTATAGGTACATACTAAGTTTCAAAAAAATCGATTCACAAACTTTGGAGATAAAAAATATTTTGTGAAAAATACAAAATGGCGGATATCTGGGTAAATATGCATTTTAGGACATACCTTCACAGGAACTTTTTTGCTTATTTTGACCCAATAAACCAATTTATGGAGTTTGGTGGCAGAATTTACAGACATCCTGTATATATATATATATATATATATATATATATATATATACATATATATATAGATAGATATATAGATAGATAGATAAATAAAAATTCCCACGAATGGTGTTTTTTGCTTCTGGTGGCCCTAAAACGAAAAGTTATCATGGTCTCGGGCTTAGGTCTTACCATGAGACCTACGGTAATAGCTTCTTCCCTATAGGGGAAATTCGCTAAAAAGTTGCAAAAATTAACCGATTACTGATTGATAATAATTAAATTACTTTAAAGTATACTAGAAATAAAACTTAATATGACCTACAATTTAGGTAGAAATAGGTTTAAAATAAAATATCAAAATTTAGCTATTATGGGCAGAGAAGATTACTCGCCATAGTGAAGATTGGCCGTGTGCCGAGTTTGTGATATTCTAGATTGTTGGGATGATGGGTTAAATGTACTATTTCCTTCCTAGAATCTTGGACATGATTACGATTTTGTAATTTTTCTTATGTTTGTGTCTGTTTACCGTGCTAAGATCAAACATTAGATCACAACTCAATGAAATATTGAACAATTAACAATAAAAAGCCAACATTTCTTGTCAGATTTTTTTTAGATTTTCTGCACACCATTGTTAAACAGCCAGTTATTTTTCTTGTCTTGATTAAGAGTTGTCCTTACTAAGCTGCTGTGTCATTGTATAACAAGATTGAAGTATTTAGCTTATTTGTAAATTGTTGTGAAAGAATTTGTCTTATTGTGAATTGATCCGTGTGTAAAACCAAGTTTTGGCTGAACTCGAACAAACCAAAAATAGTTTTATTAAAAATAAGCAATCCTGTTCTTAACGAGGTGTAAAGAATTGCAAATATGGAATTCTCAACCCTTCCCGACCATTCAAAAAAAAATCCTAACCATGGAAAAAATTCTCATGTTGCCTCCTACAAAGAACTCTTGGGCACAACCTTTACAGTCAGGTACACACAACTCATCTTGACCCATATCAGATTAAATTTCATTATATCAATTAATAATTTCTTCCATGCTCCGGGTCGTGATACAATTTTTACACAGTTTTAGTAACTGTAATGAACATATGCAATAAACACAAATGGTATGTCGCAGACCTAATCATTTAAATGGCATAAGATCGATGAAATTTTGAATAAGAGAATCAATAAGTTTAGAATGTGTGGCAATTGAAGCCACATTCGCTGAAGGGAAATTAACGGCTAGTGTTAGTCCAATGCTCAAAATAAGACACGTGATTAATTTCCTAAATTCTGAACTACATGGCAAAAACTGCAAGGCGTTGCGCTAGCTTAAAATGTTATTAAACATAGTTCCACAAGTCATTATCAGGTGGCAGCACGATACGACAGGCAATAGCAAGCCCTCAGTTTTTTCCCAACTGTAAGACAAAACACCCTAATTCCAGGTTATTATTGTCCTGGTTTTGTCATGTAAAGGAAGCCTCTTCAGGTAGGTAAACTGGGATATTTTGGTACTAATTATGCCATACGACACTAATCAATCCAAAATTTGCTAAAATAAAAAAGGTTTATACTAAAATTTCAATGAACCTGACCTAATCCAATGAAACCTTTTTAAGTTACATTCATCTGATGAGTCTTGTGTTCCAACATAGGGAAAAGAGTTCCGAAATGCCACATTGCATACGAGCAATATTTAACTTATTACTGTAATACACTTTTCTTAATTTATATAGCAAAAATAAAAATAATTTTGGTAGCTTCGATAAAGTTCCAAGGTTTCAGCGATTTCAAAACATAAATAGGCCTACCGTAGGCCAACATTCAGCTTTCATAATGTCAGACAATAACAACTTTTTTCTATTTATTCCTATTTTGCAGATGACATTTTACTAAACATAAAAAATTAAGACATGTGATAGGCATACTCTTATTTTTTTACAATCATTAATCAAACAAACTTAAATTGGGGATAAGGAGGGTTCAAACACGCTATTGAGAACAAACATTCAAATTTTAGGTCAAAAAAACGCACGACAAAACACATTTAGGCCTTATGCAAATATTTCGTCAAAAATATGTGTCTTATAAAATATTGAAGTCAGATGATACCTAAGGTGAGACCGACGATGAGTAATGTAACGTTGGATGCTTCATATTTGTTTCATTTTTAAAGAAACAATTTTGAAGTCAGAGGATGCTATTAAACCTTATGAAGACAATCAAGCTTGATTTTTTACCTTAGTTAAGTATCAAAAATTGAAATCTTCCTTCTTCTCCAATGATAAATCAGGCTTGTTTCTTACTTCAACTAGCCATTATACAGGGATAATGGATACCGCAAATAAATTTAAAGAAACCCTACCAACTAAGCAACGCGGACCTGAAACAAAAAAAAACACCAAATTAGGCCTAGCTTAAATTACAAAAAAGTCATTTTTAAGTCACAGTGAAATAAGGTTTATACCTAAATAAACCCATTTACAGATAAAAGGTTTTCCAATTACAGTCGACTCTCGCTATCTCGAAATTCCACGGGACTGCGATTTTTCTTCGTGTTATGTATAGTTCGTCGTAGGCATAGTTCGAGTTATAGAGGTAAACCAAATTAAAATTCGTGATACAGAGGTAAAGAAAAATGTAGTTTATTCCCTACATCTTCGACAAATACAAGCTTTTAACTTATTCAAAATATTATATATCAATAAAAAAAGTATTTGAAATTTAATAACCTGTAAAACACAAAAACAGATGAGATATTAATTCTAATTAAAAACAGATGAGATATTAATTCTAATTAAAAATTCCGAAGTCTTAACTGCATTAACATGTCAAAACAATCATAGTATCGATCATAATTTTTATTAAAACAATACATTAAAGAAACTTTACTGTATCCCGTAGAGCTACAAAAATTAACTTTTAACTTTTATTAATTCCCCTAATTAAAAAGTCTGCAATCTTTCTCTTTGTAAAAACAATTACAGTATCGGTCATAATTTATGAAAATTATTTAGACTGCAGACAGATTAGGACTGCTTGACCCCGGATATGATCCACCGACAGGTTTTATCCTGAACGCCGGGATTTCGTATTACAGAGGTCCATTCTGAAAACTTTGTGGTATGAAGGTAAACTTCGAGTTATGGAGGTGAAGTGCACATCGAATTTGTCTTATCTACTGAACTTAGTGTTATAAAGGTAATTATTGTGTCCCTTCGAGTTATAGAGGTAAAATAGAACCGGAAAATTAGTTCGTGTTATGTATAGTAATTTCTTCATGTTAGACAGGTTTTTCCAAGGGGATTAAAAATAATTCGAGATATAGAGGATTTCGTGATATCAAGATTCGTGTTAGCGAGAGTCGACTGTACACTGTACAGGGGAAGACTTTAATATGCGATACCACCTTATAATTTTATAAATATAATTTTAGTCCTTGATTCGGAACTTCGATGAGTTAAGTAGCCTATATCAATCAAACTTTGATACGTCATTAACTGGAATCACGACAATTCAATTCAATCAAGAAAAAAACCCATCTAGGATTGATAGGTGATAAAATAAAAATGTATAGGTAGTAGTTAGGCTAACTGAATAAGCTAGCCAATTCAGTGTCGTCCTTGCGGTCGAGATACGTACTAAAATTAATCCGCGATAACAATCGGAAAAAGTAGAGAGACAAAGTAAATAACCAGTTATTCTAAAATTATGGTCTTAACTAGCATGTAATAGTATATTACGTTACAAGGCTGGGAAGTACTGTTTTGCCGGACGAGCATGATAGTTCCCGCGCGAGCGAAAGCGAGTGCAGGATTTTCATGCGAGTACGGTAAAACTTCCCGGCCGTGTAACGTACGATATTTTTCATCATACTACGCAGAAAAAAAACATACTTACAATTATAACGTAGTCCTTGCATAAACATAGGTACGTTTCCCAAACCTTCAAACCTAACCTCTAACAAACAGAACAAAAATTGCTACGGATGCAGTGCTGCCCCAACATTCCTCTAAAAATAAACCAATAAACCACCAATAAACGAGCATTAAACGTCGGTTTGCTGCAAATCAGCTGATTGTTTACTTCCATTCTTTCTGGCCTAGATCGGATAAGAGTTTATCCGAGCTAGGCCAGCAATGGGTAACTTTCGAGCCAACAAAAAGGAACTGAAAACAGATGTTTCTGTGTTAGTATGATGAAAAGTACTTTTTCCACTTTTAAGTACAAAATATAGCTACAGAGGCTGATATAATGTCGTCGCTCATTTATATAAAAGTGTTCAAACAGTAATGAATGTAGTAAATATTCCTCCGCGGGGTCGGCGATCAACGTGTGTAAACGTTCACGAGGTCACATTTTCCAGCAATATATTTAAATTTAAAGAAAATAATTTTATTGCACCTTGAAGACAAATAAATTCAACACTAGGTTCGTGAAGTACATTTTACATTTTCTTTTTACGACGATCTTTCTTCTTTCTTTATTCTTTTGGGGTGTTGGTCTCGCGAGGGCGAGACTGAGGTGTAGAGGAACCTGGCAAAGAGCTCTCTTGACCTGGTGGTGTTCGGAACCGGGAACATGAGCTTTTCAAAAATTTTGGGGCAGTTGGTCTCTCTGTTAATCAGCTTGTGGAGGAACATAAATCGTTCTTCTGCATGTAAGTGGCTGAAGTTACAAGTGGCAACCGACTTTTTTTTTGCTCTAGGTTCGGGGGGCCTAAACTGCCCTGAATATTAATCCCAGGTTCCTGATTGCCTTCCCGCTGCTGTGTTTTGGCATATATTGAACTTTAACACCAATGACTCTTATAACTTATTTGTTATGATAACGGAAAAATAAAAAATGGATATTGAAAGGAATTTATTTCTTTTCATTTTGATATGTAGCTTATTGTCGTAGGCTACGTTGAAAAATAACTTCAGGATATGGTTTTGCGCGATGTTGAAACCCGCGAAAATCATGAAAACACCCTTGTGTGCAGGAACGTATTCCGACAAAAGTTCTCGATCGACAATCAAAACATTATATATCAAATTAAAGAGGAAAAAAAACCCTACAAAATATTACCATTTGATTCCACGATTCTAAAATAGGTAAATAAGTAATTATACTTAAAGTTCAGCCCATGATTTTTGAATTGATTTTTAATTAGGTAAATTCAGCTAGGCCTAATTCAGAGGTTGATTACTCCTGTTATACATATAATCGTAATAAAGTGGTACTGTTTTGTAGAATTTTGTTCTCCTCTTCAATTTGATATAATTCATTTTGATTTTCGATCGAAAATTATAGTCGAAAAGCGTTTCCAAAAACACAAGGGTGCTGTCATGATTTTCGCGGGTTACAACATCGCGCGAAACCATATCCTGATGTTATTTTTCAACGTACGACAATAAATTACGTATCACAATGAAAAGAAATAAATTCCTCACAACAATTATTTTTTATTTTGCCGATATAATAACAAATACAGGAGTCATTGGCGTTAAGAGTTCAAATAGTGAGTTAAGAGTTCAAATAGTGAGTTTTACTTAGTTATAGTTGATATTTTGAGCTAAAATAACTCGGAATGTAAAAGATGAAAAATGTACGTCACGAACCTGTTGAATTTATTTGTCTTCAAGGTGCAATAAAATTATTTTCTCTAAATTCAAATATATCGCTGGAAAATGTGACCGCATGAACGTTTACACGCGCTGATCGCCGACCGCGCGGAGGAATACAATCATTACTGTTTGAACCACTTATAAAAATGAGCGGCGACGTTATATCAGCCTCTGTGGTTATATTCTGGACTTAAAAGTGGAAAAGAGTATTTGATATGCTAGTCAATACAATAATTTTGGAAAAACCATAAAGAATTTACTACGCTACACTACTTTTGCCAATTATTATTGCGGAGTAATTTTAGTACGTATCTTGACCGCGAAGGCGACACCGAATTGTCTTTAGCCTCCTCTTAAATGAAGAATTCTATTGGGTCCAAAGCTTATCAAAGTCTGCCCTATTATTGCTGTATTAGAAGCATAGCCCAGCATTAGGCCTAGGCCTATATGAAAACTGGGCTATCATGTGACTGATGCAAGGAAATCTTGATTCCCAAACCCAGTTTAATCACTATCAGTACATGCTGTCAGTGTACTGACAGTACCCTGTACAGCGGAACCTGTACGATCCGCCTAACAACGTATTTATCTTAATAGATACGATTGATTCCGGACATTTCTCAACGGTCAACGCCGATGCTCATCTTATAAACTTAGGTACCTCTAGACTCTGGCGGGAATTCCTCTGTTGAAATGCGGAAACTGAGCAAGTACAGCTACAAGAAATTAATACTATATAACTTCAACGAAAACTATTGGCTTTAAATAAACATACGATCCGTGAAAAACAAACTAAAATATCAATTATTCACAAATTTCAATGAAATCCTTCTGCTCCAACCAACAAACATGGCGTTCACAAGGACAATATGACAAGAATGCTTACGAAACAAAAAAGGTTAGACATTCGGGGTTTACATAACTAAATGAAAGAGACAGGTTGTTAGAAAATTCCAAAAGTTTTAAACAACAATAATATACTTTAAAGTTTTATATAGCCTTACGTCACAGACTTTTATTTATTTTATTAGACGGACAACCCATTTTACAAACGTGGTACAATAGTAATGGTAACATCAGCATGGGATTATATAATAGTACAGTGATAAGCGAGACAGCATAACAGTGAAAAATATAAAAATAAGAAATAACAACAACAATTAACAAGAAAATGCGAGTAACAAAAATAGCCCCGTTGCAGCAGACCTGCATACTCAGCGAATTTCAAAATCAAAAGAACATAATTCAATCCAACATAGCGAGATTTGACATGTTTTTGTAATCTCCATAAGGAGATTACAAAACGTACGTACATGAGGAATGAGTATGCAGGTTTGCTGCAACAGGTATGTTAACACTGGTTTTTTTAATTCATTATTTAGTAGATCTTAACTAGAAGAAGCCATAAACCAAGTTTTATCAAGGTATGTTAAAAATAGGGAATATATAGAATTTTTTTATTTCCCATAAGGATAACATGGGGAATGATTATGGAAGTTTGCTGCCACAAAAATGGAAATTTCAGGGGTTTCTGACTAAAATAAAAATACATTAGATCTTATCTAGATGAAGCCACAAACCAAGTTTTATTAAGATATGTTGAGAAATAAGCGAGAAATAAAATTTTACTTATTTCCCATAAGGTTAACATGGAACAACCGCTTTCAATATCTCGGTAACCAATGGACATAGAGTAATGATTCAAAATACCAAATTGTTTGTTTTATTGAGCTGAATTCAATGGTGCCAACAAAAATTTGATTATTTTTATTTTTCTATGTAAATCCTCAAAAAACCCTTTTTTGGGGGGTTTATCCCCACCCCTTCCGATGGTCCGATCGGGCTGGTTTTCGAACTCATTTGAATAATTGGGAAAACCGGGTAAAAGCGAGGATTTTTAATGAAGTTGGCGGGTAAAAGCCAAATCCTCTCTGGCAACGCTGGTTAAAACCAAAAATAAACAAAAATCAAGGTTAGACACGACACGAAAAGGCGGCAAATCAAACCAAATAGTCAAATAGACGGCTTACGGCTTGTAATTAATTAATTGAATATTTGGGATAATAAGCTAGGGTGATCGAAAAATAAAATTGCTGAACTTAAAGATACCCTATATGCTGTGAATAGACCCGGATCAATATTGTATGATATTTTATCTGCCTTTATGAAAAAAATTAGTGTGTATCATGGTAGGGTTACTTTGTCCTTCCTAAACTTTAACAGGTATGGATGTCCAAATTTAAACTTAGTTTTGCTAAGCCTAGTGTTTTTTATAACTAGTAATTTGTTTGTTCTTAGATTTGTTGTCAATACTTTGAAAAGATTAATTACATTAAGTTTAGTACACCTCACAAGTCCTAGAACAATATTGAGCCATAAGTTAGCCTATCTCTACTGTATAGGCCCCTACTGTATTAAAAAAAAATGGTACTTTGGTATTGTACGGAGGCCACTGTATTTAGAGAGATCGTTTTGCTGGACACCAAAAATAACTAGCCTACATCATTGGGAAGAACGTACTTTAATCGACTTACTGGCGAAATTTGACTAAGTTATGATGAACGGTGTTTGTGTTCTGCCTCCCAGAAGGTAGCGATGTCAGCGAGAATTGAGTTGTACACGTCATCACTGCCGCTATCACCCACACCCGATCGCCACCCTTATACAGTGCACGGCGGTGGTTATTTTATGTTTGGTTATCACCAATATGTTAGTAGGACATTCCTTGTTATGTTACAAATCAAACTATACCAGATGAGTCATACTTGCGACCGCCAAATCCGCTTCAAGTAGGCCCAGGTCTGGTCGTTGACCGGAGTGTGCGCATCACCTATCAACGGATTTTGGCGGGCGAAAATATGACTCATTTGGTATTGTTCGATTCGTAACGAAATGAGGAAAGTCCTATTAACATATTAGGCCCTAATGATAACCTAACTTAACATAACCGCCGCAGTGCGCTGTATGAGGATGGCCTCCGTATAATACCAAAGTACCAAAAAGATGTCATTTAAATGGTGATTGAAACAATTTATCACTTTAGAAAATAGATCGTGATCAAGAGCTCTTATGAACTCTTAGTACAATTTTTTATAGGTTTAGAGTTTTTAGGGGGTGATTGTGGCAAAATTCCATGACATGCTATTTTTTACGTTTCTTCTTTTGGTCGTCCAGTCTCACTAAGGAATGGCCTTGTATGTATGTACTGTTTTGGTAAGTTTTTCCACACAATTACCATGGACATCGAGAGTAGACCTAGCGCAATGGTGAGTTAATGGGAAGACTTCGGTTCCTAATCCAAAGAAGGTTGGTTCAATCCTGTGTTCAAAATTAGAACCGATTGCCATTTGTCAATTTTATTTGGCTTTAAATTAATAATGCTTTACATAAAAGTAAGAAACAATTTTACCAGAACATTACATTTTTAAATGTTGTAGTTCTGTAATTTAGTCTATAATTGACAATCAAGTTGAATTCAAGTGAAAATTATCAAAATAACTTAAGTTTCAGGCTCTAGTCCAAAAATAATATAGGCTACCTAGGCCTAATTTATAATTCCATAAGTAGGCCTACATCGAAATATTTTATTAAGTAAACTGTTACTGTGCATAGGCTGCTGGAGATTTTTGTATAAAACAGGCCATTTCAGATAACTAACACACACTATATACTAGGCTATATTAGATTGATTATCAGTACTTTTTTGCTGTATAAAAATTTGTTATTTTCATTGAATAGAATTGTAGGCCTCATGCAGTAGGGCCTAAAGACATTTGTTTTATCAACGGATGTATAATTTTGCATTCTCGCATGCTATAAGTTATTACAGCAATAAAGAAATAAGTTTATTACAATGAAGAAATTCTGGCTATATATAGCAAACTTATGCGTTGTGGGTAGCAGTTAACTTTTCAGCTAATCAAACATACAGCAAGAGTTAGTGGTAGTGCAGAACTAAACAGTATGCGAAGCATAGGCAAACAAAAACTGAATACGTCTTAGAAATCAAAATTATAATGATGTACAAAATGCAAAGGGACATTTTTAAAGTTGGTTATTTTGGCAGGTACACTCGGGTCTCGGGTCATATCATCACAAGCTTCAACATTTATTTAAACAGCTAGTCACGTCATCATTTTTTAAATACGGGAGATTCCCGCTGTTTAAATAATATTTAAACTTGCAATGACACCACAGCATTACAGGGTAACAAAGATGTATATTCCTACTAAATTGTAGCTGCAATTTCATTCAAGTAGGTATAAAGTTAGGTTTATTTTTTTAAACGTTTTACTCTCTTTTATTGATTGATGTATAGATTGAATTTATTTTATATTTGGCGCTTATAAATTACGTATAAAATGGCAACAGGTGTAAGCCTATATGAAATGGCCCATAAATTCAAAGTAAGAGAACTATTTACCCCTGAAACAACAGGGTTTTTGGTGAAACTAGGGTCAGTGGTTTTTGGTATGTGAGTGTTTAGATAAAAGGAAGGGAATCGAAACAGGGCAGGGAATAATCTGACATTCCACAGGATCAGCACAATAGGGAATGGTTAATTGAGTCTGAGTTATCACTCAGGCCACTGTTAAGAATTCACCCCTTTACTGAGTGAAGTACCTAATTGCCCTTTTCTTAAAATACTTAGACCTAATGGCAAATGTCAAAAACCTTTAACTTTGCTCTTCAAATGTTGAACTATATCAAACTGTTCCAGAGTTATTAGTGTGCAGAAAACCCATAGCGTATTAATGTATCTGCTATTAATTTTTTTCATTAATATTCAGTATTTGTATTTCATTTTTAGGGGCATTTGCCCCTACAAGCCATTAGTCATATACGGTACTTAATTTAGTAAGGCGATCGTTTGCATCAAAATTGTGGGTGTCTGGCAAGTCGGAGAAAGGTTGGAGAGGGCTCAAATTTAAGATCTTTATTAGGGGCTTTAAGTCCCTAAAATAATATTAACAGGTTTTATTTTCTGTTTTTAGGTGCATAAAATGGACAAAAAATGTTTTGATGTATCAATAACTGATAAAATCTGGTCCAATACCTCTAAAGGTAACTTGTATCATGAAAACATAGAAAACAACAGCTTAATAATGAACAGAACTAAGAAAAAATTCACTTGCTCTTCCCTAGTTTTGTTAAAAGAAAGTTCGTTGGAATCCAAGTCTAGTTCAGGATACCATAACTTATGTTCCCATGAGAAGCTAAAAATTGAATGTATCATGAGCAGTGGAGAATCAAAACCATCTGTTTCTAGTATGCGTCAGATTACGGATGACAATCTTCTCCTGCAAAATACTTCAAATAGGGAAGGAATGTGTTCAATCAGTTATTTCAATGAAAAAGATAATTTGATGAAAGAAGAACTTTTAACACAAGACGACTCTCTCTTGGAGAAAATTGATTTGTCTTTTCAAGAAGCTTCTCCTGCTAAAAACATCAAGAAGCAGTGTTTTGGTATAGATAGTGATTCGATGATTAAAGGTATCCAACCACTAAATATTCAAAACTGTCAACTAGAAAATGTGAAGGATAAGATTCCCAAAGAATCACCGGATATGTTTGATATAATTATTGAAAATAATGAACTCGAGGATATAGAAGATAAACCCTGGGATATGTCAATCACTGTTGTAGAGGATAAAGACAGATCTCAGTGTGAAAGACCTGATTTGCCTTCCAAAAACTTCCCTGCCTCTCCTGGATTAAGTGATGTCATATTGAATACATGGGCCCCTCATAGAGAATGTTCACCACAATCTCAGTTTAAAAGGGCATCATTTGAAGGACTGATTAAAAACACTCTCACAAACAATGCTCACAAAAGGACACTACATCATAGTTCACCTAGACCGTTATTCTCTTCAATTTCTTACAGTGAAAATTCCTCATTTTTTGGCCTGTCAGAAAATGTTAAGACTTTGATCAAACGTTACAAAGGAATTACTTCATTGTATGGTAGGTACTTTAATACTAAGAACTTTAACTAAGAAAATTTAATTTTGATCATATTAAAAGAAACTTATTTTATAAGAATGTATGTTTATGATTTAGGTGTACTTTTAGAATCTCTATTGGTTCTAATAAACAGTTTAGTAAAGGTGTACAGTAGAGTCCCGCAAACCCGGACTTCGATAACCCGGAATTCTGGATTACTCGGAAAGCCTGCCAGAGCAATAAAGTGCAATTCAATTCAAAATATCTTTATTTGTCACATAGCACATAACATGATGTACAAAAAATAGTGTCATAAAGTAAACAATACAGTAAAGTTTGGAGCTGTCAACATGAACTCCAATTTATAAGAAAAATTACAAACCATATTCACGATGTAAATTCCTCAAAAGAATACACCGCCCTCCTGATGAGAAATAGTTTTAGTTTTGATTTAAATTTATTGTAAGATACCTCTGCCCGAATTTCTGGAGGAAGTTTGTTGTAAAATTTTGACCCAGCACATTTAGGTTTCTTTTTAAAAAGTTGTAAATTGTGAGGACTTGTTGCTAAATCTTCCCGGTGCTTAGTAAAGTAATCGTGGTTACCTCCTACTAGCTCTATATCCTGCAATCGATTTTTGACTGATAAGATTGTTTCAAAAATATACATGCCATAAACTGTCATAATTTTTTCAGATTTGAAATACTCTTTGACTGAGGTTCTGGGTTGGAGATTACAAATTATTCTCATTGCTTTTTTTGCATTTTTAAAATAGAATTTAGATTGTAATCAGCTGTAGCACCATACAATGATATTCCAAATGATATAATTGAATGAATGTAAGAATAATAAACTACTTTTTAAGTTTCTTTATCACAGAGATTTTTTAGCCCAATCAATACATATAAAGCTGAAGATATTTTTTTTAGTAATTGCTCAACATGGAGATTCCATGTAAGTGAATGGTCAATTTCTAAACCAAAAAGTTTAACATGGTGTTTCCCCTCAATATGTTCGTCATTAATTACAATTTTATTTGTTCCTCATGACCAATTTTTTGGGTTTGAAAGCAAAGAAAATTGGTCTTTGAGGGGTTCAAAAGTAAACTATTGGAATCAAAATAATTTTGTAATTGATTTATATCGAAATTTGCCTTGGCTTCAATTTCACTGTAATTGGGTGCTGTAATTTTCAAATTAGCATCATCTGCATACAGGCAGAGTTTACTGTGGTCACTAAGATTCGGTAAATTTCTTAGGTAGCAAATAAATAAAAGAGGGCCTAAGATGGATCCCTGAGGCACCCCATATTTAATGGAGATTGATAAGGAATTTTATAATTACGTTTACTATAGTACTTTATTTCGACTAATTGTTTTTTATTGCAAATATAAGATTTCAACCAGTTTAATTCTTTATTTTTAATTCCTAATTGAGTAAGTTTTGACAATAGTAGTTCATGGGATATAGAGTCAAAAGCTTTACTAATATCCATGAACAAACCCATAACTTTGCATTTACCGTGCAGACTATCAATAATTGATTCAATAAACTCTGTGGCGGCTGTTATAACTGACCTACCACTTCGAAAACCGTGTTGACAATCTTCAAACAGGTTATTTTTTTCAAAGTAATTTACCAGTTGATTATGAACTACTTTTTCATAAATCTTAGATATTGATGGTAACAAAGCAACAGGTCGATAGTTTGATGCAATCTGCTTATCTGCTTTTTTTAAGACTGGTTTTAATTTTGAAATTTTTAGTTTGTCAGGAAATATTCCAGATACCAATGAAGAATTTATTAAATGAGCAATCGGTTTTAATAGCGCTGGCTTAGCTTTTTTAAGGAGTGCCACAGGGATGTCATCATAGCCTGCACTAAAGGAATTCTTTAGGTTGCTTATAATTTTGTCAACCTCTTTCTCATCAACAAAGCTGAATGTAAAACGTCTGCAGAAGTTTATCTGTTGACTGTCAAAATTATCATCTCTATTAAGTGGAGGTGTTTTTAAGTTAGGTATTACTGTGTCATGTACAACATTGGAAAAATAGTCTACAAATTCCTTACAAACCAAGGAGGGATCTGTACACATCTTATCATCAATTTTAGCGAATTTCCCCTATAGGGAAGAAGCTGTTACCGTAGTACTCATGGTAAGACCTAAGCCCGAAACCATGATAACTTTTCGTTTTGGGGTCCCCAGAAGCAAAAAACACTATTCGTTCATTTTCATAAATATATATATATCTATATATATAGATATATATATATCTATATATATATATATCTATGTGTCTTTAAGCACGATAACTCACGTAAAAATTGCCCAATCTTAATGAAATTTGGCATGGATGTGTAAAGTAGTAATTATTCGGACGAGTTCGTAATCCAGCCCAATCCGACTACCGGAAGGGGGGGGTAAAGGGGGGTAAACCCCCCCAAAACTGGGTTTTTTGAGTTTTTTACATAGAAAAATAAAAATAATCCAATTTTTGTTGGCACCATTGAATTCAGCTCAAAAAAACAAACAATTTAGTATTTTGAATCACTGCTCTATGTCCATTGGTTACCGAGATATTGAAAGTGGTAAACACAGTACGTTGTCCCAATGTTAACCTTATGGGAAATAAGTAAAATTCTATATCTCGCTTATTTCTCAACATATCTTGATAAAACTTGGTAAGTGGCTTCTTCTAGTTCAGTTCTACTAAATATTGAATTAAAACCACCCAGTTTTAATATACCCGTAGCAGCAAACCTGCATACTCATTCCCCATGTTATTCTTATGGAGCTTTCAAAAACCTGTAAAATCTCCCTATGTTGGATTGAAATATGTTGTTTTGTACTGGAAATTCGCTGAGTATGCAGGTCTGCTGCAACGGGGGTATTTATTTAAATTTATGAGATTCAGTGCCAGAGCACGGTTTCACACATATAAAAACAGTTTTGGTTTTTCTTTAAATTTTTTTGTAACTGATAATGTAGTTTTTGTATTTTTTTAAATAAATGATTTCTTATAGAAATAACAGAAACTAGTCTTATTTTTCCTTATTTTTAGTCATTTCCCGATAACTCGGAAATTTCACAAACCCGGACACTGTTCGGTCCACATTAGTCCGGGTTTATGGGACTCTACTGTAGTGAGGTTTACGTGGACTTTTAAGGTAGGGGGGGGGGGGGGGTTCATCTTGGATATTCACATTGTATTTTGGTTTAAAGGAATAGTAAATGTGGATGGTCAAGCATATTAACAGTGTGAATGCTCCTCTAGCAGTGCTTTGCCATCCCAACATTTTCCTCTTCATTGTTCAGTAGTGTTTGTTGTTAAAGTTTGCTTTGTTTTATATCCTAACTGCAGTAGAATTATTATATCCTGACCTTTATCCCCGTGCATCACGAGTAAATGCTTAGTTATAACCTGTATATGAAAACAACATAAGAGATAAACAATTAGCTAGTAACAAGACCCGGGCTTGGACTGTTCCCGATCAAAACGTTAAAAAATTCCACTGGCGTAGGAAGACACAAAAAATAATACAAGCGGTTTTCGTGGCAAAGCCAATATTCCCCGCACAAAACTTCAGCTCAGCTGAAGGTGAAGTTAGAGCACTCTAATTGCCATCACAGAAACAAAGACAACTGTTTTATTTTAAAGTACACCTCGGATAATCCGGATTAATGTGGCGGAACACCGATCCGGATAACAAAAAAATCCGGATAATCCGAGGTCGTTACAATATCGCCTAAATAGCGATCGCGTACCTTAGCCCCTACTAAATTAATGCTGCTAACTGCATATCAAGAGTGTATAAAAAAATACAACATGTTAGTCATACAAGCTTATTCCGAATACAATTAATTTTTTGAACTGCGCTCGATTCTTCTTCCAGTCTCGAACCGTACTTGACCCAACAGCTATAGTTCCTTAGCTAATTTTTTACCTGGTTCTCCCGCGTTAAGTCTTTTGACGGCATTCAGTTTCTGTTCTAGAGTTAAAACCACTTTTTTCCTTTTACAATCAATCACTTTGAAACTCAATATCTGTTCACTCAAAGAGTTCACAACTATAAACATAATATAGCCTAAAATAACAGTAATAAACTAACTCGCAAAATTTCCATGGTCTACGCATTTGTTTATTACTGCTAGCGCCCCAAATAGCAAACCAAAAAAACTACGTTCATGAAAATGCTGTGATGACCTGTTTAGGCAATGAGGCTCCTTCAATTAATTAATTAATTAATTAATTAATTGTGTTTTCAAATGCGTAAAATTATCTATTCTATTTGCATTTTACTTTTAGAAGGAGCATTCCACTCTTGAACTCGCTAAAATCACGTTTTTGCCTTGATTTTAATTTTTTAATTTCTCGGTTGGACCGGTCCGGATAATCCGGGATTCGGATAATGTGTGGTCCGGATAATCCGAGGTGTACTGTATTGAAGCTCAAGATTCGTTCTAGGGAAATTTGATGTTATTTTTCTTAAGAAAGTAATTATTATTTTCTCCTAAAATAATGTTATGACACAATTTTTAACTTTCAACAGTAATTTTATTCCAGAATGGCAAGAGGAATGTCTCAACCTCCCAGCTATCAAGGAACGGAAGAATTTGGTTTATGCCCTACCCACAAGTGGAGGGAAAACCCTTGTTGCTGAGATATTGATTTTGAAAGAAATTCTGTCTAGAGAAAAGAATGTCCTGTTTGTGTTACCCTACGTTTCCTTAGCTCAAGAAAAGGCAGGTAAAAAAATGTTATTTCTTGTGTTAATTCTCAACAATGAATATTTTGTATTACCAGTTTCATCTTTATTTGTACTAGGTTATTGAGTATGCAAACAAACTATAAAACTCATTCTGTTTTGTATAATCAGTTAAAAAGGGAAAATAGTATGCTGTTTTTTGTTGTTTTTTTTTCACAAAAATCTGGTTTTTAATGTGCAAGAGATTTCTTCTCCAAGCTATGGCACAACTTTTTCTATATATTATAACATTATTAAAATGTTAGGTTAAAAAATTCATTTATATCATAAATACAATGATTTGTTAAGAATGTCTTTCCAAATTATATTGATTCCCAACCACAAAAATAGCAACCGGTAGCACCACATTGATTTAGGAAGAAAGAAAAAGTGTTAAGTAATTTTATCCTCTCATTCTATGTAAGGAATGAAACTGCCATGAAGATGTTGGCAAAATTGTTTCATATGGTGACAAGATTGTGGACAACAACACGAAACATTCGCCAACTTCTTCATAGTAAATTTCCCCTTCTTTTGGCGTTAAATGCAGTTTTTTCTGCAGGTAAGAGCTCTTTCTCCGTTTGCGGTGGAGTTGGGGTTTTTAGTGGAAGAATATGCGGGCAGCAAGGGAGGTTACCCTCCGCAAAAGCGGCGGCGGAAGCGCAGCGTGTATGTTGCGACTATCGAGAAGGCGCTGGGTCTCGTCCACAGCCTGATAGAGACCGGACGGATCGAAGAGCTTGGACTTATCGTGGTCGACGAACTTCATCTGATCGGCGAGCCTAAGCGAGGAGCCCACCTGGAGTCCATGCTCACCAAGATGATGTTCATGAAAGGTATTTAATTGAACAATCTAGATTCTGTTTATTCGTAAGGTACTATTTGAAGGGGGTCCCCCGTAAAACGTTCTAAACGACAAAAACCTAGTTTTGAGTAATCAAGGGTTGAAAGTTGAGTTTTAAAATTTACGGTTTTTTAAAAGTTAGAACTTATAATCATGTATGATCTTTTAAGACCCTATTTATAACATCATAATGTATTTCATGTATCATCATGAATTTGTACTAGCCATCAAGCATTTTAAAACATTTTACGTGTTTTTTTAGGGGTTATAACGTTCTAAATGACTGGCGCTTGGAACGTTTTCTGACGGACTGCTTTTCTACTTTGGAAGAAAACATGAGGGAGAGTAGGAATACCAACAGAAACAAAAATTAAACTGGATATAAAACAGTTTTATTGATATAAAAGTACAAAAACGTTATGTTGTTAATAGAACGTGATACGTCACTTTGCTAAAATTTATCCACATGTGGTGCTTAAAACGTTATTCTACCCTCCTCTTTTGGGGGCAATTTCCAGGCCTTGGCTTCTTATTTTTTGAAGTGTAGGGTAATCCAACTTTTCTATATTCAATCCTGGTCTTATCCTTCCACTTTCCAATATTTTCTTCACGTCTTTTATTTTTATTTACGCGATTTTGGTCCATGGGTGACAGTGCAACGACGGGCGGGGATTCCATCTTTCGGCGAATAGAACGTTATTACCCAGAAAGTCCGTGCAGTCTCCCGAAGCAAGCAAACTTTGACAGATGAAATCAGGCCTACCAACTCAAATATTTTCAAAACAAAATATACCACAGTGTAGCTCATGTCCTGGAGAACCTTTTTCACTGAATATCTCTGATTTTGAAATTTTGTCGCTTACAACGTTTTACGGGGGGACCCCTTCATTTGAAAAGCTTAACCTGTTAACTGTCGTATTTAAATACAAAAACTGCAATTGAATAAGTTTTTTTTATTGGGCGTAAGTCACTTAGAGTAGGCTTAACAAAATTGACATTATGATGAAAAATTTATCTAACTAAATGGACACATCAAAAAGGCATTCCTAAACATTTTAGAAACGTCAAGCTAAATGACATATGTCAAGCTAGTGACTTTCCAGCGGATGTCGCTCTGGATTTTAGTTATAGACCTACGTTATTTACCAACTACCAATTCATTTGCTCATTAATAAATGAACCCTAGGTGTTGATAGTCACCAGCACTGAATGAGATTTCTTTGGATTTATTGTTGGCTTTATGGCTTTTAATGTTAAACTTGTTTTTTAGCTTTTGTGGCCTGTCTATTTCGCTTGGCGATAGTAAAAGAAAATAGATTTATGTTTTTTGTTAAAGTATTCATAGTACTCTTTTTTGTTTGCGCTGTAAGACAAACAGGCTCACAGGAGCAGAACCTTAGAATTTTAGATTTTGTTTAATGATCATGTGGAACATTTGTAAACTAAATTATTTTATACTTTTCAGGCAGCGTTCAAATTATTGGAATGAGCGCCACGATCGGGAATCTGCAAGATATAGCTAAGTTTTTGGATGCTGAGGTTTACACTCAAGACTTTCGACCAGTAGAATTAACGGAGTATGTTAAAGTTGGAGAAGAACTGTTCAAAGTTGACCATTCAATAATGGAAGAAGTACCTCTTGTTTTTCATTCAAAGATTTCATCCCAGGTTGTTTAGTTTGTTTACATTTTAGAGTAATGTATATCCTTACAAGACCTAAGATTAAGACAGTTAATTGAGTTAAAGGGCAGTTAAGGTCATAGTGCTCAGTAAAAAAAATCATAGATTGGAACTAAGTAACTATGACTGAAGCTTCCCGATAAAGGAATCTCAGGTTAGAGCCGGGGAGAGGAGATTTTTTCATTGTAATAAAAGTGAACTGCTAAGTATTTTTAATATAATATACAAATTCATAAAAATGTGGTTTTTATTCCTGAATCAAGAGTCAGTTGTCCCAAATGACGTGGTTCTAATTTATGATGTAACATGGTAATATAATCCTTTTTACCATCATAGTGCATTTCAGATTAAAAAAATTAAGGGGAGATAAAAGGTTGGGTTTTAAAACTTTTTTAAAAGAACAGAGTGGAGGTAAAATATGTTCTATTATGATATCCCAAAATATTTCCCCTTTGAACTTGTAAGAATGCTTTTAGCTTTACTAGGCAGAGCATAATGCCATTCTGAGGTTCAAAATAGCAGAAACAGCTGTTTCTTTCCCCGTATAATATCTGTATTCAAACAGCTGTTTTATTAATTTAAAAGCTCCAAATTCTTTTTGCCCTGTATATCAAATTTATCGTCTTGATTCTAACTTCATTTTGGTTTTACAGTATTCTCAAGAACAGAAACAGAAAGATCCAGATCAAATTGGCATTCTTGTTCAAGAAGTTATTCCTGAACATTCTTGTCTTGTTTTCTGTCCATCTAAGAAAAATTGTGAAAATGTGGCCACACTGATTTGCAATATGTTAGATAAGTGAGTATTATTATTATACATTGTTATTATTGTATTATGAGTATTATTATTTTTTCATCTTCTTTACACTAATTGTTACTTCAATACTCACAATTTTATTCATTAGAGACAAAGGGTAATGTCTAAATATTTCAGTTTGCGAATTAATTTTAGATTTTAAGATTTTTTCTATCTAATTATTATCTGCCACTTCAATCTGTATAATCCTAGGTGGCCTGTATTGAACTGAGTCTTATGTATCTTGTGTAATGCCGATATTTAATATTTATTTTGATATATTTTTGTAGGAAGATAGTTGAACATAAACTTGAGGACAAGAAAGCGTTGTATAGAGCTCTGGTCACTGAAGGCAATGGCACGGTGTGCCAGATCCTAAGGAAAACTTTACCTTTCGGTGTTGCTTACCATCATTCAGGTGGGTTTCTCACCTGTTTATTTATTGAAAATGTTGTGTCAGCAAGTGTCCTTACATGTGTGTTTTTATTATACATTTTCTTTGTTTCAAATCATTGTTGGTGATGGTGAGTTATGAGGTAAATATTAATTTTTGTTTGGAATTTGATTTTTACAGATAGTTGCCATCACTGTTTGCCTCCAATGATGGTAAATGTCCAAAAAATAAAAAAAAAACCTTACCTGACCAACTATGAATTTCAAACAAAGTACACATTTTCCCCTTCTAAAGTAAATGAAAAGTTCAATAATAGTTAAATCTGAAAATTTTGTTTTCAGTTTTTGTTTAAGTAAATTTGATGATTGATGTTGAAAAAAATGTCAATAGCTTGCAAAAACAAAGCAACCAATTTTTGCACCACTAAAGTGTAATTTTTTTTAAAATCACTCAAGGAGGAACAAATAAAGGTATGAGTCTCATGCCACAATGTGGCATTGAAGTGATTGGTCTCATGCCACAACGTGGTTAATCGGGATGATTCTTCAGAAGACAGATGAAGTAGAAAAATATGAAATATTTATATAACTATATTACAATCAGAATCAACAAATTATTTACCTAGATCTTGATTAAAGATTTCACCAAGCTGATTGCCCCTGTAAAAGCTTCTTCCCTAAAAAGCAAAATACCGCTTATAGATTAAAAATGTTGTAATTTTAACATGAATTATGTGTGCCAGTTAAGTAACAATCTGAATAAATTCTTTATACATGAAGGCTTCCCCGTAGGTGAATATGTGTATATATTATCTTGTAAAAAGTGAAAAATAAAATATCAAACATACAATTTTGGACCATATTGAATTTTCAGTACAATTTTTTCCCAGGTTTGACAACCGCTGAGAGAAATCTGTTAGAGGAGGCTTTTCTGGCGAAGACGATTTGTTGCATTTGTTGCACATCTACATTGGCTGCAGGTGTCAACTTACCAGCTCGCAGGGTAAATTACTTCTTTAACCAATAACTTCTTTGACCTTACTGATAAGTCAGACATTACTTTTTAGGTATAAAAAGTAAGTTATACATTTAATTGGTTCGTTAAGTACATATTTTTTACTTTAAAGCTTTATGTTTGTTCACAAGATAATCTTAATGAAACTTGTAATTGAGAGAGGAGGGAAGCGATAATCGAAGTAGTATCGATATTTTTCATACATTTTCATACACACACACACACACACACACACACACACACACCACAAAATGAATACACAAACTAAAAAGATGAAAATTGAATTGAACTTCACCAATTCTTAAACTCTTACTCCACAAGCAATTAAAAAATTTTAATCAACAGCCTAAACAATATTTTGCCATTCACATAATTACCAATAAAAGGGTGAAATGTTTTTGGTTTAGCACACAACAGGTGATTCTTCCAAGAAATTCCTATCTTAAATACTTTTATCATCTGTTAATAGGTAGGTAGTTTTTGCATCCACGTTAAAATAACACAATAAACCTTAAATGGTTAAATCAGCTGATTTCCTACATTTAGCACAATGTTGAAAAATAGGCTACCGTTTAAACTTTATTGTATTGTTTTACCGTGGATGGCAAAAAATAAAATCACTATTATTTCTTCTCCACGCCAAGATATCTGGCTCAATCTGATTTCAAACAGCACATCTTCACCACGTTTTACCTCTACTATAAATTATTGTTTTTATTTGATTGTTTATTCTCTTCTAACCGCCGTCCTCTGCTTCAGGTTTAGAACCAATCATTGCAAATATTGTGTTTCAGGTGATCCTGAGGTCGCCTTATGTCGGAGTGCAGATGTTGACTCTGAGCAAGTACAAGCAGATGATCGGCCGAGCGGGCCGGACAGGCATGGGCGACAAGGGCGAGTCTTTCCTCCTCTGCAAACCAGAAGATGCCCAAAAGGTCAGTGGATGTATGGAAGTAAGCAAACTGTGCTTACTTCTATGAACTCAGTAACTCTGTATACCGGAACCCTAGTTGTTTGAAATGGAGCCTTGTGTTACGAGGTCTAATAAGAAAGTAACAGACGTTTGCAGCTACGTCTAGCACTGTTGCCCACCCCAGTGATCGAGTTTGTAGACGAAAGCTCCTCTCCCAGATGCTGTATGAAAACAATTTTGCAGCCAACTTAACACTTATGAGCTCACATTCATGCTCAAATACACATATGCACATATTTGTTAGGAAAATTAAAGTTTTCTTTGACATCAGATGTCATCAAAAACGTGTACTTTTCATATGGAGTTATGAAAAGTATAAAAAAAATTTGTTTGCAATTCAAATTAGAGAGGGGGTCCTATAGGAATTTAAGATTTAAAGGACCTGACTCTAGCAGAAGGACACATGATAATACTATTCATAGGTGTACTTCTCTACCTGTTATTATTTTTTGGTGGTGTGGTAATATTAATAGGTCATTTGTAGGGGTGTGCGAGTATTCGACTGGTCGAGCTTTTTAAGTCGAGCTTTTCAGTATTCGGCTCGGCTCGACTTTTTTCAAAAAAGCTCGACACTCGAGCCGAGCTTTTGATAAGAGAGTTCTTATCAGAAAGATAATTATTGCGGTCTATTTTTGGACAAGGTAAACCGGAAGAGCGTTTCCCTCCCAAAACATTAACAAAAAATATTCCCTAGTGATAAGGAAAGGACATTGTCAGGTAACAAGAAATATTATCTAAATTTAGACGGAAATCGGAGCTATATTTATTTGACCTTGGAGAACTGCAAAATACAGCAATAAAGTCTGTTGTTTTATCATGGCTTATCTCTTTAACGGTACTCTATTCATTTTGTTTTAATTTGATTTATAAAAATAAGGCAAAAAATATCTGCGTCATTTATAATTGTATGACAAGTAGTTTGTATTTTTTTGTTTCATTGTAAGGATTCCTAATTATCCCACGCACGCTCACACTGAGTCAGACAATCACAAAAAACTGGGACAGAGGCTTGGAGTAAACAACCTCCACCCCTCCCCCTCCCAGGCCACTGATAAGGAGAGTGAGAGAGGTAGCTGTTTTTTTCCCTCTATCCCATCCTAATTTCTGATCTTTCTTCTTTCTATTTTGTTTCAAACCGTACATAATTTTCTTAATAAAGCTTAGAAATGCAATTAATTTTAGGATGATAGTAAATTATTTTTGTTATTAAATATTATTTCATTCATATTCTGAAATAACAAGTTTAACCATCAATATTATGCCACAATTGGGACTGCTATTTGTAATCATCTTTACTTTGTGAACATTAAGAAAACCAATCTTGTGTTTGAATAAGTGTAAATATATTTTGATTAGGATTTTTGCGGACATTTGCCATCACTGATTAGTAAAAACAAGTTTCACGACGTTTCGGGATCTGGAATTTCTAAGAAAACCTAGAACATAACAAATCACTACTGATCGTGTGTTACTAATCTTGTTATGTTCTAGGTTTTCTTCCACCTGAAGACGGGATCAGATTCCAGATCCCGAAACGTCGTGAAACTTGTTTTTATTAATCAGTGATGGCAAATGTCCGCAAAAATCCTAATCAAAATATAAAATCACCATCACCAACAATGAATTTCAAACAAGTATAAATATGTTTTTTTAAGATATAATCATTTTAAAACCTTTCCATTCAACTCTTGAAATTAATTTTGTAGTACCTATAATGTAACTAGAATGATTATGTAAGTTTAACTACTTATTTTAAAGTGAAAGTATTGTGGAATTGGAGTCAAATTATAAATGTAGATTTTAAATTTGTTATTTTTCTGCATAAATTATTTTTTGAGCCAGTTTGATCAATTTTATATAACATAATACAAAATATTGATGAACCTATCAGATCATTAACTTGTTTTGGGGATAAGCTTTCTAGTTTTGAGCTGGCATTCACTTAAGGTATGCAAACATTAGTCTATTGTATCTTTTGAAATTAAAATCAAGCTTCATAATTTATTTATTTATTTAACATTTTATTTGATAGCTACAGAACAATGTTCCAAAACAGCCATCTTAACTAACTTAATCTTAAATCTAACATAAATGAAAAATACTACTACATGAAAACAATAAGCTGACAGCTAAAACTACTAACAAAACTCAGATATTGATAACACTAACTTAATTATAATTAACTCCTAACTCACTCAAATACTAAATTTTAACTTTAATTATAATCAATTTAAATATATATATATAAAGCAATCTCAAAATTAACTAAAGAAAAAGGTTGCTACATTTTTTTAAAAACTAAATTATCTTGTCATTAAAAATGTCTAAGTCGGATGCATGATAATTAAGTAGCCTCATTGCTGTAAATAAAGGAAAATTAAAATGGGATAGAGTTCTACACCTTGGCAAAGAAAATAAACTGAATGATCTAACGTTTCGACCAGGAGCATAAAAAGATATATTCTCTAACAAAAATCTACTATCAATCGAACTATTGATGATCTTATGTAGCAAGGCTGCCAATGATAATTTCCTTCTCACAGACAATTTAGGGATGGAAAAAATTAACCTAAGATCCGAGGACGGAAAATCAAACGGACATGTATGAGAAAATGTTTTGAAGTACAAATATCTTAAGAATTTATTTTGAAGCACCTCTAATTTATCGCTTTCACTCTTGGATACAGAATCCCACACAACAGAACAGTATTCTAATTTGCTTCTTATTAAAGTTTGATACAGTTTTAAAATGGCATCTATGTTTTGAAAAGACCCAGTATTTCTTTTAATAAAACCCAAAAGCTTATAAGATTCCGCTACTAAATGGTGAATGTGTTCATTGAAACTAAAAGAGTTGTCGAAAACTACACCTAAATCTTTAATTTTATTGATTGCCTTCAATGGAGTATTACCAATAACATATAAATTTTCAACAGAAACCTTTTTCCTAGAGTACGACATAGCAAAACATTTTTGCACGTTGAGGTGCAATTTGTTTGTTGAACACCAAGAATGCAGCTGGTTTATTGAAGTTTGCAAAATTTGTATATCCAAGATACTATTTATTGGCCGAAATATCTTTAAATCATTAGCAAACAAAAGGCATTTACAGTCATCAAAACAGCTAGGAAGGTCATTAATGAATATTAAAAACAGTAGTGGTCCCAAATTTGATCCCTGCGGAACACCCGAGAAACTGAAAAACACAGAAGAATCTAAGTTTGAAATAGAGACATACTGAGGACGATTTATCAAATAAGACGACATTAAACTGCAAGTATTTACTGACAGACCTAAACTTAACAACTTATTTAACAGAATATCATGATAAACCTTGTCAAAAGCTTTGGAGAAATCTGTATATTACATCCATCCTACCTCCAACATCAGGTTCAGAAGATACATTCAATGAAAATTCCATTAGGTTTGTTGTGGAAGACCGTTTAGGCAGAAATCCATGTTGTTCTGGGCAAATTTTACTTTTAATGGAATTAAAAATTTGTTTATACAAAAGAAGTTCATAGACTTTAGCAAAGGAATTCAATAATGAAATCGGCCTGTAATTTTCTATTTTGTTCCTTTCTCCAGCCTTAAAAATGGGAGTAACCTTGGCTTCCTTCCATTTATTTGGAAAGATACACAATGAAAGGGACAAATTAAAAATGAAACACAACGGTTCAGCCAAAACTTCACCACGCCCTTTAACGACATATGCCGGTATACCGTCAGGACCAGAAGACTTTTTAGATTTCAGTTCTTTTTTGCATTACAAACATCAGATGGACTAAAAAGAGATACTTGGAAGTTATCAGTAGACGAAATGTCATTGTTTAATTTATAATTAGAAGGGCATTGATCATACACAGAAGAGAAGTAATTCGCAAAAGCATCAGGTATTTTTCCTTGCCGTTGTAAGTATTATTCATAAACGACATATTCTTAAAAGTACCAATATCAGAATCGGATCCACTTTTTTTGGATTGAATATAATTCCAAAAACTCTTAACATTCGTTTTGATACTATTTTCTATATTAAATAAATAATTCTTGCGTGCAATATTAATATTTTCTTTAATTCTTTTCCTTAATTGTTTGAATAGCAGATCATAATGCTTGGAATATTTCCTTTTTTTAGCATATTTATTTTTCAATTTCAAATCAAATTTAATTTCTGGTGTAAATCAAATTGGATACTTACTTTTTACGACAACGCTTTTTTGAGGCACACAACTATCTAGACAAGAGAAAAATTTCTTGTAAAAATAATCTAGGCAGTCTTCAACGCAAGACAATTTATACATATCAGCCCAATCAATATCTCTTAATCTACAATATAAATCATAAAAGTTTGTGTCTTTAAAAACATAGTACTTTTTTGGCATAAAAACATTTTCAGACTTTGACTGATTATATGATAAAGCAAACAAAATAGTTAGTGGAGGGTGATATGTATCTGGAGGCAATAATGCGGGTTCACTTTTTTCAACTTTAATATCTTTGATACTACTTATAACTAAATCTAAAGTAAAATTATTAGAGTTAAGTATGTTGTTGAACGAGGACAAATTATATTCACATAAAAAGGTATTAATAACACCTGCAGCGGATCTAGCAATGGAAAAGTCAAAATTTGTACCGTTAATTTTTGGAATGTTAAAATCACCCAAAATTAAAATGTCGTTATAGTGAATATTTAAATTATCAAATGAATTACAATAATCAGTATAATATTGAGAGGTGTGGCCAGGAGGAATGTAAAGGAGGTTGATGAGTACAGTGCAGCGCGGCGACAGTGTCAGCCGGACCAAGAGCGAGTCAAGGTCGCCAGATGTCAACAATGACTCACCTGCACCTGCACGGCGGCGGCGGGCACTCGCCGGTGCACGGCCAACAATACTCCACCTTCACGCTCCATACCCGTCGCCAGCTGATCTCTGTCTTTACGAAACACTTGATATCGGGAGTCAATTACCTCAGTGTTATTTATACCTGGTTAGAGCCACGTTTCTGTTAATGCTATGACATCAAAATCCTCTCCTAGTATTGTTTCGTATATTTCTAAAGTTTTGGTTCTCAAACCACGTACATTTTTATAGTAAATATTTAAATTATGCTGATTAATAATTTTAACTAGTTTAAATTTGAGAAAGTAACCTCCTGTTTAAGCATAAAAAAAAACAAATATAATGACATAACCCCTGACTAATTTTAAAGAGAGGAAAATCAAGTAATATAACTGTAAAGAAAAAAATTCCTTCCTCTTGATACTATTGTTTCACCAACAATAAATAATAAGTAAACAAATAAATAAATGGCTACCCATGCACTTGAGAACAATTTTTAGCAGAGTTGTGGAAGCAACATTTTAATAATTGACTTAAAGGGTTAGCCATATATAATTTAATGATTTATCTGAATTGTGGGCCCTTCCAGAAGCACTCATGGATAACTGATAGAATTCACACCTGATGGAGAATAATAACAACAGCTTACTACGTACAAGTTTATTGAAGTCAATCCAGTTTACAATATTGGATGCAACCTAAAATTTATCCTGTTTACTAATTAAATTGCCTTTGCAGCTCAGTTATATTGTATGTGACTAGTGTAATTATTGATGCAGTTCAGAATTCATATTGATTGTACTGATGTGATAAATGAACTAATATTGTCGGAATTAAAAAACAGTGCTGCCATGGTCTTTTAAAATGAGTCTGCTATTGAATGTGACTAAATTGAACTTTGACGATTTAATAGGTAGGTGGTACAGTTATTTAAAAGGTTATTATTGAGATTCCTGGGGCTTACGCTATATAATTTTATTGAGCTGGCCAGCTATTTAATGCAAAGGGGAAATACTCAATTGTTTATCCAGCTTGAAACTGAGATCAGTATCACAGGGCCGCGGCTGCTGTCATCAATTTAGCAAGCCTGTAGTTGGATTTAATATATTATTATTGAGCGTGCCCAGAGCAAGTTTAAGGAATCTATAATAATTGTTTCACTGGCTAACCACCTCCATCTTTGTTCTAGATTATCTACTTATTATTCCCCCGACTCATTGATAAGTGGCAGTGCACTGAAAATTTTAATATTTGAACCAAACTGGATTATTGTGACTATATTCTGTAATTAAATTGGTATTGAACTGCTATATAATTTTTTTTTTACTCTGAACTCTAAGGCTTTGACTCCATGCAATTACAACAGGAAATACTCAGTCATGTAAAATAACAGGTTGCTTGAATTAAAAAAAATGAGATAATATTAAAAATTGAACATTATTAAATTGGTATCTGAACTTGCTACTTAATAAATTACTGTGATTAACAACTTATTCTGAATACATTATTTTAAAATCTCAAGCACTGGGCATTTACTAAAATTAAATAACAAATAACAATAATAAATAAATAGAAAATTACTTACACATACACACATTTGGGGCCCCCACACTCACATTCATACTTAGCGGCCGGGAAAATCGCGAACCCGCGACCGTTGCAACACGTGGCCACGCCAACTTCCACCCTTTACAATAAATTATAAATCACAAACTCCGATTCACAAACTTTTCTTTCTGAAGCGCACTTTCGCGTTAAATTTGAAATTCGCTGAATTTGGCAACAGAAATTTATTTCGGGCGGACGACTGTGGCGAACTAATTTGCGTACGTTACGTGAGCGATGCTCAATGTCTCCCGACCGCTTCCTTCTGGCTTCACCGGTGAAATGGGCAGAAAAGACCGTTGCAGTGACTCAGCACGAACTCGCCTGTCCGCAGTTCGTAGTTCGTTTTCTTGGCTTTTGATTGGTCTGCCAGTTTGTTTGAATTTGGCAAGTTGCGGTTGCAAAGATTTGAATTTAAATTTGAATTGGCGCATGTGTTATATTTGATATATTTTATCAAATATCAGCACATAACCTAATTTCTTTACAAAATATTCAAGAACAAAGATTCACTGTAATAACACAAATAAGTAGTCTCATTTAACCTTACAACAGATCTATGAACCTCTGCCTTCCCTTTCCAATAAACTTGCCAAATCAACCTCATTACTAATGGTTATAATTTTACTTGCTCTGTCATCTAATTTTCTAACTTTAACACGACCAGCCCTATCTACCCACACATATTTATAATTAAAGTCTGCCTTCAACTTTCGGGCTTTCGCATACAGTACTCGTCTTGCCGGTGCCAAGGAGAGGTTGATGTACACTGGACTGTCCTGTTGGTATCCGGAGAGGTGCCTCGTAGAGAAGTCTCTCTTCACCTTACGTTTTTGGATCAATGTATCCGCATCATCTCTACGAAGGAACTTCACAATGATCCCAGTCGTCGGTCTATTGCTGCCTCCACTGATGCGATGACAAGCATCTATTCCATCTTCGGTGATGACGGCTCCCAGTGCTGCTCCGATCTCCACGACCTTCCTCTTTAGGGATTCAGAGGATTCATTGGGACCCTCAGGGACACCAAAAATTTCCAGTGTGTTACGTCTGGAATACTGCTCCAGATCAACCTGACGACTAGACATTTCCTTGACTTGGGCCCGAAGACGGTTACTTTCGGTGGTTGTTAAAAAGCTTGGCTCGAAAAAGGTCGAGCTCGAAAACTTTTGAAAAAGCTTGGCTTGGCTCGAGTTTAAAAATCACACCCCTAGTCATTTGTTTTCGGGTGTATTATTATGTTTCCTATCAATACTATTAACCTTTTTCTGGTGAAAAGCTGTAGGCTAAGTAAGATTTTGTTTAGGAAAGGAATACCATTCAGGTAAACTGTTCCTGAAGATACAGTTTTCAAGTCAGCACACAAAAACAAAAAAAATTTTCTCATAGATTTCCAATGATGGATGTTTCTTTCATGCAAACATCATGAAGTAACCCATTTTCTGTCAGAAAGAATTTCATTGGCTCAGTTGCACTCATAAAGCAGTTATGTTTCACATTCTTGTTAATATTTTCATTCACACAACACCACATGAGTTAATACACAAAATGAAAATCTGATTAATAGGTGATTGATAGGTATTGTGTCGTTAGGCGGGTGACGAGTTCTTGTGACCTATCTACACGGTTTTGGGTGCCATCTTTACCTCTTGTATTCCCGCCATTCTCTGCTTCAAATTCAGAACCAATCATTGCAAATATTGTGTTTCAGGTATTCACGGCGGGTGAAGAGTCACTATTATATTCAAATTTTTCATCAGTGCCTTGAGTTTCTTATTATTCAAGTTCCATTGTAATTCGAAAGTTTCTTTATCACATACGCTATGAGATGGTTTCTCGCACAGGTGGGAGCGCTGCTCAGCTCGACCATGGACCTCTGCCTCAGCCAGCTGGTGGGCGCGGGGCTGGCGAGTCTGATCATCAGCGCGGTGGACCTCGGCCTCGCTGAGACGACGGCCACGCTCCACGTGCTGTGTCGCCACTCGCTGCTCGCCGCGCAGGCCGCTCGCCGAGACGTGCGGCTGGACTGTCTGGTCGGCGAGGCCGTGGAGACGCTTGTGAGCAGTGGTGCGCTGCTGGTGGACGGAGACAGGCTTCAGCTCAGCAAGATCGGGAAAGCTGCGGTTAAAGGTGAGGTGTTTGAGGGGAGAAATGCTTGGTGTGATTGTAAATAAGGGCCGTATTAAGTGCAACCAATCAAGTAGTACGTGACCGCGACCGTTCAAACACTGTCAGGCCACTCGTAGCTGGCCAAGTTATCATATGGAGCTCATTGAGCGACGCCACAGCAGTGGTGAGATACGCGACAGTCACTGTAATAAGGGGGAGGGAGGGTTTAGTTAATGTGAGTATTTTTTGGTCGAGATATTTAGCGACTTCATCAGTTATTAAAACATTTTGGATTTAAGAATAAATGAAATAAGACAGTGTGGGAAATAGGTTTTATTTAAAACAAAAGCTAACAGAGTGACATAAAGTTAACCATCAAATAGGTGTGAAAATTTTCTGAATTCCCTCTGCACAACTTGAAAAGCGTTAATGCACAAAGTGCTTTTATGCTGGAGGTTCGTTAGAGCCTTGTATGTTGACAAAACATCCAATATTTTAACTGATGGTGAATGAAGATAGTTGTGATTATTGAGATTTTTGACAGGACCCTAATGTATTTGGATTTATGAGGTCCAAATACAAGTGCATATGAGTCGCCCAAATCTCAACATTACACTGCTCTGTGTTTGCCAACCACTCTAATACTGTTTTTCTCTATATTATTGTGACTGTGGTCTTGTAATTTCAAAGTGCTGCTAGACCAGCTGGTTATAAATT
The DNA here is from genome assembly GCA_035578135.1 of Flexamia atlantica. Classification (NCBI taxonomy): domain Eukaryota; kingdom Metazoa; phylum Arthropoda; class Insecta; order Hemiptera; family Cicadellidae; genus Flexamia; species Flexamia atlantica. The sequence continues at coordinate 30,605,161 of JAQJVK010000008.1, read as the reverse complement.
TGTTAACAGTGAACAGCAAGAATTTTTAAAAACTCCGTACTCGAAAACTCGTTAGTCCTGATAACTCGGATATCTTGCTGGGGAAAATCAGCTTAGAACAAATTGGAAATCAGATCAAATCTAAGGTGCAATGTTGGCTTCTTATTGTTTTGCTCAAGATTTTTGAAGATGTGGTCTAAAATCAGATTGCAGTAGAGTAATGTAATAACAATCATTTATAAAACTTTGGAAAACATTTGTGTTTTACTACTTCAATTTCAAAGCCATAATTGTTCAATTTTTACATAACCATTGAAGTTGTAATAAAAATCCCTTGTTTCAGCCAACCTAGACATGGACACAGCTCACAAGCTGTACAAAGACTTGCAGGTGGCTCAGGACGGACTGGTGCTGCTCTCTCACCTGCATCTGATCTATCTAGTCACTCCGTACGCCATGCTGGACCAGATACGCTTCCAGCAACAGGCATTCTGCAACTCTGTAAGTACGAGGGCTATCCAGACCAACTACGCTTCCAGCAGCAGGCGTTCTGCAACTCTGTAAGTACGAGGGCCGTTCAGACCAGATACGCTTCCAGCAACAGACGTTCTGTAACTCTGTAAGTGCGAAGGCCGTTCAGACCAGACACGCTTCCAGCAACAGGCATTCTGTAACTCTGTAAGTACGAGGGCTGTCCAGACCAACTCTGCTTCCAGCAGCAGGCGTTCTGCAACTCTGTAAGTACGAGGGCCGTTCAGACCAGATACGCTTCCAGCAACAGACGTTCTGTAACTCTGTAAGTGCGAAGGCCGTTCAGACCAGATATGCTTCCAGCAACAGGCGTTCTGCAACTCTGTAAGTACGAGGGCTGTCCAGAAAGTAACTTCTGCACACGTGTAGCTTGGTAGCGCCTTAATTAACACAGAGGCTTCTCTACAGGTTGCATCACCTTTGATCTCACACACTTGAGCTTATTGGAGGAAGTCATTCTCTCTGATCATCGGCTTTTGAGATTTCCTGAGAAAAATCTTATAATAATTTTTAATTTTGGGTATCGACATTGATATTTTGCAAACAAAGTCCTTTTTTTAGGAGTCATTATTTACTATTAGGTTAAATATCAGGAGATTCAGAAACTTTTCTAGAAATTAAATGAAAAATACTGCAACAACGTTTTGGATTAATTATCTGGATGCACCAGTAAATTAATTTAATACTTAGTAAGACTTAAAGACCTATTAAGCCCTTGGCTTTTCCTCAACAAATTAATACTTAGTAAGAGGTTTTATTATGTTTTGGTGTGCAACAGGTAATAGACTGGGCAGTGACCAAGTTAAATAAAATTGTTTAATTTTTTAACCCTCGAGCGGGCGCAAGCGGAGTTTTCCTCCGCACGTGTTTTTTATGTTAAAATAAACAGACTTAATGGGTGTCGGCGGTCTTGTCCAGCTCCGTACTTTATGCCCCTCATTCCAGGAATTTCCTAAAGCTATTTATACCCCCCCCCTTGGTACCTCGTTATATGCAATTCAGAGATGCCGTCTCTGTTTGCGGAGTGCCCTCTCCCATTACACAGACACTGATACCTATTTTTAAAATTCGTAATAGCAATGGATTTGTAATTATTATTAATTTTTTGAACTTTTCCTTTTGTGACGGCCCAAAATCCCTTTGACTGTATAACAAGGCTAACTAAACGACATAAGAACTAATCTCCATGATTAAATGACCTAATTTGTTGTCTGTATCCAATATGAACCGTTCCATAATCAACTACCGTCACTCTAAAGACCATCATGATAAAAGAAGGAACGGAATTAATATATTTTTAATTATTTTATTGGTCAGTAGAAGAAACAATAATAAATCCTCAACTCTCTTAGCGGTCTAAAACTGCGCAGTCTCTCTCACCGGAAATGCAACGCCTGAGAAAAAGTAACTTAAGCCATTCCCAGGCCTAAGGAATCTGCAAACTTTGCAGTCTCAGCAGCGTGGCGTAGCTGGAAGCCTAGATTGAGGCGGCGTAGAAGTTTCAGTCATGCCAAAAGGAATCGTTGATGGCAGGACCGTACAATGAAGGTGCCGCCATGTTGAATTTAAGCTGCTTGGTTGTTGGCTTGGAGCTCTTGGGAGAAGGGGCAGTCGCCGTGAAAATGTAGCACTGAGCAGACACGGCGACGTGACGCGTGTCTTTCCCTCTTTTCAAATCTTTTCAAAATTCTAAATAAATTAATATGAATCAAATTTATTCTTTGTAAACCTGTTTCCGTCGGTTGTGCGTAATAATGGTTGTATTTTTCTAAAACATGTCTTTCGCTAAGTAATTGAATTGAAAATTAAACTTGATAAACTTAGTAAGATCTGTTGTTCATTTATTGGTCACCTACCGGTTCGGTTTAATGTTATACTTTTGCTTTTGAAAAAAAGAAGCCAAAGGAAAAGTCCAAAAATGTAAATAATAATTAATACATATTTTATATTAGAAAATTACTTACTATGTTTAATTGAAATATTACACCTATTAAGTTGAACAATTAATTGAATCAACGATGAAATGTGATTCCTAATGAAGTTTGTCAATATTTAAATACAATATTTCGTTATAAAACAAGTAAAATGGGTTAAATTTGTGCAATCTAGTGTTGCGGGATAAAACTCCGCATGCGCCCGCTCCCGTTTTGCCGGTGAAGCGCCCGCTCAAGGGTTAAATAGAAAATGCAAACCATACAAATCCTTATTTATTTTTACAAAAGATACCCTGATGTTACTTTTGCTTAGGCTTATCACTAGACCATCTACTAAGCTTGACAGATTTTAGAAAATAAATTTGCATTTTAGATCCTAAGGCCTGGTTTACAAGGTGACAAGTGTGAGTGACAAGTAGCCAGTGAAAACACCAGGCCAAATGGATCAATAAATGCTATAATATGGAAACTTGTTTCAATAAAAAGAAAAAAACAAAACAAATAATGAATCCCTCCTCACCATCTTTACTTTATCTGATGGATGTGATTTTTTTATCCCACACTTGCCTACTGACACTTTAGCAAATTTTGCAACATTTTTAGTTTAACAATACTAATATTTTTTTCAGTGTATGTCCCTTGGACCTAAAGACATGCAAACTGCCAAAATCCTGGGCATCGGAGAAAATTGTATTGCACAGATGATGAGAGGAAAAGTTGTGAAGGTAATTTATAAAATTATAATAAATAAATTTTTATAAATCATATTGTAATAGCTGTAAAATTATATTACATAACCGTAAAATTTTGAGGACTTATGACCTTTATTGTGAGACTCTCGTCCTAAAAAACTGAGAAACAGATTAACCAACTAAATTCTTCACTATCTGGCATCCGGAGAGGATAAAAGATCCGGGGATCTGGGATCTGGGATCCGGGTGTTGTCCGGTAGTGCTAAAAGTTTACCGGTAAAAAGATGGTTTAAAGGTAGGCTTGTTACAACTAACTGTAAATATGATTTAAGGGTGGGGTTCATAACTACCAGATTTCACAACTACCAGGACGGTAAAAATTATGAAATATTAACAAACTCACTACTTCCAGATATCATTTCTACCAGGAGACTTTAGTATAAAATTAAATAATAATCACATCATAACTTCCAGATAATTTAATTCCCAGATTTCATTACTTCCAGGGGTATTAAATGACAAAATAATGAGAGCGTCAGAACTACCAGACATCACAACTTCCAGTACAGTCCGAGCCAAGAGATGTTGAGCGGGTAGCCGCCTCCCGATTGTAGGCATTTCACCGCGTCGCGTCGTACAGTGTAGCCGCCTCCCGATCGCAGTCATTTCACCGCGTCGTACAGTGTGTAATTACTAAATTGCTTCTAGTGTTTTCAAAATGCATCTAATTACGGTACTTGTTGTAAATATATATACTATCAGCCCGCGTCACTTCGTGACTTAAAAAAATTGGTAAAATATGCGTTAGATTCATGTTGAGTATGAATGGAGTATTGGCGTGAAATAACTGTCAATGAATGAGTGTATGAATTTTTGAGATTTTCTTTAATTTTCTAGACCAATCCTTTGTGTCATATCACTTTTATAAAATTGCCATAAATTGAACTTTTCATCGGGGCGTACTTTTAAAAATAACTCATTAGACTTGAATCCTCAATATGGATAAGAAATTCCTCACGGAATTCGAGAAGTCCATTTATTTCATCTGCTTTAAAGGTGTCAATGTATACGTTCTATTCTTTGAAATTGCGACAGTGCAACAACATTTATTTTCCATTAATTGGGGTTAGTTTACATGGATCTTCATTGGTTGGCGCGTCTTCATGCGTCTCTGTTTGAGAGTTTTCTTTTGAAAAGTATATTGAATCTTTATGTTAATACTACACAACATCTACGCATCAGTTCTTACTTTCTCCCCCCTATACATAGTATATGGAGAAAGTATTGTTTTCGTAAAAATTTTCGAATTTGAGTTGTTAGTGGATATATTTGTTTTAGTGCTCCCTGAATCCAAAAAAGTGGTTTTTGGCGTGGTGTCTGTCTGTCTGTGTGTGTGGTTGTGTGTGTGTGTGTGGATGTAAACAAAGCTAGAGACGACACCAGTGGTCAGATTTTCATGAAATTTGGCATGTAGGTATAAAGCCGTGGTGTCTCCAGGCGTATTTTTCATTTTTTTGAATTTTTGATTTTGAAGGGTATTTACCCCATAAAACCCCATAAAAAATGACAAAAATCCAAATTTATCAAAAACGGCTCTAACAATTTTGATAAAAATTTCATGGATTTTAGTGCTTAAGATAACAAACAAAATGACTTCACCCGCATGTCTGTAAAAATTCAGGTTCAGATGTTATGGGGGTTTAAGTGTTAAAAATTCATATTTTTCAAATTTCACAAAATCCGTGACCTCTAAAGAAAATATACTTGCAACCATTAAATTTGACTTGAAAAACTAAATAATCTGGAATTTTGAATCGGTAGTTTACGTCAACTGGTTGCGGAGATAATTGATATTTTAGTTCGGCGGTAAACGCAGTACGTTGTACAATGTTATTCTTATGGCAAATATTTAAAAATCGATATCTCCGTTATTTACTAACCGATTTTGATAACATTTGGTATATATTTGTGTGATAATTAATTGTTAATTTGTTTTATTTCACTAATATGTTTTCTGGTTTTAAATGACTTGAAGGGAGAAAGTATGTGTCAGTTTCCTGATACCGTTTATTTGCATTCATTTTTATTGGTCTTAACAAAAATAAACGGTATCAGGAAGCTGACACATACTTTCTCCCTTCAAGTCATTTAAAACCAGAAAACATATTTAGTGAAATAAAACAAATTAACGATTAATTATCACACAAATATATACCAAATGTTATTAAAATCGGTTAGTAAATAACGGAAACTTTAGTAAAACAAGCATTTTAAAACATTTTACGTGTTTTTTTAGGGGTTATAACGTTCTAAATGACTGGCGCTTGGAACGATATCTGACGGACTGCTCTTCTACTTTGGAAGAAAACATGAGGGAAAAATAAAACTGAATATAAAACAATTTTATTGATGTATAAGTACAAAAACGCAATGTTGTTAATAAAACGTGATACGTCACTTTGCTAAAAGTTATCCACATGTGGTGCTTAAAACGTTATTCTACCCACCTCTTTTGGGGGCAATTTCCAGGCCTTGGCTTCTTATTTTTTTAAATACAGGGTAATTCAACTTTTCTACATTCAATCCTGGTCTTATCCTTCCACTTTCCAATATTTACTTTACGTCTTTTATTTTTATTTACGCGATTTTGGTCCTTGGGTGACAGCGCAACGACCGGCGGGGATTCCATCTTTCGGCGAATAGAACGTTATTACCCAGAAAGTCCGTGCAGTCTCACGAAGCAAGCAAACTTTGACAGACGAAATCGCAGGGCTACCAACTCAAATATCTTCAAAACAAAATATACCACGGTGTAGCTCATGTCCTGGAGAACCTTTTTCACTGAATATCTCAGATTTTGAAATTTTGTCGCTTAGAACGTTTTACGGGGGACCCCTTCAAATATATGATAACATTGATGATTTTGGAAAAAGGTCTGTTCCCATTTGACCCCCATAAAGGTACCCATACAGCTGTCATCCGCTAAGTTATTTTGTGACCCTTTTATATCGTACATGGTATCGTCATAAAGAAAAAACAACGAAAATTAGTAATAATAGTCATACTAATTTTTCATAGTTAGGAAAACGGTGAAACAGGTGATAAGTTATCGGTAAAGGCGCGCGGTCAACGTCTCCACCCCCTTCTGGCAGCAGCAAAACAATGCAGTGGCGAGTGGCGGATGGCGGTCTGGGGCGGAGCCCGTCTCTCCGGCCTTGACTCGTACCACTACCAAAAATATGAAATTCCCCGTGATTCCCTCCCTCGAGTCGAGTAGTACAACTACGCTAATACGAGAGTTGAGGAAGATATACCTATGCCGCGGCGCCGTCCATAAGATCAATGCTAAAATTAACATTAGTCTTATGGACTGCGTGGGCCCCAAGAATTGGCGCCAGTTATAATACGGATCTCCGAACCCCGATTTTTCATGAGAGTATTATCCTAATTAATTCTCGTATTAAGTAGCTCCAGCATTAGCTAATACCGATCTCCAAAACCCACCCTTATTGTTTTTAAAAACTAAGCCTACTACTTAATGTTTTAGAGATTTCATGAGTTTATTACATTTTTATTTTCAATAAAATCCACCTGTTTTAGAGAATATCACACTGTGCGTCGGCAAACTTACACATATATTCTTATCCTTGATTTATTCCATCCTATACTAGAACTAAAACAACTATCAACTGTGAGAGGGAGGGTAATATTCAAGTAATATTACATTTTTCCGTTCGCTGGCGCCAAACCTGTCCCCGTGAAAATAGACGAAAACGACCGAGTAATTCATACGTGTCACTATATAGTGGACAATCAGCAGACACAAGCAACCAACTATTATTTCTTTTTGTTTTAAAACTAACACAGCAAAAAAAATTTAAATACACTTTTGGCTATAAAGTCAAATTAATTATTGATACCCAATGACGGATTATATCGCATGTGTAACTTCACATATTGGGAATATAAAAATTGTATTTCCCCCTTACCCTGATTATCGAAAGAAAGTGAGCGGCGCGGCGGCGGCGGAGCGGCAGTAAAATCATTCCTATTTAAGGCTAAACATCCCAGAAAAAGTTGTGTTTCTGGCCCGATAGATAGCAGCACCTCTGTGGCAAATTTGTATTAAAGATAATATGCAAAGTTATTGACCGATTTTTGTTTTGTAAGTTTTGTTGTATATAACATGAACAAGAAATGTACGCTATATGGGTAAAAAAAATTTTAGTTATTTAATAAAAATATTTTAGAGAAGAATACGATTACTATCATCATTTTTCTAAATCGCAGGTAGTCATTTTGTAAACAAAAATTTTAAAATAATTTTGGCGTTTTCAGATTTGAAATCGGTCAAATGGTCGCATCGGAATCGTTTTTTAAAGATATTACCATTATTTCTCTCACGCCCGCGCCGCCCCCCCCCAGCGCACCGCCATACCACCCGGCCGCTCTGACGCGCGGCGCTGCTATTTAGTATCGTTCGTCATAGTGATGGGACAAACGACTGATTTTAACCATCCGATGGTTCATCCGATGGTTTTTCTTTCATCCGATAGTTTTCAGATGGATGATTCATCCGATGTTTTTCCTGTGTATTGGGGTGGGGAGCGGATTGGCTCGCGCTGTGTGCGGAGATGGGAGGAACTATCCGACTAGTGGATGATGGATGAAAAAACCATCTGTTCGCGAGCCTGATTCAGATGGATAGTTTTCATGGGTTTTATGGCGTATCCATCCGGATAAAAATATATACTGTCGAGCCGCTGAGCAGATGGTTCACCTGCAAATGGATAAATGAATAATTTTTTAACCTTAAACATTTTGTATTTAGGTTGAAGTATTTAAATAAGGTAAAAGATTAACCTATTGGTGCTAACATAGGTTGTTTTATCTTTGGCGCAAATACTCGGCAATTAACAGAACAGTTTCAGTAATCAAATAACTGACTCGTAGTTTTCAAACAAATGAAAATAAGGGACGAATTGTTTCAAAATTGAATGAAAACATAGACGGATGGTTTTGAGGTAGATGGATAATAATGCCGTTCAGTTGATTCGCTTGCGAACTAATGGATGGTTCATCCGGATGAAAGTTGAAGTAACCATCTGATAAATCGGTTGGAGCGCAACAACTGGATGAATCGTTTGTTTCTATCGGATAGTTCCCATCACTAGTTCGTCAACTCAGTAGTCGCATTCGCACTCTGGCCGGGCACACTAGACCAGACTCTTGTAATTAATCCTCTGATTACAAGGAAGATGATTTATGAAATTATCTAGGGGTTCATTGTTCAATATTAATATTACCACAAACAAAATTACCATTATTTTTGTTGCTTTAAAACACCATGTTAAATTAAATGATTAATTAGTTAAGTCACTTGTTTAAAATAAAAGTTACCTTTCAGTACATGAAAATGATAAATAAATAAACAATAATTACTGCAAAAGACCTTCATTTACTTAATGCACAAAATGCACAGTATAAAAATATTCAGGAAACATGTTTACAAATGTTACTTGACTTGGGCTATTTGCCCCTTGATGTTTTCGGCTCGAATTCGAAAAGTCGACAGGTGGGTGGAGAGCCCAATGAGTCACCCGGCCCTGCATCCGTTTCGTGTTTCCCGCGCGCTCATATTCCATTTATTAAAAATATATATAAAACATGATACCGATTTAACCAATAGACCGATATTTAATGTGTAAAATTAATTAAAAATTATTGTCTACAAAATGACTACCTGCAAATGTTTACAAGGATATATGTTACGTGGCTTAGGCTGTTTGCCCATTGATGTTTCGCCATTGAAAGTCAATTCTGCATGTGGAATTTGAGGAATTGGAACAGGGTGGTGGCACTATTTCTCTCCATACACAACTATTTCTAGGTAATGCATTTATAAATCTGCCCTATTATTTTACCGGTTACAATTGCAACAGTTTATTTTCCCTATTCTTAAGTATAACTCAGGTATGCAACACTGTTTTGGTTACAAAGTACATATTAGGTTTAGGAATTATCGTAGAATTAACAACAGCTGTTGATGCTTAGCTAAAAAAAGAAACAACAGCAGACGTGTTGAAATCCCAGTGTTTTTAAATGGCAGATATTTTTCGTTATTTATCATTTTCTAGTGGATTTTGACATAATCTGCTGTTTTTACCGACCCCTGAAGCTAAGTCCTTTAATTTGAACCCTCCCCCATCATCCTACGACCTGCCAAACTTTCAAAATTTTTATTAAAAAATTGCTTATAGAATTATTAATATATAGATAGATAGATTGTCCAAGCATAAGCATACAAGCAAACATTGGTCGTACACAAGAGTATAAGATTATAGGTTAACTTTCAATCTAATCTACACGTAATATGTTTATTCCAAATTGAAACTAGCAACTGTAACGTGGTTGAAAGCCTAATTCATAGTCAATGGAAGTTGTATTTCAATTAGCTTGAAACAGCTGTTATTGCTTCTGCTCTTTAAAACTGCGTGAACCAACTATCATTCAGTGAAGCTAACTAATCTGCTTCGATTATTGAAGCAGAACATCGTCCATTTGATTTTAAAGAACTCCGTTGTCTTTATTCCGAAATGGTTGTATATGTATAAATACAGGTAGGTTTTCTACCTGTTGTTTTTGACAGAGATTATTTGGTTTTGTTGGTGAATCAGTCGGACTAGAAGCACACAAAATCATGACGTGTTTGTTATTTTCTATTATTGTCATCATTTTAGAGGCAATTTAACAATTTATATGAAATACGAACTTGAAATATAGAACATAGTCAAATAAAACTACCCTATAGCCTTTTAAAGAGCAACACAGTTCTTCCGTATTTTTAAAAGTAGTTTTTAACACATTTATTTATACATTTAAGCAAAGATAAACATATATTTTTCATATTTAGCATAAGAAATTTCAGAAAAAATACTCTGAATGTGTTGAAATTGATCTCTTTAATTACTGCAGTACCCAATCTTAAATCTATTTTCGTGTAAAGTTTAAGACTTGGCAGTTAGAACCCTAATGTTCCAAGCCCTCGAAATATCATTATAGCTTAATAATAATAATAATAGATGTAACATATTTTAACAAGAAATTCAAATTCGTCATCATTATTTTTTGAAACACGTGGGCCATGGAGAACATAAAAGTTTAACAAAATAACGTTACCAATAACAATAATTAACAGGCGAAGAAACAAACTCGTAAGAAGAATCATGGTAACTAATAACCGAGAGCACATGGATGGAAGGGCGGGAAGTCATCATCCACCACAAGGAGTGTTTGTACGACGAGCAACGGCTGAGCCGCGTGGTGGGGGGAGAGCTACAGTGAGTCACCTCCGGCCGGCCCTGCACTGCATAATTTTTTTGTCTCCCGCGCGCTATCTCATTAAATTTATAAAAATTGATACCGATTGAACCACTCGGGCGATTTTAAATATTAAAATTTTAAAATTAATTAAAAATTATTGCCTACAAAATGACTACCTGCGATTTGCATATTTCTTTTTGTAACATGAATATCTTGTTATTATTTTTTTAACCAGCAACTTAATAAAAAATATGCCTGAATAGCGTGAATCATAATCTTATTCTGTTTACAAATCAGTTTATCAAATTAACATCGGACGAAAATTCCACCAATAAACTTTAATACAGAATGACTTCATTTTGGTGCTGCGACGTGGTGGCAGAATTTATAACTAACCCTGGGATGTTTAGCCTTAAAACGCGCTGTAGAAACGTAACAAACGCTGTTAAATATTTGCAGTCGACTTTATTCCAATGGCCAGTTAATTACGTTATCAGTGCTGTTTTCAAATAATTTGTAACGTACATAGTTTAGTTTATACTGTGAGTTATATTATTAAAAACACGTTTTACGAATTAAAAAAGTCAATTCTTTGTGTTTGATTTTTGATACTCTGCTTAGAAGCTTTGGGGAAAATATTCCTGTGCAGAACCTTTAGTCGACTTTCTTGGGAACAATATATCAAAATGTTAGAGTCTTGTGATTAATATTTACGTCGTTATTAATTTATTTCTAAAGTACTGTTATCTCAGCTATTAAACTACTTATGAATGAAATTCAGTAAACAATGTCTTTGAATGAAATATAGGTTAATTCCGTCGCAGCTTTATGTTTTTATTGGAATGGTTTCTCATAATCGATTAATATATTATAAACGATACACTGTGAAGCAGAGCGCAACAATGACTGTTGAAGTACAGTCTGGACCTAGTGGATGCGGAACACTAATAAATTAGGTGATGAGCTTTGAATATGTTGGTAGAGGTGGGATGGTAAACCAACGTATTTTTCGAACGCCTATACAATTTGATCAAAGTATAATTAGCTGTATAATTCATTTAGAAGGGGATATTATTCCTGGAAAAAATAAATGCTTGCCTATAACCTAAAACCTTTATTTAACACACTTCCATTGAAGAAATGACAGTATCATCTTAAAGGCCTTACATTGCTGTACTAAAGTTAAAGTTAGAAGTTATTTTGAATTTAAGTCGAGCCTTCAAATCACTGACATATTTTTATACATCCGCTCATCGTCGTTAATGAAACTCAACATAAATGATTTTTTTTACGATTACAGACTTGTATGATAAAAAAAGCCCAAAATAAATTATAGTTTACATTAAACCAAACTTAAGCATATTATATGATATCAAGTTTACTAATCAACAAAAATATTGTAAACAAATTAGTGATCACTGGAGAATGAAATATTCCAGTGACAGCTAATAAATGAAAATAAAAGTTGCTGTATCACGTTTGGTTCAAACCGATTTTTTAATTGATTTTCTGTTAGGGATGTTTTGGCTATCTGATCGATTATGTAAATTATTTTGGGGGGCATGAAGCCCAAATTCTGATTCTCTTTCATCGAAAATGATAGCTTAAGCCCCTTCAAGTTGAAATTCGCTCCTTCACATCTCTGCTGCGTACGTACTCAGCAGAGATGTGCTGAGTACGTATTTTATTTTATTTGTTTTTGGTTTATACATTTCCATTTAAAGTAATATGTACTGTATAAACTTTAAGGTATTGTACTGTTCAAAGTTATTTTTCCAAAAATTTACATAGATATTGTTTTTTGGTTTCCGGACTATAATTTATTTTATAAAATAAATTACGGTTTTTAAAGCAATTTTCTTCGAGTTTGCCCATCACTGATCACCTTTACTAGCGTTCCTCATAAATAGCACAGTATTCCCATTAATTTATGTGGAAGTCAAATATTAGGTTGTAAAAACCTGGGGGGGGGGGGTTTCAGAACTTCCTAGTTTAATACAAAAAAAGGATCACTTGTTGCTAATGAATTACAATCACACCTTTTTGCTGTTAATCTTTACATCCGATTCAGAGGTTGCACAGGTTATTAAACTTGAAAAAAGTTAAGAGCAATAATTATTACAACTTATTTGTTTTAACAAAGGGACTTTCAGTTTTATTGATTGAAACCTTTTTGTGCCAGTACTGTTAGGAACGATTCTTAGAACTAGACTTGATCCGTAAAACACGCCTTCCGGTCACACGCTCTGGATCTGCTAACATTCAGAGATGAAATATTTAGTCTTTTTTCTTTCATATTCTTAAAGAAACCTCGACTGCTCATTTACCCCTACCACAAATTCCACATTAATTTTACAAATATTATTTAGTTGTCTGTTCGTCAATGAGGACCCACCTGTGAATGAGGTTAACGGTGCTGGCAGTACGTAATTGCGGGGATGGGTTTTATTTCTTCGTAAAAGATTGTGATAGCAATCGTCAGGGCCGCCGAGTGGGGGGGGGGGGGGGGGCAAAGGGGGCTGATCACCCCGGGCCCCGGGCCTGTACTGGCCTGGCAGATACCTAGGCCTGTACTGAAAGGTGAACGTGGAATTGAGTACGGTACATCTCGGATTATCCGGACCCCACATTATACGGATCCCGGATATCCGGACCGGTCCATCCGAGAAATAAACAAAGAAATTCATGGCAAAAATGTTAATTTAGCAAGTTTACGGGTTAAATGCGCCTTCTAAAAGTAAAATACAAGTGCAGTACATTACTGTACGCATTTAGAATCAGAATAAAAAGTACGTATTGCCTGAACTGTAAAATACAGCATTTTCGGGAACTTAGTTTTCTTGGTTGCTACTTGGGGCGCTAGCAGTAATCAACAAAGGCGTAGACTACGGCTATTTAGGGTTCCCATATGGTAATATGGGAAAAAGAGAAGATTTTAGGACGCTACCCCAACGCTTCCCCCCGTAACTTTGATGGAAATAGGCATTAAAAAACTTGTTTGTTGCATCCAATTGATAAGAAATCTACTATAAATTTGTCAAATACCACTCACCTATCATCACACAGCTCAAACTATTTGACCTAGAACCTTGAAACTTTTCATGAACGTTCCTCTCAGGGCATAGGCATCCGATAAGAAAGGATTTTACAAAATTACCTCGCCCTATGGTACATCAAATTTTCAATGTTAAACTATAGGGAAGCTCATATAGTTGTCATGGCAACCTAAACATCAACTCATGAATTCAAGAAAGTTTTTCAATTTTTCCACGGGTAAAACCGTGTTTATCAGATAGTCTGTAATAAAATAGTCCTGTTTATGACTAACTAGCAGAACCCTTGGCTTCGCTCACGATAAAAATTATCGTCTAACCTTGATATGAAGAATCTAGAGGACTGAATAGAAAATATTTATATCAAGAAATATGTCATGTAGAGATATGTTTGTTTTATGGCGGAATGTAGGATAAAATGTAGATACCACAGTAGGATGTAGGATACCACAGTAGATAGTTAAGGTTTTCTTTTCACCGTTATAACTCGAAAACGGCCGGACCGATTTTAACACCAAATGTGTCGATTTTAAGGTACTTCCTTGTAGATTTACCATTAAGTCCCTGGATTGCCTAGTAGGGCATCAATTAAGTACAGTAAAGGGCTGAATGTTCGAAACAGTTATGGTGCTATCCGTGGGCAGTATATCAAACACGATTCACTTAGTTTTTAACTTAAAATATGGACGGGTAGGAATAATTTAAGATCAACCACTGATTGCAGCATTTATTTTTCCGTGAAAAGCCGGGACACCGTCGAATTAGATGAAAAAGGAATTTGCCAAATTATTGTAACTGGCATGATTGTAATTAAAAACATGAAGGACGGCCTAGGGAAATAACTATAGCTTCCGCTGCCTAAAAAGATGGTACCACATAATGAGCTTATGATTGAACGTATAAGGTACGAAACTAAACCAAATGTAACTTTTATATAGTACGAATAACCTAACAAAATCATCAAAACAACCACAAAACCATGATAAAAGGAATCAAATTATAAATCAGCTGTAACAACGTATCCGTTTGTGAAGCTAATATGCTTGATTGAATAAAATTGGAAATTTAAACAAAAGATCATCCATTACATTAACATGGGGCATTTTCAAAGCTTCAGCTCCACGAAAAACCTCTAAAAACCTCGAATTAAAAAAATCCGTTCTTAGTAAATGTCAACACCCTGTAAGGAACGTCCATGCAAATTTTCAAGGTTCTAGGTTAAGTAGTTTTGGCTGTACATAGGATAGGTCAGTGGTATTTGACAAAAATACAGTAGAAAAGATAGTATAAATATAACTTACAATCAGGGATTTGTATAATTTATAAACTTTTACATAAGTAGATCAAAGAATCATATCATTTCAGCACATTCTATTTGTGACTGAAAAACCTCTGTTCTTTCCTCTTTCCATCTTACCGGGATTTAGTCTCAGCCACAAAAGGCAGTATGCTCTTCACGTTTAAAACTGCGTAACTCCCGCTACCGAAATATAGATGGTGCCACTTAACTAATTAATGGTGGATTTTATCTAAACTAAATGTAACTTTTATATAGTACATAATTATGTCCTTGAAACAAATCAACAAAAATCAATGAAGCCATGATCAAAGAAATCAATTTATTATCATCTGTATCAACGTATACATTTCCGAAGCTAACTACCAGCTGATTGTTTTATGAACATTAAAAATGTAAACAAAAATCGTCCAACATACTTTTAAATGGGAAAATTTGAAAACTTCGGCCTCGCCAAAAACCTCTTTATACTATGAATTTTGTAAAATCCGTTCTTAGCGGATGCCTACGCCCTAAGAGGACCATGCAAAGTTTCAAGGTTCTAGGTCAAGTAGTTTGGGCTGTACGATGTTTCCACTGAGTGGTATTTGACAAATAAATAGTAGAAGATTGCACATTTTCAGACAAAGGAGAAAAAATATAAATTATTTTTAACCATACATTTATTTCATAACTATGTATAAAACTAAGTAAGTTTACTTATAAAATATAGAAAACACAAAAAATTAATACATGAACAAAATCTGACTTCACTTAAACATACAATTTAAAAAATCATCAAGTCCCAGTGTTAAGGTAGGAATCTAAAACACAATTCCCACGAATCTAAATCAACCACTCTGTATGCCGTCTTAAACTCGAATTATTCAGAGATCTTAGAGTTGTAAGCGCTTTTATATCAGGGAGTATCGGACAGTCGAAAAACGAAATATTCCATCAATAAAATATGTTTAGAATTTTAAAAGACAAAAGACAGTGTTTTTATTTAGCAGTAAACTTATGGATGTAAATATTTATCTGTTCTGAAATAGGAGTTTCACTTAACATTCTTCATATTTTTTAACGAGTGTCACTGTAAAGCCCAAAAAGAGGAGATTTCCCATTTCTTATTGAAATTCCCCGGAGTTGAAATTTTACCCTTAAAATCCAGTAATCTCAGGGGAAATCCGGCGATATGGTAACATTGGCTATTTGCAAGTTTGTTTATTGCTGTCATTTGATGTGTTAAGTTACTTCTTTAAGAAGAGTTAGTTATAGTAATTAGTTTTCAGTTACCGCACTTTAAGTTTCGTCATGATTTTTTAAAGTTTGAGTTATTTTGATTAATGATTATCGAATCTTAATAAATTAAATATTTTAATCCAGCGTTTTATTCGAAACCTAGACCGTAAGTACGATAAAACCTAACATTATATTCACAGAATTAATAATGAGGCTTAATTCTAAAATTTGTTTCAAAATTAAACCCCCCGTAAAATTTGAAAGATTATTTTGTTGTACAGTCTTGATAAGCTGTTTGCAACACCATTTAGTAGGGGCTAAGGTTTGTGATCGCTATTTAGGCGATATTGTAAGGTTTGTGATCGCTATTTAGGCGATATTGTAATGACCTCGGCAGGGGCGGATTTAGATATTTGCCGCCTAGGGGCTGGTAGCGCACTGCCGCCCCCCCCCAACCCCCCACAAATTAACCCCGCCAACAATATGAACGACCTAGGTCCCAGCAAGGCCCCGCACGCACGTGAGAACGGTCACTCGGTGTGTCATCGACGTGCGATACGTTTTAGCAAATTAATTAGTAGGATTTCGAAAACTACTAATTAAATATCCACGTATTTTTTAATTGCTTGCAAGACCGGTACCATTTCAATCATTTGAAACATTGTTTCTTCAAAATGCGCGACTACATTTCGTGTGACACAAATTACGTGCATCGACATGGTTTCATCTGTGCGCCCTTGCTTTAACTTTTAATGCAATGTCTATATAAGAGTAAACGTCCTGAAGGTTGTTTTCGTGTAACACTTCATACAGTGAGAGAAGGTTTTTCGGTCGTTCTTTTTCGTTGATTTTGTTTAAAAATCCGAAAAAGTGAAATGCTTTATGGGCAAATTCTTCCGGCCTTGGAAGAACTTTACTATAAAAATTGCACAGTGTGCTGCTATGATCATTCAAGTCAAGGCGTAATGTATCAATTTTCACTAGAAAACCAAACAGTGAATTCAGCTCATCATACGATTTTTTTCTGTTCTAACTCATTGATCAGAACTTCGAGGATTACGTAGTACGTATTTACTCTGAAGTTGTCCCGGCCTGACAGATGAGTTCGGATGAATTTAATTTTCTCGGGTTTCACCAGGAAGAAGTTTTCTATTTTTCCACCTTTTGGTTTAGTCTTCATACGCTTCGTTCTCTGATTTTATGAGAGCTCCATTTTCATAAATATCAAAGTCATATTCCTATTTTAAGCTTTGAATATACTTGAGCAATTATAATTGTACACGATTGATACTGTTGCCAAATCTGTTTCGAGAGTCTGGAGTTTTTTACTGGATACGCTAAATAACATTCAAACATTCCTGTCTGTAAACATGGTAAAAAACCACTAGTCTTGAACAAGGGTCGCGGGTTTTGGCAGCGAGACGAGCGAGGGAGGTGGAAGGGGGTGGCAGTAGCGCAGGCGCACCGCAGTCCGCGTCGCGTCGGGCCAAAAGGCGACGGCGCGGCGGCACGAGGAGCTTATCAGTGCTTGCCGCCTTGTGATTTAAGCCTATCTGCTCTTTCTTAGGCATAATAAAATGCAAATTATTTTTAGTAGTGGGGTTTAGGTAAACCTCCAATCCTCCTATGTCGGAAGTTTGTTTACCATTAAAGTTAATTTTGTTTTCTAAAAAAAACATTTTTGAACTCCCCATAATTTGCCGCGCCTGAAAATTTGCCGCTCTGGGCAAAAAAAAGAAAAAAAGCCCCTTAAGCCCCCCCCCCCCTAAATCCGCCACTGGACCTCGGATTATCCGGATTTTTTTATGCGGATCAGTGTTCCGCTACATTAATCCAAGATAATCCGAGGTATACTGTATATAACAAAATTATATTCATAGAAAATTAAAAGACTTAGAATTGTATAAAATACAAAAAGTGTGTATTACATCATTGTAGTAATGAAAACCAATGTGCATTTGACCTTTAATCTGTTCTCCAAGAATATGATTAATAAACGAAAAAGAAAGAAAGAATGAATGATCCCCTTGTTAATTTTCCTCAAGTTGAAAGCTCATGAATGATTAAAATATTCATTTTTAGTTTATTATTTACAAAACATATTCAAACTATACTTTCCTTCAAATTAGATGATTGCTCACATATATAAAATAAATCCTGTGAAAATTCGCTAAGTGCGCAGGTCTGCTGCGACGGGGATAATTAAGATTGTGGCGTCATTGAAAAACTTATGATCTAGCGCAATGGCATAGGGGTTAATAAAATGTATAGTTAGTTTAGGTCTTTGCGCCGCTAGGCAGATTACTAAAGTCAGATCGCAAACAAAAATAGATCGTTTGCAACAGTTAAAAAAGATGACAACGCTCATGAAAGTAATATTAAAATGCGCGATTTCCGTATGGATCCCCTGGTGATACTAAATTCTGTATGAC
Organism: Flexamia atlantica; assembly: GCA_035578135.1. Taxonomy (NCBI): domain Eukaryota; kingdom Metazoa; phylum Arthropoda; class Insecta; order Hemiptera; family Cicadellidae; genus Flexamia; species Flexamia atlantica. The sequence continues at coordinate 30,586,699 of JAQJVK010000008.1, read as the reverse complement.
CTATAATCTTATAGCTGGAGAAAAAATTCATTTTGGATTTGAATTGTTTAAATGTATCTCAAATTATCTGGTTCGAATTGTATTATTGCTTTAAAATATATTTATAATTTATTAAAATATATATTTATTAACATAGCTCTCGAGTTTTGTCGACCAATTTTTCTATAATTCTCTCTCTTCGAGAGATCGGCATGTTCTTAAATCCACATCTTGAATAAAAAAACAATAAAACTCATTCTTCTTATTCTCCTTTTCTTTGTGCTTTATGTTACAATACACTCAGCAAACATAAAGCACAACATAAATAATATCTGTAGATAAAAAAAATGTATTACTAGCTAACCTGTTGCGTAGTTGATGCGATTTTTATCAAATATCAATTTTATATTGCACTTCTTTAATTTTATGACCGTACATACAAGTCAAATTTAAACTACTCATTCATGGTGATCTACGATGCGCATTTTGTCATAAAGCCAGAATAAAAGAATTATTGAAAACTAAAGTGAAGAGGAAAATAAAAACTAGTAATTTGCATTCCCATTTACCCGTATTTTACATTCAATCAACCAGAAAGTTATCCAACTAAAATAAAAAAACAGAATTTGAATAATATTATTAAATGTGACCAATAAAACTATTTAATTTATTTGTTAACTATTTACTTTTAATTGAGATAGCCAGATAAAGCGGCGCGGCAAAAATACACGCTCGCCGAAGTGCCTGCAATAAGAACTAGGCAATCAGCACAACCAGCTTTGGTGCAGACTGTACTCCTGGTAGTAGTGAGGTCTGGTAGTAGTGAGGCGCTCAATTTAATTCATTTTTAAGACCTGGTAGTTGTGAAATCTGGAAGTTATGAAAACTGGAAGTTATTTACAACATTTATTTTATATTTAATTTATCAGCCTCTGGTAGAAGTGATATCTGGAAGTTGTGAGTTTGTTAATATTTAATAATTTTTATCGGTCTGGTAGTTATGAAATCTGGAAGAAATGAAACGCTCCCTGATTTAATATTCAAATTATTAATTTGTCCGTTATTTTTCTGTTACAGAATGGTTTGAGTGAAGTTTTGCATAGGTTTTATTTGAGCCTAATTTTATTTGATCTCTGGAACCAAAATAGTATTTGGCAAGTTTCAAATAAGTATTCACTGCCCAGAGGGTTGCTGCACAACCTTTTGGTTTCTGCTTCAGCATTTTCATCAAGCGTCGTCAGATTTTGTGAGGTAATGACCAATTTTTATCTCTTTCTCTACTGTTCTAAGTCAACTTTATCTGAGATAAAGACCAAAATACGAGGTACAGTCAAAAAGTTCCCGGAATGAATTTTTGTAGACATATAGCGTGATCGCCAGTGGGAAATTTGGCTTGCGACAAATTGGTGGTTGGTACGACTCCTAGGGAGGGCATATCGGGAGAGGTGGCATAGCTGACTTGCCGTAGTGCAGCAGTAGAAAGAGCTTTTCGTGTATCTGCAAGTCGACGTCGGATTTTTGAAAAATGGCATTTCATGAACAGCACACGAACATTGCTCTGTGTTTAACTTTAACCATCACCCAGTGAGACTCTTGAATTGTTAATTATAGCTTATGGAGAAGAGGCGATGAAGATGATTTTTAAAGTTGAATACAGAGCAATATTCGTGTGCTGTTCATGAAATGCGACTTGCGGACACGAAAAGTGCTTTCCAATGTTGCACTACGGTAAGTCAGCTATGCCACCATTACAGATATGCCCTCCCTAGGAGTCGTACCAACTACTGCAAGACAAATTTCCTGCTGGCGATCGCGCTATATGTCTACAAAAATTCATTCCAGGAATTTTTTGACTGTAACTTGTATAATTAAACTTATCCATTTTCTACTAACAATACCTAATAAAAAAATGTACAACCATCTTGATGAGTGATTTTTTTTCTTTGGATCAAACTTGGATCTTTATTACCGAATTTCCTCTATAGGGAAGAAGCTATTACCGTAGGTATCATGGTAAGACCTAAGCCCAAGACCATGATAACTTCATTTTGGGGTCCCCAGAAGCAAAATACACTATTCATTTGAATTTATACATATATATAAATGGAAAAAATGGTCCGATCTTTATGAAATTTGGTACAGATATGCAAAGTGGTAATCAATTGCACAAGTTCGTAAACCAGCCCGATCGGACCACTGGAAGGGGGAGTAAAGGGGGATAAACCTCTCCAAAAATTGGTTTTTTGAGTTTTTTACATGCAAAAATAAAAATAATTTAATTTATGTTGGCATCTTTGAATTCAGCTCAAAAAACAAACAATTTGGTATTTTGAATCATTGCTCTATGTCCATTGGTTACCGAGATATTGAAAGTTGTAAACACAGTACGTTGTCCCAAAGTTAATCTTATATGGGGAGTAAGTAAAATTCTATATCTGGCTTATTTCTCAACATATCGTGATAAAACTTGGTAAATGGCTTCTTAGAGTTCAGACCTACTAAATATTTAATTAAAACTACCAGTTTTAACATATCTGTTGCAGCAAACCTGCATACTCATTTCCCATGTTATTCTTATGGAGTTTACAAAAACATCAAATCTCGCCGTGTTGGGTTGAAATATGTTCTTTTCCATTTGAAATTCGCTGAGTATGCAGGTCTGCTGCAACGGGGTATATTATAGTTAAAGCAATTAAGCAGAGTGCTTCCTGACCAAATGTATAATAGAGGCACACCCTACCGTCCAGCAATTTTCTCTCTTAGATTTGATGTAAGTGATGGTAAACAGGCTTTACAAGTTTCAAGTATTACAATTCTTAAGTTCTTTAACTTTGTTCATTGGTATGGTGAATTAATTTTTAGGAAGACTTAAACTAATAAGATCCAAAATCTGTACAAAAACTAGTATTAATTTTTAAATTTATAACCTTACTTATGTTTTAGTTTATTATCCTTTGATTTGAAATGACTGAACTGAAAGTAAAATTGAATGTTTCAGGTTCTAGATGATATGTGGTGTTTTAAGTTGCTTTTGTCAGAAATGTCCTCGAGGCTAACTTACTGCTGCACTGTGGAACTGCTACCCTTAATGGAGCTGCCTGCCGTCAAAATCGCAAGTCCATCAGTTTTCTATATAGGCATATCTTGTAATAGAAACTTGATTGTATTACATGAAGAAAAATGTTCTTAATTAAATTCCAATGAACTTGTTATTGAAAGATAATTAGCAATGATCCTATATTATTTGAATACAATTTTGTTTTAGTAAATAAAATGGTGAGTAGATTCCCCAAACTCGTATAACAACTGCCAAGTGAAGCTTTGCAACCTTAAAACCAGTTTAGGAAGTATCAGTGGGATCAGTGGGTGAAGTATGGTGTTTGTGGCTTGTGATATGGATGGAGGGGAAAGGAAGGTCAGTGAAACAGAAAGGCTTTACAAATGTTCCTTTAGATCAACATCTTATCTCCACTAATGTCTATCTCATTGGTGTTTTTAGGTAAGCTTGCTGAGTATTATCCCTTTCTGAAACTCGGTCTGCTCAAGTTTTTTTTCAATGTGTAATTTTGACTGTTTGCGACTTGTTGTATCTGTTCTACGCATGATTACACTTTTTGCGCATACTCCCCACATGATGAAACACAAACCACCTCTTTCTTTTAAAATTAAAGTTTAAAAAAATACCTCAAACTAAAATTTACTCTTTGTAATAAAAGTGAAAGTCAGTGTTAAAAAATAAATCAGGTTAATAATTTTTTAAATTTTTCTCAACAACTTGAATGTGTCAACAGGGACGGGCGAAGCAACTTTACAACGCTGGGTTTAAGACCCTCAGCATCCTGGCCAAGACCGAGCCGAAGGCGTTGGTGCAGTCTGTGGACCACATGCCGAGGAAGGTGGCTCACCAGATCGTGGCCGCTGCCAAGGTACATTAACAAACTGGATGACAACTAAGGGTCGTATGACATTAGTGTGGTATTTCAGGTGAAATATTTCAGGCGAAACAGAAAAACATCTAAAACTTACCTCGAAACAATTTATTGTGGCAAAGTCCCAGTTGATACAATTTCCTCCCTCCAATATATATGCAGATATTTCAGTGAAATATAACTCGTCTACTGTTTTTTCTAAAAATTCAGTAGGCTACCTTGGAAAAATGATTGATTCAAATCTTAATTGGCAATCACAAATTGAATATGTTTCCAAAAGATTAGTATCAGCTATATTATTTGTTCTCTGTGTAATTAGAGATCCTGCCAATTTAAAAACATTTACCATGACCTGCCATGCTTATTTTTCTTCAATCATGAATTGTGGTTTCATTGTTTGGGAACCATCCAACCATGCTAAAAAAATCTTTCTTTTGCAAAAAAGAGCCATCAGGGTGATTACCAAAGATACCCAGATTAAGACACTTAGCCTCGGAACTGTAGCAGCAGTGTCGCAGGTTCAAGTCTCGGCGTTGTTGCATACTTTTTAGCAGTACTGTCCATCCTTGTACTGTACTGGCTAACTCCTTGCTTTGCTTGATAACTTCCACACACAGGCCTGAGGCCCATGTGAGAAAGTAAAAGCCAAGTAAAATGAGACCGCCATCCTTTTAAAAAAATTTGTAAGTTAAAATCTTATACTCTTGGAAAGGTTTGATTTCATTCTGTAATTCAATCTCAGATCTGCTGAGATTTTAAAGACGATTACGACTCATTTTTAATTTAATTTTAATTTTTATTAGACTAAAACAAGGTATTCAAGCAGACTCCTTCCACTCTGCTTCCTCTCAGTGCAGTGGTTGGATACAGTAGGCCTTATGAAATGTACTTTGTTCGTTTTTGTGTTAAATGTATGTTTTGTGATATGTTTTTTAAATAGTTTATGACAAATACAGAATGGATAAACTTTTTTTGTGGGATTGAACTTGAAAATGCCTGAATAGGCATTATCTACTATATGAACTATTATAGCCCTGGACAGCCTTACTGGCGGGTGAGTGAGTGCGTTGTTGTCGTAATCAGTGTTTAATATCTGCGATGTTTTGGTAATAAATCACATGTTCATTTTTTAAAGGAACTTTACACAAGAAAATATTTTGCTGCAACCGCAAGTGCAACTAATGTTAAATGCTTGCAAGCTCAACACAATTCATGAAGTACGACGACAAAAGAGATGAAACACATTCTTAAATGTAAACAACTCCTCTAAGATGAAAGGTTGCCAAAACAAAAAGACCAGCTGATGCATTGCGCAAATATTTCCAGAAATTTAAATTGCGTAAGAAATCTCTTGGTGAAATATTACAGGGCATTCTTTTGTAGTGTAAATGAGGTGAAACGTATACAACGTTTTGACAGTTCTACCAAAACATGTGTTTCTTTAGCAGACATTTTGGGAGATTACAATTTTCGCCACTCACCAGTAAAGGCTGTCCAGAACTATAGTGTGTCTACTATATGAACTGTGGGATGAATGAGGTATATCACCTATTTTTAGTCTAATTTCTTTGTTTAGGGGCTAATACAATGGACTTCAATTTTTATTAATCGGAGCGTTTTATACTATAAGACCTTATTTTTCCAGTTGATGCTTCTGGCTAAGGCTGAGAGTCTACAAGAAGAAGCTGAAGAGGTCTTGGAGGGTTTACAGGACACACACTTGTAGTTTGCCTGTGCGATATTTATAGCTTTGTAAAATGTGATGTATTTTAGTAAGGTTTAGTGTAAATATTACTGTAAAGTTAGCATTAATTGTATTTATAAATAAGTATTGGTTGATATATATGTGTATTTTACTTGGTTTTTTTGGTCTATTCGAGTCAATTTACAATAATTTATAATACTGAATCCCTGAAGAATTTTCTGTAGGATTACTTTTCCTTTAAAGCAATAAATAGAAAATATTATAGCTAGGGGTGTGCGAGTATTCGACCGGTCGAGCTTTTAGGTCGAGCTTTTCAGTATTCGGCTCGGCTCGACTTTTTTCTAAAAAGCTCGACACTCGAGCCGAGCTTTTGATAAGAGAGTTCTTATCGGAAAGATAATTATTGCAATCTATTTTTGGTCACGTTAAACCGGAAGAGCGTTTCCCTCCCACGAAAAACAAGCAAAAAACATTCCCTAGTGATAAGGAAAGGACATTGACAGGTAACAAGAAATATTATCTCCATTTAGACGGAAATCGGAGCTATATTTAGTTGACCTTGGGGAACGTGAAATACAGCATTTAAGTCTATTGTTTTATCAAGGCTTATCTCTTAAACGGTATATTGTACAAGTTTCATTTTGGTCTCATTTGATTTATAAAAATAAGGCAAAAAATATGAGCCGTCATTTATAGTTGTATGACAAGAAGTTTGTATTTTTGCATTTTGTAGTAAGGATTCCTTATCTCCTAATTAACTCACGCACTGACTCAGACAAGAGCAAAAAACAGGGAAGGGGCTTGAAGTAAACAACCTCCACCCCCCCCCCTCGCCCTGGCCACTGATAAGGAAAGAGAGAGGGTTAGCTGTTTCTTTCTTTCTCTCTATTCCGTCCTTATTTATTTATGATCTTTCTTCTTCTTAATTGTACATTATTTTCTTCACAAAAGTTTAGAAATGTAACTAATTTTAGGATTACAATAAATTATTGTTGTTACTAAATATTATTTCATTCATATATTATATTCTGAAATAATAAGTTTAGCCATGAATATTATGCCACAATTGGGACTGCTATTTAATTTTTTATCATCTTTACCTAGTGAACATAAAAAAATCAATCTTGTGTTTGACTAAGTGTATATGTGTGATTTTTTTACTAGATATAACTATTTTAAAACCTTTCAACTACTTCTTTCTACTCTTGAAATTAAATTTTGTAGTACCTATATATGTAACTAGTCTAATTATCTAATTTTAACTATTTATTTTAAAGTAAAGTATTTTGGGATTGGTTATTACTTAAATATAATGTAGATAAATGTAGATTTTAAATTTGGTATTTTTCTTCATAAATTATTTGTTGAGCCAGTTTGATTAATTTTACGTAACAAAATGCAAAATACTGATGCACCTATGAGATAAATCACTTGTTTTGGGGATAAGCTTTCTATTTTTGACCTGGCGGTCACTTTAGGTATGCAAACATAAGTCTATTGTATCTTTAAAAATTCAAATCAAGCTTCATAATTTCTTTTAATAATTTGGTGATTGTTAAAAAGCTCGGCTCGAAAAAGCTCGAGCTCGAAAACTTTTGAAAAAGCTCGGCTCGGCTCGGCTCGAGTTCAAAAATCACTATTCGCACACCCCTAATTATAGCACAACTTACACGGTCAATATCTCTCGATATTGACAATAAATACTGATGAAAAACTGAGAGCATTGAGGTACTGATGTGGACAATGATGAATGCCAAAAAACGGGATTGATGAAAAATCAGGATTCCTAGAGATCCAGTATTGTCAGTATGTACAGCCAGTAAATACTAACCATGTAAGGTCTGCTTAGTATTTATCTAGAGCAAGGGGCATGGCCAAACAAACAAACAAAATAAATTCTTTTAGGTAATTTTATTATAAAATAGTCAATAACATTTACATACTTATATTAAGATATAGTCTAATACTACGATAATTGATAAAATACACTGACATTCCTTTTTATCCAGTGTCCATAATGAGTGACTTGATGGGCTGCAAAACTTGATACTGTTGTAAACTTTCTGCAAACAACAAACTCAATTGAATCATTTGTCTTAACAATAAATTGTGGTAAAGAAAAATGTCTATGAATTAATTTTATTACATCAAGCATGAGGGATAGGTCAAAAGTTCCAAAAACAGCAATAAGTGTCCATGTTCATTATAGAACTCTTCAGGGGAAAACTGGTTCATTTCTACTGGGTCTACTGCGATGAACTCACGAGAGTGGGACTGACATTTTAAGGGGCTAAACTAAGCCAATTCCATCGTTACATGAGTGCTCTGCTGGTTGCATCGTTTTAGTCCCACAAACATGAGTTCCCTTAGAGTACATTTTGGGAGTTTCAATGATTTAAAAAAAAAAAACTTAACCATATAATTAGCTATATATTTTTAATTGGAGTTTACACCAGTTTATTTTGAAACATTGCAGCCTAGAAAATTATGTTACTTTGAAGACATTTAATACCATTTAACGTCCCAAAAAAATTACAATTTTCAAAACTACTCCCTAGAGAGTCGTAACATGATATATGAAACTTTGCGCCTGCATAATTTGACTAAACGATGCACATAACACAAAGAATGCTGCCAACTTATTCCCACTATGATCCCTCCAACTTTCATGCTCTAATAAAAGCCAATTTACCTGAATTAACTGCCAATAAAACATCTATAAACTAAGCATTAAAAACATTTAAAGATTAAAAAACTATGTAAAGATTTTTTAAATTTAGAAGTACTTTTTAAGAGTTGTACTTTTCTATTTTTAAGGATTCTGATAGTGGGTTTTCCTCTGTTTTATCCTAACGAAGCAATTAAAATAGTTACCTTTAATTAGCTTGCGGGTACTGTGAAAGGTCTAGTGTTATCACTTTGCTGATAAGACATTCGCCAGCCTGCAAAAATATGGAACCATTTATATAAAGCTTTTTGCTAGCTTTTTATTAGAAACCGTGTTATTACAAAATGCATTACAGTCAACTCAACTTCCAGAGAAGAAGCAAGGAAAGGAGCAGATTTCACCGAGCTGACCCACCACCATGAGCTGGAACACGACGTTAGCTCCATCAACAGACTGCCACTAGCCTACAGCCCATTATTTCATGTCTCCTTTCAATTTTAGTGTCACAGACTCATTAGCACAGGACTAACAAAAGACCAACGCCTACCAAATAAAAATTTCACCTTATTCATAGTGTTTTATCATTAAAATCTTAGTTAAGATAAATGAATTAGCTCCTAAATAAATAATTCTCAATACAAGTTGATAAATATAATTTTTTTTCACTGTGAAAATCAAGGTATATTTCTAAGAATTAATTCAATCTATTGATCCTTTCACACATTGACTGCGTTTCATCAATGGCGGGCATTTGCAGGTTGCAGCGGCATTTTCCGTGAACCCGATTAGCAGACGAATTTAAATATTTTGGTCTGACAAATCACAAAACACTGTCCTGTGATATGCTGCGTTACCACGGGTGTAAATGTATTTCGCTGAAACACCCACAGGTAGTAGCAGCACTGCCTCGATCATAGCCCGTTCCCTTGAAACGCTACCGACCAGTCGGCATGCCGAGACCTGCGAATCACCAAACAACCAACCGGTCGGCAGCACAAACAGAGGCAACAATAAAAATGTTCATCTACAACAATCACATTAAGCACCAATAATGATGTTAACATAAAAAAAGGAACACTATCAAAACAAATATAAACTGGTTGAATAAAGTACAGTAGAGTCCCACAAACCCGGACTAATGCGGACCGAACGGTGTCCGGGTTTGTGAAATTTCCGAGTTATCGAAAAATGAATAAAAATAAGAAAAAATAAGAATAGTTTCTGTTATTTCTATAAGAAATCATTTATTTATTGCATAGTAAAAATACAAAAACTACATTAACAGTTACAAAAAAAAAACTGAAAGGAAAAACCAAAACTGTTTTAAATGTGTCACACCATTCTCTGGCCTTTAATCTCAGTGCACTTTATTGCTCTGGTAGGCTTTCCAAGTTATCCAGAATTCCAAGTTATCGAATTCCGGGTTTGCGGGACTCTACTGTATACTTTATGATACAGGGTCAAAACCAATGACCTTGGCGCTTGTCAAAAGTAGTCTCATGAGAGAAACTACCCAATTCGCATATCAGCTGAATGTTCCTGTTCCACTGAGAGTCATGTTTTAGTTCGTGTGCCCATCGTACTCATGAGACGTTTTGATCTCACTCGTGGCTTAAAGTGTTCACAATGCAATTGTTGCATAAACTACTATCATGAAACCATTATAATATCTATACTTACGTTGGGTACAATGCCGATAAGCGCATCAGCGTGGCTGAAGAACTCCTCCTTGAGTGAGATGACAATGGTCTGCAGCGACGTGGTCTTGTCGTGGATGTACGATGCCACCTTGCCGATGTTGGTGTTGTCCAGGGCCGCGTCTATCTCGTCCAGGACGAAGAACGGAGCCGGCTGGTAGCTGTACACAGTTAAATGTTTTAGCTTTTCCTCTACTACCAAAGATTTTAACCTTTTTCTACTACTGTACTTTAGCTTTGGCTTCTCTTGCAGAATTTGCATAAACTGCATACCTTGCTGCTTCCTACACTTAATGAAGCTATTATTTCTTTAGTCAAGAAGTTAAAAAAGGCGTAACAAATTCTTATGAGGCAATGCGATGTGTTGAGTAAGTTCAAATTGTTGTTGACAAATCGGTATTTTTCAGCTTTTTATCTTTCGGAGAGGGCTTAAAATGCTTCTATTTTTTATTTTTTACCTGAATAAAAAGTAAATTAAAATTTGGGCTTTTAGGAAGAAAAACCCTTATCACAAATTTATCTCCCAAATGTGCGGTTAGGGGTGTTTGATTTCTTTACCCAACAAACTTGTCCAATTAATGTCCCAAAGAAATGTCCCTACCAAATTTAAAGAAAATTGGACCAAAACTGTAACCGCTATTGAGCCAGAATCTATATATAAAGCCCGAACTACCCGTAACTTTTGAGACCATAACTTGAATAAAAGACCTTGGGAAAGAATCTCAGGAAATAATAGTTTTTTCATAAAATGTTCATCAAGTGCACAAATACTTGAAAATGGCTGAACAGCTGATGCATTTGTTTTTATTTACAATTATTCGTTTGCTTTTTCCCAGGAAAGCAGGACACCATCAGCTAGTATTTTATGAATAAAGTTTTGAACAGATAGTATTTTGAAATCTGAACAAAAACATTGAAATCTTGGTCATATGCCTCAGAGCAACAGAGCAGGTCATACCAGTAGCTCAACTTTCCATGGGAAATCAACTAACAACTTTATCCGACCAGTCGCTCGCTGACCTGTGGATGGCGAACAGCAGCGCGAGGGCGGCGACAGTCTTCTCCCCGCCCGACAGGTTGCTCATGGGCTGGAACCGCTTGCCGGGTGCCACGCAGTTGTAGTTGATGCCGTCCAGGTACGGCTCCTCCGGGTTCTCCGGCCCCAGGAACGCCTGCGCCGACTGGTTCTTGGCCAGCGACTGAGGGCGATTACACACAAAGTTAGTTCATTCATGGTTTGCCTCCTGGATTGATAATTGACTGGTAAAAATACTAGGTTGCTAACATTTACGTCGTCAATACAAAATATTTGCAGACTAGTTTTAGGACTGATGTCCCTTTAACTAGGAGTACACTCCTGTCGCGTATAGGTTGAATGAAGAGCGGTAAAATTAAAGGAAGGCTATTAATTAAAAAATAAATATTTAAACGTATAGTTAACTACTTACTCATTTATAGATTAAAACAATCTTCGGGGTATAAATATGATGTTGTTAAAATTTCACGAATTTTCATCAAATAATAATAGAGGAGTTAGTTCACAAAGAGTGATTTTCAAATCGAGTATAACTCACTTCGTTAGAACTTTGTCAAATAAAATTACTACATGCATCAGTTAAAAAATGCTGGGTTGAATCCAGAATCCCACAAAAATTTTAGGAATTAGGACTTTTTTCCCAATGAGCATTTGATATTTCTTATCTATCAAAGTGCCGTTTGGCGTTGACAATACAGATAAATAACAATACTTAGTGTGTGCATTAAACACAGATAAAATATAAAAATACTTCAAATTTTTTTGTGATTATTGCAGTAACAGCATACATAAACAGGTAATTAAATAGCTTTGAGCAGCAACAGTTTGGTTGTGTCAAATCAACAGGTTTAATGTGGATAAATAACTCCGTAACGTATACACAAGTGTCCCCTAAAGTACGATCAGTTTACGAACAACCTTTTGGATTAATCGACCAAGGCCCAGACCCAATGGTGTTGGTTAAGTAAGGGTCTAATAGAACTAGTACTTCCTTTAAAATAGTCACATTTTTACTAAAAAAATTTTTTTCCCATTTTTGTAGAAAATTACCTTGTATATATTATCGATTTCATTAGACACATGCTCAAAACAGTCCATAAATTTGTCGTGTCTTTCTTTCTTTATTTTCTCAAAGTTCTTCTTTGCCTGTTTCGCTCTGCGTCTTGCATTTTCAAACTCTTCGTTTGTCTCCTGAAGCTTTTCACGAGCCATTTCCAGTTTGTGCATGGCCTGTAAAAATAGCATGGTGTTATCTTATTAACACTGAAAAGAATTCTTTTATATTGAAAATACTACTATAATGCTAATGAAATCAGGAGATAATTTTTTTTACAGTAATCTTCTCCTATTTTAAAGTACAATAAAAAAAAGACTACATAAATTATTGTTCAAAAATTAAGAAACTAATTAATATAGAGTGTATAGATGTTTGTTAATCAATTTTTGCAGTTAGTTTTGTAATTACAAATTTAATTACGTTTTAAACTATAATGGTTTTATAAATTTTTGTTTAATTTCACAAGCTTTTTATCCTCGAAAAATGCTGGAAGTTTATTTACTGCTTGAAGTTGCCTAAGTGATCTGTGTCCTCGTACTGAAATGTTCTGGAGACGAGAATTCCATACTGCGGCACTTAATCAAATTGGACTCAAAAACACCTTTGGTATCTCCACTTTGTTCAACTCCAGTAGCTGTCGAAATCAGAACAAATTAGGTAGTACATCAGCTAAAACACTTCACTAAACCATCCTTAAGTACATACAAATGTTAAAAAAACGTGAGATATTTCCTCCGCCACTAACCTTCATGTTGGGGGCCTGTATCTTCTGCAGAGTGAGAGAGGCATCGCTGATGGCTTTGGCCAGTTTGTCTCCGTATTTCTTCACTTCGTCGTCCTCCAAGTCCTTGTAGGACGGGTTCAGTCCGGAGTAATCTATTGTGATCCTGTAAAAATTTGTGTTCATTAATTTAACTTACACTAGTCGCTTACCCTGTTATCATGCTAATGTTTTTAGGTTGCTGTAATCCTATGCACTGAAGACTTAAAGCGCAATATTTTCGAGTCTAGTTTCATGTGGTAGGCATTGAGTGGTGCTCCGAGTCAGTATTCAAGTGCTGTTTTAAAAATCCTATTGAAAGTTATTCAAAGATTTTTAAACTAACAGATGTTTTAATGGGTTTTTATTTGTTTTACATCTTTTATCACAGACACTTGTGTATATTTTGAAAAGTATACACTGATGACTAAATTTCCTCATGAACTGATACCGACCCAATCTGCTGAATACCCCTAGGTTTTCTCATTGAATTTATTTAAATGTTCGACAATCCTCTGAGACACAAAACTTTATGTTTCTTTTTGTGTGCCGACCAGCAGTTTTAACCAACAGGTAAACCTGCTGATTCTCCAATCCAACCCCAACACCTTACAACTCAGGCTTTAGAGCCCAAACTGCACTAAAATGATATAGAGGTTACATAATTATTTTGAACAAATAAATTACAAATATAGCGTGGAATGAGTAAAACAATATTTTACTAAGATCAGACTGTAGATGGTTACCTGGCCTCTCGGTCGTATATCTGAGCGGCCGCGGCCGAGCTGCTGTCGTCCATGTTGGACGAGTCCTGGGCCACGATGTCCTCCATGTTCCCATGCAGCATGGGGATCTGGATATCTTCCATCTAGCAACACAGTCAATGTTGATTTCAAAATCCTTATCTCTCTTACTGTTTACAAAAACGACTTTAATATTACTTAACCTTGAACATTTTTTATGAGGATGTACAAGCAACGATTTTTGCAAGTCGAGTAGAGATTTAAAATTACTGGCAAGTTCCGATTATTTTTAAGTAAAGTATTTTAGGGAATAGAAGTAAATCATATCTATATAATCACCATTATCAAATAATTATTAATGAAATACATTGTTAAGTTGTTCACCTGTGAACTAATCCTAAATTTGAAGCTAACCTGTGTTTTTAAATGAAGCGTTGATAACTCAGGCCAACTTTTATAAACCTTCATAGCCTTACTCAATATTTTATTGAAATATCAGCCTGATGAGGTAAACACTCAGCTATATTTTCTCTCATATTCTTATTTGTCACAAATTAAGTTTTTATTAATATATTTGAGTAGGTTTCTTTTTTAAACTTGTTTGATACATTTAGGCCTGACTGAATGCAGAATATAGGTTACATTTTGTCTTTCTCAGGCCTACGTTATATAAATTGTATTTGAACCAAAATCATATTGTGTCTTTTATTCATATTTAATGGACATTTAAAAACATATTTTTGGAAAACTAATGCCAAGATTAACCAATTAATAACTAATTTGAACTGTTATATTACATTTTATGATGTTAAATTTTGTTTTATTTTTGGTAATCTGATGTTTTTGATAATCTGAACCCTCCAGGTTCTGTTAGTGTCACATTATAGCTGGCCAAATGTTATCAGGTTTGAGGTTGAACCAAAACGCTGTTTTACCTTGCAGTGCATGAGGATGCTGTGTCTCTCTCCTTTGCGCATCTCCAGCTTGCTCTCAATGCTCGCCACCAGCTTCTGAGCTGCCTGAATGTCCTTGGCGATCGCACCCACCTACAACAAATTCATTTTTATGACAAATGATTACATCATTATTGTAAAACAGCCAACTTTTTTTCATGATGTATCTAACGGATAATGGTGCCATAAAATGTTACTGTGGCATCTACATTCACCATCACTGTAAACACAATAAAAGAAAAATTTGAAATTTATTTATATACTTTGAGAAAAATTCTATTCCTTATGTGTGCACATACACTTGTAAAAATGGTTCAGAAAAAAGGATAAACAACATAAAACTGCAAGCCATACATCTTTTTCATCAGATTGCTTCAGTGAACTTACACAAATTCTTGAACATTGCTAAACAGTGATGGTAAAAAAACAATGGATGGACGTCTGCATGTGCCAAGTTAAAGACTGACCATTTTTTGTGATCTGCAAAATAAGCAGTTATAAGCTTGACAGTTTTTGCACGCTATTCAGAAATAATATTATTAAGAAAAAATATAGGAATTACTCGAGCCAACAAGATTTCTTCGTTTCTTATATACCTCGCGGCGAGCCTTGCCGATCTGGTCCTCCATGGCATCCACGTCCATCTTCTTGGTCTGCCGCTCACTCTTGAGTTTCTCCAGCTCGCGCATCAGCTTGTCGATCTCAGCCATCTGCTTCTGCTCCGCCTGCTTGGCTCGCTCCAGCTCGTCCTCGTCATCTGACACAGCTCGCTCCCACCGCAGCACGTTGTCTGCACAACACACAACACTGAGCACACCGCTCGCTCCCACCGCAGAACGTTGTCTGCACGACACAACACTGAGCACACCGCTCGCTCCCACCGCAGCACGTTGTCTGCACAACACACAACACTGAGCACACCGCTCGCTCCACCGCAGCACGTTGTCTGCACAACACACAACACTGAGCACACCGCTCGCTCCCACCACAGCACGTTGTCTGCACAACACACAACACTGAGTACACCTACGCTCCCACCGCAGCAAGCTGTCTACACAACACACAACACTGAGTACACCTACGCTCCCACTGCAGAAAGTTGTCTACACAACACACAACACTGAGCACACCGCTCGCTCCCACCGCAGCACGTTGTCTGCACAAACACAACACTGAGCACACCGCTCGCTCCCACCGCAGCACGTTGTCTGCACAACAACAACACTGAGCACACCTACGCTCCCACCGCAGCACGTTGTCTGCACAACACACAACACTGAGCACACCGCTCGCTCCCACCGCAGCACGTTGTCTGCACAACACACAACACTGAGTACACCTACGCTCCCACTGCAGCAAGTTGTCTACACAACACACAACACTGAGCACACCGTTCGCTTCCACCGCAGCATGTTGTCTGCGCAACACACAACACTGAGCACACCGTTCGCTCCCACCGCAGCATGTTGTCTGCACAACACACAACACTGAGCACACCGCTCGCTCCCACCGCAGCACGTTGTCTGCACAACACACAGCACTGAGCACACCTACGCTCCCACTGCAGCAAGTTGTCTACACAACACACAACACTGAGCACACCGTTCGCTTCCACCGCAGCATGTTGTCTGCACAACATACAACACTGAGCACACCGCTCGCTCCCACCGCAGCACGTTGTCTGCACAACACACAACACTGAGCACACCTACGCTCCCACTGCAGCAAGTTGTCTACACAACACACAACACTGAGCACACTGTTCGCTTCCACCGCAGCACGTTGTCTGCACAACACACAACACTGAGCAAACCTACGCTCCCACTGCAGCAAGTTGTCTACACAACACACAACACTGAGCACACCGTTCGCTTCCACCGCAGCACGTTGTTTGCACAACACACAACACTGAGCAAACCTATGCTCCCACCTGAGCATATGACTCATACATAATTTCTTTCATTCCTTAAATGACTAATTTAAAATTATTTAATTAAACTTTCAGGTAAAGAACACTTAACTTACTTGGCCTAACAGATCAGAGTTGTGCAAATAAAAACAATCGTTATTATTTTATGGCAATTTCAACTTGATGATTAACTATTGGAAGTTTCCTCTTGCACACCCATCCTTTTAGGGAAATCTATTTAAAGTTATGTTAAAGCCCTATATGTAGTATGATAGAGACAAAAAGCCTCTATAAGACGACCCTGCATCGAACGAATGAAGGATAACACATTTTGTTGGGTAACACATTTTTGATGGGACGCAAAATCTCCAATCTGCCTTCCCATTTCTGCCGTGTTAAAGGTCTCACAGAGAGGGTTGGTTGTCGTTTTTAATTTTGCACAAATATAACAATATACTAATTCGGAAACACACTTAATGTACGAAGCAGGTTTGTTAACAGGGAGCTACTTCAGGACTTCAGGGCAGCGCTGTTTTAATTTACAAACAACTGTACAACTAACTTTATTATAAACATATGATTTTGAACCAATATTTCTATACCACTTACTTTTCGTATCTTTCATTTTTTCAAACTCCAGCTGGTTCATGATACGGTTTTTCTGGTTCTCAAACTCGAGCCTTTTTTTCGCTCGCTCTTGCTGACTGCGAAGCTCTCGCTCCTCGTATTGACGGATATTCTGCATTCCTATTGAACGACAGAAGTCCTCGAAGATATCATCTTCGACTCGATTCATCTTCTCTTTCATTTCTTGGATGAGCTGGCCTCGCTCCATCATTGAACGTTCGATTGATTCACACCTTGGCTGTGTGGGAATGAAACAGAATAGTGACAAGTCAAAAACATGAAACAAAAAAATATATGTTTAAGAGGGTTTTCCATATTACATTAGCAAGAAAAATAGATGTTTGCCCTGTGTTCAATAAAGCCTGTTCTGATTTAATTTACTTTACTTCAAACTTAAATACTAAATTTACTTAAGTTTACTTCAAAGAATACGACACATTCAACCTGTTTCCAAATTCTTGATCAAGACTTTAGCAACTTATTCTAGAAGCCGAACCAAAAATATACACTTATATAGTTTCACTTCCTTAATTTTTTTATTCTACATGTGAACAAATGTTAATGATCCAAAACAAAAATTTAAAACTGCTTAAGGTATTAATTTTTTGAATATTTTTCAAAGTATTAATATTAAAATAAATTGCAGTTTTGAGCAAAATTATAAAGACATTGTCAGAGAATTCAAATGTAAGAAAAATATACTAAAGACATTTAAATTCTGCCTTTAATAAATTGCATAATAAATTGCAATCACTATTGGTCAAATCCAATTGACCGTTGGTAATTGATTAATCACCAAATATAAAGATTTTTGGGTAGAAGAGCATCTTATCAGGATATTGGAACAGTTCCATATCATTAGCGTTTAAAGATCCCTATCAAAGGAGTAGCATTATAGCTCTGGACAGCCTTACTGGCGGGTGAGTGAGTGCGCTGTTGTCGTAATTAGTGTTTAATATCTGCAATGTTTTGGTAATAAATCATATGGTCATTTGTTTATGTAAAGGTACTTTACACAAGAAAATATTTTGTTGCAACCGCAAGTGCAACAAATGTTAAATGCTTGCAAGCTCAACACAATTCATGAAGTACGACGACAAAAGTGTGGAAACACATTCTTAATTGTAAACAAATCATTTAATATGAAAGGTTGCCAAAACAAAAAGACCAGCTGATGCATTGTGCAAATATTTTCCGGAAATTTTAATTGCGTAAGAAATCTCTCGGTGAAATATTACAGGGCACTCTTTTGTAGTGTCAGTGTAAATGAGGTGAAACGTAAACAAAGTTTTGACAGTCCTACCAAATCATGTGTTTTTTTAGCAGACATTTTGGGAGATTACAATTTTCGCCACCCGCCAGTAAGGCTGTCCAGAACTATAGTTCATTTCATTTCATTTATTTTAATGTCACATTACATTTGACACAGTACATTCAGATACAGGCAGATACCTGCTCAAACAGGTGACTAGTCATGTCTTTACATAGAGAACAAACTAGAAGGTTAACAAAACAAAAAAGTAATTAAATTAATCTATGTACAAATTTACATTATCTCAAAATTGTCATTTAAAAATTCATTGACTGAATAGTACGACTTGTTTATGAGAAAGGATTTTAAGAATTCTGAAAATTTCACAAACTTAAATTCTTTCCAGGTGTTTGGAATTTTGTTAAAAAGCTTAATTTCCATATAGAATGTACTTCTCTCCAAAAGTGTTGTTTTATGTAAAGGATAGTTTAATATTTTGTTTTTGTTTCTTGTCTCATATTTATGGTTAATATTAGTTGACAAATATTTTTCCTTATTTTTGATAACTTGTAGCAGAATGGTGTAAATGTATAGTGAAGGAGCAGTTAAAATTTTTAATTGTTTGAAAGATTGTTTGCATGAACTTCTAGGTGACGACATTGTTATTATTCTAACTATCTTTTTTTGCACCTTTAAGATTTTTTTCCATTGAACTTGACCCTCCCCAAACAGATATTCCATAGTTAAGTAGAGACTGGAAATAGCCATAGTACAATGTTAATTTAGTCTCCATACTAATAATGCTTGTCAGACAACTCATATTAAAACAAACAGAATTTAGTTTTTTTGACAGCCAATTTACATGTTCAGTCCATGTTATGTGTTCATCTATGTGGACCCCTAATATGTTTGCATTCTCCCGGTAGTTAATTTTTTTGTTATTTATTACTAATTCTAAAGGTTCGGCTTGTGATTGTTTCGTATGGAAATGAATAATGTTAGTTTTTGACTCATTAAGGGCCATACCATTTGCTCTAAACCAATTATCTAATTCAAAAATGGCCTCTGTGGCTTTAATTTTGAGATCAATTAAATTATTTTCAAAAATAATGGTAGTTAATCAATACCTAGTTCATCACCACATTAAGAACAGACACACTTACAGCAATCTGTTCCAGCTTCGCTTCTAGCTGTCGCAACTCCTCATCCAAGGCAGCAATCTGCTTCAACTGTAATGAGAAAAATTTTTTCAGACTCAACTCGTAAAAGACTGTTTCTCCTTAACAAAAATAAGAGCCTATATTATTAGACAACACATTGGTTCAATATTTTTGTAAACTGAACAAGTTTTGACTTTTTAAATTGAACCGTGTTTAGTGCTTGGGCCCCCACTATAAGAGCCCCAGGCTCACAACTTGATAATTATCTTGCTTCTGAATAACTACAATGACTATAAAAGGTATAAGTTTACCTTCTCTGGCGTTCAGGAAAATTTATACATTTTAAAGTCAACAACTTAACTTGAATCTAACTTTTCAGAAATCACATCAATTCGGTTCACTAGTTTTGTTGAAAACCATTATCTGTCTGTAGAGGTTTAGTGTAATATGAACACAATAGTTAACTGTAAAATTGTAAAGAGGCAATGTTAAGAGTGCTAAACCTCTCTTAGATATAAGTTAATAATATTAGTTTATAAAAAATACAGTACTCTTTCAACAATATTTAGTACTATTTTACAGGAAAAATAAAATAACACACTGTTATATCAACTATTAAGTTGTTATATCTTTGAAAAAATATCATTATGGGCGTATGACACTAGTGCGAAATCGAGCTGAAATATTAGTAAAATGTAGAGCGGATTTTTGTGCAAATTACTTTTCTTAATTTATTAATTTTTATAAAGACAAGATGAAATATGATGATTATTATGAATGGGTATCCCTGTTCTGCATGTTATATCAGTAGAATTTTGTAGTTTCTTGATTCTATCGGTTTGACTTCATAAAAATGCTAATTCTGTATCACAAATATATTTCCTATAAACAGTTAATATTTTTAAAAGTCCTGAAATAACCCTTGAGGATTGCACACACCTTGAGTGAAAATTATCTGATTTTTTTCGACTATTTTAAAATATATTAAGGAATGTCGTATGAATTTACTTGTTATTAATCACTCTTTAACACAATATGAATAGTACAGTACCAGATTTTGTTTGCAAAATTTCACTATTGTCGTACGACCCTATAATAAAAAAAAAGGTTGGTTAAACAACAATATTTTACACAACAAATCTCTGTAACGGGTCACGCTTCAGTTCAAAAAAACTAAACGTAAATTCGTCAGGGCTTGACTCACCGTTTTCTCTTTGTCCGTCTTGGAGTACTTGAGTCGAGTCTCCAGGCCGCGGATCTGTGACTCTACGGTGTTCAGCTCCGACTCCTTGCGCGACTTCTTCATTGCCTCCCGCAACTCTTCAGTCAGTTTTTCCTGAAAGTTGAAATTCATGTTTAACACAATTTGTTCATCCGTTGTAAGTTTAATGTTTAGAAATATTTTTTTAAATGTAAATAAATGAACTGCCATAATTTTTTTTTATTAAAAGAAGATTATTTATTCTTTAAAAACATTTTCCTCCTGCCATTATAACTACACTTTTAGGCAAAACTCTCCACCAAACTTTCAAAGAAACAAAAAGTATATAACAAGTTTCTTACAACACAGGGGACAAATTTATTCTTTAGAGTTCAAACAAACTTGAACTTTTTTTAGGTATTGTTATTGGACCAGTTTTTTGACCGTTTTTTTAGGTATTGTTATACTTATCCTCAACATAAGATGGACCCAGACTAGTCTTAAAGGAGATTTATTAATTTAAAAAGTAAAAAACAATTTTTTATAATTGCTAAGTAGTTTTTACTATCTTCTAAATATTCTATATGCTGTAGAGTTTCATGTACCTATTTATTTTTGACTATGCCTATGACACATTCTATATTTTTGAAAACTGTGTAATTTCTTGACTATGTCTATACTATTTCTGTACATTTCTGGAAAATAAGCATTTCAACTTTCAACTAACAAGCAACCAACATGTAAGTCCCAACATTATTTATTAACAGTTAAATTAGTTCTTCATTTTTTCCGTTCCAGCCACTTAGCACATACTCTCCTTGGAAGACATAATTGTTGCAGCATTACGACTTATCAATTTCTTATTCTTAATTTCTGTATGAAGCAGGAATAAGTTAGAATGTATCCCAGAATCCAGAATCTAACAAACGACACTGGCACGGATGGAGAAATCAGAGCTCAGTCACAATAACTGAGATAAGAAGTTTAAGAAACACACTGATCGTGTGGACAAGAAAGTATTTGTAGTAGATTTTTCTTTTTTTTATGATTGCCAAGATACCGTAACTTACAACCTTAAACTAGAAAAAATATGAGTATATAAAAGTATTTACCTTGGTAGCCTTGAGTTGGGACATCTGCTTGTCGTCCCAACGTTTGGCTTTTCTCGCCAGGTCCAAACTTCCTCCAGACATAATACCAGACTTTTGGTAGAATGTTCCATCCAATGCCACAGCCTGTATAGGACAGCATCAGGTCTTAGTAATTTTCATTTACTAAAATCTCACCATTGTCAAAATTAATGAATTTATTCTTTGAGCGAATTTGGAGCCTGTTGAATTGATTCCTTACTTTCCTGGCTCAAAAAGAAAGCAAGACTGGACCAGTTCTAGCCTAGGTTTTCTCAAACTCATAAGCTCCTTATTTAGTTGAGGATGAATACAGGCGACATGAAAATAGCATCATTAAACTTAACTTAAAAGAAAAAAATATAACCAACCCCAAAAATTCAAAAATTCTTCAAACGAGTAGGCATACATTGGTTTCAGTTTACAAAACTGATGTTTTTAACTTTATTTTTAGTAGGCTTTTATTTATTAATAGGCCAATCACTTTCTTTAGAACATCTGGTGGGTTTAAAAAAATGTCTAATCTCTGTTGGCTTTTTATCATAAAATTCTAATTTATGATAAGTGGATGTGAAGATACTTATTCTGCATGTTACATTGGTGGAATTTTCCAGTTTCTTGATTTAATTTTATAAAAATAATTAATACTGTATCAAATTTTATTGCTAATTAACAGTTGGCATTTTTGAACTCTTGCAATAATCTCTTGCTGATTAATCAGGTCTTGAATGAAAAATTATCCGAAAAATTAAACTTAAAATTATACTGATTGATTCCATGACTCGATTTGCCTCGAGCAGAGGCAAGATTAAAATATGTTACATTACATTACCATATAAGACATCTACCACCAGTAAGAGATATTTTAAGGCAAATATGAGTGGAGGATGATTGTAGCGTGATCTTATAGTCTTGCACTAACTAAGGCCGACATGTTCCTTAACCAGATCATTAATTAACATCAATGGCAATTAAGGGACCTACAGTTTAACCACAATTTCCCCGATTAATTACAAACTCGTGTAGTAAATAGAATAGTCTACTGTAATTGAAGAATGTAGTCTTCAATATTAATACCCACTTGGGAATGCGTAACGATAAGCCATCGCTTATAACTATCCACAATTCGTGACCCCCTAGTAGCTAGGTCACATACCAACTTTCCAAATAACTTAAGCTTTTGGACAGCCATCAAGCTCTGGCGATTCATTCCCATCACACCACTGACACAACAAATCAACTACAACCACTACAACTACAACTGCCGCCACTCACGTCGTATCTGTTCATGGGCTCGATCTCGTAGGCCACCTTCAAGGCGTCCTCGGGTGTGTCGCAGACCAGCGCGTTGTTGGTCGCGAACAGCACCACTACAACTATAAAAACTACAACCGCCGCCACTCAGGTCGTATCTGTTCATCGGCTCAATCTCGTAGGCCACCTTCAAGGCGTCCTCGGGTGTGTCGCAGACCAGCGCGTTGTTGGTCGCGAACAGCACCACTACAACTACAACTTAAACCGCCGCCACTCACGTCGTATCTGTTCATGGGCTCGATCTTGTAGGCCACTTTCAAGGCGTCCTCGGGTGTGTCGCAGACCAGCGTGTTGTTGGTCGCAAACAGCACCACTACAACTACTACAACCACAACAACTATAAAACTACAACAACTACAACCACCGCCACTCACGTCGTATCTGTTCATTGGCTCGATCTCGTAGGCCACCTTCATGGCGTCCTCAGGTGTGTCACAGACCAGCGCGTTGTTGGTCGCGAACAGCACCACTCGCTTGATGTCCGGCGGCGAGTAGTTCAGCACGTCGTAAAGCAGCTTCACATTCTTTGGCTCCTTGATGTTCCTGTCGAGCCAAACTCACTAGTTAACATAAAGTAGGATAGAAAAAGTCTTTTGTTTACATAAAAGTTTTCTGCCAAATAGCAAGTGTTTGAACAATGGCCATTTTTTACCTTTTTATTTGTTGGCTATGTTCACACACGCCACTAAAATGTCCAAGAATTTAAATTAGAATGGAATTAATTTAAAAAGTACCAATAATTTAAATAAGTTTTTGTTTCCTTTTTATTGACTAAAGGAAAAAGTCAATACAATGAACAAAAGCAACAACAGAGAAAACAAGAACATTGACTGTATGTCATAAATTTACATATATATACATGTATGTAAATTTATTTTACAAATATATGTAAAATACCTAACTAAGTAGCAAGTCAAGTTCATCAAAGACCTTTTTAACTAACAATTCAATTTTTTCAGCCTGAGTTACACATAATCTAAGAAAAATTGTTCACGTGTCCATCCAAGAGATTTTGTAGAAATCATTTTGATAATTATGACTGGAACACTACACTGCCACAGTGTTGTTCTGTAAAAATTGGCTTGAAATCAGTGTGATCAGAATGGCGAGAGGAGTGTGTAACATAGAGACAGTTTTTCTGGATTTAAAAAGAACCTCCTGCGCTATCTAAGAAGCATGGGGTAAGAGAGTACCACGTCGAGTAAGCTAGCCCGAGTGCCATTAGAAATCCATCAAAAACATCTATTAGGGGGTTGGTAAAATGTTGTACATCTTTGGTCACCTTCCCAACTGAGACAGAAAACCTCAGCCTGACCTACCTGAGCCGACCCAATCAGATTGGCGTGACACTTAACGTTTTAATTAAAAAAATAATTCCCTCACTGACCTGAGCCGCTCTTTCAGTGACTTGGTCTGGATGTAGTCGATGGGCAGGAATGTCTCCGGGTCGAGCATGTGTTCCTTCAGGAACTGGATGCAGAGCCTTGCTGTCTTCTCAGTGTCCACAACAATGGCTTCCATGTACTTGCCCAGAACTTTAGTTACGGCCACGTTGTATTTCTTGTTAATTGGCTGGCACATATTTATCATTCGATCATACTGTAACAGAAAAATACTTAAAGTCACACTTGCCAAAAATTAACTTCAAATAAAGAGAAAGAAAGATGGACTTAATGTGTTAGAGCTGTAGGCCTAAATAAGCTTTTGTGTAATCGTAGATGTTCGATGGTCAACTTGAAATGATGGAAGAAGTTCTAGATATGGGATTCTCAATTTAACTCAGATGAAACACCAACCAGTAATATGGTTGCAGTTTAGTGCCAAACTTCAAGCACAGCTTACATGGGCAAGAAAAATACACTGAAGAGGTATTTTGCTGAGTTGCCTTTGGACAAAAAAAATCTCTCCAAAACCTGTTCAAAAATGGTTTATAGCAGCCATGTCAAATAAAAGTTTTATAGTGGAAAAGACTCTGAATCACTTATTATCAAAGAAAATGTATAAATTACCTGTAGATCTATCTAGTGATATTGTATTTTTGAAAACTACACCACCTTCTGGTTTCAAACGACCAAAGGGTTAAAAAAATTGTTATGTTAAAACAACAAGCTAAAACATTTTCTTCAAGTTATTGTTTTTATCAATACCTGACATTTCAACAGATATTTTATACCTTTTCTTTAAAACTTGTACACAAGCATAAAAATTGTTACATTTAGCTTACAAAATAAAAATAAAAACAAAAAAACAGAACAAATAATTAAAAAATATTATTAGAACCTTGGCCAACGAAATTTGCCAATTGTGCCCTCCCACAGAATTTAGGAGCTAAATTAACAGGTTTTGAGCACCAGCATGACCTGAATGTCTGTGAATATGAAAATGCGCCTCCCATGAGGACCTCAATTGAGGTTCTTGTTCATTGGTAGGGGTGGGCGAGTACTCGACAGTCGAGTAATTACTCGAGTAGTTGCTACTACTCGAGGTCGAGTCGAGTAGTTCCAACTACTCGACTCAATCGAGTCGAGTAGTAGTTACTCCCGCCGTTTACGCGGCGGCCGAGTTTACGTGCGATTTACGTTTGTGCGATCAAATTTTACAACAGATCGCGAGTTACGCAAAGCTACTTGTGCCGTTAACCGCAATCGGCAGATTGTTCATCGCGGCCGCTCGCTAGTTTCACAATAAGCAGTATTTTCTGTTCATTTATGGCCGGCAAATACACGCGACTGTTTTTTACGGCCGATCGCTAGTTTCGCAAAGTTGCATTTCGTCTATTTACGATCGGCAAATACACGCGATCGTTTTTCGCGGCTGACCGCGACTTTTCACGGCTACATTTGCCGATTTTCGGCGATCAGCAATACGCGCGCTCGTATTTCGCGGCCGACCGCGACTATAGCAACGCTACATTTGCCGATTTTCGGCGATCGGCAAATACGCGTGGTCGTATTTCGCGGCCGACCGCGACTTTAGGAACGCTAAATTTGCCGATTTTCGGCGATCGCGAGTTTTGAAAAGCTACATCTGCCGTTTATCCGCGACCGACAGATATGCTCATCATTTTTCGCAGCCGTCCACGAGTTTTTCATAACAATAACCTCGACAACATTTCATTGCCTCATAGGAGAATGGATTTTGACAGTTATCTAGAAATACCAGATTCTGAGAGATTGAACATGACCTCTCAGAATTCGGAAATTGAAAACTTACAGCTATATTTAGCTCTGACCTTACTCTTAACAACTTCAAATTTGTAATAATATTTTATCTTTTGAATGATACATAGCCTTCATTTCTGTCTCATTTGATTTGTAAAAATGAAAAGAAAACTGTGGACTTAATTGGTAAAATGGACTTCATAAAACAATTAGTTAAGGTTTTGTAATTTTTGTATTGGGGGGATATCTTATTCTTATCTGGTTGCAACTATGACACTCATGCTCAAGTGATTGGATGTTAGAAAAACAATAGATCAGCAGTCAGGCAAGGGGGTGGGGTTGGGTGTTGAGAAGTAAACAAATAACTGGGCATAGGCATAGCTCTCCTCCTCGATGTTTTTAATTCTTTCTTGCACAATTTCTTGCCTGAGGTTTTAATGAGGGCCAACAATTATTTTTAGGAAAAATATAAAACTGTTTTTGACTGTTAAGATAATATGCTAATAATTAAATCTTATTACTCCTTAAATTTTACAACTTTGAATATTCTTCATAAATTTATTTTATGATCTTGTTACATTAAGTGATTTGTTATTTTGAGTGATTTAGCATAGTCAAATTATTCATTTAAAAGTAGGGTTTATGCAATGTAGGGTATTAGAATATCAGAGTTTTATTCTTCCAAGAAAAATATAAAAACATAAGCTTAAATAAATTAGACCAATTTTATAAGTAAAATTGAAGAAAGATTTTAATTAACTGTAATTCAAAGAGATAAATACTTTAAAAAAATGAAGATTTTATTACTTTTCACAACTACTTGACTCGACTCGATACTTGAGTATTTGGCTTAATACTCGACTCGACTTCAAAATCCACTACTCGCCCACCCCTATTCATTGGTATTAAATATTGTTGTTGACAGTTTTACAATATTCATAGAAATGAGTTTATGTAAGAAACAATGAAAAAAATGTTCTTACCACACCAGGGAAGTTTTTCTTGAAGTTCTCAACAATCTCCTGTTTCTTCTTACGGCGGGAGTCTTCGTGTTTGTCTATTTTCGCGTCACCGAGTTGCTCCATCACGTTCTCCAGTTCCTTCTGCAATTCCTGCACTCGGCCTTTAGAAGTTCCTACATCTGATTGAAGCTCTTTCTGCAACCTCTTTTGGTCTTCCAGCGCTTGCTCACTCGTCCTAAAATGACACAAACAAAAATTTTTTTATTTAAAATTAATACAGATGAAAACCATAAGCAAATGGTTAAAAGCATGGTATTGATGGTACTTCTGCTTGAAACATTTAGGAAATTATACGTCTTATTGTATACATTGTTAACAACAATGTATCAGCATCAATTTCTTTACACTAGTAAAAAATAAAAATCCAACAGATTAAACTAAGCTATGATACAAGCTTTACAAGAAAGAACTTTTGTCAGTAACCCTAGATGTGATAGTTGCTACTACATTAAATTGCAAATTAGGGGTGGGCGAGTAGTGGATTTTGATTTCGAGTCGAGTATTAAGCCAAAAACTCGAGTATCGAGTCGGGTCGAGTCGAGTAGTTGTTTGTGAAAAGTAATGAAATTTTAATTTTTTCAACTAAAATCCTTTTTCAATTTTACTTATAAAATTGGTCCACTTTATTAAAGCTTATGTTTTTATATATTTCTTGGAAAAATAAAATTCTATTGTAATACCCCTACATTGCATAAACCCTCCTTTTAAATGAATAAGTTGACTATGCTAAAAAATCACTCAAAATAACAAATCAGTTAATGTAACATCACAAAATAAATTTATGTAGAATATGCATAGTTGTAAAATTTAAGCAGTAATAAGATTTAATTAATAGCCTACTATTTAAACAATCAAAAACAGTTTTATATTTTACCTAAAAATAATTGTTGGCCCTAATTAAAACCTTAGCAGAGAAATTGTGAAAGAAAGAACTAAAAACATCAGGGAGGAGAGCTGTGCCCAGTTATTTGTTTACTTCTCTAAACCCAACCCGTGCCTTGCCTGACTGCTGAACTATTGTTTTTGACATCCAATCACTTGAGCATGAGTGACACAGCTGCGACTAGATAAGAATAAGATATCCCCCAATACAAAAATTATAAAACCTAATTGTTTTATGAAGTCCACTTTACCTATGAAGTCCACAACTTTCTTCTCATTTTTACAAATCAAATGAGACAGAAATGAAGGCTGAGTATCATTTCAAAGATAAAATATAATTACAAATTTAAAGTAGGTCAGAGCTAAATATAGCTGCTGTCAGTTTTCAATTTCCGAATTCAGAGACATCTCTCAGAATCTGGTATTTCTAGATAACTGTCAAAATCGATTCTTCTATGAGTTAATGAAATATTTTCGAGGTTACTGTTATGAAAAACTCGTAGACTGCTGCGAAAATCGATAGCGCATTTCTATCGGTCGCGGCTAAACGCGGATGTAGCTTTTCAAAACTTGCGATCTGCCGCGAAATACGATCGCACGTATTTGCCGATCGCCTAAAATCGGCAAATGTAGCGTTGCTAAAGTCGCGGTCGGCCGAGAAATACGAGCGCGCGTATTTGCCGATCGCCGAAAATCGGCAAATCGTCGTGAAAAACGATCGCGTGTATTTGCCGATCGTAATTAAACTAAATGCAACTTTGCGAAACTAGCGATCGGCCGTAAAAGTCAGTCGCGCGTATTTGCCGGCCACAAATGAACAGAAAATGCTGCTTTATTGTGAAACTAGCGAGGAGCTGCGATAAACAATTTGCCGATTGCGGATAAAAGGCAGATGTAGCTTTGCGTAACTCGCGATCGTCTGTAAAATTCGATCGCACAAACGTAAATCGCACGTAAATTCGGCCGCCGCGTAAACGGCGGGAGTAACTAACTACTCGACTCGTTTTAGTCGAGTAGTTGCAACTACTCGACTCGACCTCAAGTAGTAGCAACTACTCGAGTAATTACTCGACTGTCGTGTACTCGCCCACCCCTATTGCAAATGTTTCATGATTCTAGATGATGAATCCTTTAAAATATTTTCAAACATACATCATTTTGATATATCATGATTTACAAATACCTAAACATGATTTTATATAGCCTACACATGATTTATACACTTTTTTGGAAGACAAATTTATGAATTTCAGAGGAAGTCAACCAACACAACTGGAAAATTTTACGTTTCATTTCTTGATAAACTAAAATAAAATTGCCCTACTCATTCATAATGTTATCTTCCACTTCAAAAAAACCGTTATGGTACTAATAAACGAAAAAACAATTAATTGTTTGTTATTGGCCTGGATCCAATAAGTAAACAAAAATTTAAACCCACAAATGTCTACTTGTTGGTCACTATTGCCTCACCAGTGCCCTCACCAGTGTTCCCAAACGTTTGGTAATAGCTTATACGATGTTATTTTGAGTGTGGTACAATCCAAATTTTCTGCGGTATGATAGTTTGATGATGTTTTGAAGCCTGTTTTATACTTTTTTTCAGTTTTAAGGATAATCTATTATGTTTCAGAATAAAACATGTTTTTTTCTGCAGAACTACAGGGTTTTCTTGAACGCCTTTGCATGATTTTTACATTTATTTGGTAAAATATATCACAAAATTTATTAGAAGAGTACAATAATTTTAAGTAAATTTAACATTATTTTCCTTTTTTCCTACCTATGGTACCAGATTCAAAAACCCCTGTTATGGGGTTTTTGAATCTGGTAACACCACGCCTCACCTGATGTGCTCGATGAGTTTGTCCACCCGTTTCTGTGCCTCCTCCTTCTCGTGCGTCTTCTGCTTGATCTTGATCTCCAGGTCGGCTCGGATCCGCGCCTCGTTGTCCAGCTTGTCCTGCTCAGCCTTCTGCTCTCGGTTGATGGAGTCCAACTCCTGCAGGTACCGCGCCGACTGCTTCTGCGCCTCCACCTTCAGCCGGTTGTACTCCTGGACCTGAAATTTAAATTCACTTTTTTAAGAGGGTGGCGGCCTCTTTTTACCTTTTATTTGCCACCCCCACATAGGCCTCAGCCTACGCATGGAAGTTATCAAGCAAAGCAAAGAGTGAGTCAGTGCAGAAAAGGGGTGGATATTACTGTTAAAAGTACGCGACGTCAAGAATTGAACCAGCGATACTGCTGCCGAAGTTCTGAGGCGAAGTGTGCTACCAACTGCACCACCGACTCAACTAAACATTTGACACGCTAAACATCTTTTGCATATATTGGCACATAACATTTTTAATACATCACAAAGATAAGCAAATAGGTGCCATGTCAACCTTAGTGTACATCATAGAACACCTCGAACAAAAAGAGTCGCTATAATGTACAAAATATATAAAAAATTAATAAAAAAAAAGAGATTTTTGTAGAGAAGCAAAAAATTAGCCTAAACCTCTGAGATCAGTGGCCAGTGAAGGGCCACAACCTAGTTCCTCTGACCCACTGGATTTTCATCAAAGTAATCCAAAACATTGTAATAGGCCTTTCCTAGCAGAAATGGTTTCAATTTTGTTATAATTGTATTTGAAGATTGGCTCCTTATTTCATAGGGCATACTGTTGAAAACTTCTAGTGCCATGTACAGTAGATTTTTTTTATTGAGATACTTTATAAAAAGGATAGTTAAATTTGTATTTCAATCTGGTGTTGTATGTGCTGTTTTATTTAAATTTATCAAAAATTTCCGGATTTTTACCACAAAACATGCTAATCTAATTCTAATAAATAAATGAAAGAAAGGGTTGAAATTTGCAATTTTTTGAATGTAGGTTTGCAACTTTGAATACAAGCCATGTGGTTTATCGAGTAAATGTCTGCTTGTATAGTGTAAACAGGAATAAGGGTCACATGGTTAAACAAGTGAATATCTTCATAATTAGTGGTTAGTAGTTTTGTCTATAAGTTCTAAAATAAGGCATAACATTTTACAAAGGGCATTGAACAGTTGATACGTTGGAATTCACTTTAGGCCATAATCTTCGTAAGGTAAACTGTAGGCAACCTTACTGAGTAAACAAACTTTTAACAAGAAAAAACTGAAATTTTTTGGTTACAAAGTTTTTACTTTTTTTAACAAAAATACAGAAACAAACAAAAGCTCATGACAATTAACATTTTTACAGAGCAAATAAAATAAGTGAAACATGGGATCAATTTTGACATCCACACTCAACTACTGACTTTGCAAACCCCAAGTCTTGGTCAACATTATTTCACTTTATTTACTTCTTTTATTTAAGAATATATAATTCTTTAAAAATCGTCTGCCAGTCGTTGAAGACTAGCGGTTTTCATTGGCCATCAAGAACATTTCAAATCAACCGAAAATTAAAAATGATGAACAACTAGATAAATGAGAAGGGCTACCAAGAATATAGCAATTTATTGATAACTGCCAATAAACTCTTGCGTGCACCGAAAATCTGTTAGGCTTAATTACGTTTGATGATGTTGGCAACACTGACCTGAACGCCTGGTACTGGTTAGGATCATTATGTTTGATCATGTCGGCAACACTGGCCTAAGTGTCTGGTACCGGTTAAAAGGCTCATTGTCTGATTGTGTTACATAACGTGACTCACATTTTGTTAGATTGTGTTGGCAACACTGACCTGAGCGTCCTCCAGCTGGACGTCGCGACCCTGCGACTGACTCTCGCCCGCCACCTGCTCCTCGTACTCCTGCCTGCGAGCCTCCACCTGCGGACACAATGTTGTAGTCAGTCACTGACAATGCAACTGACGACGTAACATTGCACAAGGTATGGTCTAGAAGCAAGAAAGGACTCATCACGCTCATGTGAGAGGGTGAATTTCAATTTGGGTCTTAAATTCCTCAATTTAGACCATTTACACAAAATTTAGAAATTCATGTCCCCCTAAATTGAGAACAGGGACATTTGATTTATTCCCCCAATTAAGGGTCATTCTCACATAAAGAGATAATTTAAGTCCTTAGGTTAAAAAATGCATTTTTTAAATAATGTTGTTGAAATAAAATATTTACCCAAAATATGTGTATGTTTATTTATTCAACCCATATAATTCTTTGTTTGTGAATATCAAATTGTTGCCAAAAAATGCCTTCCCTAATCCCATCAATTCATCAATTCAATTCATCCATCAATTCATCAATTCGGTCGCCGTCCCAACCTATATCAATCAAACTTACATGCCTGTAAAAATGAATAAAATAACTAGATATATTTTATATTCTAGGTCAATATGTCTGTTTTAACATAAATTTATTAATTAATAACAGTATCAAAAGAAAAATTTCATTTCAATATTAATAATTGAATGGAATCAGCTGTCCTAAAAATACACGGTGTCTGAACGTGAGTTTTTAAAACTCCCACACAAAGACCAGCTCCCGTCTTCCATGATCCCAGACGACTGAGGTAGTGTTGAAAATGGTGCAACGTGAGTTCCCTTATCATTTCGTGAATTAAAAACCAGTTTTAAAATAGATATATCACCAAAACAAGTTAAGAAACTTGCAGTACCTTAATTGTAAATCAATTCGGTCTCCAGTATTACTTTTATATAATCATAGAAACAATTACTCTTCCAATACCAATCAAAAGCTATTGAATGGTGTAACATAACCTAGAAATGAAAACAATCTAGGTAGCTTGTTCTGAAAACGACAGAGCCAAGAAAGTGAAATCGTCAATTCGGAAGTCGTCATTTCGGTCGGCCTACCGAATATGATTTTGGCGACCGAGTTGACGAATTTACATTGAAAAACAGTCATAACGTTGCTTTACCACATTTACCTTAAGATTTCTAACAGAATATTATTACTAACTAACTAAATTATAATAAAACTAAAGCAGATATTTAATTTATTTTTGTAAAACACACTTTTTTTAAACTGGTTCTTTCCATCTGTTATTTTTAGGTCATTACTTCATATTCCTATAATGTTTGGAAAATAAATGTTCTGACAAATCACAAATTGTTTAATTTTAATAGAGACCACATATTTCTCAAACGATAAAACCCTTTAAAGTTCATTTTGATCGCGGTTGCGTCATTTCGGTCGCCGCCACGTCATTTCGGTCGCCACTACGTCATTTCGGTCGCCGTGAATTTAGTTAAAATATACCAATTAATAATGAAATAAAATAGTAGTTTATGCAACGATTGTATAATGAATGTCTTTAAGCCACGAGTTCTAAATATCTCACGAGTGGCTTAAAGGCATAATACAATCGTTGCATACACTATTTTATCTACGACCAACAATATACAACAAAATTTCCCCTAAGTTAAACTAAACTCATGACTTTTTATAATGATGGAATAGGTCAACTAAAATTTGAGGTTAGGCAAATAAGCAGACTGAACCATGAATCATTGTGGAACAATCAGCTGATGGGATAAGTAAACTCAAACATGAATCGTAATGCAACAATCAGCTGATGTGCGAATTGCGGAATTAATTGTTATTATGACACTACTTCCGTCAAATGCCGAGCTCTCATTGGTCTAGAAACAGTACTCTAAAGTGACTCCAGTACTCTAAAGTCGTCATTAGAGTACTGCTTGGTTTTTGGTGTTTTAATGTATATCATTATAATGTTTATTGTAATACCATAATTGGTGCTTATTGCAATGGTCATAGATAAAAAATATTAAAATACCCAGTTTAACACTTGAAGACGTCTTGTAAAATTTCGTGAAAAATGTTCTTTTTAAGTAATTTTTTCACCGACTAATTGAGTTTTTGATAGTTGTAAGACTTATATTTTTAACGTTTGAGCCAAATTTATGAAATTAAAGTCATTTTACCATTTTAAATCAAGTATCCATTATATAGTTAAGACCCTCATTACATTTTAAATACGTTCATATGGTTCATTGAAGTATTTATTTTTATTTTTTACACTTTTAACCATTGATCATGATGAGTCTTGATGCATTAAAAAATTGAGAAAAAATAGAAAATAAAAAATTCAGCACTGCTGCTTTGAAAATAGTTTCTTAAAGGTATTTGAAAACAAACTACAGTCTGTACTTTAATATATTTTTCATTTATTTATTTTTGATTTTATTGCTTAAATTATCTCTTTATATGAGAATGACCCTTAAGTTACCAATCAGATGGCAGAAACTTATATTTCTACCACATTTAGAGGAAATCGGATGACAATTGCAGCTGCTAGAGTGTAAAATCCCATTAAATGTTTTGTGTTTAGTACAAATTCACATATTTGTGGAGTGCTTCAAATGATTTTGTATTCACTTTCTTTTCTATACTTTCTTTAAAAAAATCCATGGTTTACATGATTTTAGTGCAGTAGGGCTCTAGGCCTGTCAGGGTAGGACAGGGGAATCAGCAGGCTTACCTGGTGGTTAAAGCAGCTGAAGAGCACACAAAAAAGACTAAACACAGGTTTCCTCCTTCTTTGATTCTAGAAGGAGGAAACTGTTCTTCTTCTTCCTTCCTAGTGTACAATGAACTCCCTACAATCTGAAGAAGGAGCCAGTGGCTTTGAAAATTCATTTTGATTATGTGTTTTGTGTTTTTTGTGTGGTCTTCAGCTGCTTTAACCACCAGGTAAGCCTGCTGATTCCCCTGTCCTACCCTGATTTCTTTCAACTCATGGTTTACATGACTGTTTTGGGCTTAGAAACCCTAAATATGGGGAATTTACCAGAAAGAGTGTTTTGGATTTTTTGCCCAACGATCGTTTCCAATATTATGTTATAGAAGGAATGTTTTCTAAATTTGGAAGTAAATCAGACAAAATTACGACCACAAGAATGATGGATATATTTTTTAAGTTTTACACAGATGGTGTTTTTGGCATCTGGAGGCCCCAACAAAAAGTTATCATGGTCCCATGTCTCAGATCGTCCTTCATATGATCCTTTTCTCCATTAAAATAGGCTAGATTAGAATCACATAAATACATAATAATAAATACTTAGGCAATTTATTACTAACAACCATTTATTCACACTTTCACACTATTTTTAACACGATTTTTTCTAAAGTCTATTAATTAAAAATACCTCCAAACATTTGTTGGTACATTTAGGAACATGATATAAGAAACAAAAAGTCTTTAAAACGTTCGGCATATAATAACAAACTCTAAATCAGGTGTTTTTATATTCAGTCTTGTCAACTTAATTCATACAAAAAAATTATTACCTGGCTATTAAATGCATACATTTTTGTTTTCTTAAGTTGAAACACTGAAGTTGTTGAATTAAACTTAGAGTAAGCAAATGAAAATCAACAGTGTTGCCACATTTTCTCACTGTCCATCGCGGCGCTGCCGGATTTCTCCCCGTGAATTTCTTATGACATTACTTTTAGTCCCGTGGGAGAAAAAGTAGATTACTTTTAGTCCCATGGGAGAAAAAGTAAGAAAGTCAAATCTAGGGGAGTGCAAATAGTGAATTTTTGGTTCGAATCGAATCGAATCGAATAGTTTATAACTATTCCGAATATCGAATTTTCGAACGAATATTTATGTTAATTGTTATTTGTTCAAATGACATCAAATTTTAAATCGCAGCATGTAAGTATAAATACCCTTTCGCAGCAAACTTGTATACTGTATACTGCAAATTACCAAGCATTTTATAGCAGCTATTCAATAATTAATACTAGAGATCGCCAGTGGTCGAAAATTCAACCAATATTCAAAGTGACAAATAGGGATAGCTAATTTTGTAAATGATCCCCGCATATACCAATGTGTTCCTAAATACATTTCATATAGTACATTTTTTCCATGTAAACACATAATATAACCAAACTGGAGGCCATAATCAAAAGAGAAAGACTCAATCCTTGACTAATTATTTACTTCACTTCTGGCTTATGGCATGTTTTTTAGTAATTAGTATTTTACTATTTTAATGACTATTTTATTAAGATTCCATGTTTATTTTTTTAAGAATGATTATTGAATCAGAGGAAAGTAAAACTTCAGCCACCAAATCAGTTTATCCTGTACACCCCTTACCACAGTTCTCTCCCTCCCTCCATTGATTCCTTCCTTCATTCTCTACTTCCCTTCTTTCCGACTTTCTTTCCACTTTTCCCTCCTTTTATCCTTCATTCTCTTCTTACCATTTCTCCTCCCTTCTTTGCTACCATTTGGAACTTTTTCCCTCCTTCCCTCTCTTCCTATTATTATCACTAAAATGTAATTTATATTTTAGGCCTACCCATTATCCACCAATAAAAACAAAATTTGAATATAATGTGTCCATTTGTACCCCGGGTGCCAGGCCTGGTGACAGGATTTTCGGGCCCCTGTGCAATTGAGAAACCCGCCTTTTTTACTTATCTCGTTTCTGGGCCCCTTTTTACTAATCTCGCGTGGATCCGTGCCTTCTGTGAGTCCAGGCCCCTGTGCACTTGCCCCCCCCCCCCCCCCCCCGTCGCTGGCCCTGCCGGTTGCATGTCGATCAGTTAGTACATTGGACGGTAGGGAACTTAACTTAATGTACTTTTTTCTTCCCTTTTTATTGGCAAATTTGTATCTCTTAATCTTATTTAAGCAAGTAAACTTTATTTTTTTCCATTTATATATAAAATGGAACACAATTGAGTATGATATCCCTAATCTTCTCTAAGTAGTCCTGATTTCAATCAAATTCTATATTTTCACTCCATGCCCCAATAAACTGTGGCTTAATGTTTCTACATCAAATTTTTACTCTACGAAAAATAGCATGTGACAACAGCTACATATGATGCTAACTTTGTTTACATTTGGTTGTTATAATATCACCAAAACAGCTACTCATAAGGCTAATGTTAATTTTTTTGAAATTTTAAATTCAATTTTCTACATTTCTAAAAGACTAATATAAATTTCAATCGGATTCTGCTAATCTACAGGAAAATACAATTCTATCGGTGTGCTTAGATTCTTGCTACGTTGCTCACAGGCTGAGAAAAAAGGAGTACAAAAACCTTATGGAAAAAATGCTTGTCTATTAATATAAAGATAATGTTATCAAAAAGTGTTATTTCATTGTGTTTCTTGATTTTATTTACTCTTGTCCTTACTTTCACCCTCTCCTCCCTGTATTTATCTTATTTAATTATTAATAGCCTTATAACATGTCAAAATAATATAGGTCAAAAATCAATCACTTAAGTACACAATAATACAACTAATCAATTGTTAAGAATTTAGAAATTTATTGATTCCGCTTAAGCATAGGTGATATTCATTTGAATAAGCATAATTAGGCCTATACAGTAGCAATTTCAGGATTAGGCTACTTAACAATTCCTTTTCTACTGCAACATAAATTTGTTCACTTTTAGGCCTCTGCATCACTTCGTTCCTTTTCCTTTAAATGAACCAATAAATTATTTGATCAGGGACTAGGCTTAAGTGATTAGACCAAAGAATTACATATAAAACTTGGTTCACCAACTACTTCATATTTGAGGAAAGCCTTACAATTTTATTTGTGCATTAATGCCTGAGAAAAAAAGATGTTGGTTCTCCTAAAGTAATACTATGTATATATTAATACGCAAGCGGTTTTCTTTTCACAGCCCAACCGCAATAACGGCTGGACGGAGTTTAACGTTTGAGGTATGAAATTAAAGGGAATTTTATGTAGATTTGTCAACAAGTCTCAGAATTTTAAAAAAGGGTGTCACTAAAGTACAGTAAAGGGTTGAAGTTTCGGAACAGTATTCATCGACATTTGAGCAAGCTCAGTTATGTTTACAAACTGAACATACGGCCAAGCTCTGAAATAGTTCTACAGGTAAACTTATTTTTACAGCTGGTTTGGCTTTGTTTTCAACAGTTTTTTTTTAGATTTATTATGTAATTTTATGAAGTTTTTAAAGCTCTTGAACATTGCAGTTATACAATGTAGTGTACGATATCTCATAGTGTTTTTTGAAGTTACATTAATCTGAGCAAATCTATTTTTGGATTTGTTGCATTTATAATGCCACCGATAAGAAGAAGAAGAACATTGACCGCTCGGAGGACTCGGAACGAACACGATCGCAACCGCTGGCATCACCCTTCCCATGTACTATTTGATGCTCCTTCCAACCTCAGACCAATGAACTAAAAATGTTTTCATTGCGGTGGGTTGCATTTGAAGAATGAAAAGACCGGTAGAGATAGTGCGTCATTTACAAGGCTATGCATAAAAAGACAGCAGTTCCTTACAATCTCTGTTTTGGCTATAATTATAAATAAGGTGCAATCACTAAACAAAGGAAGTCATTACGTGCCAGTGTTTGCTCTCGGTCAGCTACATGTTGCTGTAAGCAGAGTTCAATCTTTTGCCGGTGTTGAAATATACATTTCAGAAAAAGATGACATGGGGAAATGAAGGTGTTCCCAATCGTTAACGTTTATACCGGAAACTCCTGCGGTAGATAAAATTAACTTTGAAAGTTTCAGTTGTTAAGCTATAATTTTGTTAATGAAAACTTTAAAAGTATATAAGTAGGCTGATTATTCTTCATTCTTTTACTATATGATTTTTGCTCGATTTCGAGCTACGTGTTATCTAGTAAGATAATAATAAGTCAGACCAGTAAACTTAACCTAAATTTCAAGATAATTTACATTGGCCATTTACTTACAACAAAGATTATTTGTTTTACATTATAAACAGCAAGCAAACTCATTAATTAGGCTTAAGTTGTCAAACCAACATTGTAACGTTATCTAAAAATGACCATTTTAATCACGTATTGAAAAAACACGCTCCACCTGATTCGTCAGATTTCAACAAAATAAAACCAATTTTTGATCATTCAACGTTTCTATTTCTACGTAATTGCTTAACTGAAAAATAAAGAAATCTGATTGCTTGAAACAAAGACCCGATAGATGTTCTTGAGTTAATAACAACTAAACTTAAAAGCAGATGAATATTAGAAGACGACGACATTTGAAAACGAAAAGACAAATAATGAACAGGCCCGCCAACTCTTTGACAGCCCAAAATTATTGTACTTCATCGTATCAAAATTGGAAGCGATGGTGATCCCGGATTCCGCTTAAGATATTTACGGCCAGAAAAAGTCGTACGAAATACCAACATGACTATTTATTTATGGGGTATTTACGAGATATTTCGTTTTGGCAATTGAAGACGACTCTGGACACTGTTGGTCATCGGTGAACTCTGATTGGTCTTGATTGCAATTCTCTCCTTTACCAACTGATGTTTCGTCGGTATCGGATACTGGTCGAGACAGACCTGAAGAAGGATGGACTATTATTTGTTAAATGATTTAATGCTGTGATACGAGAATTTATCTTACGAAAAAAATTCGTTGTCGCGTCGGGCATTGTGCAGTATACAGTATATTAACCTAAGTACTACTGCACGACTGATCAACACGGCAGAGGGAATTTGGTGGCAAAACTGCGTATTATTTTACAGCAGCTATTCATCTGTCGTCTGTCCACGTGAGGACGCAACTATTTCTGATGTAAAAAATGGATTCGTAGTTGTTTGCAACTACAAAAAACGTAATTTTATTTTGAAAATGGGTACGTTTTCACCTAATTTAGATTTTATGCCAGTCCTTTAAATATTCGATTTGGTCATATCGAACTTCTTTGCAATCTTGAATCGAATCGAATATCACGATAGTCGATTTGAAAAAGTTCGAAGTTCGAATATTCGCACACCCCTAGTCAATT
This sequence comes from Flexamia atlantica, assembly GCA_035578135.1. NCBI lineage: Eukaryota > Metazoa > Arthropoda > Insecta > Hemiptera > Cicadellidae > Flexamia > Flexamia atlantica. The sequence goes on along the minus strand of JAQJVK010000008.1, from coordinate 30,546,729 downwards.
CCATGGAGTATAAACTAGTACTTTAGTATTCTATTCCAGGGACTAAAAGACGACTTTAGATAGTGGGTGGAGGAAAATATTTTTTGCACTAACCTCCTCCAGTTCGTTCTGCAGCTCCTGGATGTCGCGCTCGTGGGCCTCGTTCGCCTGCTTCGCCTCCGCCAGCGACTTCTTCGCCGTATTCAGCTTCTTCTGGATATGGGTCGTCCGCTCTTTCGATTTGATAAAAGACGGACGCTTCTTGTTGATTTCCACCTCCTGTTACAATACACCAAAATGAGATTGTACTTTTTAAACATCAACTCAAGTTGTAGTAAACAGAAGTAATGAAAGTTTAAAAAATCAGTTCACTCTAATAACAAGTGTAATAAAAATATTATGGTTTTTGATCGTTTGTTAAACTTTTTTAGTTTTGTCGAAGGCAATCGATTTTAATATTCCACTAGTGGACACACGCTGATTGGGAGCTTTTAAGATGACATGTGGATAAAACGTTGCAGTGTTATAGCCTGCAATCTCATAGCCTATAATTGAAAAATTGTGTTATAGTCTATAAAAAGCAAACTGTATCTATATATATAAAAGCCAAAACGGTTGACTGACTGACTGACTGACTGACTCACTGATCACAGTTTCTTAAAAACTGCAAGACTTTGGGCCATGAAATTTGGCACAAATAATCTTTATAGGCTCTAGATGCGTACTAAGAAAGGATTATAAAATATATTCTCTCAAAAGGCTAAAATAGGGTATATTATAAAATTCAAGATGGCGGCCATTTTTAGTTTTCAAAGCTTATTTTCTAAATCAATACTGGGCTTTGGGTCATGAAACTTCGCTAAAATATTCTTCATATTCTCTAGATGCATACTAATGAAGGTTTTCAAAATTTTTTCTCTAGAAAAGCTGCAATAAAGGTAAATTGAAAAATTCAAAATGGCGGCCTTTTTAGTTTTAGAGCTATGATCAAAAATTGTGGATGGATTGTCTGTCTTTTCAAGAGACAAAACAAGAAATTTAATATGCCAAAAGAAATAACTATACAAAACGATTACAGTTACTTTATATTGTATATTTTTCAGATAATACAAAGGCTACTCAGTTCACAGAACACCCGAAGTAAACAAACTAGAATCTTGAATCATAACTAGAATCCGTTATATTATTATAGAATCGGGATTATAATAGTTACAAATTTTAGGAGGGCATGCACACTATAGGCAAAAGCGACTTAGGCCTATAAATTCAAACAAATATACTATTTATATCGTACATTTTCGCCTGTAGCTGCTAAAAGAGTAGCAGCTAACAATCTTTAATGTGATTGAAAAACATTTTGAGGAATTAGGTTTCCTCATTTTTTGGCCAGTACATAATTTTTTATATTTTTCTCTCAGTTTTTGGTCTATTTATAAACACACTAAATTCACATGTTAGGTCTAGAGTCCATCCTTTGCTGTATTTATTGTCGTTTACATCCGTTATACATTATATACCTCTTTATCTTATGAGTCAAATTGGCCGACAGATTTTATGGGACAGCGCGGTACATTGAAAGTTCTGAGTTCAAACACCTAGAGTGTAAACACTTTTTATTCAAACTATGTGTTAGAAACACAAATTGGTAAAATATATAATAGATTAACTTGGAAATATTAGTATTCTTAAGACTAAATTGAAAAATTAGAATGTGTTATTACATCGTAAACAGCTCAGACCATTTGAGGGGAAAAGGAAAATTCACCGCACAATGTTTCATCTTCTCATTTCAATCTGGGGCTGTCCACTATTTGCAACCTTAATGGTGTGTTCTTAAAATGCTTAGTTCAGATAAATCATTGAAATCACCAGTAAATTTGGAAATTTGTATAGATAACAAATTACAAATGGCGTGTACTTCAACCAATTATTTGTTATCCTTTCAGCGAGCGAAGCCGCGGGTATAACTACTAGTTATAGTATATAATGGAAATGTAAAAAGTGTGTCATAACCTATAACATCGCAACTGTATCATAGCAAATAATTAATTTCACAAATTGTTGCATAACCTATAATTTTTAGCAGAAGTGTGTTACTATAATTTCAAAAGTGTGTTATAGCATATAATGGTTGATTTGTGGCATAGTCTAGAAAGATTTTGTTGCATAACATATAATGCCCATTATAGGGTATAACCCATAATCACAATATTGTTATAGGCTATGAAACAGTTTGTAAAAAGCTTTATATGTTATAACACAGTTTTGTTGCATAACCTATAATCATAAAATTCTAATATAATCGTTAATAATTTGCTGTGTTATAACCCATAAATTCAAACTGTGTTATAATCTATAATAAGCAAAGTGTGTTATAGTATATAATGAAATACAAGAAAGTGTATCATAGTATATAATAGTGAATTTGTGGTATAGCCTAGAAAGACGAGTTTGCTGAATAACATATAAGGGGGAGGAGAGGCACTATGGGGATATCGCCTTTCTAGACTATGCAACAAAATCGTATTTATAGGTTATAACACAAAATCGGTTTTATAGGGTATGCCACAAATTAACCATTATATAATAACACACTTTTGAGATTATAGACTATAACACACTTCTGCTAAAACATTATAGGTTATGCAACAAATCTTAAAACTCGTTATATATTATGATACAGTTTTAATATTATAGATTATAAAACACCATTCATATTTTCATTATATGCTATAACACAGTTTGCTTTTTATAGACTATTAAACGATTTCCACATTATGGGTTATAATACAATAAGTTATTAGCAATTATATTAGAATTTAATTATTATAATTTATGAAACCAAACTGTGCATATAATGTTTTTGACAAAGTGTTTCATAGCCTGTAAAGAAATGTGATTCTAGGTTATACCCTATAACGGGCGTTATATGCTATGCAACAAAATCGTCTTTACAGGCTATGCCACAAATTGAACGTTATATGCTATGAGATTATAGACTATGAGACCCCACGGGATAAAACAATGTTTATTTGAATTAGCTGTTCCTTTAAATTTCTGTTCAAGAAAAAATAGAAAGTGTAGAATCTTAAGTAAAAAAAAAAAACAAACAAAAATCTTAAGGTTAAATATATGAAGGAGAAATACCAACATTTAAGGGTGTTCAGGGCCCTTCTCTTGTAGCAGATCTTAACACATTTTGTGTCCTGCAAAACTTGGCACTGTGCTATTTCTGATGATAACTAATTTATTTAAATTGGTTTAGAACTGTAGGATGAGTCTTGATCACAAAAATGCCTAGAGTATTAAATAATCTTAGATTTAAAATTTAGATTGTAAGGACAAACATATGTTAATCATATGTTTTTGGTAGAAAGTCCTATTACTTTTAACTTTTAATGTGTTAATGACAAATTCAAATTTTATTTTTCAATGTAAAATTCAGCTGTAATAGCCTGAAACAATTATTTACCGCTTCTCTAATTTCTTGCTCAATTTTTGACAGCTCTTTATTCAGCTTTCCCTGCTCTTTCTTCTTTTCTTTCAATAACTCTTCCGCTTTCTCTTTCTTTTTCTCAAGTTTTTCAACGTCTCTTCTTTTCTTCTCCAGTTCCGTTTCGTAATGTTTAATATCACTCTCATTATAGTATAGCCTGAACAATTGATATTCAATTTCTTTCTCCACCTAGACAACAAATTGAATCCAAAAGAATGTATTACAGAAAAAAAGCAAACTTGGTTAAATCAGAGTAATTGATAACGGGAATGGTGCCCACACAGCCTATTCAGATATCTTGGGTGGGGATTGTTTAATCAATTGTCTTCTTAAGAGGGTTCCCTACTTACGCCAAAATATGCCTAGGACGGGCAGTGTAATTTAGCGCCTACAGTTTTACAATTAAAATTGATAATATACCATTTCAAAGATGAAGAGTTTTGGATGTTTTTTGCAAATCCGAAATTGGTTATGATAAATTATTCTGAAGATACATTTTGTTCAATCTGACCAACTTTATCTCCAAGTATCTTTTTATTGAATGACCATTAATGATTTTGGAAAAGCAATAAACATTGTATAAACATTGTACAACTCTTTATCTTTATAACTGTAAATCCAAGTAAATTTTATTTTAAGAATTGGAGATGCCAAATGACAACGCAATTAACCCTGCACCGACTGCATGGCAAAAGTGCACAAAAAGCCGCAGTTCCAAAAGACTCAGCTCGTGTTGCAGAAAAACAAAAACTACCTCAGGTAGGGTTCCCTCTTACCCCCTGAGTAACAAACCTGAAAATCCCTTTTTTATATTAATTTCTACAGAAATAAAACAAAATTAACCCTTTGAAACCCAAATTATGATGCACTGAGAAAAAAAATTATTTTTTTCCTATTTTTCTTTTATTTAGGGTCTAAATAACACATTAAAACGGTTTTTTCAAATTTTCCCTCACAGGTTAAAAAAAATTTTTTTGTTGCTTAAAAGCAACTACGGGCACTTGTGGTTACATTGGGCTAGACCCTAATGCCAATGTCCCCTATGTACCCCACTTCGGACAGTTGTCATCAGGTATTAATAAAAACCGTTCTAAATCCTTTTCGTCCAAATATTCTTGGTCCATTGTGAAGTTTAAATCATGTCCTATACAAAATGGCCAAAAAACATATAATTAACACAAAATATTAGCTGTAAATTAATTTAATATTAGCATGGGGTTATATGGAGAAACTGAATTAAACTAGTGAAATTCAATGTCACATCCGCCCATAGTTGCTTTTTGGCAACACGGCAATTTACTCATATAAATTATGGAAATACTCGCTTAAATTACTAAAACGTATTAGAAACATAAACTAGAATAACTGAGGATTGATAAGATATTTTTTCCCACAATACGAAATGTCTAGAACTATAGTAAAAGATCGCTTGAAAAAGCATAACTTAACACTATCCTCAAACCATGTGGTCGCTCTGAAGAAAATTCTCTAATGCAAAGACAACTGGACTAAGCTCCCATCTAGTGGCCGTTTTCTAAACTAAAGGGTGTTACAAAAGGCAACTGTGGGCTTTTGAGGTTCAAACAAAATAATTTTAGAGAGAAATCGACAGAAACATGGCGTTGCCAAAAGGCAACACTGGGCGCTAAAGGGTTAAGATGCATCTTTGAGATGCAAAAACAAGTCATCAGTCTTCTTTCTAATTTGAGCCCAAGGCAGACGTGTAGAAATAATTTTAGGAAACTTCATATTCTCCCTCTCCGTTGCTTGCTGATTCTTCAGAGTCAAATTTTAAAAAACTTGTCAATAATAATCATCATTACAAATATTCCACCAGAAACCTAGACACGCTTCAATATCCTAACCACAGAACAGATTTTTTTTTAGAAATCACCATAAATCTCTGCATAAAATCTACACCTACATAATTAATTTGCTAGTCTATAATAAATGTCAAAGCCAGATCAGAAATGAGCCCTCCATGAAAAAGTCCTAAAAAGCTATAATAGACTTTCTGTTTGAAAAACGTTTCTACAGTGTCTCAGAGTAAATAGATTTTAAATTTTAGGCAGCCTGCCTTCACTGAAATAGAATTTTCGAACCTTTGTTAGATGACATTAAGGTTCGAATACAAAGTAAGCCTGTATTTAAAAGCTAATTTTTTTAATTTTTTTGCAATTTATTTTTTATTTTAAAAAATTTTACAGTAGTTTTTTATGTATGTAGGCCTACGTTTAATTTAGGTTTAATATTTTATGTTAGTTTTAAGCCAACAATGTGACAACTCTTCAGCCCAGGCAAATTTTTTGCATTTAAGGGCATCTCAAGACGAAGGAAATAAATAAATATATCAGAATAAAAAATTACTAAAACTATAACTATAATTATTGACTATGTTTGGACTAAGATTAAATAAACAATCCATTGAAGGACAGAAAAATAGATACAAATTTAAAAATGCTGTACAGTGTGGACTCTTGATAATTCAAAACTTAGTTGACTTCAAGGGCGAAAGATCGAAATTCCTAACTATAGGGAGTATATGGGATTTTACCTTAATTGAACCATTAAAATACAGGTTGTACATATTCACTTCTACTAAATATATTACTATGAACCTAAACCATTGCACAGCTAATTTAATAATTTTTATCTTAATAAATATCCCTATAAATATCACTGGATAAAATATTTGGTAGTGATGATTGAATTTTCATATTGACCATGTCAAACTAAACAAAGCCTCGAAGTATCGAGTGTTGAACTACGGTATCGAGGTTACTGTAATGGCAAATGTCAAGCAATATTAGTTTTATTTACAGTAAACTATACAAATTGAAATAGAGAAACAAAAGAACACATTAATAAATCATATAAAATAACAATTAATGTAATTACAAGAAATACTTACAAGCTCTTCTCTTAGTCTTTGATATTTTTCAGCTTCTTCTTTCTCTTGTTTTGCTTCCTTTCTTTCAGCAACTACACCTCTCTTTTTCAAGTAAGTGTAATTAGTTTCTTCTTCGGCTTTCAACATTTCAGCTTTTAATCGATCATACTCAGATTTAAGAGCACCAGACCTGTATGAACATTTTCCATTCGGAACTTTGAACCCAATCAGACATCAGATCTTAAATTTTAAAATCTCTGAAAAGGTTATGAAATTGCGCCAAAAGCCAGACCACATAAGAAACTCACTACAAAGTGTTAATTAAGATGCTTGGATTCTTTTTAGAGTGACATGTCTCTCGGCCGCAAACAATAAAAGTAGTTTTCCCTCCTCTCCCGCTTCATACAGTAGAGCGCCGATTATCCGAACGTCGATCATCTGAACTGTCGGTTAACCGAACGCCGTAATAATTCATATTTTGAACATGATTCTCAAGCAATTCAAATTTGCGCGCCAACCGAAACTCCCGTTGCGCCGGGATATCAATGTATTCTGATAGATTTCATAATAAAATTAAGTGAATAATTTTTATTTGATCATTTTTTAGCCTTTTTACTATTAAGAATTACGTTGCATATATAATTTTAAAATGTTGTCTTCTCATGTTCGATTATCCGAATATTCAGCTATCCGAACACCCTTCGTCCCCAATTAGTTCGGATAATCGGCGCTCTACTGTAGTAACATTTATTCTACAGCTTATTAGATTTCTATGCTTCCCTTCAGATTATAATAATATTCCTACTATAAGTTAAAAATACCTTACCAATATACCCCAAAGCAGAACAACGAGCGACGCTGCGACATTGTCGCGGACACGAAACGCCGAGAAACGCGGGCCTGCGGACACATTTACGAGCTTGAAATTATTTTTTTTAATATCTCGATAAAAATACTTTGTCCCCGGACAAAATTTACCGGTTAAACAAAAAAAAAGATCGCAAAGTAAAAGAAAAGCGGGCGCGAGTGAACACGCTACTACACACATCACGTCGAAGAGGAGAGAACCGCGCTGCTCGACAGCCGGATTCCGTCTGCCGCTCCGCTCGGTATCCGTCTGCAGGCCACGCCCTCCTACCGCTCTCCCATTGGCCCGGCGCAGTCACCTGATAGACAGCAACCACCCTCCCTCCACCTTACAAGTGCGCGCGGATGACTGAGCTATGAAGACGCACTGTACCGTATCTGGCGATAGTGTTGTGAAATAGAAAAACGCCATTACGTTGTTGATTTCGGAAGAGAAAAGGCATTCCAGCCCTATTGTGTTAACTCTGTGGTGCGTGGGTGCGTGACCTTTGTTACTGTAAAATGTATAACTAATGTTGGCATTATTTGAGTAATGGGTTTTGCGAATGAGTGAAATATACAATGTATTCTCGGCCTTCTCGTGAGCGTGTTATCTGCTCTGTTTGTTTCGAGCAAATTGTTCATAAAAATTTAAAAACTCATTTTCTGAGACATCATCCTGGTGACTCTGTAAAATTTACAAGTGCCTCTAGTAAGAATATAAATTTAAATAACCTGATTATGCCTACCCCTTAATAGTTTTTTAGTTTTTTGTTTTAAAAGTAGGCTATACAAGTTATTGAAATTTACTTATTTTATTTAACTTTATTACTAGTAGCCCTAAAGAGTGAATATATATATATATATATATACGGTATATAAGTCATTATTTAGCTTTTTAGTTTTAGCGCTTGCGGACACATTTTGAGGTTTTCACAGGCCGTTGCAGACACGTAGGAACCATTCTGCTTTGGGGCCAATATACCATTTCAGACATCAAATCAAAATGTCTATATTTAAAAACCTGTCTGATAGCCTATCACATTTGGAAATAGAAAATAATATGCTGAAAGTGAAATAAATCACTTAAATTTGTGATTAAATCAAAATCACTCCCACAAATTTAACAATGACATATCTGTAAATAACAACTGTTTCTAGGCTGTCATAAACATAATAATTAAATTCTGTATACAAAGCTTACCCGCTGATTTCTTCAAATAGTACTGTTCTTTCTTTCGGGTTTTTCATGGCAATGGATTCCACAGCACCTTGGAATACAAGAAAATTCTTAGCTTTGACATTAATTCCAATTGCTTCTAAATCTTCCATGTACTTTTGAGTGGTAACAACCTGAAATAGAGGAAAATACAGTTTGATAATGTTTTAAACGTATTTCAATCACCAAATTAAACATAGGCCTAGATGATTTAAACCTGCATAAGAAACAACAAAAAGCTAAAACACATTTGTCGACCTAAGAGTTGTAAACTTCAGAGAGATAATTTTTGTTATGCTTAATTTGTTAGATAAAAAACACCGAAGCCTTTTTCTCCAGACATTTCAAGTTCCCTGCCCATCACACCCTGTACTTTCACAAAAATTAAAATGTTTGATAACAGTCCATACTAGGCTATTTAGGCCCTAAAACATATTGAAATCTCATCAAACCGTTTTTTAAGTAGGCCTGCACCATTTGTATTTTGTATTCTCTTTTCCGGTACCTTTTAAAAGGTCATATGAATAAAAAATAAATAGTTATAAGTTTTCAGATTAAGTTTAAAGCAGAGTTTAGAGTGCTTGTATTACAGCACTTACTTACTTCTCTATTGATCCTATAACCTGATGAAGTGCCTTCAACAGTTCTCGTGAATCTCTTCTCTGATCCATCTTCCATTCTGAACACAGCAGTGACAGAGGCCCTGAAATTATTAAATCAAATTCAGACCAATCTAAAAACTGTTTCTATCAATTAGTTTTAGATGGATACAAGCAAAAATGTGATGCGCTAAAGAAAACTGAAATTTCTCATTGCAATAACTTATTATTTACTATGTTCTGTGCATAATTTTCGTTTTCATCAGAACACCTAAATCAGCTCCCCAATATGTTTAATACAAGCGGTTACTCGTGGCTTCACTCACGATAAAAATCACAGTTGATCTTACTTCTGCTCTTTGAACTGTGAAATTGTAGTATCCACAGCTGTTTAAATTTCAGTATTTGAATGTTTATATTCCCCTAAAATGTAAACATTGAAACTAAGGACTTCACAGGGCATAGCCCAAAGGGATTTTTAGGAAGTAAATAGGCCTATATGATGCATGAGTTCAATATATACCTTTGTGTGAAATTAAGAACCCAGTCGGCTCAGTAGTTTTTGCATAATCGAGTCAGGGGAAGGGTTTTTTCCCTATGTTCTTAAAATAAAAATAGCCTCGGATTATCACTGAACTTACGTTCTTGCGACTGGTTTATTGATTGACGCTCCATGAATTAGATCGCTGAGTCGTTTAACTCTCAGTGACGATGTCTTCTCTCCCATGACAAAACTGATAGCATCCATAAAGTTGGATTTACCTGTAAAATTACCAACATCATAATGGGTGTTTCATTTCAACCGGGTAGTGGAATTGTGACCCCCAAGAAAAAATGCCTATGTAATTTTGACGTCTAAGTATGTGGGCCTAAACCCGCTCAAGAAACAGCCTGGACTGAAAATGTACCAGGAAAACTTTATTAAATTATCAACATATAATTCCTTTAAAATTGAATTTTTTCAAGTCTGGTTCCGGAATTGTACCCCCGGATTTGTACCCCCCATGCTCAAATCCATTTTGACCAACCATGGAAATACGAGGTACGGTACAGTCAAGAAGTTCCAGGAATGAACTTTTGTAGACATATAGCGCGATCGCCAGCAGTAAATTTGTCTTGCAGTAATTGGTACGACTCCTTGTGAGGGCATATCGGTAGTGGTGGCATAGCTGACTTGCCGTAGTGCAGCATTGGAAAGTGCTTTTCGTGTACCTGCAAGTCTACGTTGTCGGATTCTTGAAAAATGGCATTTCATGAACAGCACATGAACATTGTTCTTGTTTTCCTTTAAAAATCACCCAGTCAGACTCTTGAGTTGTTATTCAAGCTTATGGAGAAGAGTCGATGAAGAAATTCCCCAATATTTTCTTCATGAGCATCACCCAGTGCGCTGTTCATGAAATGTCATTATTCAAAAATCCGACAAAGTCGACTTGCAGGTACACGAAAAGCGCTTTCCAAAGCTGCACTACGGCAAGTCAGCTATGCCACCATTACCGATATGCTCTCCCAAGGAGTCATACCAACTACTGCAAGACAGATTTACTGCTGGCGATCAAACTATGTCTACAAAAATTCATTCCGGGAACTTTTTGACTGTACCTCGTATATCGGGTAAATATTCATTGTTGTTGTTGATTTTTTTAAATCAGTTCTCTTAAATCAACGACTGTTCGTTAAATTATTACCTAATATTATTCCACGAATGTCTTATTATTATAATAATATTTTGTAGTCTTATTAATCATTAAGTAGGCTAGTAAATCTGTCGATGATGCAAAGGCCTCATGAAAATATTGAATCAAAGATTGTAAAAACAGAACAATATTTCTGTATTAATTTACATCTAAAATGAAAGCTATACTGGTACCTAAAACTTTCGATCCAACAAATCCAGGGGTACAATTCTGGGGTTGGACTTTGTGGGTTTGTGCTTTTGGGATTGTGCTTGACCACTGGAAGTACAAATCTGGGGGTACGATTCCAGGGTCGGACTTAAGAAGCCAGGTTTAATTGGATTTATATATATTAGCCTAATAAAGTTTATGCAACTGCTGAGCCAACCGTGAAATATCAATTGATTAATAAACATAATAATTTATTCGTTCTAAAAGTTCGCGGCCAGAATTGTATCCCCCGACCAGTGATGTCAAAATGACGTAGGCCTCGAGGCGTTTTTTCTAGAGGGTACAGATCTGGAATATACAATCCCGGCGACCCATTTCAACAATTCAATTGAAAGAGGGGAGATGTTATCTAGACCCTTATTCTAGGCCAACGGAATTTCAACTCCCCCCCTCATCCCTGAGTTTGTTTTTAACAGTAGTTTTTAGATAGTTATAGGGCCTATTTATATAGTTTTAATCATAATTTGATTCTAAACAGTTTGTTAGGCTTACGGCTCTGAGGCTCCCGAATGGTTTCTTCATGATTTCTAAATACATGTAGCCTACCCTTGATTTCAATGGTAAGAGTTCCGCAGAAGGTGCACAGACAGTCAATCTTGAGGCGGCAACCAGGGTTGTTGGGTGTGGAAGTAACTATCGAAAGCCGGCAATAGAATTGGTTCGATAATATATTGACAGGTCTGTAGAATTTTGATAGTGATTTAACGATTGGAGTGGTTATCTGGTGACACGGTTCTATCATGCGTAACGCGTTGTTGCCCCCGCCGTAATTACCCAAATGCCTAAGTATGGCGTATGAAAACTAAGTTAAGTAAATGTGTTAATTGATGAAAAACTCAATGGAAATCCGAGAAACAGGATACACCCGTAGCGACTTAAGTAATAACTAACTCAATCTGTTTGTTGTATTAACTCCGCGGCCGGTAGGCTAATTAGTTTCTGTTTATTTGGTGGTCCCCAGTTTGCTAGCGTCGTAGTCGTCACCAGTGGTCGATTACTGCAGCCTTTTGTGGCGCCTTTCAATAGGTTTTTTTGTAGGGCTATAAATATGGCGATCGTATGAGGTGGTGGACTGTCAATTGTTCCCCACCCAATAACCCCAGTTCCCACCGAATCTGGCAAAGCAAATCGATGATATATCGATTGCGAATAGGCCTATCAATATATCATTCATATGAAGAGGTACAATATTTATTTCCCCACCCAATAACCCCAGTTCCCACCGAGTCCCCTTGATGATGAGGCGAAGTGTAGCCTCACTCAATTCTAGGTGCAGAACCATAGCCATTTCAATTAGGCCTAGGCCTATTAGTTGAAATCGATTAATTGAACATCAATAAACATCAATAACTGAGATAGACCCTAGAGTCTGATACTAACGTTTTGACAAAAAATCAATTAAAACTACATTGAACCTACAATAAGGTCTAGGCCTAAATATGGCGCTGGAAATAAGAAGCCTAACCTTTGAGCTTTTTAAATCTAGCAATCAATTACAGTAACTTATACCTAATAGACTGTGTTTAAAAGATAATAGGTTTAGGGAAGGTGTAGAGGATAATCTACTGTAGGCCAAAATATATTTACCTGATCCATTTGGTCCGATCACTGCTGTAAAGGTTTTAAGAGGTCCAATGGTGTATTGGCCCTTGTAAGATTTGAAGTTATCAACTTCAATACTTTCTAGAACTGCAGGCATGTTGAATAGCAAATATTTTCACTGATTCAGCAATCTATTCCACGATTTACAGTGGCATAATCCGAAATCGGGTAACCATAAATACCACGGAATACAATTACAGATGCCAAGCGCCAAGCTACTCGCCCTCCATCATACTCATCCAACATTCAACTTTTTTCCTGACAAAACAAAATACAAGCACAAGCAGTGCTTCCACCTCACCAACTGAATTTTATCCGAACCCGAATCCCGAATCCAGTATGCTGTGCAGTATGGTAATTGGTGGTGGAATTGTGGCTGCTGGTTGCTGTTTCTAAAGGGCGTATGCCACTATTGAAACTTTTCCATTTCACAGAAAACACAAAATTGTCTGAAACATTTCGAGTGAAACAATGTATTTCAAAGGGGCTAAAATTTCGCCTTACTTGCTGAAACATTTCGTGACATTTTTTACATAGATATACTTAACATGGTTTCGTGAATGTTTCGCGAAACGAAGTTGCACCTGGTTGCACTAATGGCATACGGCCTTAAACGATGTTGGTGAATTAATAAAATTAACTTTGTACTTTGTAATACTAAGATTCCGTTTCAAAACCGTAAAGATCCAATAGAGATGTATTGTAACTGGTAACTAGTGATTAGTAGCTAGTAATTGTGAAACCCGTTTAGAAAAAGCCCCCTGGAGAAAATGGCATTTTTTTCCTAGAGCATTGGCAACACTCGGGAAGTTTGCTGGCTCTGGCTCGGGCTAGACTCAGCTGATTTAGTTGTGTCAGTCGTGGTCGCGGTTGTGGTTCTGTGTTGGTGTAGACTGCGGTGGATGCCTTAGTTCTGAATAACTGTCAGTTAAGTTAATGTAATAATTTAAAAAGAGTGTCTCTTGACGAGCCCCCCAATCATTATTATATTAAATGTTGTAGATACAGCGTATGAAAATGTTTTGAAATTGGTAAGAATTCGTCTGTAATAGACTCCTTAACCTTCGTCTCACCTGAACAAAACAAATCAGCTAAACAGCTAACTAGTTAGTTGTTAAATGTGTTAGAGAAGGTTACCATTCTTAACAGGCACGTTGGCTTTAGTTCCACAGAAGGGTCAGACTTTGCCTCACTATCCCCTGGGGACCCTGTGGAAACCGGGGTTTTTGGGTGGGGAGCAATCATAGGAACGATATATCAATATTCGCAATTAATATTTCACGGATATATCAATATTCGCAATTAATATTTCACGGATTTTCTTCACCTTACTATCTAGAGGACTACAGGTTTTCTTTCTCTAAAATCATGGCTGCTGCTGCAGCCTTTTGTCTGCAGGAGTCAGCCACTGGTGACGCCCATGGCACCCCTCAGGGCGTCATCAACCCTGGTATCACTAAATAAGCAAAGCCTTTATTACGTTCGTTACTTTATTTTTCAGTTATTAAGCGGGAGTTACTTCTCCTTTGTTTTCATTCACGGTCACGATTCTGCTGATTACGGCTGCGGCACCAATGCGCTACACATGGCAGACCGTCACCGTGCCATCCGATAACTGTTAAACCCTATATCGATATATCAAACCAATTCGATTATTGGCTAACAATAGTTACTTCCCCACCCAACAACCCAGGTTCTCACCGTGCCCCCTAGATAAACTGGCTGTGACCCTTCTGCGGAACTTGTACTGGCCCGTTTTAAACCCCGTGAGTGCTGGCTGTCAACATGGGCAGAATAAACAAATGGCCCCCCCTCCCTACAACCGTGATCAAGGCGTTTTTCACTTAAGTGTACAGCGGTCGTACCCAAAAAGTTACCTTACCAGTCGCATTGTAAATACCAGTCGCATGAATACTTTTCTATCAGTTCAATATACAAAGCTATTAACAATTTTTTCATAGTAGGCTAATTGTTTGAGAACTGAATATTTTTGAGTGTCTAGATTTCAGTTAATAGCCTACCTCCGTAATTAATTATATACCTATTCGAGAAACATTTAAAAAATTGTAGGCCTATATAAAAAATCTTGCATAATGCTGAGTTTAAGCATTATGCTTATAATAGATAAGCTTATAATAGACACAAGCTTATCATTTTTTTACAGTTATTAAACTACTTAGTAGTAAGTTACTTTAAAGACCATTGTCATACATTAGGCCTAACTGATTTATAATTGCAATTCATGAATTGTTCAAATGTATCAATTGTGATTTTCTTATTTTGTATCAGTAATTATTTTCCTGATATCAATACTTCCTATTTTGATATTTTAGTACTTTTTTTGTGTATTAATTTTTATTACGCGTTACATTGTTATTTATTCTCTAGTGCCATTTAAAACGCATGATAATTCTTGTTACATTATATTATCATTTATTCTTTAGTGCCATTAAAAAAAACTGTGTTTTAAGAGTCAACGGTTAGTGAAGATGAACTTTATCCAATGACAGTTATAAAAATGAAATATCTTTAATGCTACCTACAATGAAATAGGCTTGTGCTGTTTTGTAGCATTGTTAAAATGAAATAAATAAATTTTAAAAACTTTATACCGTACTTAGAAAGGCCTATCATTTTAATACAGTGTGACAATTCCTAACAGGCATGGGAAAAGTGATATTATGACCTTGAGAGCGGTATGTGTTTACCCGACGAAACCGATCAAATCACTGATTGGTGGTTTTTTTTGTTTTTTTTTTAAAAAAAAGACGGCTATGGCTTCATTTGACCATGGTGTTGCAACGCAGCAGAATTAGCTTATTGTGCACCCTCTGTCAACAGGCCTTCACTCTTCGTCAAATCCCAAGGTTCTTGACGAACCTTGAGATCTTCTTGACGAAGGTACCTAGTACGACGAAGGTATGTTAGTCATAGCGCTTCCATATGATAAAATTGCTTAGAGTTGGGGCCGGGAGTTGAACCCAGGCCGGCTGAGTGAGAACACAGAAAGCTACCAACTAAGCTACGGCGCTGTAAGTTGGTGGGGGTTAAGGAAAGAGGAGGGTTTGCGGATCGTGTGCTACAAAATGGCGGCAATAAAGGAAACATTTTATCAATAAGTGCGACTGCTCGAGGGTTAAGATGATGGCACAGCTTTTGTGTCCTAGTCCTGTATTTTTCATTGATGACATGCCAAACACTGAAGTCATGGTATACATTTGTGAACTCGCACAATTGAAATGGAGTAGTATTAGGACGCAAATGATTCGCCCCCAGCCAGATGCTAAAAGGGGTAAAGAGGCAGAGGCCAGTTTTGGTTTGAGAGGGATTTCTTCCTTAACCCAACCTTAATTTGGCGAGTCTTTAATTATCCACCACTTATAAACCTGTTTTGTCCCAGAGTGGCAAGTGGCGAACACAATCAGTATTTTACACTGTGTACATTATCGAGTAATAACCAACAATTGGGCAATTGTAACAATAGGGTGGATAGGTTGTTTTACATATTACATTACAGAAGTATGTGCATACCCCCTTAACCCCTTATCTGCTGTGCACGAGTTAGCTCATAGTAGTTCTGTAACCCACGACTGCTACACACGAGATATATCGTGCAAAACCAATGTTTTGGTAATTGCTAGGCCTGAGTATACTCGGATTTGACCATGATTTGATGTTTCCAGCTGATTTATGTTGGTAGGCCTACAACTGTTCTGCTAGGTTTTTTTCTATCCTACGACTGTCCAGTTGACCCTGACGAGTGGCAGACCGTTTGGTGCTGCACTCTAGTGGATTTTTCTGAAACTACATCCTTGTCATGAGTTCTGCAGTATCGCGTTGAAACGAAAACCCCGCGTGTTGGTGTTGATCATGTAATTAAACCCCGCACCACTGATCACGGCGCGCCAACTTACTCCGCAGTTAAGAGGTTAATTATGTTGAGACCTTTCTCAATAGGCCTAGTTGGAAGGTAGGCATAAAATTTTGTCGACAATAACCTCACTCTTAGTTATCGCTGTTTATTTATTTTTCTCTCCCGCTCCTAAGCCCTGGGCAAGTGCCCATTTATAAAATCAGGCCTGATACCTAATGCAGGGCTTATAAGAGTTTTTTCTTTATTTTTTTAGGGACTGGTTTTTTTCAGAAATGGTAGGCTAATTTTAGTCTAATGCCTGGTGAGTCTATGCCCTGGTAACACGCTTTTGAACCCTAAATTTTGTTTCAGTGAAGGTTTTACATAGTATTAAATTTCTTTCAATGGATGGAGAGACAATAAGCTCGAATACATCAGTAGATGACAAGACAGAAGATTTCTGCGAAAACCCAATCAGAGACACGTTGGCCGAAGGATTGATGAGCCTTCTGAAACCAACCATCGACCAATTGGACGAGAGAGTCAGAGCTACTAGGTACTGTGACTGAACATTTTACAAACATGTAGCCTAGCACAAAAATGAAGTACTGTGTGTCCCAAAAGTCCCAGAACGGTTTAATATCTTTTAAAGTAAGCCATATATCAAAACAATATTTTGCATACCTTTTAGTACTAAGAAAAACTACTTTTTGATGTGTGTGTCATTTCTGCACCTGCCCCCACAATTGGAATTTGGGGGGCTAGCCCCAAAATTTTAAATGTAAATCACCATCGTGCTACTGCTTATTTTAAAGGGCTTGTTAAAAGAAACAATGCCGCAAACCGGAGGTCGATATCATGCTCCAGTTCAAAATGGCAGCCATTCAAAAATTAAAAAATGCTGTCCGTCAATTAAAATTTAGTATTTTCTGTGTTTGAAAATCCACATTTAAATCGAATAAGAACCACCAGTACACATATTAACTACTTAAAAGATACAAAAATAATAATTTCTTGTTGTCATCATCAAAGCTCAACCCTCCAAAATTGTTTTTGGGGGGTGGGGGTTTTTCCAACCAATTCCAATATCACCTTACATCGTATGACCACTCGTTTTAATATGCTGAATGAGTAAAAAATAAGCCAAAGCTTGTTTTAATGAAATTTTTTTTAATCTGTTATTTTTGTGGCAAATATTTGGTACTTCATGTTTGGGGGGTTTTCTAAAAGGTAACGCATAGACGACCCTCCGAAGGTATATACCTTTGCCGCTGAGCCCAAGGTCGCATTAAAGCGGATATCTATAATAATTTTGACACTAACAAAATTCATTTATCTATTACAAGTTAGGTAACTTTTTTGAAATTTGATTAAAATAAGCTTTGGCTTATTTTTTAACTCAGCAAATTAAAATGAGTGGTCATATAATGTGAGTTGATATTGGAATTGGTTGGACAAACCCCCACCCCCCAAAACCATTTTGGAGGGTTGAGCCTTGATGATGACAACAAGAAATTATTATTTTTGTATCTTTTAAGTAGTTAAAATGTGTTCTGGTGGTTCTTATTCGATTTAAATGTGAATTGCCAAACACAGAAAATACTCAATTTTAATTGACGTACAGCATTTTTTAATTTTTGAATGGCTGCCATTTTGGACTGGAGCATGATATCGACCTCCGGTTTGTGGCATTGTGTTTCTTTTAACAAGCCCTTTAAAATAAGCAGTCGCACGATGGGGGTTTATATTTAAAATTTTGGGGCTATCCCCCAAAATCCAATTTTGGGGGCAGGGGCAGAAATGACAAATACATCAAAAAGTAGTTTTTTTTAGTACTAAAAGGTATGCAAAATATTGTTTTGATATCTGGCTTACTTTAAAAGATATTAAAACGCTCCGGGACTTTTGGGACACACAGTATAATAATGTACCTACAGAGTCTTCCCAAACTTTTTGGAGACCCCTTGTGAACATATTCCTTACATCAAGACAACCAAATTTTATAACCATAGATCTCTGCTGCTTAGTTTTCTATCCACATGTTTGTAATGTATTAGGCCTAACATTATTTTAATTGGTAAGTATAGTTTTCAGCAGTCGCACGATGGGGGTTTATATTTAAAATTTTGGGGCTATCCCCCAAAATCCAATTTTGGGGGCAGGGGCAGAAATGACAAATACATCAAAAAGTAGTTTTTTTTAGTACTAAAAGGTATGCAAAATATTGTTTTGATATCTGGCTTACTTTAAAAGATATTAAACCGCTCCGGGACTTTTGGGACACACAGTATAATAATGTACCTACAGAGTCTTCCCAAACTTTTTGGAGACCCCTTGTGAACATATTCCTTACATCAAGACAACCATATTTTATAACCATAGATCTCTGCTGCTTAGTTTTCTATCCACATGTTTGTAATGTATTAGGCCTAACATTATTTTAATTGGTAAGTATAGTTTTTACTTGTTTAGGTAGAAACTTAAAACTCAGGGCTTACATTCAGTGACTAATGACCAATTTCAATAGTACCATGAACTATAAAGATTCTCCTTTAACAATTAATTTTAGAATGGCGGTAATTTTAAATTTTCTAAGCTTGATATCTCTTAAAACTATAAATTTTACAAAAAACTGTCAAGTTAAAAAGAGGTGTAAATTGTACTTCTTTTGAGGAAACATATCATTTAACAAGGACCGATATATCATAAATATGATTTTGGCCTAAATTAAAATATTCTGAGGTACATCTAGCACTTGCAAGTATGCTAAAATTGCCTTTAGCAAAAATTACTCCAGAAATTTTAAATTTTCTCAGTAGTTTTTGTTTTATTATGAATATAAAGCAAAAAGTATTTGAATTAAATTTAACTTTTCCTGGAAATGACAGACATGAGCTTCTCTTGTTCTTAGCGGTGTTGTTGCAAAAATGGTTTTTACGATTTATAACAATTAGAAATTCATTGGTTACTTGAGAAGGCTGGGAACTAAAACAAAAATTACTTTTGTTAACTGTTTACGTTTGTTATAGAGTCAGTCAATTGGAGTTGAAGCAACAAATTGATGATCTGTCTGGAGAGTTGAAAAAAATATCAGCTGAGCAAAGTTGCCCTTTAGCTCTGGAAGCATATACGAATAAACTTACCAACACCCGACAAAAAATAACTGTTATAAGTAACATTCTACAGACTGCACAGGTAAGTTACTTGATTGATATATTTTTTTATTTGTAAATTTGCTTTACTTTTTTCAAAGGTTAGCAGGCCTTTTTTTCATTTGATGTTAGATTATAAGTAATAAGTATACGAGGTACAGTCAAAAAGTTCCAGGAATGAATTTTTGTAGACATATAGCGCGATCGCCAGCAGTAAATTTGTCTTTCAGTAGTTGGTACGACTCCTTGGGAGGGCATATCGGTAGTGGTGGTAAAGCTGACTTAACGTAGTGCAGCATTGGAAAGCGCTTTTCGTGTACCTGCAAGTCTACGTTCTCGGATTTTTGAAAAATGACATTTCATGAACGGCACACGAACATTGTTCTTATTTTACTTTAAAAGTCACCCAGTGAGACTCTTGAGTTGTTAATTTAAGCTTATGGAGAAGAGGTGATAAAGAAATCCCCGAATATTTTCTTTATCAGCATCACCCAGTGTGCTGTTCATGAAATGCCATTATAAAAAAACCTGACAACGTCGACTTGCAGGTACATAAAAAGTGTTTTCCAATGCTGCACTACGGCAAGTCAGCCATGCCACCACTACCGATATGCCCTCCCAGGGAGTCATACCAACTACTGCAAGACAAATTTACCGCTGGCGATCGCGCTATAAGTCTACAAAAATTCATTCCTGGAACTTTTTGACTGTACCTCGTAAGTAGTAACTTACTACTCCCATTCATGTAATCAGTTGCTCAAATTAAAGCTTTTATAGCTCTGAGAGTTTAAGACCAAAACAAAACTATGTTTTAACAAGAACCAGTGATAAAAGAAAAATATTACCGAAAAATAATCAAAGCATGACACAACCATGAGGATTGTATCGGGAACGAAAAATCATTGATTGTGTATATCTTAAACGAATTAATATTTCAAAAAACAAATGTCGTCATTGTTATCAGCATGACAATCTAATTTGTAATGATATGTCACAACACCATGTTAACATAAAAAAATACATTCAACATGGTAAATCCAAGATAGCTGACAAATATTTTTACCCGAATTGAATCACTGCTAGATATTGCTAGTGCATCATGGCGCAAAATTCAATTTTTAACATCCGTGGCACTAATTTTCTTAATCTTCAATGTTTTTGTCATCATCTCGGGTGCCAACTTGAGAATGAGACTTTGGTCTTCAAACTTTGGTTATAAATTAATACGTTGTTCAATATATAAAATTTGACAGAAAAACAAATAAATTTCCCTTTAAGCAATTTGTTCAACGTATAATCATATCCTTCCTCGACTAAACCCTCCTGAGGTTCAGTCTATTGATATGCTGGAGGAGGAAGCATGAAAGACTAAAACCTCATCCATGAGTGTATTCAGAGTTTGTGGGCATACTCTGACTTAGGTCAAAGGTGTTGTCAAGCTTTAGTAATTATCGGCATTTATTTGGTTTTAGTTAAACAAATTTTGAGTTTATTATGATCAAGCCATCTGTTACAGGAGAGATTGCTGAAAATTCAACAACAAAGTAAACGTGAATCAGACCGCGTCAAAACTTTGATGGAACCAAATCAAAATTCAAACACAGTAGAGTCTACTTCTCAAGAAGAAAAAAACAGCTCAAATTAATTAATCCTGAGATATTGTGATTGGCATAAAGATCGCCTGTAGGTGATACAGAGTAGTTTGTGTTGAGTAAGTTTTCCTGCTTTCCTTTTTCTGTTAATGAAAATCTAAATTACTAACTAAAGTTTTGATTTTGGGTGCTCAAGTGCAGAAAACCAATTTTTTTTTCCTACTGCAGAAGTGTTTAGAATGGATGCATCTGTTACTTTTACAGCAGGGCCAAAGGCAAATCGTCCAAATCAAATAGAAAGTGACAATGGCAGAAGTGGAGAGGTCAGATTTAAAACTGACGTTTTCTCTCCTGCTGAACATAGAAATTACAGGAAAGCAAATAGAAAGGCACAGAGTATGGCGGAAGGCACATTGATCTCAAAAAGACAGTGTCGGAAACTAAAGGGGCGACGCAGACGATTCAGCAGACACAAAAAATCTGTAACTGTTCAGCGTGTTCCACCCTTTCGAAGAGATCTGGGACAAAATGTGGAGCACAATGAATCTGTTCAACAAATGAAACAGTGGGATATGCCCCCTCAGAAAAATGCTAAGTTTGTAGCAACCCCTATAACTTTTCAATCTATTCCACCTTTTAAAAGAGATCGAGGACAACATATGGAGCACAATGAATGTTTTCAAAGAAAAAAACGATGGGATGTGCCTCCTGAGATGAATGCTGAGCTTGCTTCTTCAACTACAACTTTTCAACATGTTTCACCCTTTCAAAGAGATCCAGGACAAAATGTAGAGCGCAATGAATTTTTTCAACGAACAAAACGGTGGGACGTGCCTTCTCAGAATTATGTTGAGCTTGCAGCTTCAACTACAACTTTTCAACATGTTCCACCCTTTCAAAGAGATCCAGGACAAAATGTGGAGCACAATGATTGTGTTCAACAAACAAAACGGTGGGACGTTCCTTCTCAGAATTATGTTGAGCTTGCAGCTCCAACTACAACTTTTCAACATGTTCCACCCTTTCAAAGAGATCCAGGACAAAATGTGGAGCACAATGATTGTTTTCAACAAACAAAACGGTGGGACGTTCCTTCTCAGAATTATGTTGAGCTTGCAGCTTCAACTTCAACTTTTCAACGTGTTCCACCCTTACAAAGAGGTGTAGGACAAAATGTGGAGCACAAGGAATGCTTTCAACAAACAAAAGGATGGGATGTGCCTTCCCAGGATAATGCTGACCTTCCAGCTTCTACAACTGCCACTGGGAGTTCTTCGGTAACCTACAGCAAGTTAGCAATCGTTCCCGCCAAATTTCCATTCTTCAAACTTACTGAGGAAGACTGTCGACTTTTACAACAAAGGCTGTTGACACTAATGGTCGCTAAGGAGAATGCTGAGGGGCCGATTAAAATTTTAAAATCATGGCATGATAATGGTGGGCTCGCTGTTAGATGTGGTAATGATTTCACTGACGCTTGGATCAAAAGGGAGGTCAGCGGTATGGAACTCCGTGAGGGACTTACATTGGTAGTGGGAGATTTCAAGTTTCTCCTATCCACCAAAAAGGTTCTTTTGCGGACGGATGACCTAATGGCTGATGTGGATCCCATGAAGATTTTGACGAGTTTGGAGAAGCAGAATCCAGAGGTTAAGACTGAAAATTGGTGCATCCTTGACCACAGACTGGAGGAGCGGTGTCAGATTCTTGTTTTAGCGATTGATACAAAAAGTGTTCAAGTGTTAAAAACCCTAGGATGGTGGTTGTATTTGGGCATTTCAAGGGTGTTTTTAAAAGAACTAAAAGGCGAGCCTATGAAGCCCCCAGGCGAAACCAGCGGATCCCAAGCCTTGGATATTCAGCGACAGCAGCTTACATTCAAACCTACAAAATAGCTGATTTTCCTTTGACAAATAAATATTAAAATGGAAAGTTCTACTTTCCTCCAGAAACATTGTGTATTAATACAGCGTTCATGATTTATAAATTATACTAGAATGAATACAACTATGAAGCGCGAGAGGGAGCGTAATTATATACTTATCATTCACCAACGACAGGTCAACCCCAATTCCAAAATCTCCGAAAATTCATTAGTTTCAGTGTAACTATCTAACGGACAATCAATAAACTTGTAGAACAAGATAAAAACAAATACCGATAATTTGAATCATGTGATTGGAAACAACGTTGTGACATAAAAAAACAAAAATGCCTCAGACAGTGATATTTTTGGTGGAACCTTGCAAACTATGCTTGTTGGTTTTCGATTGTTTACGTGAGGAACATGCCTGTCGCTGGCGAAAAAGAAGTGAAATTTCCCTCCCTTCCCCACTTCATAGTTGTATTATAGGTTGAACCACAACTTAGACGCTTTAAATTTAACATGTTTTAAGGCTCATCATTTTAATAAACCAAATCGTTATTTATCCTTGTTTTGGTCCTAAGGTGGCTGGATACAATGGATAGATTTAAGAAAAACATTTAATTTGTAAATAGTAGTTATAGAGTAAAAGAGGCAAATGTTAAAGAGCTGCGCAGTCATTATTATCACAGTTTACCTTTTTATTTGTAAAAACTGATTATGTTATTTTTCTCTTTACAATCAGGGTCTTGCAAAAAGTTGAAGAAATACAAATTTTTATCAAGTTTTCAACTCAGTGAAAGTATAACTAAGTATACTTAAAGACAAATTTACCGTAATTGTACATATTTGTAGAATTCTAGAATTCCTAACAAAATGTATCAAGAAATATTTTATGTTTTTTGTTTTCTAAACTTTACTATGTTCTCCATGAAAAATGGGTTTTGGCGAATAAAATAAAAATGTATTTCTAATTAAGTGAATCTTCTTTTCAAAAAATTTCACGTTTCTCCACCTTCCTGTAATCGACATGCCAATATCCGAGCATGTAGACTAGGGTAGATCAAATCCTTTTATATATACTGGGTGTCCCATAATAGTCCCCCCTTAACTTTTTTCCCTTATTTTTCCGAATATCAATCCCACACCACCCTCATACATTGTTGGGTAGTTAATACTTCATTTTGAGTTAGGTGCCCAATTTTGGCCGCCATCTTGGATCCAAGATATTTTTTTCAATTGTAAAAGTGGTGTTATACCCATCATTTTAAGCTAGATTTTTTTCACTGATTGCAATGCCGCAATCCATTTTTTAATATCTCGATTGGTTTTCACGATATGAGTACTTTTAATTTATTTCTTGTCAACCAATTCAAACATTACAAATTGATAAAATAGGCCCATAACCACAAAATAATGCTAGATAGTGATAGACAAATACCCACCATCAGTCATTGTTGAGTTATTTCCACTTAACTTTCACCAATATACATTTTTTGGCCGCCATCTTGGATCCGCCATTTTAAAATGAGATAAGTTATTTAAAATATGAATATGGTATTGTAACCCATCATTTCAAACTACCTTTTTACACCTAATTCAATGCCGCAACACATTTTTAAATTATCGTGTTTAGTTTTCAAAATATTGACAAATTTCTAATAAAAATCTCAAAAAACATGAATTTTTGGAAAATAAATTTTATAGCTAAAAACAGGTAAACTCCTGAGCCAGCACGGGAAGAGGTGGCCTCAAAAGCAGATTCTGTGGGACCCCTGGTGTAGTTTTAAGTTTTTAATGAAATTTTTAAGTATGTTAAAATTTTGATCCGCAGACCATTGTATGTATTGTGTAATATTTAATAAAAACTGAACCAAGACAGCTCTTCTCTGTTAATATTCATATGGAATCACCTGATAGAAATCCTGAAAAGGGAAACATTATGACTTGCAAAAAAAATGGATAAATGTTTTGCTGGTAACCTTTTCTATATCATACTTTTCTCTTGAAATACCTAGGTAGGTACTTTGAGCCAAGAGTAAATGAAAGATGACTATAAGATAATTATGGATAATCTTATTACTGACTAAAGCTGACTTATGATCCTTAGCCAGGACTGATAATTAATAGCCCAACAGCCAATGGCAACTAAGGGACTAGATTTTAATGAAGGATCTGAACCACAATTTCACCAATAAATTACAGATTGGTCTAATTATGAGGATTGAAAACTATGTAAAAGTAAGAAATTAAAATAACAGAATCAAAAACAATTTATTCTGATGCTGTTACCTACAAAATAGCATCAGCAGAATCTAGAACATTTTTATTAAAGAATTAGTAAATAAAAAATTTGCCTTTAGCATAATGTATATAATTTAGGCAATCAATTTTTCAAATCCCATACACTGTCAAAAGCTCTTGAGAGGGCTCAAACTATGTCAATAACTTTTTCTTTCTAACCCACAAAATTAATTTCAGACCCAAAGAAATATTTATAGGTTACTGTTTATAATAGTTAACTAACCTGATCTAAAGCTGTGTTTTTGTTGCTCTAGTAACTGATTTATTTCCAGTTAACCCTTGAGCGGGTGCTTCACCGGTAAAACGGCAGAGGGCGCATGTGAGTTTTACTCCGCAACACTAAATTGTATAAATTTAAACCATTTTACTCGTTTTTTACAACTTATTCTATTTAAATGTTGACAATATTCATTAGGAGTCATATTTCATAGTTGATACCATTAATTTCATATTTTAACTTACTCATAACTTAACTTCTAAAACTTAATAGCTAAAATATTTCAATAAAACATAGTAAGTAATTTTCCAGTTTAAAATTGGTTTCACTGTCTGTGTTATGGAAGAGGGTGCTCCACAAATTGACACGGCATCACTGAATATCAAATAATAAGGCACCAATGGGGGGGGGGGTATAAATACCTTTAGGAGATGTCCGCAATGAGGCACATGATGTACTGAGCCGGGCACGACTGCCAACACCCATTATGCCTGTTTATTTTAATACAGTGGAACCTGGATAATTCGAACCTCAAGGGACCAGTGAAAAACTTCGAATTATTCATTAATTCAAATTAAAGAAGTTCTAAAGAATGGGGCCAAAACATTAAAACTTCACATTGTGAATAACCTCTTTATTACATTGGCACTCTAAAAGAATAAATTCATCAACAAACGCTAATTATAAGGGTTCAAAAACTGTAATCATAATAGAGAAATAACTACCTTACAGTATAAACAACGTACGACGTACGATAATACAAAGAAACATTTCTTCACTACCCTTTAAATTACAGTACGTTCTGCTGCTTCTCAACTTGATACAGGCTACCAACTTAACTTCGTGCAACATTGACAATTTCACGCTAATTGACTTTCTGCTAAAGTGAGTGTTTTATAGGTCCGAGATTTTGTCGACATGATCACTACACTTATTTAATGTTACGTACAAATTTTTAAACACTTGAAAACAAGACACTGCACAAATGAAAAAAAAACACTTTGTTTGTAGGACGACCGATAACAACGGCATGCTGCACTGGAATTCGGAAGTTAGTTTGGCAGGTGGGGGAGGGAAGGGGGTCGCAGTGTCACGGTGTTGAGTAGTCTTTGTGTCGACACAGAAAACTGCGCATCATGTCTGGCGCATGGCTCGTCTGCCAGGAGCCGTTCTACACATAATCAAGCGCGAAAAGACTAGTGGCGCTGGCACGGCGATCGCAACCCTTTTCCAAACCCAGTCAGCGTTCTGTACTGTTTTAGTTTTCTGTGGTTGTCGAGTTACAAGCGATGTTGGAGCAGGGCGGGAGGGGGAATGGATGAGTCATTTGACCGTAACCTGACACGCCTTAGGTCTGGCGTTAATTTTTTGTTGAAAGTCGTAGTATAACGTGTTTTCCAATGAATTTGTATTCTGTATTTTCAGTCGTGGAATGAAATTAATGAACCGGTACCTTAATTTGGCACTTAAAAAATTTGAATTATCCAAAATAAAATTCGATTTATCCACAATTTTTTAGCATTGTTTGGATACAAAATGCTAGGGACCAAGACAAATACTCGAATTAAAGAAAATTTCGAATTATACAAGTTCGAATTATCCAGGTTTCACTGTAAAAAAAACAGGTGCGGAGGATAACTCCGCATGTGCCCGCTCAAGGATTAAAAAAATTGAATACGTTATACTTTTTTCTAAATATTGGCAAATTTTCCAAATAATTAACTAAAGGAATAAATCAAATATCCCTCAGCACTAGGGGTGTGCGAATAGTGATTTTTGAACTCGAGCCGAGCCGAGCCGAGCTTTTTCAAAAGTTTTCGAGCTCGAGCTTTTTCGAGCCGAGCTTTTTAACAATCACCAAATTATTAAGGAGTTATGAAGCTTGATTTTAATAATAACAAAAAACTCAAGAGACTAATGTTTGCATACCTTAAGTGAATGTCTGCTCAAAACTAGAAAGCTTATCTCCAAAAAAAGTTACAGTAATGATCTGATAGGTTCATCAATATTTTGTATTATGCTACATTAAATTAATCAAACTGGCTCAAAAAATAATTTATGAAGAAAAATAACAAATTTAAAATGTATATTTATTATTTAACTCCCCAATTCCACCATACTTTACTTTAAAATAAATAGTTAAAATTACATGATTAGACTTGTTACATATTGACACTTAGTCAAACATAAGATTGATTTTTTTAAAGTTCACAAAGTAAAGATGATTACAAATTAAACAGAAGTCCCAATTGTGGCATGATGTTCATGGCTAAACTTATTATTTTAGAATTAAATATATGCATGTAATAATATTTAATAACATCAATAATTTATTGTAATCCTAAAAATAGTTGCATTTCTAAACTTTTGTGAAGAAAATAATGTACAGTTTATGAAAATTAGGAGGGAGAAAGATCAGGAATTAGGACGGAATTGAGAGAAAGAAAGAAACAGCTCCCTCACTCATTCTCCTTATCAGTGGCCAGGGAGGGAGGGGGGGTTGTTTACTCCAAACTGTGCTCCCCCCCTGTCCCTGCGCACCTGTCCCTGTTTTTTGTCATTGTTTGACTCACTGCGTGCTTGCGTATGTCAGAGAGCTGAGTTAATTAGGAGATAAGGAATCCTTACTACAAAATGCAAAAATACAATTTACTTGTCATACAACTATAAATTACGGCTCATATTTTTTGTCTTATTTTTATAAATCAAATGAGACCAAAATGAAACTTGTACAATATATCGTTTAAGAGATAAGCTATGATAAACCAATTCACTTAAATGCTATATTTTGTAGTTCTCCAAGGTCAACTAAATATAGCTCCGATTTCCGTCTAAATGGAGATAAGATTTCTTGGTACCTGTCAATGTCCTTTCCTTATCACTAGGGAATATTTTTTGTTTGTTTCTCGTGGGAGGGAAGCGCTCTTTCCGGTTTCCCGTGTTCAAAAATAGATCGCAATAATTATCTTTCCGATAAGAACTCTCTTATCAAAAGCTCGGCTCGAGTGTCGAGCTTTTTCAAAAAAGTCGAGCCGAGCCGAATACTGAAAAGCTCGACCTAAAAAGCTCGACTGGTCGAATACTCGCACACCCCTACTCAGCACACTATAAGGTCATAGCGGACCAATTAAGGTTGAAAGACAGCGACGAAGTTAAGTGTACAAGTTACTGGAACAGAAACGAACGGCTCACTAAGGAGTGATAATAATGCAATAACTAAAAAAAACAAAGCCGTGGTTAAAACACTGATCCAACTGTCAGGTATGAGACTGCTAAAATCAGCCTGATGAATTAAATAAAGATAATGTTAATATTAACAAAAACACTGATCTATTATGAAGAAAAATATCAAATAAAAGAAATTCTCCTTGTGGAGGCAAGAGGGACAATACCATAATTTTTTTTCAAGAATTTTGAGAAAACTTGAAATTCAGTAATAAAGGATTACATAGTATTGCACTAACGACAATAAAATGTCCATTAAAACACATGAAAAAATCACATATATGGGAATTAGAATTTATGTGAAGTATTCTTTGAATATATATATATATGTCGTAGCCACATGCTGTAATTGGGCACTTCATGAAGTGCCAGCTCGCCTGGGCACATAGTGTAATTGAATGGTTTCATTAAAAATTACAGTATGTGACCAACAAAACTGGGCACTTTATGAAGTGCCCAATGCTCGTTGGGCACATGCTGTAATTATTTCTTTTACACTGTGTCCAGTTCAGATGCTGGACACTTACTTGATGTAAACATGTAAAACTGCTGTTTACGTTGCTGTTGGTAGTATCCAATGTATTATTTTCAATAATACAAAATACAATTATTTTAAAATAATTTTGTAAAACATTAAGAACAAGATTGTCTTCCACTAAACCAGACAATAATTCTTGCCTGTATGTTTTATCGTGGTTTCTTCTTTTTTTTTCTGAAATATTCTGGCAACACATAACTATAACAATTGTTATTATTTAAATACCAAACGGTTGTTTAAATAATAATGTTAATAGTGATGCGTAGCCAAATAACTCAGAAAACACAAACCAAACAATTCAGTCGACTTCAATGTTGTATGCTTTAATAAAATAAAATACATGAATCACTTTACCTATTACATTTATATGTTTTTTATATTTTTTTTATTTATTTAACTTTACAATCTGTTCTATGCTAATGTGAACAATGAGTAAATATTATGTAGGTTACAATGTTAGTAATAGAAATTTATCCTCAGTTTATAAAACGAAAAGGCAAGTCCAAGATTGAAGTCCTCTTCATTCTGTAAACAGTGTCTGTATTGTCAAGTAGGTTCAAGGCTAGGTGATTAGGGTGGTTTTCTAATTTTTCAATGCAATTTACACTAAATCTCGTGATCTCTTCTTTCACTGTAGGTATTTTAAAGTCTTCATGTAAGGTCCTGTTGGAAACATACCAAGGTGCGTTGGCGATCTTGCGTAATAATTTTGACTGGTACCTTTGAATTATTTCAATGTTAGAGACACTTGCAGAACCCCAAAGCTTGCACACCATATGTCCAAATTGGTTTAAAAATAGTCTTATAGAGAAGCAATTTATTTTCCAAACTAAGTTTTGATTTTGATCCAAGGAGCCAATTCATCCGATTAGTTTTTAAATTAAGTTGCTGTCTTTTAGTCCATATGTGGATTTTCCAATTTAATTTGCTGTCTATATGAATACCTAAATACTTTACTTCGGTCACTTCAGATAGTTGTGTATTATTTATCGTTACCAGTGGGCAAGAATTCAGGTTTTAAGTGAACGTAATATGAACAGATTTATTTTCATTAATTTTGAGTCTCCATGTCCGAAACCAATCTGTGATCGTATCTAAGCTTCGTTGCAAATTATTAGAAGCTTGAGCTGGGTCCTGATGAACGGACAAAATTGCAGTATCGTCCGCAAAAGTAGCAATTTCGGTAGACATATCTCCTGGGAGGTCGGAAGTATAGAGAATATACAAGAAAGGCCCCAGAACACTGCCCTGGGGAATTCCAGACTGTATAGGATGCAGATCAGTGAGGATATAAATATTAACATTAACCTATTTTATCATGTTTTAATTTTTTAACTTCTTACTGAGTCACCCTTTGTAAACTTATAATAGATTAAAATATAGCATGGTAAAACAAATTTTTAAATAGAGTCATAAGAGTCTTTGAAAAATAATAAAAACAATTCTTTAGTTTCTTATTGTTATAGAAATTGAAAACATTTAATTTGTATAAAATTTTACTATTTCGTTTTTTTTTTAATTTTATTAACAGTGACGACAATTTAGGTTTAAGTTTTTCTTTTATATCAGTATGAATGAATTAACATAACATCATTACATCAAGCCTTTTCTATGTAATTATTTTTGTTTATAGAATATTAAAAAACGTGTGTCCTGTTTACTTGACAGCTTTTCAAAAATATGCCTTTTATTATATTCGTGCTGACATCAGTAGCTTAAAAATCTAAGTTTATGTTATTAACTCAAATATTTGGAAATTCATATGAAGCATTGTCTAAAGGGATAACCTATGAATGTTAAACGTTATTCAAAAGTAAGTGGTTACTAGAAAATTCTAGCGGTTCGGTTTTTAATCATTATTAATTTTTTTGTTAGCGTATTACCTATAATTTAGAATATAATATCATTATTTGTCTTTATTCACAATTACATTGTGTAATGGTCATCGTCTGAACAAATAGATTATTTTTATATGCAATAATATAATACTACAATGTAATATACAATAATATAATATGTTATACTACTGTTTGATTTTATAACTATTTGAAACCGACAATATTTGTATTAAACTTTAAACCAATTATTACTGTTTGTTTTATCCTAGAGTAAGATTGTTAACTGTTTATTTTAGTCTGAACTCAACTCATACTCCATCAAATTCGTTGTCCAAATATAACGTAGACTAATTATATTTTCAAAATGCTTATGTAACTAAAACCGATGTTAAAATATTTTGATTTGAATAAATAAATATAAATAAGTAATAAATATTAAAAGGTTTAATAGCAAAAAGTAACATTGGCTACTTCAACTCGGACGTTGGGATTTAATGTAAACATTAGAATTGGTTTTGACGAAGATTTAAAATCGACTGCCCAACATGCCTCAATAGTTACACCATGTGTCCAATGAGCGTTGGGCACTTCATGGCGTGTCCAGTTTCGTTGGGCAGGTGCTGTAATTTTGATCGAAATAATCGAGTTACACTATGTGCCCAGGCGCGCTGGGCACTTCATGAAGTGCCCGGGCTGCATTGGGCTCTTTATGAAGTGCCCAATTACAGCAAGTGGCTATGACATATATATATGCAATTTACAATGTGTAAAAAGATGTTCATTTTTAATAAGTTATCTTTATAGTTTAGGCTTGTAGTAAATGAAGTCAGTATTATTTTCCTTTTAAATACCGCTCTAACATAAGCGATTTTTAGTTTGAAAAGGCTAAAAACACGTTTTCAGCCAATTTGTGAGTTTTCAGTGACCAATTTGTGAGAGGTTTTAAGATTGAAGAAATTATTTGTTCGACTCCAGTAACTGGAACATCATCCAAGGTAGAAAAGTATATATTATCAAAGGCCATAATTTTATCTTTTACACCCTTTTCATTAACATGTCTAAATTTTGAAAATGTTGCAACACTGGGTTGTAGAAATTATTTTTACTTTCTCCCCCCTGTACATAGTATACAGAGAAAGTATTGTTTCTGTCAAAAATTTCGAATTTGAGTTGTTAGTGGAAATATTTGTTTTAGTGCTTCCTGAATCCAAAAAAGTGGTTTTCGGAGTGCTGTCTGCCTGTCCGTGTGGATGTGTGTGTGCGTATGCAAACAAAGCTAGAGACCACACCATGGTCCGATTTTCATGAAATTTGGCCTGTAGGTATAAAGCCATGTTATCTCCAGACTTTTTTTCATTTTTTTGAATTTTAGATTTTTAAGGGTATTTACCCCATAAAAAACGGCAAAAATCAAAATTTCTCAAAAACGGCTCTAACGATTTTGATAAAAATCTTATGGTTTTTAGTCCTTGAGATGACAAATAAAAAGACACCACCATTCTCTCCACCACCACCATTTCACCACCATTTTCTGGTCTGTAAAAATTCAGATTCAGAAGTTACAGGAGTTTAAGTATTAAAAAATACATATTTTTTAAATTTTACAAAATTTGTATGATCTAAAGAAAATATACTTGCAACCATTAAATTTGACTTAAAAAATTAAATAATCTAGTATTTTGAATTATTAG
This sequence comes from Flexamia atlantica, assembly GCA_035578135.1. Taxonomy (NCBI): domain Eukaryota; kingdom Metazoa; phylum Arthropoda; class Insecta; order Hemiptera; family Cicadellidae; genus Flexamia; species Flexamia atlantica. The sequence goes on along the minus strand of JAQJVK010000008.1, from coordinate 30,513,917 downwards.
TCTACGTCAACTAGTTGAGGAGATAATAAATACAGTAGCCTACACCTCAGATTATCAGGACCCCACATTATCCGGATCCCAGATTATCCAGACCGGTCCATCCGAGAAATTAAAAAGTTGAAAACACGGCAAAAACGTGATATTAGCAAGTTCACGAGTGAAATGATGCCCCTTCTAAAAATAAAATACAAATGCAATACATTACTGCACGCATTTTGAATCACAATAATTATTGAAGGAGTCACATTGCCTAAACAGTACTGCACGATATTTTTATACTGCAACGCAGCAGACGCACAGGCATTTGCCTATGTCTGCTGATCCCATATGACCATTCCTTTTTTTCTTTAGCAGCCAATAAAATTCTTAATTTATTTTTTGCATTTGCTATAGATTTATGTTTTTGTTTTTGTGATTATATTTGTGAAGCTGTATATTTCTTGGAATAAACGTTTCTTTCATTCATTCATTCACAATACAGCATTTCCTTAGATGTAGTTTTTTGGTTTGCTACTTGGGGCACTAGCAGTAATCAACAAAGGTGTAGCCTACGGAAATTATGCGAGTTAGTTTATTGCTGTCACTTGATGTGTTTATAGTTGTGAACTCTGTGTGAACTGATATTGGGTTTCAAAATCAGTGGTTGTACAGTAGAGCGCCGATTATCCAAACTAATTGGGGACAAGTGGTGTTCGGATAACTGAATATTCGGATAATCGAACATGGAAAGACAAAATTTAAAAATTATATATGACAAATTTTACTAGTAAAAAGGCGAAAAAATTATCAAACAAAAATTATTCACGTAATTTTATTATTAAATTGATCGGAATACGTGGGTATAAATTTTTAAAGAACAATTTATCATACATAGATACAGTAAAATGTATACTTTTTATTTAGAGAAAAGGTCCAAAATTTGTTTTTGCTTCAGCCCTGACACATAAATTTGGCACGCGAATTTGAATTTCTTGAGAATCATGTTCAAAATATGAATTATTACGGCGTTCAGTTAACCGACGGTTCTGATGACCGACGTTCGGATAATCGGCGCTCTACTGTAAAAGGAAAAAAGCGGTTTTGACTTTAGACCAGAAACTGAAAGCTCTCAAAAGACTTGACGAGGGAGGATCAGAAAAAAAGTAGCTATGGATTTGGGTGTTGAGTCTACGGGAAATGACTGAAAGAATAATCGAGTGCAGTTAGAAAAATGGTATGCGGAACAAGCTTGAAAGACAAACATGTTGTATAGTCTTGATACATCGTTTGCAGCATCAATTTTGCAGGGGCCAAGGTACGTGATTGTTATTTAGGTGATATTGAAATAATAATATTATTATTATTATTATTATTATTATTATTATTATTTTTTGTTATCCGGATCGGTGTTCCGCCTCACTAATCCGGATAATCCGAGGTTTACTGTATTTTCATTGCTGGTAAACGCAGTACATTGTCCAATGTTATTTTTATGGCAAATATTCTAAAACCGATATCTCCATTAATTGCTAATCGATTTTGATAAAATTTTGCATATGTGGAATAGTTAATTGTTTATTTGTTTGATTTTATTATACAAGTTTTTTTATTTTAAATGACATTTAATGGAGAAAGTATGAGTCAGTTTCCTGATACCGTTTATTATTATTGTGTTATCTGAACATATATATCAACAGCACTGACAAAAAGTGGAGACAAAAGCTGGATCAATCAATCAATCAAAGTATCTTTAATCGTCATTGGTAGTAATTACATAATTGTATTCATTGGTTCATAGAATGTTGCCAGTCTTTCATATTACACTAAAAATCCTTACAAATCTAAAACACTAATTAAAATTAACTAGTGTTTTGAAAGGAGAGTCTATGAACAATGGATAATAAATGTCTCATCTCCCAAACAACTGATGATTCTCAAACAAATGACGAAAAGATGAGGCTTTTTGTAGACCATACCATTGATTCCAGCTGCTCTTTGGTGGCGTGCTGCGACTAATTCTTACCGCATCTTATGGAAGCTTAGAGCATTGAAGACTTTTAGCACAGGGGTCACTTTTAGAGTACATTCTAGTGGGTTAACAACTATCAAGATTGTTTCTGAACTAAAGTTTATGAAACAGTAAGCATTTTTCATATACCACACTGGCCTTAGTCCAAGAGCATAATTTCAGCATCTCGATTGGGGAGGCAAAATTTTAAGACCTCTTCGTGTAGATTGTTTAAACCCCCCCCCCCCCCCTATCCTTTCCTAAAGATTGCGCTGGACGCTAGGTTTAGTTGAAAAAGTTTTGAGACTTGGTGTCACGAAATGTCTGAGAGATTTACCTATATCGATAACAGCTGAGACATTCAATGGTCCCAATACAACCAAGAGATTTGGCAACCGTAAGAGATACATTCTTGTAAAACGTAAATTAATTTAAATTATCACAAATTAATTACTTTGAGAAATTTGCCGATTTTTGTAGATCCTTAAGATTCGTCGTTTGATGCAACCAATATTTTCCAGCCGTTAATAATCAAGATGTTTGTCTTCAAATATGATTGAGATTTGCCACATGAAGCAGGAGCAATTGGAGGGAACATTGCTGCAACCAGAGTTGAAAGCTACGCAGTCGGAAAACTACATGCTGAAAGCACCAGATTTAGTAAGATAAATCTTAGTACCATCCTGCCTCTCTATGACAGCAATGCTTTCAATATACTCTATGCCAATGTACAGGACCGAACCTAGCTTTGGCGGGCCCTGGTAAAGATATTAGAACGGGACCCTCATGTCCAGGTAATGCACCCCCCCCCCCTAACAAACATCACACCACTGCGAACCCCCTCAGAAACTTTATTTTATTTTGTTAATAAAGTAAGATTTATCTACGTTTTGCTTAAATAAATTAGAAAACAATTTTTAATCGGACCATTTAAGCTTTGTTTTAAATTAAAATCATGAATTAGTTCTACAAACGCATATTTGGCTTATTAATTGTGCGACTCAAAATATACAGAATAAATAATACGATTTATTTCTTCTAAAAGATAAACGACTTTCATATGAACAGAAACCCCAAAGTCGTCAACTGCATTGTACATGAACACAAATGAATTCGTGTACAAACATATTGCAGTTCCTTGCAGTAAGATATGACGATTACTATCTACAGTACACCTCGAATTATCGGGATTAATGTGGCAGAACACCGATCCGGATAATCCGAAGTCATTACAATATCACTTATATAGCGATCGCGTAACTTAGCCCCTGCTAAATTGATGCTGCAAATGGCATATCAAGACCGTGATAGTCTTCAAGCTTGTTCCGCATACCATTTTTCTAACTGTGCTCGATTTTTTTCTAAGTAGGGTAGATGATACCTTTAGATCGCAGGTAACGGTAGGAATAAAGTTGTAAAAATAGCGAACAACCAAGAAATTTACCGTCATAGGAACAACTTTGTAAAATAGTACGTGTGGTTAGAGTAAATTTTCAACAAAACCTTGCACTCTTTGATACAGCTTAGCCACTTGGTATGTGTATAGAAGATACCAGTAGAAGTATTTTTGTCTGAAAAACCAGCCTTGAATTTGTGTAGAACACCCCCATATCAGCCATTAAAGTTGGCCGCCATTACATTCATAAATTGCTCTATAGCTCCGGTAATAGTATTACGATCTTGATAAACCTTATTTTGTTTGAAAGATAATTAAAAAAAAAGTTTAGTAACATTTAGTAACTTTTTCTAACATTTTTTTCTAAAGTTAATAGTTTTTATGGTATATTTGAAAAACGAAATTTTCCATTTAATTCCCTGAGAAAGTATAATTCCTCAATAAAATGTGTTTGAGTGGTTCAACAAGGCTATAGCTAAATGTAGTATGTTCTCTAGGTTGAAAACTTATACTCACAGAAATTATATTCCAATTGGTCAACTATTATCAGTTTATTAGCCTCAAAAAGATATACCCACAGGCCGTTTACCGAGTAAGCCTATATTTCGGTATTTTATGGAATAAAATAACTATTATTGAGGTAAAACCTGAAAAAAACTAAGAAAAATAACTAAACGACCGAGAAAAATCTATCATAATAGTATAGTTCTATGTTTTCATACATTTTGAAGGTCCAAAAGAAGTTTTTGGTCACCCCATGTTAAGCATCGGGCAAAAGGGGCTTCCCTTGAGCCCGGTCCCGGTAAAATTGTCTGAAAAAACCGGCCTGAGTACGGCCCTGCCAATGTACAATGTATCACTACAAAAATGAATGAGCTGGAAATCATTAATGTACAACGGGAAATTATTCAGTTTTATGTTTTGTTGAACACTGGTTACATGAAAATAACTATAGTATCTACAATCTTCAAGGCTTTATCGTGACCTCGATTTACTTCCGCAGGAAACATTCACATGGAGGGAGGTGCTGTCATTTTTATTGCTGACATGCTCAATTACCAGGTCACTGATGTAGATAAATTTTGCATTGAAATGCATTTTGAAGCTTTTGCTATTAAGGTTAGTGTCATTAATGTAATAGTGCAATAGTGTAATGTACAGTGAGAATTTGCCCATATTCTTTGACCAGCTTGAAATTTTTCCGGACTTCCTATCAAAATACGGGATGAAAATTGTGTTATGTTGCGACCTAAATATTGAAGCCAATAGTCATGAATTCCACATGTTAAGGCTACACAATACCTCAAGAACTGAAGGCCTTTTTTGCTCAAACTTTTGAGCCGACAAGAGGCAAAGCATGTATAGATTTTATGTTGACCAACTTTTTCCCGTCTTGTTTTAAAGTTTGTGTTCTTGACTGGCCTCTGTCTGACCATTCCTTCATGTTGATGGAGATAGCAGGTCTGGTACCCAATATTTCAACGAAGAACAGTCTTGTCACCTTCTCATATAGATGTATGTGTGATTCATCTATTAATGACCTAGGTCAGTGCCTATTTAATATCAATTGGGGGTCTGAACTTCGTGGTTTAAATGTGGAAGAGATGTACAATAGGTTCCATGACATCTTCTTGTACTGGTTTACCTGCCAGTAAAATCTAAGATCTCCTCCAAAACAGCTGATAAAATCAATAAAAAGTGGTACTCCCAAGGCTCTTAGAGATGAAAACTACAGTTCTGACTCTGTATAATACCTTCAAAAATACACAGAATGACACTGACATATATACCAAAGGGCCAGGGGGCATATACAAAAAATCTATACTGGAGGCAAAAAAAGATCTTATGACCATTTCATTGAGACATCGGAAAATAAGAGGAAAGCTTCATGGCAGATCATCAAGAAGGAGTCTGGGCAATCCACATCTCGCAATGAGGGACCACCAGCTGATGATTTCAGCTCCTATATTTCCAATGTCGCCTGTGAGGTCCAGAACCACATTGAGCCAAGTTCCACTTCAGCAATGGATCTCCTTCAAAGCAATGTTCCTGTTGTGCAAAGTGCCACTAGTGTGCTGAGGTGGAAATCAGTCAGCCCTAGTGAAGTATGTAAAATTATCTTGAATCTTAAATCTTCTAAAAGTTGTGATTTATATGGCATCTCAAATTTTCTTCTAAAAATATTAGCCAGTGTAATTTGTGTCTCTTTGTGTCTGTGTGTAAATGCGAGCCTTGTTGAAGGGTGTATTCCGGCTAAATTGAAAGTATCAAAGGTTGTCCCAGTGTACAAAAAAGATGATCACAATGATGTCAGTAGCTACAAACCAATCTCTTTCGTCCCCACTTCTAGTAAAGTTTTTGAATACGTCATTAACACTCAGTTAGCAGCCTTTTTTGATGTTATCAATCTTCTAATTAGAAATCAGTATGGATTTAGGCCTGGGATGTCAACCATCGATGCAGTCAGGGGTTTGGTATCTTCTGTCTTGGTCAATTTTGAGGATGGAGCTAGTGTTGGGGCTAAATTATGTGACCTTTCAAAAGCCTTTTACTGCGTCGATCATGACATTCTATTGAAAAAATGCAACACTACGGTGTAATTGGCAACGAAATCAGTTTGTTCCATTCCTACCTCAGCAATCGGCATCAAAAGGTTTTTTCTAATAATGGAGATTAAAATACTGTTGGTAAAGCAAATTAAACTAACTACTTTATTTTCAGACTAGATGGAAACTCCCAAGTGGAATTTCGAAAGCACAGTGGATGTTTATGAACCAGCTGAAGATAGTTTTCTTCTTCTGGACACATTGGAGGCTGATTTGGAAAACATAAAAGATATATGTCCAAGTGTGATCGCAGAGATTGGGAGTGGATCTGGTGTCATTATTTCCGCTCTAGCCAAAGCACTGAAAAACACTACCTTCTGCCTCGCCATTGATATAAACAAGAGTGCCTGCCAAGTCACTCAGGAAACTGCAATGTTAAATTCTGTACAGGTAATATTATTTTATTCAATAAAAAGAGTTAGGCAATCGTAACATGCTGTTGAGTGTTTAGCATGCTTCTGATTGGTTGAAAGGAAGTTACGTGACTGATGAAATCAAGTAGTGTCACCAGTCACATCACCAGCCACCAAAATTTCTTTTCAGTGGTGGGCTTTTATTGATGTACTTAAAAGGAGTCACAATTACCAGGGGGACAATATGGAATACCTAACAGCAAAAGGGGGGGGCTGAAAAATTTTGAAAATTTCAACTGTAAACTCACATTTTAATGCTTTAGGGATTCATTAGGTGTAATAATATATACAGTGTAAATAATTAACCAGAGAATTATGATATTGATGTTTCGTAAAGTTACTCTTATCCTTTCAAGTGGCAGATCGAGGGGAGGATTCGAACCTGCATGAATTTGAACTATTAACTGAAAGAATATGAAGCCACTATTTTTTATCTGCTATTGTATAGTTGTGTATATATAACCTATGGTTTGGTCGAGACCCAAGCTGTTCTCATATTTGTGACAGGTGGACGTGGTACAAGGAGACCTCCTGACTAGTGTCAGATCGAGTGGTCTGATCGATGTCCTGTTGTTCAATCCTCCATACGTCGTCACTCCAGACGACGAGATAGCCGGGTCGCTGCCAAGAGCTTGGGCCGGAGGTGCCAACGGGAGGCTCGTCATTGATAGGTAAATGAAAGTCATAAATAATAAATAAATGTAACTTAATAGAGCTGCTCCAATAATGATACGATGGGATCAAGATTAATAGAACAAAAATAGGTGCTTCATTTCAAAAATTCATTCAAAAATAGGTGGTCATCATTGGCCAGCTCATTAAGACAAGACGCACTATATTTCTTTGCTTCCCCACAGTACTAGAGTTATAATTCTGTTTAATAATGGGAGCACAAAATTAGGTGCTCCCAAAAAAAAACTGTTAACTCCTCAAATTGTTTGCCAAAACTCAGTGAAAACAACTAACTGAAACATACATTTTAGTTGTCAAATCTTTGTTTTCTGTTTTTCAGGGTTATTTATGCGTCTACACAATTTTATGATACTAAATACGATCATATAGTTGACAATATAGCAAACAAATAATTAACAGTAATTTCACCCCCTCACCTACCTTATATGCTACTCCACATTAATATCATAAATAACAGATGAAGTAGACATAGATATAGTAGATACATCACTATGTTCCTTCACGAAATAACTGCCGTTTATTGGACAACCTATTTTTGTTCCATAAATTATGGTCTGAGCTTGCCATGATGTACAGTCATCATTTTGAGAAATTACTATAAGAATGTTTTAACTTGATGTCATATTTTTTAAGCTAGCCTATTTGCATTTTCTCTTTCCAATTCCCAGTATGTCCAGCAAAAGGTTTTGCAACAGGTTTTTTTTTATTTTTTGGGACCTTGGTTATTTTTTGTTATTTTTTCAGGATCAGGTTATTCATTAATTTTTTTTTGAAATTTTGGTATTTATTTTATTATGATTGAAGAATTTGGATTTTTATTACTACATCATGTAAAAATTTTTTATATGAAAATGGAATTGTGGAACAATGTTCTTAATGAAAGTGGAAATATCGATGATATAAACTAAAATAGTCCTTGATAAACATAACTATTTATTTCATCAGTGGTGTAAATACCCGTTTTAATGGTAATTCAATGGTAGACATAATGCTAATAGTTTCAACTTCTACATTAAGTCATCTTCAGGCTTACAAGAATGGTTGTTATGTTGTTATCTTCAAGTTAAAGATTGTCGTCAATTGATTTAAAAAATTGATTAGATCAATTGACGACAATCTTCAACTTCTGAAGATGACAACATAACGACCATCCTTGCAAGCCTGAAGATGACTTCATGTAGAAGTTGAAACTAGTAGCATTACGTCTACCATTAGATTACCATTAAAGCAGGTATTACACACTTTTTAATATTTATTGGTATCCGGAGGCTAAAATTCTAAAAAATCAAATTATTAGTATTTGAACTTCTTTTTTTAACACAACGTGAGAATGTTAATGTACAGTAAGTTTATATTTAATATTTGACTTACGCAAAGGGAAAAATTTGGAAAAGGAGAGAAAAACCACTTGTGGTTCCTCAGTAAGTTTACTGTCTAATGTTTATTGTTTACAATCACTCCGAGGTTATTATTGGTTATTTTTTACACTCTGTGGTTATTTTTTCAACCCCTAAAACTGTTACAAGCCATGAAATTTAACCCTAGAAGCACTTTGCATCAAAACTTTGACCAAGTTTTAATTTGAATATTTTTATTTTGTCCGTTTGTTTTATTTAATTGCTAAATTGTTTTACAATATGCCGAATAAATTAATCGAAAACAAAATTTAAACGTATCCACTGCAGTCCCTATGAACTTAAAATAGCCATCAACTTCAACCTAAGCTGCACACCATTTGTTTAAGGGTCGCCCTCCCACAAACTTTACCACACTATTGCAGGCCTGATAGGGATTGCTCATGGGCGGAAATCGAACCCGTGCCACTCCTTATGTCTTTAACATTGACTCGTCAGTCAACTCGTAGACCATACGGCCGCTTTAGAACCGTCAGACGAATGCTTGCTAGCGTTCGTAGCAGCGTCCTCCACTCGCCACCAAAGTGGGTTAGCAATAGACGCATTTGCTTCGCGAATGGATCGCGATCATGACACGTAGCGCTTCTAGGGTTAAAGGTGGTGTAAGCTGGTAGCTGTGGATCTATTGTTTTATGTAAAAGGTTTTTATTGTTTTTTCTAAATAGTTTATTTGAATTATTTTTATGTTGTTATTTTTACAATGTCAATTGGTGATAATTGTAATGCCGAGATCTTCCATAGCTGTTGCTCTTATTCAATCTTATTTTTGTCACCATTTTTGAAAAAAAAATTCTGCGTTGACTTAGTACAATCGTCCAGTTCTACACTAAGGTAATAGAAGGCAAAAAAACTGTAGATTGAGTAAATTAAAGTTATGTTGATAAATTTAAACTATATATTGGAAAAATATAGTTTCACTATCAAATAAAAGTAGAACAGTTTGCAGAAAATATTATTAAGTTTCAAGGATACACTGGCGCTAATGTGGACATAATTGTATATGATGAACAGTCAACTAGGAAACTGAGAAGAGGCTTAACACACAGTGAGTTTGTAAAAAGGTTGCGTCAGCTTTTGTATGCAGAACATCCAACTTCCGATCAACCTGGTGCTACAATTGAGTATCATCGGAGTAGCCAAGAAGCTGACGACAGTGGTGAAGGCTCGGCAGATCTGTCCGTGGTGAATTATCAAGCAGAAAATGATCACAGCAACATATCCTCACTCATGCTACCACAGCCTAACAAAAATTATAACTCCACTCCTGCTCCCCCACCACCTCCTTGCACTGGAATAGAAACCCCTAACGCTTGTTTTTTAGCCAACCTCGACCATTTCCCTCCTCTAGTATAAATATTGTGAATGACTCTAAGGAAATAGCAAAAAGAAGGAAACATAATGTAGAACTTTGTAAAGTACAACCTATTGGCTCTAAATACTTCAAAATATATCATCAGAATATTCAAAGATTAGCTCCTAGAATAGATTCTTTAGATGTTACGCTAAGTGAAATAGACCCTGATTTGGTTATATTAACAGAACATAAAATGACACATAATGAGATTGAAAGGTTTAATTTAAATAATTTTCATTTAAAATCATTCTTTGTTAGAAAAGTCTTTATAGGCGGAGGTGTTTTAATAATGGCCAAGAATACAGTTAGGGTAAAAAAGATTAACATTAATAGAATTAATGAACTTATTACTGAGAAAGAATTTGAATTATGTTTGTCAGAATGTAGGATACAATCTTTCTGCTTTGTTTTGGTAGGTGTGTATCGATCCCCAAGTACTGATGTGCATGTGTTCCTTGAAAAGTTAGATGTAGTATTAACTGTGCTCAGAGAAAAATACAAGTATGTTGTTTTAGGGGGGGACATAAATGTTGATGTCCTTGATGAAAAAAGTAGTAAAACAAAATTGCTAAATGATGTACTTAAGGCTAATGACATGGTGTATTTGATAGACTTCCCAACTAGAGTCACCGAGTATACAGAAAGTGCAATTGATAATTTTATAATAAATTTTGATGTAGACATGGTTAGGATATCAGGCTTAAACACCCAAATCTCTGATCATGATGCTCAACTGTTAGAGTTTGTAAGATTACCCTTGGATACCACTAAGCAATATTCAAAATTATGTAGACGTTTTTCCCCACCAAATTTAAAGAATTTTTCGGAGCTTCTGGAAAAAGAATCTTGGATTGATGTTTATTATGCTAAGGTAGATACTAAATTTGATGTATTTTATAATATATTCATGTACTATTTTAACATTAGTTTTCCTAAAGTAAGGGTTAGGCAAACTTATAATTCTAGCTCTTCTTGGCTAAGTGATGAACTTAAATGTGAGAAAAGTAAAATACAGGATTCAAACAATTTAGGCAGGAAAACTAAAAATAAATTAATTATTAAGAAAACTAAAGAGTTAAATTTGAAATTTAAAGAAAAACTAAATAATACCAAACGGCAGCATTTCAATGAAAAAGTAGCGAATTCAAATAATCCATGCAAAACAGCTTGAGGTTTAATTAATAAAGAGATTAGCAATAAGACAAGTAATATTAATGATGTTAGTGAAATCATTGTGAATGGTCAGTGTTACACCAGTCCTGGAGAAATATGTAATTCATTTAACAACTATTTTATTAATGTAATTGACACTGACATAATAGGTAAGATTAATAATAAGCATTTTTTACCAACTGGTGCTAGTTTCCCTAAACAAAATACTAAATTTAGGTGTAATGAGGTCTCTGAACGTGAATTGGATAAAATTATCTCTTCATTTGAAATAAGTTCTCCACCGGGTTTGATGAAGTGCCCATAACAGTAATTAAACATGCAAAAACATGCTTTAGTACATATAATTAACTCTTCCCTGATATCTGGAATTTTTCCTCAAAAGCTTAAAATTACCAAAATCAAACCTCTTTTCAAAAAAGGTGAAAATACAGAAATTTCTAATTACCGCCCCATTGCCCTGTTGCCTGTTATGTCTAAAATTTTTGAAAGAGTTATACATATTAGGTTGGTGGAATATTTTGAAAGTAATAACCTTTTTGACAGTGAGCAGCATGGGTTTCGTTCAGGATACTCAGCAATTACAGCAGCAACTAAATTCATTGATTCTGTCATAAATTCTTTTGATCAGGGAGAAAAAGTTGTTGGAATCTTCATGGATTTAAGTAAAGCTTTTGACAGCGTTTCTCATGATAAGCTAATTTCAATCCTTTTAAATCTAGGTATCCATGGTCAATTGTTAGCATGGTTTAGATCTTATTTAACAGAACAAGAGCAGTTTGTTGAATTGAGCTATGTGAAACACAATCAGCTGGTTCCTTACCAATCAAAATTAATGAAAACAAGACATGGTGTACCACAGGGCTCAATTTTAGGGCCACTATTATTTTTGTGCTACTTAAAGGGTCTTCCTAGTTTAGTTTCAAACAATCCGAATAGTAATATTATTTTATATGCTGATGATGTCAACCTTACAATTAGTGCAAAGTCAACAAATGAAATAGAAAGTTCAGCTGCTGTTGCTATGTTTGATATTGATAATTTCTTTTCATCTCATCAAGTTCTAATGAATCTAAGCAAAACCAATTTTATGCATTTTGAAATAAAAAAGAATCACACTGCTGATGTTCCTGATATAATTTTGGACTCAAATAAAATAGATCAAGTAACCAAAACAAAATTTTTAGGCTTGATAATTGATGATGGATTGACTTGGGATTCGCATATCGATCATGTGGCTGGTAAGGTGTCTTCTGGAATTTACGCTCTGTATAGACTCTCAGCAATGTGTAATTTAGATAGCCTTAAAAAAGTTTACTTTGCACACATACACTCTGTCATAAATTATGGACTTAATATTTATGGTTCAACCAATAAAAAGAATATGGACAGGCTGTTAATATTACAAAAGAGAGCTATTCGCACAATGTTAAAATTAAGTTGGCAAGAGTCAGTCAAAGCACAGTTTAAAGTTCTAAGAATTATGACAGTCTATAGTAGTTACATTTATCAAGCCATTTTATATACTAAATTTGACTCTGTTCCACTTTTGGGTGACTATCACAACTATTTTACTAGGTATAAGCATGATCTTGAGTTACCCCGCCACAGATTAAGTTTTTTTGAAAAGAAAACAAATTATATGGGAGCTAAATTTATCAATAAATTGCCTGACTATTTGAAAAAAATCAAAGAAAAAACAAATTTAAGACTGTATTAAAAAAGTATTTGTTAGACAGACCTTTTTATTCAATAGATGAATATATGTTTACTATTTAGAATTTATCCAGAATTAGTTTTACTGGTCAATAATGTATGACTAGTATGACGCTGCGACGCCATTCCTATTGTACTTGTACAATCTGATGAATAAAGTTATTTTAATTTCATTTCAAATGGTGATCTTTTTTTTACATTTAATGGATTTCAATTGGAATTTTTTCATGAAATATTCTAAAAAATTTGTATTTCCATCTTTAATTATAAATATCACTACTTATCTTCATTTTCAGGTTATTGGATCATCTGTTCTCACTTCTTGCACCAAAGGCACTTTTTTATCTTGTAGTAATAAAAGAAAACAATCCTCAAGAAATCATTGATGTTATGAAACAAAAGGGATTTGCTGGAAAGCAGGTGAATTTCCGGAAGGTGAGGGGGGAACAACTTTCAGTGCTGAAGTTTACAAAAGTTTGAAAATATGACAAATCAATATGTGAACATCGGTGTTCGTTTGCATCTACAGGGAATTTCAAAATGAAAGAGCAGATTTCATATTCTTATAACAGACAACCTTTAACTATAAAAGACACAATTAGAGGGATGTATCAAGTTTATTTTACTGAGGTTTAATATATTCAACTTGTGCCCCATGCGTAGCACAGCATACATCAAAACAATAGTCCAATTCTCACCATACATTGGTCAAAGTGTTTGGAATAATGGAATCCACAGCTTCCATTATATGTGGCAGGAAGCTTATGTGACGACTAAAATCCATTTATCCTGTGCCATATGAATCATATTTGGTTGATTAAGAAGTTTCAAATAATACACATGTAAAATCTGCTCTGCTCTTTCATTTTGGAACAGCCTGTATATCTATATCCTTAAGCAATGGCCTTGGTAATTAATTAATAATGGCCTTGGGTATTTGACATTATAATAAAGCGTAAAGCAAAATTATTTATACATGTTTTAATCGGCCTTAATACTAATATAGCTACTTAAAAATACTAAGACTTTATTAATTTTATTATATTTTCTTTTAATATTTTGGTCGGTTCAATAGTTTTTGTTTTTGGTAAACTTTATTACCTGAATGTGAATTAAATGTAACTTGAACAGTAAGTAAATAATATGAATTATTACTTTTTTCAATGTAATTAATTTAAGTTGTAGGTATAAATATCATTCTGAATCAGGTACTCATTGGTTACAGAGTTACTCATAAAAAATGTGATAAATATCATTACTGCTTAAGTTTTTTATGAAAATTCTGTATTTAGATTTTCTACGCAATGTTTTTATTCTGTCAAGCAACTATGCGTCATATCATTGAAAGCTCAGCTTTTACACATTGGTTGCCGATACAATCCCTTATTTTGGAGAACTATCAAGCATAGCTGATAACAGAGGCAATGTCATCAGCGATTTAAGTGGAAGGGAGTAAGCGGCACAAAGCTCGTAAACTCAATGATATGATCTCGTTATAAGTAGCCTAATTTGATATGTTTGTGATTTATTAAAAAAAGTTGTAAGCTGTATAAATAAAGTTGAATGTAAATAAATTTTGGTTACATTTGCATTACTGTTTCTACACCTACGACCTTAAGTGCCATTTTAGCTCAGCCAAATTAGATGTGAAGCTCCCAAGACGTAGGAGGAAGCAAGAAATTGTTTTAATACGCTTTGGACCTCATAAACGAGACAAAATTCTGGATAAGCTTAGTTTCTTGGAAATAAAAAAAACTAACTTATCTAAAACTTAAAAATACAATTTAATGTTCCATATTTTTTTGTATACACTATACTATTGAATGTAAAAGATATTTTTGGAAATACTATTTCAAATGCAAATGTCATAATCCTATTATTGTAATGTTTTTTAACTTAAAATACAAACATTTTAAAAAGCTTATAATTTTACAGTTAGCTAACAACTTTTTCATAAACTACAATATAATCAATCGTATCACCAATCTGTTTGTACTCTTTTAAGACCCACTCATCTAGTTCAAACGAAGGGTGAAATGGGTGTGGGTTTGTGTGTCGGTGACTCTTTGGTCCAATAATAATCAGGCATGTCCCTTTGAATTGTTTTAAATAGCCATGGAATGCAGTTTCGTTGTTGAAATAACAGAACATTATAGCAGACTTGGAATGATGGAGGACGGTCGAGCACTCTGGGTCTCCCATGTAGATATGGGGAATGTAAGTCTGAATGTAAGGAGATCTCCACCAGTTAGGGTCCTGCTCAATCCCAACTACTCGTAAACCTAGAATAAAAAATAAATTTTGTTAAATTCTTCAGCCTGAAAAATCTAGAGGCCGGAAAAATCGAATTTCCCCTAACACCTGTCAGAAGATGGACATAGCATATATATACAAAATAATATATAGAAGAAAATCCCAAGATAATGAAATGTTGTAAAAAGGGAAACGTAATGAACTCATGGGAAGAATTACGAGGGTCGTCCAGAAAGAAACAAGACATTTTGTCCCTACATCTAGCCCAGTGGTCTCATGTCCGTGACTGATAGTGTGGCCTAAACCTTCACTCCTGGTCCCAATCTGAGCCAAGTCTCGTTACCGACCATGCATTTCATTCTTACAGGATTTCAAAAAGGCGGTGTCCTTTGAAAATCCCGCCATATTGATTTAAGCCAATAATGTTGCTTCTTTCACTTCCCTACCATTTGCAAACACTTTCCTGCCTAAAAATTCCCTTATTTTTTAAAAAAAGGTAATCACTTAAGACCACGCACAGGTTATACAGGGTTTGTCTGAAAATGTCTCACTTGAGGCGGCGAAGTTCTGTGAAGTTGCTACTGCTGCGTGGGGCGGGTGCCATGGATCAGCAACACCCTCGCCTGCAATTGGATTTACCCATGTCACATGTTTCGAATGGCATATCAAGCCATCGTAGGCCTCGCAACAGACTCAGGATTACTTTGTTCCCCTCTAGGCTTAAATTCAACACGGAATAAAATTATTTCTCCGCAAAACATTATTAAAATCACGTTACTCGCTTTCGGTGGGATTTACAATTGACACCACCATTTTGGAAAGCTGTAAGAAGGAAAAACGTGATCGGTCGATAACAAGATTTGACTCAAATTGAGTCCAGCAGAGGACCTTTAGACCACACACTCAGTCGTGGTGTCGGGGCAACAGTGCTAGATGTGTTACAAAACGTCTGTTACTTTCTGGACGAGCCTCATAGCAAACACCATAACATCTAAAATATATAAAATAAAACACAGACTGGATTATATATTTTCGTTTTAAATATATATATAAAAGAAAAATGTAAAGATAGAGACAGATTGATTAACGAGGAAGTGAACTTTGATTCTGGTGGGACGTTCAAGAACCTGTTTCTGACGGAACTTCCGGCTGCCAGTAGGATAAAAGAATGTACGCCTTGATGTATCTGCCAGTCTTTCATTGGGCCAGATGATGATTGGTGTAACCATTCGAAATCAATCACCATTTACCATCTTACATGTAAATACAGTATAAGTGTAAATATATTTTTAAGCGTTGTAAGAAGTTTTTTAATTTACATCCAGTAAGTTCTTAACTGGGATGCTTTGGTTCTAAAAATCTTAACTTGGCCAAATTACCAAGGAAAATATAATGTTCAATTTTATAATGATAAGATCACTAATGGCACTATTGGAGAACAGGAAGAGGTAAAAATAAACGGTATCAGGAAACTGTCACATACTTTCTCCCTTCAAGTCATTTAAAACCAGAAAATATATATATATTGAAATAAAACAAATTAACAATTAATTTTCACAGTAATACAGTAGAGTCCCGCAAACCCGGACTTCGATAACCCGGAATTCTGGATAACTCGGAAGGCCTGCCAGAGCAATAAAGAGCACTGAGCAATAAAGTTCAGTGCCAGAGCACGGTTTGACACATATAAAACAGTTTTGGTTTTTCTTTAAGTTTTTTGTAACTGATAATGTAGTTTTTGTATTTTTACTATGCAATAAATAAATGATTTCTTATAGAAATAACAGAAACTAGTCTTATTTTTCCAATTTTTTACTCATTTCCCGACAACTCGGAAATTTCACAAACCCGGAAATCGTTCGGTCCATATTAGTCCGGGTTTGTGGGACTCTACTGTATACGGTATACCAAATTTTATCAAAAACGGTTGGTAAATAACGGAGATATCGGGTTTTAAATATTTGCCATAAGAATAACATTGGACAATGTACTGTGTTTACCGCCGAACTAAAATATCAATTATCTCCGCAACCAGCTGACGTAAACTAATGATTCAAAATACTGGATTATTTAGTTTTTCAAGTCAAATTTAATGGTTGCAAGTATATTTTCCTTAGAGATTACAGATTTTGTGAAATTTGAAAAATATGAATTTTTTAACACTTAAACCTCCATAACTTCTGAACCTGAATTTTTACAGACATGCGGGTGGTGTCATTTTGTTTGTCATCTTAAGGACTAAAAACCATGAAATTTGTATCAAAATTATTAGAGACGTTTTTGAGAAATTTGGATTTTGTAATTTTTGATGGGGTAAATACCCTTAAAAATCTCAAATTCAAAAACATGAAAAATACGCCTGGAGATACCACAGCCATACCTACATGCCAAATTTCATGAAAATCGGACCACTGGTGTCGTCTCTAGCTTTGTTTACATCCACACACAGACAGACACCACGCTGAAAACCACTTTTTTGGATTCAGGGAGCACTAAAACGAATATATCCACTAACAACTCAAATTCAAAAATTTTGACAAAAATAATACTTTCTCCATTTACTATGTATAGGGGGGAGAAAGTAAATAAACGGTATCAGGAAACTGACACATACTTTTTCCCATTAGGTAATTTAAAATCAGAAAACTTATGTAGTGAAATAAAACAAATGATCAACTAATTATCACATAAATTCATACAAAATTTTATCAAAATCGGTTTGTAAACAACGGAGGTATTGGTTTTTAAATATTTGCCATAAGAATAACATCGGACAACGTACTGCGTTTACCACCGAGCTAAAATATCAATTATCTCCGCAACCAGTTGACGTAAACTAATGATTCAAAATACTGGATTATTTAGTTTTTCAAGTCAAATTTAATGTTTGCAAGTATATTTTCTTTAGAAGTTACATATTTAGTAAAATTTGAAAAATATGAATTTTTTAACATTTAAACCCCCATAACTTCTGAACCTGAATTTTTACAGGAATGTGGGTGGTATCATTTTGTGTGTTGTCTTAAGCACTAAAAACCATGAATTTTTTTAAAATCATTAGAGCTGTTTTTGAGGAATTTGGATTTTTGTCTTTTTTATGGGTTTTATGGGGTAAATACCCTTAAAAATCAAAAATTCAAAAAAATGAAAAATGTGCCTGGAGATACCACGGCTTTACAGCCGCATGCCAAATTTCATGAAAATCGGACCACTGGTGTCGTCTCTAGCTTTGTTTACATTCACACACACAGACAGACAGACACCACTCTGAAAACCACTTTTTTGGAATCAGGGAGCACTAAAACAAATATATCCACTAACAACTCAAATTCAAAAATTTTGACGAAAACAATACTTTCTCCAGGGGGGAGAGAGTAAAAACAATCATAAGGGAGGACCAGGTCAGCTATAGTCAAATTCACCCTGGAGTGAGGTGGAAGGGGCCTGCCGCAACTAATGATGGTTTGAGCTGGAACTCCCACGTCGAAGCATTAGGGTCACGACTCTCGTCTGACCTGTTTGTCCTTCGACATATTTCTCAAATGGGAAACATTGAACTTAGTAAGTTAGTCTACCATAGTCTTTTTGAATCCCACATTTCATATTCAATTATTCTGTGGGGAGCTTCCTCAAAGAAAAATTTGGATTATATTTTTAAACTTCAGAAAAGGGCCATTAGGTTAATTACAGGGTTGGGTTTTAGGGAAAGCTGTAGCGACGCCTTTAAACAATTGAACATCTTGTCTGTTCCTTGTTTATTCATTTTTGAGATAATTAACTATACAAAGTCAAGAAACCATCTGTCATATCCAGTCCAACATGGATATAATACAAGAAATAGGCTAAACTGCACAGCTGTAACTCATAACCTGAAGCTGTTTGAGGAGAAACCTATGTTCCTAGGTCCAAAATTTTTCCAAAACTTGCCGGAAAGTATTAAAGCAATTGATAATCGTATTACATTTAAAAAAGTTCTAAAAAGTTTTCTCATTGAAAAATGTTTTTACTCAGTGGAGGAGTTTCTCACTTCCCTGAGATAAGTATGGAATGATTATTAGGCTTATATTTTTTGTACCTCAAGAAAATATGAAAAAAGAAGATTCCATTCAGCCTTTCCTTCAACCTACCTATCCCTGGCAGCCTGAAAAGCACCGGGATGGGTGCTGACGATCCCATGCCCATTTGGGTCTACGGGGGAAAAGAAGACACGTAAGACACGTAATGCGCTCAACCCTTGGGTCTATTGTGTGAGCTCGCACGTGGGCAGACGGCGCAGCCCAGGTTAGTGAGTCACGCCAAGGGGCTCCAGTACCGTTATGCAAACTTTTTTGTTTTAATGAAAAAGTGTAAATAAATTACATAGCGTAACTCGCCGTGCATTCCTGTTAATTTTTATATAAAATTTGAAGCGATTCGATACGTTTTAAGATTTTTTTCTGAAGCAATTATTTATAAAGCGAAAAATGCAATAACATATGTTTGAAATGTAAGCACTTAAAAACTGGTTACAGCTTATCTGTTATGTAATCTAATAACTACAATTTAGGATTTAAAAAATAAAATTGCGTATATGTTTTCATATAATTCTTTTTTGCCAAATGTATTTTGCTTTTGTATATACAACTTTGGTTTATGTATATATATTATGAATATCCACAATGTTTTGATATTGACAGAGAAAGTAAAAATATTTACAAATAATTTAAATAATAAATAAATAGTCTAAAACGGCACTGTACTACTTAAATTGTTGTCAAATCTACAGAGAAAGCGCGAATAATAATATAAAAAATACTATTAATTTACAGAGAAACTATTAACAACAGCAACTTGTTAGCCTACAATTAATAATTATTTTAAAATTTAAAAAAAATTAAGGACTTCAAAATTTTTGTCACAATTACAAAGGTAGTTGGAGTAATTTTAATCAGAAATATTGACGTATTATCACTGAAATAAATCTACTTAAGTACAGAATATTTACATATAGTGCAAATTAAGATAGAATGTATGGCTGTATGAAACAAAACAGACAAATTATTAAGCATTACTACTGAAAAAACCATTTTAACAGTACAGATTTGCATTCTATAGTAAGTTTTTACATAATATTGGTGGAATATTCTGCCTTAACAGTGAATGAACTTTTCTTTTAATACTCGTCTTTTGAAAATCATCGAGTTTTTTTATTCTAGTTGTTCTTCCTACCTGATAGGGCCTTTTTTTCCCCGGAGTCACTGGAGTTCCTTCACTAAATTCTTTCCTAAGCCGCTCAACGGTTGTTGCACTCGATCCTGTCAGCACACCTACCCTCACCGCTATATCCCTCTTTGACATTTGAGGATTCTCCATGCGAAGGACACCGTACACATGTAAAATGAGTCGTCGCTCTGCACTGGAATAAGCCCGTTTACCCTTAGAAATAATATACTTCTCTGGCGATTGAGTCCGAACTTCTGCCATCGCACTCACTTCACTCACTTAACCAACCTTGTTCACTAGACAGATAGCAAAACTAAACTGACCACATCAGGGAATCTAACACCAACATTGAAATGTGTTAGTCATTTCCTGTTCTAAGGATCGATTAGTAGAGGATTTATGTGACAGACAGTGAGTCATGCTCATCCCTTACCGGAACTTAGCGGAAGTCATGCCCATTCAAGATTGTTCGCGGAATTTCTTTGTGGTTCAGACAACGACGTGTGTAAAAATATTCTGTAAGACGGTTGACTTTAAATATAAATATATTACATGTTATTTAACAATTCTCTATTAATTTGACGCCAAATAAATATTCTATTTGAAGTTTGATTTTATTGCGGCTAGTAAAGCTGAATTTACACTATACAACTTGTTTTATAAACTTTTGTTCGTCTAACATGTTTAATACAACTGTATTAATAAAACTTATCTCACTTGAGTTAAACATACTTGTTTGCAACTTTGTTTAATATTTTTCATCGCATCCTTAAACATGTTCAAACCAATTACTATAATTCTTTGTACAACTCAAGTTTGTTAAACAGGTCGTAGAGTGCAAATGCGGCTCAATGTACTGACATAAATCTTATTCGTAAAAAAAACTTAACATTACAAAACAGATAAGTTGTAACCAGTTTTAAAGTGCTTACATTTCAAACATATGTTATTGCATTTTTCACTTTATAAATAATTTCTTAGGTAAAAAATCGTAAAACGTATCAAATCGCTTCAAATTTTATATCAAAATTAACAGGAATGCTTGGCGGGTTACGCTATGTAATTTATTTTCACTTTTTCATTAAAACAAAAAAGTTTGCATAACGGTACTGGAGCCCCTTGGCGTGACTCATTAACCTGGGCTGCGCCGGCACCGTCTGCCCACGTGGGAGCTCACACAATAGACCCAAGGGTTGAGCGGATTAGTTGCGGCAGGCCCCTTCCACCTCACTCCAGGGTGAATTTGACTTTAGTTGGGAAGACTAAATTAATGGTGCTAAACCAATGAAATGGTTTAATGATTTAAATTTCAAAAAGGTCTTTAAGGTCAAATAAGTCCTTTAAGTTTAAGAAGGTTTGAATGACTTTCAAAGTTTTGAGTCCTAGGAGCATTGCTCAATCAACAATTAATTTTTTTTACTTGAAAATGGGGCTTATTTTATCGCAAAGATTTGAATTATTCCATTTCTATCTATTTTGGTTCTCAGTGAATATAAAGATGTGATTTTGAATATCAAAATCAAATTACACCCTATTTAATTTAGCAATGAGCAGTGTGAGGCACACGACACTTTAACTTGAATTGGAACTTAGAGTGAGAAAAATTTAATACGCTTACAGAAGAACAGAGGAAGAAGAGTGATGCGTTTGCTGACCCGATTTCAGCAAATGTGGGGGAATGTTCTTGATGAAAATAAGTCAAAAGCATTATTTCTCTTACGTATGAATATTTTTATGTATTTATTCAATGTCAAAAGGTTATTTTATTTTAAAATATACTCAAAATATTTACTACTCTTGCAATTTTCCTGCCGCAGTACTATTTTAAAGAATATTTATACTCAGAACTAGTGACCCCGCAACAGAGTCATCTAACCTGTGGCAGAGGCGAGGAGCCATTCCAGGAAGCCGCTACCGCAGCCGACACTGATCAGCGAGTCGAGGCCTCGCGACGTCACGGCTCCCTTGATAAACTCCAGATCCACCATCCTTGGTCGGATCCATAAAACTGTGTTATACTCGTCCTCGGAACTGTTTTGTGTGTCTAGAGCTGCCTGCCAGTCTCCTGTAAGATAATGTTTCCACTGAGCTCTATGTCCTAACTATAGTTACTACTCTCTTATCAAACGTTATGTGAAAAGCATGCTGTCAAGTTACCTTTAATACTTCTTCAAGACGGAGATGCAGCACATGTATTTCAACCGGAATATGAGATGATTGTTGCGCATCTTATAGTCTTGTAACTGACTAAAGCCGACGTGTTCCTAAGACAGGACTGTTAACCAATAGCCCAACAGCCAATGGCAACTAAGGGACCTACATTGTAATGTGGGTTTCAAACCACAATTTCACCTATTTTACTTACAAACTGGTCTAATTATGAGGATGGTCTTATATGAACGTAGTACTCAATAGTGTGGAGACGTTAATCTCCACTAGGGATCACTGCATCGACAAGCCATCGCTTATAACTATCCACAATTCAGGACCTCCAATTAGCTAGATAGCAGGACACGCCACCTTCCCAGCCTATCATGGCCGCCAACATTAGTTTTATTGTGTTGGTTTCATTGCTGTTGGGGGACAATTTATCGAAAACAATCAAAAATTACATTTAACACCTGGTTTAAACTTAAAAATTTGAACAATAATGGTTTTAATAACCAACTGAATTAACAATGATACAAATGCTATCTTGACTTTGAATTTTGACAGAACTCTCCCAACAGAAATGTAACTAACTGGGCTGTCGCAACAACCAAAATATACAGTGGCGACAGCATCGATCATTTCTTTAGAAACAGAGTGGTGACTCCAGATAAAACAGAGAGCTCAGTAATTGATTTACCAACATTTGTAACACACACAGAAACAGTATGATTTAAAGAAGAACATCATCTTGAACTGTCAGTCTTTCATGAGCAAAATTGATTGCCATGTTCCGTATTTTGTGTATAGTTACCATCCTGTTTAAAGGAACACTATAAGTGTAAATATATTTTAAGTGTCGTGAGGGTTTTTTTATTTACAACCATCATGCTAATCAGAGTTTAAAAAATGATCTTTCTATCAAGGGCACCTTTGGAATTAACTCACTGAATTTAAAAAAAACCAAAGTATACAGAGGTAATAAAGTGAGGGGTCATTAGCTCAGGCAGAATTATTGGTTAACTGGAGTTCTAATTAAACTGGGAGATGGTGAGTAAAATTGTTCACTACTTTATACTTAAGTTGAGGTATAGACTTCACAAAAAAAACTCTAAGCAATAACAATTTAAATGTAAATGAAATTAGTGATTATTGTTATTTAAGTAATCATTCATTAACTAAACTAAAATATATTTGTGTATTTTTTCCTGATGGTTCGTCAAAAATGCAATCCATTTTTGATTGAAAAAAAAGATTTTCTGGATCGTTAAAGCCTCCAGCATTTCTGTTAAGATGAATTTTACTTTTCTATAAAGAAGAAGTGAGTGTACATCACCAACATGGTTGCCATTTGAACTGTATTTATTTGTTTTTTAGTTAGTATTTATTAGTTTCATAAACTGTAGTATGATTTGGACCAGTCTTACAAAAAGTTCTATTGATAATAAATGGCCTGTGTTCCTTAAACCATTGATATATTTGTGGGAACTAAAAAAAACTGAAAAAACTAAGAACTAATATATGTTCTTGAATTTTTGGTTTTCATATTGCACACTAACTTAATACATCCTGTGTCCTGTTTAAAATATGTATTAGAAAGAACTATTTTGATGTGAAGCGCACTGTAATATTACAAGTACAAGATACCACAAGTACAACTTTCATTTTTAATTGAACATTTTTATACTGCATCTTGAAACAAAAAACAACCCAAAGACAATAAATATACAAATTTTGAAATAGTAACTATAGAGTATTAGGGTAAAATCACAGGAAAAACTAAATTAAATATTTTTCATTTAATTTAACTACTGTATTTATTTATTTTAATTTAACTACTGGCTAATTTATAACAGATTCTATTCAAATTTCTACAGTATGAATACAATTATATTGATTTTGGATGTTAAGTTTTTAATTAGCTTCAGAAGTATAGGTACCTACCTTGTTTAAAAAGCTCATTTACGGTTTCCCGGACGCTGGCCATTCCTGACCTACGAACCCACACAATAGAGCCATTGGCACCACCTGGCACACTGCCCCAGCTTCTGGCATAGGCTTCTTTTCTATTCTTTTCTAATTTTAGCCCCGAGTTTAGTCAGGTGTTTCCGACATTAGTTCCGCCTTGGCAATAATACTTTTCACCTTCCCAAAATATTATTTTACCCGGTTTACTCATATTTTTTACATTTTATCTCTTGACGGTATGATGTTTTCGTGATGGTTTTATTATTATTTGATTTTTCGCTACTCATCACTAAATATACAAAAAAACAAATAGTTTTTAGAACGATATATTTCGGTCTTGTTTCAAAGACCATCATCAGTCTTATTGATAAGGTTATCAAAACAAAAGAAAATGTTTTGATAACCTTATCAATAAGACTGATGATGGTCTTTGAAACAAGACCGAAATATATCGTTCTAAAAACTATTTGTTTTTTTGTATATTTAGTGATGAGTAGCGAAAAATCAAATAATTTTTACATTTTGTCATACCGTACACAGTTTTTGAGGCAAATTAATAAACAGGGTGTTTCTTAAATGTTGTGCTTGAAACCTTTAATGCATGTAATCTCTTATTAGACATTATGATCTAAGAATTCTTAAAAGATAATAAAACTGCACCTCTGCTGACAAAAAATTTAGTAATTTTTTCAATAAAAGCAAGAGGTTAGACAGTTTTTATTTCCCTTTAACTTAATCAATGTTTTTTTCATTTTTTTAATTTTACTTGTAAAATTAAAAAGAGCATAATTTTATTTTTATTTTTGCTAAAGCTTTTTTTAACTTAAGGGGTCCCCCCTAAAAAGTTCTAAGCGACAAAAACCTAGTTTCAAGAAATCAAGCGTTGAAAGTTGGATTCTGAAACTTAGGGTTTTTTCAAGGTTAGAACTTGAATCATGTATAATTTTTAATACCTTACTTACAACATCATAATGAAGCCTTATATTAAATTTTTACTTGCCATTAAACATTTTAAAACGTTTTACGTGGTTTTTTTGGGGTTATAACGTTTTAACCCAAAAAAAGTTTGAAACATTCTCTGATGGACTGCTCTTCCGCTTTGGAAGAAAACATCAGGAAATGTAGGAATGCCAACATTAACAAAAATAAAACTGGATATAAAACAATTTTATTAATGTAAAAGCACAAAAACGTAACGTTGTTACATAACGTGATACGACATTTAGCTAAAAGTTATTCAAAGATGGCGCCTAAAACGCCTTACGCGATTTTGGTCGCAGGGTGACAACGCAACGAGTGGCGGGAGTCCATCTTTCGGGGAATAGAACATTATTTCCCAGAAAGTCTGTAGAGTCCCGCGAACCACGCCACTTTGACTGACGAAATTAGGGCTGCGAACTGAAATATCTTCAAAACCAAATATACCACGGTGTAGCTCATGTCCTACAACCTTTTCCACTGAATATCGATTTTGAAATTTTGTCAGAATGTTTTACAGGGGCCCCCTTCAATTGTACAAAGCTGTTTAAAGTAATGAGCATTTATAGGTCTAGATGTACAAGAACTAATCATTTTCTTAGTATATTTTAGAATTCAATTTCAATCATAAATAAGTTTCACATTAAAAAAAACAGGTTCTTATTTAGCCCCCCTGCCTCACTCAACTCGACTTGGGGCTCTAATTATTTTGAATATTGAGCTTATTAGTGTCAAATAGTCTCAGCTTATACAGGATGTCTCATAACTATTTGGGAAAATGTATACAGCATTATTGCTTAGGTCAAGACAAACACATTTCACCATAGGAACATGGGTCTCTGGTGTCCTTCTGTTTGTCCTGTTTCCTTCTTTTTGTCTGTATTTGTTTTCTACAAAAAATTTATAACTCCTAAATGGTTTGAGATTCAGCGTTGAGATTTTTTATAAATGTTTATCTTATTGAGACCTATTTTCTCTTAAAATTATACCAAAATATCATCATCAATCATCTTTAACTGGTGGCCATTTAAAATATTTAATGCCAAATTCCACCAAAACTGATAACTTAAAAACATTTTCAAAATACACAAAAGTTACTTTATTTTATGACGTTTTCAATGATACCTTATTTGTGGAGTTTAGACAAACTAAGTTCTTTGACCAAACTTGACATATAAGGTATCATTGCCAAACTACATAAAATGGAGTAATTTTTATGTATTTTGAAAATTTTTTAAAGTTAACTGTTTTTGAGGAATTTGGCAACAAATATTTTAAATGGCCCCCACTTAAAGACGGTTGATGATATGTTGGTATAATTTTCAACGAAAATTGGTCTTAATAAATTAACAGTTGTGCAAAATCTCAACACTGTAACTCAAACTGTTTAGGAGTTAAGATTTTTTTTATAAGAAAACAGATACATATAGGCAGACGGAAAACTAGGCACCAGAGACCTATGTTCCTATGGTAATATGTTTGTCTTGACCTAAGCAATAATGTTATATACATTTGTCCAGATAATCACGGAACACCCTGTATAGTCAATAGTCATTTACTAAATGTATAGACTGTAGGTCAAATAAGAAACCAAATTTGCACAGATTTTTTTATTACAATCAAACAACAATCATATATCATTGAAACATGGCTATCTTTACAGAACAACAAATGAGGAATGTCGGTTACTGTAAGAAGGAAAGTATTTTGCATCACATTGTAAACCGTTTAAATTGTTCAAGATCAAAAATGAGCAATCTTCAATATATTCAATTAATAATAAGGCTAAACAAACATTAAAATAAATTATAAAAATAGGAGCCATTAAGTTGTAAAAATGTTAAAATTACAACTTTACAACACTTATAATTTTAAGTATACTAATTATTCAATACATATCAATCAGTCTTTTAATATAGAATCATAACAGATAAAGCTTTTTACTTTGATTAAATCAATGATGTTTGAAAGAATTCCTAATCAAAAAAAGTAGTAGCATGATTTAAAATTATTAATCTTGGATAAAAAAAGAAATCATTTTATTAAATATTTAGTTAACAAATTTAATTTAATAATATACACTAATAAAATTTTCATACTACATAATAACAAATAAAAACTCCCAAACATATTTTAAACCATTATAGTGCTTTTTCTTTATTCATTACAATTAAACCAATTATAAAAAGTATTGTACTTTTTTTATTACAGAGTTAATTTTCCTGATATGTGTACCATACATTTTCACTCACATATAAGCATTACGTTCAACATATATAATAATAACAACGTGACTAAGTAGATTGTCAAATACACTTAATAAACTAATTTTAAGTCTATTATACTATTTCAAACCATTTTTATTGAGCCAAACGTGACAAAACAAATTGCAGAATGTCTTTTGATGTTGGAAAATCTAGTGTGATGGACACTTGCTAATTGCATGGATGTTTTACTGTAGTAAACTCACGAAAGGTGGGACTGAGATTTTTTGATGGTGCTAAGCAGCAACCTATGCTATCATTACGGGAGGAGGGGGGGGGGTGGTCTATTGGTTGGTTGATCGTTTTAGTCTCATGAACTGGGGCTCCCTTCAGTATTACTTACACTGTGGAAACTATCTGCACAAATAAGTTTTAAAAACTTAAGCAAAAAATAATATTACAAACTCTATTACAAGTTAAAATTTGTTGTAATGAAAATCAAGTTTCTTTTGGAAGAAAAGTCGCTAATTAAATTAGCAAAAATTAAAAGAGCAAAAATAATGAGGCTCAAATCTCCCAAATAGAGTGCACTTTTTCGTTGACAAAAATACAGCTAAATCAGTTAAAAATCGTCAATAAATTGAGCAAAACTGTACAAAGCTAAACTAAGGAGAAGTAATATACCGAAGAAGTAAAAAACACAATCACAGATGAAAAACAAATGGCACATAAAAAGCGAACAGAGTTATTGTACATCAACAATTTAAAATAGGCCTATTTTATTTAACACAGGTAGGCAATTATGTACAGTAAGAACATGAAATTACCGTAACAACAACAGGAATGTTGCAGTTGGGAATACATTACTTGCACAAGTTGCTTAAGCCTTGCAGTTGCGCAAGTTGCTTAGACCTTGTACTTGGACCGCAGCGTGGTGATAGTCCACTCGGTGACTCCCTGCTCGGCCAGATCCTGCTGTTTGTCTCTCAGGCTCTCCTCGAGTTTCTTCATCAGTTTGCTGCAAAAATCCTTTTCCTCTCGTGTTAGGAAGTCTAGTGTGATATTGAACCTGTAAAAAATGCCAGATGGATATTTGACAGGTTTACACTTTATACAAAACACGCGTTTCAAAAGAAACACTGAACAAAATTTGACCAAAAAATTAATTAAATGCCTGAGTCTGCGTATGTGATCGTGTATTGAGCGTTAACCTCTAAAAAGCCACACAATAACACCAAACTTCGGTTTACAAGAGTAAAGAACTTGACGATTTGTGTTTTATGTCTGCGTGTTTGTAAAATATTGGACAAGAACGGCAGGCTACTCTACAACAATTAGGTGAGAGTCCCACAAAAAAAAAATAGGAAAATACCCCCGTTGCAGCAGACCTGCATACTCAGCGAATTTCAAGTGCAAAACAACATATTTCGATCAAACATAGCGAGATTTGACATGTTTTTGTAAGCTCCATAAGAATAACATGGGGAATGAGTATGCAGGTTTGCTGCTACAGGTATATTAAAACTGGGTGGTTTTAATTCAATATTTAGTAGATCTGAACTAGAAGAAGCCATTTACCAAGTTTTATCAAGATATGTTGAGAAATAAGCGAGATTAGAATTTTACTTATTTCCCATAAGGTTAACATTGGGACAACGTACTGTGTTTACCACTTTCAATATCTCGGTAACCAATGGACATAGAGCTATGATTCAAAATACTAAATTGTTTGTTTTTTTTGGGCTGAATTCAATGGTGCCAATAAAAATTCGAAAAATTTTATTTTTCTATGTGAAAATCTCAAAAAACCCATTTTTGGGGGGGTTTACCCCCCTTAACCCCCCTTCCGGTGGTCCGATCGGGCTGGTTTACGAACTCGTCCGAATAATTACTACTTTACACTTCTATGCCAAATTTCATTCCGATTGGACCATTTTTGCGCAAGTTATCGTGCTTAAAGACACATATATATATATATATATATATATAGATATATAGATATATATATAGATATATATATAGATATATATATATATATATATATCTATATATATTTATGAAAGTGAACGAATGGTGTTTTTGGCATCTGAGGACCTCAAAAAGAAAAGTTATGATGGTTTTAGGCTTAGGTCTTACCATGAGACCTACGGTAACAGCTTCTTCCCTATAGGGGAAATTCGCTAAAAGTAATTAAAGAAACCTTACCAAAAAATATCATGTCATCCAGGTAAAGATATTTTAATTTTATGCTGCTTAAAATAAACCACTGACCTCAATAAATATCATAACTACTTACATATCTGACTTCAATATTATGTGTCCGTGTGAAACTTTGCTAAAGAATTTAAAACGTAAATAAATCTTCAATTTTTATCCCAAACATCCAAAAATTCCCCTAGTCCTAAAAGCTATCAGGACGAAATATGTTTACCAATCGTGGGTAATAATTGGGTTTAACACTGCAAAAGATGTAAACAGCCTTAAAATTATTTGCAGAAGTAAACAGCAGTAACTGTGCGAGAGACGATCATATGTGTTTACCGGTCATGAGTAAACAAAACATATCAAAAAAGCTAGTAAAAAGTAAGAATATCTTAGCAAAAGAAGTTAACGGCCTTAACCCTTTAAAACCCAAATTATGATGCACCGAGAAAAAAAATTATTTTTTCCTATTTTTCTTTTACTTAGGGTTTAAATAACACATTAAAACTGTTTTTTCAAATTTTCCCTCACAGGTTAAAAAAAAATTTTTTTGTTGCTTAAAAGCAACTACGGGAACTTGTGGTTACATCGGGCTAGACCCTAATGCCAATGTCCCCTATGTCCCCCACTTCGGACACGTTGTCATCAGGTATTAATAAAAACCGTTCTATTTCCTTTTTGTCCAAATATTCTTGGTCCATTGTGAAGTTTAAATCATGTCCTATACAAAATGGCCAAAAAACATATAATTAACACAAAATACTAGCTGTAAATGAATATTAACATGTGGTTATATGGCGAAACTGAATTAAACTAGTGAAATTTAATGTCACATCTGCCCATAGTTGCTTTTTGGCAACACGGCGATTTTCTCATATAAATTATGGGAATACTTGCTTAAATTACTAAAACTTATTAGAAACATAAACTAGAATAACTGAGGATTGATAAGATATTTTTTCCCACAATACGAAATGTCTAGAACTATAGTAAAAGATCACTTGAAAAAGCACAACTCACCACTAACCTCCAAACCATGTGGTCGCTCTGAAGAAAATTCTCTAATGCAAAAACAACTGGACTAAGCTCCCATCTAGTGGCCGTTTTCTAAACTAAAGGGTGTTGACAAAAGGCAACTGTGGGCTTATTATTTTGTTATTATTTGTTTGTAAAATTATTTTGTTTGAACCTCAAGTTCAAACAAAATAATTTTAGAGAAAAATCGACAGAAACATGGCGTTGCCAAAAGGCAACACTGGGCGCTAAAGGGTTAAAATACGATTGCACATACAGTACCTACCAAGTGCGGATAAACAGGGGAAATAATTTTGTGTATTTACTGAAGTTATTTAATAATTATCATTATTTTAGTGATAATTTGCTCAATACGAAATATTCGCTAGTCTGGCGTATCAAGGAAAAAATAATAAAAACCTAGTAAAAACCATAAAACTCCTCACTAGTCCGGTCATTTCTAAGGCGCTGTTTGGATTAAATAACTCAACCAATGGAAAGATTAAAGGACAACAACAAATATCTTAAGTTAATTCATTCAAAAGATGCAGAAGCTTATTCTTACATTTTCAGTCTTGAAGGGAAAAAGAGAAGAATGAAAATACTTTTAATATACTTATAATTTTTAATAGGTTTTTTATTTGAAATGGCGACCTATAGTCCAGGAAATGAATGCTCAAAAAAGGAATAGAGGGAAATGCAGGAACACAGTTTTTGACTTTGTAACTTTGTTTGGACTAGTTAGGAGAAGAACATATCCGAAGTCCACATCCGTAGCCATTGAGCGGAAGAAAGGAGGGGGATCTGAAGGTACCATTTTTTAGGTTTTTCTAAATAACTTGAAAAATATAAACTTTTAATATTCCCTTTTAAATTGGGAAATTAAATTTCCTGTAAGGAAGTGTATAATATGTTTATTTTAGTCCAACCATTACAATATAATCACTAATTTTATTAATATCTTAAAAAATATTCCTTCCATAAGAAATACTTATTAATTTGAGTATAAAATAAATACTCACTAGGGCAACGCCTTTTCACCTAAAGGAAAGTAAACGAAATCTTGACAAAATTTTCCAGTAATTGACCAAAGTAATGGTTCAAAGTTGTCAAATTAATAAAAAATTCATTTAGAATTCATGAATTTTGTTTATTTCCTTTAAGGTGAAAAGGTGTTGCCCAATTGGGCATTTATTTTATAAATTCAATAAGTATTTCTCATGGAAGGAATATTTTTAAGAAATTAATAAAATTAGTGTTTAGCTAGTATATGGTTGAACAAAAATATAAATATTATATATTTTTTACAGACCATTTAATTTTTCAATCTGATATGGAAGATTATATGTTGAAAATTTTCAAGTTATTTAGGAAAACCCTAAAAACTTCAGACGCCCTCCTACCCCATTCTATGGCTACGGAGGGGGACTTTTGACATGTTAACCTCCTAACTACTCCAATCAAAGTTACAAAGACAAAAATTTTGTTAAAAAACTTGCCCCCTATAACTTTTTGTTGCTTGGACTTCCTCCCTAATAGGCATTTTAAGCTGAGAGTAAATGAGAGATTTGGAATGTTATAACTTTAGTCATTAAAATACTTGAATATTTATTTTCAATGATGTTTTTTATTTTATAACTATTTATTTGTGTTTTCACAAACTAAGACTTTAGTACACTTATTATCTTTAAATTGCATTTTACAAACTAAAAGACATATCCTAAAAATGATTTCCTTACCTCTTTGTCTTGGTTAACATTTCCAGGACCTGAGTGACAAAAATGATTTCATTCACAGTTGGAGAAAAACACAGGAGAGCTTCTACAATCCTCCCCAAAACCCCAGTTGGAATTTCAGTTTTAAAGATGTTTCCCAGCTCTTCACTTCCAGTTTTCATGAGCAGTTTATATCTTTCCTCATTTGTACGAAGTACACTGAACTTCCTGACATATCGATATCCTGTCAGTGACTCATCATCATATTTTATTTCGTTTAATACATTTTCAATCTGTAAAAGATACACAATTTGTTATTTTCAAGTTTAAATAAATAAAATCAATCTAATTCTTTGAGTGAATGCAATGACTTGCTATCAGGTCACAGGCAATATATTTCACATGATGGTGTTCATTCCAACAAATCAATCATTATCGGGACAACAAGGAGAGCAAATTTAACGAGACATAGATTCCCAAGACTATACATTAGAGATTTACAAAGAAATTACAAACAAATCATGTTAATTTAGTGGTACACCTCTGATAAACTTTGAACATTCAGATTCTTATTTAAACTGTATTAGCAAAACAAAAAACCAGGCTGTTAAATTTCTAGCTTTCCTAAAAACACAACTTCAGGAAATATTTCCAACCATTTAAAACAAAAGATAAATTATACCAAATGTAACATTTCTGTTTTGTTTATTTTCTTATCTATACTTGATACTTAACATTAGTAAATTTTTAATGAAAATATTAAAATTTATAAATACAAATAGGCTAAATGTAGAGTATTAGATTGTAAAGTCCCTGAAGTGTTCATAGGGCCAAGCCAAGAGAATTGCTTGTCTGGCAATACACAATGAAGTTGTCTATTCGACCAATTGCCATACTTACCTCCTGATAGTATTATGTAGCTGTCCTACTGCATGATATCAAACTGACTGTCGGTAAATCCATTTGATTACACAAAACCATTTTGATTCAATCTTTTAATTGGTTAAAATACACACTTTTACAGATAAATACAGTGTACATAAAAAGTAATATTTCAACTAATATATTATTTTGGCTTGTTGCTTGAAAACAACAAATAAAATTATGTTCTGATAAGTTCACTAAATAAAGTGGAGTCCCACTAATCTGAAACTCGGTAATCTGGAATTCCATGTACTAATCCAAAATGCAATTGAAACGAGTATTTTTCACCAATCCTGGATAAAAATAGGGCGAAACTTTGCTAAAGACATAAGTGGCTTCAAATTTGAATGTCGCAGGATCAACTTTGTAAAATAAGCAAATATACATTTGATTAGATCACGCGTATTTACCTTTCGTAGGTATTTGGTGCGGCAGTGGCGGAATTAGGTTTACAAAGACATTTGCAAGTCTTTAACAATCAGGAAGAATTTAAGAAGTAACTCTGCGAATAACTTTGTCAAGTAAATGAAAGGGCATAAAATTTAATCTTGCGTGTTTGGTAATAGCGGGTAAACAGCAGGAATTAAACACTGTATTATGTAATTATTTTTAATTCAGTAATAATTCTGTTTAATCCGAAATATTCGCTAATCCGGAGCCCCAATTGTCCCAACTGTTTCAGATTATCGGGACTCCACTGTATGAAGTTCATAATTAAACTTGTCAATAATTTCTTCCATTAAGAGCTATTGTTAACATACTAGTAATACTGTGTTTGTAAGAAATTCCACATCCAGTGTAAACTAAAAACGATGACTTTGAGTCGAGGTCCATCAGTCTGCTCAGTTATGTTTAAACTCAGTGTCTGAATAAAACTCAAGATCCCTAGTAAATGGGAATCGTTTTCATGGTTTTCCAGAACATCAAGTGAGAAATCTGCAGCTTTAAGTACATTTTTGAGTTTTGAGTAACTGGACAAGAGAATTTGATCTACAAATAACAATTTTTACCACAAACGTCCAAATCCTAGAGGTGGGTAGTTGCTGCTCAAAAAATTTGATACATATTCATACAGCCCACCAAACACTTCTTAAAAAATATATATAGGCTTATTGCAAGTCCTCCTATTATCATGTTACCAACAAGATGCCTTTTACACAAAGGTTAGCCTATTTAAACATCTCCCCACTTCCACCCCTCCTTCAAAGGAGCTCTCATCAATACGGTAATGCAAACTTATGCAAACATTAATGATCCCGGACATTTAAACACAATGGCTCACCTCCATGTTTTGAAGCGGGGATAAATCAGTTTTTTTATCGACAAAACTGTTCCAAATGCAACCCTTTGAATTGCTATCGGGTCCGAGCCGCTCAGTCTTGTCGAGCGGTTTTAAATGTGAAGCCTTTACAATATCTCTGAAACAATAAATAAATAATTGAATATTATTGTGGGCCAATAATAAATGAATTTCACTGTAAAATAAGGCAAGCGCTTTACCTCAGAGCTACCGCCTCTGTCAAATTGACTTTGTAATAGCCACAATAAAATAGCAGGTCATATTTTTTACCAAAAACAGGACTCTCATCATTTTTAGTTAGAAATAATTTATTCAATTTTAATTACCTTTTGGTATCCTGAAGGTGTCAATTGTAGATACAAGCAACGATACGCGTTTTGCAATATTTACAGATCATCATCAGTCGCGTCCGACACAGGTTAAAACAGCTCACATGAGTGTTTGTCAGAGTTTAAATAAAACAATTGTAAACACAATACATAGTTTACAAAACACATTTTTAAGGGGGACACGGACATCTAATAACAAATCAAGGACATCACGGGTTTGATGTCCGTGTCCCCCGTAAAAATGTGTTTTGTAAACTATATATTGTGCTTACGATTGTTTTATTTAAACTCTGACAAACACTCATGTGAGCTGTTTTAACATGTATCGGACGCGACTGATGATGTACTGTAAATAGTACGAAACGCATATCGCCTCTTGTATCTACAATTGACACCTTCAGGCTACCAAAAGGTAATTAAAATTGAATATTCAAATAGGTGTCGTGGCTTCAACCAGAAAAAAAGAAATAATTTATTTTATGAATGGTACTTACACCATATCACTTTTCAAGATGTTGTTATCTAAACTAATAGTTTTGAGACTATAAAAAATGTAGCGCTACCTTGGATAACCAAGGCTCAGGAGTACACTGTACAAACTCAAACTGGTCTAATTAGTATTTAACTAAACATGGAATTTTTATGTGGTTTGTGTGCCTTCTTGGTGTCAACTGAATAAATATACAAGTTTATTTCTTGAAATGAATTTATTATGTGTTTGATATAGGCAAATATGCTTGTTTATGGCCTGTGTTTTTTCAGAATGTATTCTGTTAAAAAAAAATTGGAATAACTCTGTCAATTGTTGTTCGATCTCAATAACCTTTGTATGGTCTTTTAGAAAATACAATTGCGCAACTTTTTTGTCTTTTTT
Organism: Flexamia atlantica; assembly: GCA_035578135.1. Classification (NCBI taxonomy): domain Eukaryota; kingdom Metazoa; phylum Arthropoda; class Insecta; order Hemiptera; family Cicadellidae; genus Flexamia; species Flexamia atlantica. The sequence continues at coordinate 30,478,056 of JAQJVK010000008.1, read as the reverse complement.
AAAGTTTTTGTAAAATTTATGGTTTTTAAGATATTATGTTTTAAAATATTAATATGGCTGCCATTTTTAAATGGTACAAAGTTTAAACTTGATACAAACCAAAATAGGTCCTGTTATTCGACATGTACACGCACCAAATTTGAAGCTGATATCTCCAAAAGTTCCAAAGTTATGCAAAATCATATGTTAAAAACACCTACATACCGACAGATGGATAACCGAGCATTTCAGGACCTATGTTTACAGGAAATCTGTTCTTAAATTTGATGTAAATAACAATATCCGGAAGTCCTTAAGGGTGTTTAGTAAACACCCTGCATAAGTGTTTAACAAGACACAAAGATAATTCTGTTCTTGTGCCACTCATTGTAACATTGTCCTTCTTTGGAGCTATTGATCATTTAAATTGGCTGGGTTTAAAGCGATTTACAAGACTAAAACTTTACCTAAATTTCAGAAATAATAATAATAATTTGTAAAGAACGGGGTATCACAACTCAAAAACTCATCCGATTTTAATAATCAATAGCTAGAAATAAAAGATAATGATATACTGTGTAATTTAAGACCAGAATGAACCATGAGTGTGATTTAAAATTTGAGATGCAAGTCTTCAGCTAAAAAGAAATTTCAGAACAAATAATTTTTAAGCTGTTTGGAGAGTCATAAATCCGATAATCAATAGCTCCAAAGAAGGCCAATGATCAAACGAGTGATTTAATACCAGAATTATCTTTGTGTCCTATTAAGAACTTGATATAGGTGTAAATCTTCAATTAATATAAAATATGAATAAAATTCAACTTTATGTTAAATAGAAATACATAACTCTTCTCCAACTCGACCGATTTTAATGATCAATAACTCAAATTAAAGCCAGTATGATACTGAATATGTTAAGACGAAAATGAACTGTATGCCTCAATTAGAACAGAAGATATAAGGAAAATAATAAAAAATAAATTTAATGTAAGATACGTATTATAGTTGACTAAAACTCAATTAATTGTACAAGTAACTTTATTCACTTTACATTGTATAATATAACAAAAAACTAGAATCAAAAACAACAACAAAAACATTGAACTAAATGACATATGATGGAATAAATCAATCAGCTGATACTTTCACATACAGCCCAATATAGAATATACAACAAACTCCTACACACCTATTTAAACATGTCCATTTCTTAGTTGATCGACATGCCTCTTGGTTGTAGATCCATCTTCCCTCTGCACTACATACATAACCCTTCCAAGTCTATTTTTGACAACTCCTCTATCCCATTTCTTTCCTCTGTCATTATACACTCGAAAAGTCACGGGATCTCCAGGATGGAACGATCGCACCTTCTTCAATTCGTCCTTCTTTACCACATTCTTGTCCATGTCTGATGGGAGAATCAGATCTAGCCTGGTTTTGATGTTTCTTCCCAACATCAACTCTGCTGGTGGTTTGCCAGTAGTGCTATTGGGAGCCCGCCGATTAGCAATCAAGAAGCGGCTCAGTTTCACGCTCAAGGTGCCCTTTTCATCCATCATTTTCAGTAAAGCTCTTTTAAGTGTCTGCACATACCGTTCTGCTTGCCCATTCGATGATGGGTGGTATGGGGCGATGGTCCTGTGATTCATTCCATTTTCTTTTAAGAAATTCTTAAACTCGTTGGAAGTAAAAGCCGTTCCATTGTCAGACACCAACGTTGCTGGTAATCCAAAACGAGAAAATGTTTCTCTTAACTTTTCAATAGTTACTTGAGATGTAACATTTCTCACTGGGAACACTTCTAACCACTTGGTATATGCATCAACTATCAGTAAAAAGTGTTGTCCCTTAAAAGGTCCTGCGTGGTCAATATGTACTCGCTGAAACGGTTCGTGTGGCTCCTCCCATGGGTGACTGATTGTTTTTGGTGGTTCTCGCTGAAACTGCAAACAAGACTGACAGCTCCTCACAATGTTTTCAATATCAGAATCAATCTGAGGCCACCACACATAACCTCTTGCTAATGCCTTCATTTTTGACATTCCAACGTGTGCTGAATGCAACTCTTCAAGGACCCTTTTTCTAAGAGATCTAGGAATAATCACTCTAGTTCCTCTGAACAAACATTTCTGTTCTGTAGATAGTTCTTGTGACTGGTGACCGTATTTTGTTTCACTGAAGAGGGAAGATGGATCTACAACCAAGAGGCATGTCGATCAACTAAGAAATGGACATGTTTAAATAGGTGTGGAGGAGTTTGTTGTATATTCTATATTGGGCTGTATGTGAAAGTATCAGCTGATTTTCCTTTCAAAAGCTCGTCTAATACCAAACTTAGTTCCTCATCTGCTTCAGTTTCTCTTTGTATTTCCATAAAACTCACTGGAAGTTGTGAGATTTGGTCTAAATGGTACAGGGTAGTTTCATCTTGAAAGTTGTCCTTAACTGTGTTTTTCTGGGGCAACCGTGACAAAGCGTCGGCGTTTCCATGTCGATTTGTGGGTTTGTACTCAATCTCATAATCAAAACCTTGCATGAACAATGCATATCGGAGCAACCGATGGTCACTTAAGGTAGGCAACTCTTTACTTGGACTAAAGATCATCACTAAGGGTTTATGGTCCGTGATTAAAGTAAATCTTCTTCCATAACAGTATCTGAAGAACTTGTGAAGCGCCCAATATATCGCCGTCGCCTCCTTGTCGATTTGACTGTAATTTTTCTCTGCTGCACTCAAACATCTAGAGACAAAACATATAGGTCGTTCTGTACCATCTGGCAGCTTGTGGCTTAGGACAGCTCCAAGGCCCATGGGGCTCGCATCTGTTGCTAGAATCAACGGTAAATCAGGGTCATATGCAATTAGTACCTGTTCACTGATAACCTCCTGTTTGATGTGATTAAAAGATGATTCTGCCTTTTCAGTCCATATGAATTTTGAACCCTTTTCCAACAGCTTGTACAATGGACTCAAAATCATTGCCAAATTCTTGATAAACTTCCCATAGTAATTTACGAGTCCCAACCAACTTCTGAGTTCTGCTACATTTTGAGGGCGAGGGACATCTCGTACAGCTGCTAACTTATCAGCGCACTTTGAAATACCTTCTCTTGATATCACATGTCCCAGATACTCAACCTTATTTTCAAAGAACTTGCATTTCTTCAAGTTCACCCGTAAGTTGTTTTCCAACAATCTTTGTAGCACCTTTCTTAGTCTTAAGTTATGTTCTTCTAGATTTCTACCCTCTACAATTATATCATCATAAAATGCATGAACTCCTTCCAAACCCGCTATTATCTTCGCGATTTTCTCTTGCCATATTGCTGGTGCCAATTTCACTCCGAACATTAATCTATTTACACGATAAACTCCCTTCGTTGTTGAAATCGCCTGTATCATTGAACTTTCATCGTCCATTTCCACATTCAAATATGCTTGTTTAATATCTAATGTGGTAAAAAACTTGCCCTTTCCTATTGAAGCAAAGATGTCGTCAGTTCTTGGAATGGGAAAAGCACAATTCTCTACTACACGATTTACAGTAACTTTGTAGTCTGCGCAAAGTCGAACAGATCCATCTGGTTTCATAATAGGCACCACTGGTGTTCCCCATTCTGCGTACGATACCTTGGTTATAATTCCTTCACTTTCCAGTCTGTCAATTTCATCCTCTACCTTATCTTTCAAAGAGTATGGTAACGGTCGAGGTGGTTTAAATACTGGTTTCGCTTCCGGTTTCAATTGAATATGCCCTTTGTATCCAGGAATCTTTCCGATGTCATCCCTAAATAGCCCTTGAAAATCCTGTTTTATTTGAGTGATTAATTTTTCTCTCATTTTCTCATCAATGGGCTCAATTTTATTGACACTAACATTTGTTTTCAACAAAACCATCCACTCTCGACCAAAGATGGGTAGCAATCGACCTGGTAGGACATATACATTGCCTCGAGCCTCGGCATTGTCCACCTTGATGTTGACAGAGGCATATCCCAAAGGTTTTATTGTTTCCCCAGTATATGTCTTGAGTTTTAGCTCAGTTTTCTCCATCTTCTTATTAGGAAAATTCTTTCAAAATTCGTCTACTGATATTGTCGATACAGTAGAGCCGGTATCATACTCAAATGTTATACATTTATCTTCAATTTTACAGGTTATCATCATTCGTTTTGGTTTTGGACACACTTCTGGTAAATTTGCACTACTACTTGTCAGTTGTCCTATAGAGACTTCAAGTTCATCTGATGTATAATCTTTAGTATCTCCTTGGTTTCTATCAGTCGTCAAATGTTTAGTTTGTCCTCTGTTCAGCTGACCTCGACACACCCTAGCAATGTGACCTACTTTTTGACATTTAAAACATGTAGCAGTTTTACATGGACAATCATATTTTCTATGTTTTGTAGATCCACAACTGAAACATTTAAAGACACGTTCTTCATTGATCTTTGGACTTTTATCTCTCATTATACTGACACTTTCTTTCCCTTGAATTATGTCGGCTTCTACGGAGGCTCTTTTCATCGCTGACGCCAAGTCTACACATTCAGTTAAATTCATAGTTTTGTGGTTTTTCAAAAGTTCCCTCAAAATAGTCTTATCGCGTAACCCAGCTATAAACTGCTGCTGAATATGTGTGTCTTGAGTCGAGGCACTGCATCGATTACAGCTGAAGCAACAGTATTTTGCCATTCTCTTAAGATCACATAAGTATTCTTTTATCGTTTCACCTTCACGTTGCTTCCTACAAGTAAAATTGTACTGTTCTATTATAATACTTGGTCTTGGATTCAGAATCATCTCTACACATTTTATCAATTCCTCATATCCTCTAGAACTTGGTTTCTCAGGACTCAGGTGGTCGCATAACTGTTGATATGTGCTAACACCCATTGTTTGAATTAATATCTGAGACTTTTTAACAGTATTCGTCTCTATGTTCATGATTGCGAAGTAATTCTCCAGCCGCCCAACAAAATAATCCCAAGTCTCACACCCCTCTTGAAATTCTTTGAATGCTACATTGCACCAACTACCGGTACATCTTATCTGTTCCTGCATTCTAACGTTCCGACCTTCCACTGCTGCATTATCTATTTCATCTGTTTGTCTTCTACCTCTCCTTCTTTTTTCCATCGTTCGCCAGTTATTATAGTTGACTAAAACTCAATTAATTGTACAAGTAACTTTATTCACTTTACATTGTATAATATAACAAAAAACTAGAATCAAAAACAACAACAAAAACATTGAACTAAATGACATATGATGGAATAAATCAATCAGCTGATACTTTCACATACAGCCCAATATAGAATATACAACAATACGTCCATAAGAAATGTACGGGGATGAATTTAAATTTGAGTTTTATCTTTAAAACAAAGATTTTCAAAAACAGATTTTGCGGCATTGTAATCAGTGTAAAATATACAAATAAGTCACATTACTACCTTTACATTAGAAAAAAAACTTTCATCCCATTCGGCAGATCCAAGATGGCGGCCAAACATTTACAACCAATCAATATAATAAAGTATTTAGACTATCACCCAAAAATTATCGACAGTGGTCCACGATATTATATTGATAAATGCAGGTAAAAAGATGAAAAGGAAAAGCTTTTATCAAAATGTAGCCTACCACATTACAAAAAAACACCATTTGAAACGTTACTTTATAGGTGTAAAATCACTTTATTTTTTGGGGACTCTTTGATTATAGTGCTTAAAAGCTCTTATCAAATTTTCATGAATGTACATCAGTCGCCGATCTAAAAGCCCAATTTTACTATAGGTACTATTTATGTATTAAGCGTGTACAGTGGGTCCTAGTTGCTTGAGCGAAACAGTTACTGCACAATGTGTAGCGGAGCCACATTAATTTTTGTGAAAGCAATAAAGAAAATTTCCACGTTCAAAATACTTATAAAACTTTTCCTACAACTGCAGTTTTGCATTGGCAAACGATGAATACAATTACAGTTACTCACTTACATTAAAGGAAAAAGCGCCAGAAATTACAAACACGTCGGGCTCAGTTGAATAAAAATAGAAGCGGAAGCTTGAGAGTAACAAAGCAATCAGCTAATAGCTCCTCAGTAAACAGCTGTTTTACGACTAGTTTTCATTGTGTAAATAGACACTATGCACGGTTGGAGGAAGTTTTTTATGGCTAACAGGGTCTAGAAAGCTTTGAGTATACATTATAAAAAATCTGATAAATCTGATCTCATTTCCTAAAACTCAACCCCCTCCTTCAGTCTTTGATGTCACAACAGGACCCCCTCTCCCAATAAAACCTAGCTAGGCCTATATCCTTAATAGCTCAACTTTTCCATTTGTACCAAAGAGCAGACCAAACTTTTTTCAATATGTAACAGGTCACTTATCGAAAGACCAACAAGATTCTTCCTTATAGATATTGCTGAATTTACAGCTCCTGCGCCCCAAGCCCAGAAAGCCTAGATTTCTGTGCAGCCCGCTGATGGCCTCCCCAAATGTGGTGACCTTCTCTTTCTGGAACCTAATCATCCCCTAAAATTCACTTGCTATCTCTTATTATCAGCCCCCATATCGATACGCAACCCTAAGCCCAGACTTGATGGGTTTGGTGGTAAATCCGGCACTGCTGGAAGCACTATGGCTACTCGAGTTTCGACTTGATTTTCCCCAAGAAAGTACATACACAGTAAACTTGGGCTATATAAAAAGAGTTTTTTTTGTTTGTATATCATGGTTATATTTTATTATGTTATTCCAAATGATTCTATAGTTTTGGCACCAGTAATCAACTTGTGTTGGGTTTCTATAATGAGATGTATTTTTAAGGATACAATCTATATCTATCTATAATAAATAGCCTACAGTATAAAGGAGAAGGGGTTCTCTAAAGGACAGCAATTCTCCAAAATTATAAGACCTACAGAGCTGAAATTTGGCTTATATGCTCTCCTTGGGTACTAGATGCGTACTAAAAAATGGTAAACAAAAATTCCTTCAGGGTTACGCCCTACGGGACTTCAATGTTTCAACGTTTATCTATATAGGGAAGCTTATAAAGTTGTCATGGAAAACTTAAGAAGTATGAGAAATTAATTTCAAGGAAGTTTTCCTGTTTTTCCATAGGTGCAACCGTTTTGATCAGCAAGTAGCATATATATAAAATACATTTTTCATGCACATGGGATCAACAGAAGGATATATTTCTCACCGAAACTCTTCATACGTAGCCACTTTTTGATTCACAGCTCTTAGTTTGGCATCATTCTCCCTCCAATACTTTTCATCTTCTTTAATACTTTCTTTTAATTCTTTCTCAAGCTCTTTAAAATCCAGAACATCTGTGACCTTGGACATTAAAATACCTAAAAAAAGTTTGATTTTGTTCACAGAGTAACAATACCCCCGTTGCAGCAGACCTGCATTCTCAGCGAATTTCAAATACAAAACAACATTTTTCAATCCAACATAGCGAGATTTGACATGTTTTGGTAATCTCCATAAGAATAACATGGGAAATGAGTATGCAGGTTTGCTGCTACAGGTATATTAAAACAGGGTGGTTTTAATTCAATATTTAGTAGATCTGAACTAGAAGAAGCTATTTACCAAGTTTTATCAGGATATGTTGAGAAATAAGCTAGATATAGAAATTTACTTATTTCCCATAAGGTTAACATTGGGACAACGTACTGTGTTTACCACTTTCAATATCTCAGTAACCAATGAACATAAAGCAGTGATTCAAAATACTAAATTGTTTGTTTTTTTGAGCCGAATTCAATGGTGCCAACAAAAATTCGATAAATTTTATTTTTCTATGTAAAAAACTCAAAACACTCATTTTTGGGGGGGTTTATCCCATCGAAGTAAATAAACAACTGGAACACTGGGTAGATAGGAATTGACGGATGAAAAACGCGCCGTTTCGGCAGCCTTCCCCCACCACCATGATGAACCCAACGCAGATGAGTCAGTTACTCAAGCCGTGCACGTGGTTGTTAATACGCTCCTGGCCGTCTATACAATAGGGTAAGTGCAATTATACTTAAAGATTCGGAATCTGCATTAAATGCAGAATCTGACCGTGTAAACATAATATTATTTCAAGTGTAATTCAAATTTTAACAACTGAAAATAACTAAAAATTATTACATCTTGACATTAAAAAGTTACTAAGCTAGGATTTTTTTTATTTTTTGGTCAGAAGCAAACTTCAAGCTTGAAAATTGTAGCTAATGAGATGATCTTCAGCATATAACCAAGCAATTTCAAATAAAATTCGTTAGTCGTGTGTGATGGAGTGATTAATAGCGCGATGAGGTTCTTTATAAGTCGCGCCACGGGCCGTCCTCCCTGGTTTCATTGTTCTTTTCGTTTACGGTACTTCTTGAAACTTTCTGAGTACAATCAGTACTTATATTAAAGAATTTTTATTACAGGTTACACTACAGGTTAAATACTGTATTATCACCTTCTTTGAAAACTATTTACATCCATGGTACTGTAAATTAAAATATAACATGTAGACTACATATACGGGGACTAGTAGTCCCCATTTGTTAACAAGGAATCGTTTACTATCTACTTTGTTTGGTATTTAATAGAAATAGCAAATACAAATTTTCAGAGCAAGTAATTTAAAAGGTCATAAATACTAAACCTAGGAAGTATTTAAAGTTAAGGCAATAGCAAACAATTTAATAATAAATTTACAGATCTAATTGTCTTTGCTTGCGTTAAAAGAAGTATCTATGTACAATAAGGAAAACAGCGACTAAACCATTCAGCAGTCCACGACCATAGCAATAGAGCTGACAAGATAAAGCAACAGGAACATCGAAGTGTATAAAAAACAGGTTGTTTATACTCTTCGATGGCCAGGAACGATAACAAAATTGTCAGATAAGCTGATAAGGAAGGATGAAATGACACGATTCATTGTCCCGATATTCCAGGCATTCCCGGTGAATTCTTCATTGAAATTTCTATTGCAACATTACGACTAATAAAGCCTACGGTACCACAGGGGTAGATATTAGTGGCCAAATTATTTAAGGTGGGTTACATTTTTTACAAATTTATCTTAGTAAATAAACAAATAAAGAATTATTTATGGGAATTTATATTTCATATTATATTTATTTGTTAACGAAAAAGCTTTTTATATTACTTAATTAATTAAAGATAAGAAAATCCATGTTTTTCATACTTAGATAACCACGTGCCATCTTAGAGTTGGCCATCTGAAATAAGCGCCCTCTTCGAACCGCTGCTCTGCACGTCATTGAAGTGCCTTTTTAATTGGACTTTGGCAATAATTTTTTTTAAATATAGGAATGAGTATACAATAAATAATTAAAAAAAATAATTAATGATGTAATGTTTTGTTTCCATGTAATTAATAATGTATTAGGCCTACATGGAGTATTTCATTCAACGGAGCTGAGACCCAGTTCCAATTAGTTTCTTAAACGGCAGCCCGGTGCTGCGGTATTTACATTTATCTTCTATATATAAATAAAATGTATGATTACATTTATAGAATGATTTTATTCTTTACCTTATATCAACTATTAAAAATGTAAACATTACATTGAGCTTTACAATGATCGAGTAGCAAAAACATTTTAAAGAATTGCTGGACTGAGGAGGTTGGTGCGACATAAAATCAACCTCGTCGCGCTATTAATCACTCTACTGCAAAATATCTGCACACTTTATTGTAAATTGCTTGATTACATGTTGAATATCATATCTTTAACTACAACTTTGACGCTTAAAGTTTACTTCTAGCGCAAAAATTAAAAAAAACCACGCATACTAACTTTTTCTTGTCACAATGTGATAATTCTTAACTCTTTTTAACTGCGAAAATTCTCATTACAATTAAAAGTAAAATGTATTTATACTATTGCATTCTGCATTTAATGCAGATTCCGAATATATAAATATCATTGTACTTAAACTGTGTTATTGAAGGCTAGGAGCGAGTTAACAGCTTCGCGCAACATTCGATGTATTGGCTCATTCCGCTGGTTCCATCATGGTGGTGGGGGAAGGCTGCCACAACGGCGCGCTTTCGTGAACCCATACTTAGCGTTCTAGTTGTTTATTTACTTCGATGGTTTATCCCCCTTTACCCCCCCTTCCGGTAGTCCGATTGGGCTGGTTTCCGAACTTGTCCAATTGATTACCACTTTACATGTCTGTACCAAATTTCATAAAGATCTGACCATTTTTACGGCTATTATCGTGCTTACAGACACATAGATATATAGATATATATAATATGTATATAAAAATTCAAACGAATAGTGTTTTTTGCTTCTGGTGGCCCCAAAACGAAAAGTTATCATAGTCTCGGGCTTAGGTCTTACCATGAGACCTACGGTAATAGCTTCTTCCCTATAGGGGAAATTCGCTAACCATAGGGGAAATTCGCTAATTCCCTATAGGGGAAATTCGCTAAAATGAGCCTGCTTTTTCCATTAGTTGTTTTAGACACAAAGGTATTTGAAAGATCATCATTTAACTTAATTGACTATTTAGGAGTGAGGTTGGACGATAGTCTGAGGTTGTCTAAGCACATTGAAAGTTTTATTTGATTCTAACTGCAATGATTGCATTCTAAGAAATCTTGGAATGTAAAAAAAATAGCATTATAGGCCTATTATTATTATACCTACAACAGTTTGTATGAGGGCCCCTGCAATTATTATTATTATTAGAGATTGTCTTCAGGAAATCCAGCCATTCTCTGAATAGTCCATATTATTTCTTCTACACCGATTAGTTCAAGCTAGCTACTTACTTAGGTTTGATTGAAAGCTATATCATATATTCTATGGTGCATTGGGACAGATCTAGTAAAGGAATTATTGAAACATATTTTTGTTATTCAAAAGAGAGCTAAGTTATACAAAATTTGTAAGTTTAGGCCTAGAGACTGAGTTTCTGAAAAATTTAAAGAATTGCAGATTTTAACTAAGTTAACTGTCCGGCACAACTTCCGCAGAAGGGTTACACCATTTGCTTTTAGTTAAGTCACTATCGTTTTCTTACATATTTTAATGCTCTGCTCTAACAACCTTGGAGACCATAAAAGTGCTAAAATTATGTGTCAGAAATTTAATTTATACTGATTCAAAGTGTAGACAAAATCACTGTACTGTTACCAATATCTTAGAACATAGAAACTTCATTTAAAAATACACAGATCCAAACCTGTAAAAAACAATTATAAAATAAGTTTACAGTTAGTTAAATTTGAATTAGGCTATTCTTGTTTTAATAAAATCATTATTGAATAAAAACCAGAATTAACTCAACTACGACCATCTAAGTTATGTTATAACTAAAATATCAACCACCCATTTTCATCTCAACATATAGCTGACTATGTGGTTTGTGATATAATTGATGTTTAACACCCTTTAAAATGGTTAAGTAAGGTTTTAGGCAAATTTATTTTGTAATTTGGTAATGATAATCACTCAATAGTTCCCCTACAGACAATACAGGTTCCCACTGATTTCCCCTATTAGGTGTAACCCTTCTGTAATCTTCGTACTGCCTAAGCCTGTTTTTTGAGAATTCTGTATGTTAAAGAACAAAAAGTTGATTTGGATAATTTAATCATCATTGTAATACAAGAAACCATAGCTTAAATCCATCTGCTCATTTCAGTTAAAGACTTTCTGAATCAAATCATGTTGAATGCTGGTGGAGAACGTTTCTCACGACTTCCTTCAAAAATTAAAGAAATGGTAAATATATCATAGACAGATGCTACTACGATCTGCCTCCCCCCCCCCCCCACTTCCTTATCATTTTTGCATTCTCTTCTTCAGTACCATCACCTACCCTTTAACCTGATTGACAGCATCTGAGACTGTTTCAAGCTAGATTTAGCAAGCATGATGTTATAAGATAATCAAGATAGATAAGATGATGGGCCTCATACCATGTTTTCGTCTACGAGGCGGCGGACAAGGGAGTTAAGCCTAACGGGTAGCAAGACAATTGATTCAACCTATTGTAGGCTATTAAAGTTCTGGTTAAACAGCTTTCCTTTCCTTTTCTAGCCTAGTAATAAAGCTACTATTCAACAAATTATCCCATTCATAGACTGTTTAAAATATGCAGTCAATGCACCATACCAGTGTTATCTGGCAGTAAGTTACAAAAAATTATGTTTTAGGCATGAGTCTTGTCTTGCTGAAGAACTATCTAGGCCTACATAGATAAAAGTATTTCATTACAATGTCAAACTGATAGTATAGTTGGAAATTCATGGAAAGTTTAATACAAAAGAACAGAATTTGACTAAGACTAGGCCTTCCCACAAAAATCCTATTGCAATAACAATTCAAAATAAATGTTGATTAGGGTAATTACCTGTGCTGTTTCGGGAGTTTGGCTGTACGCGTAGTAATTTTCTGATTATTTAACAGATCTAAACCATGTCAACAAGATCCACTGAGTGATAGAATTTCCCAAAAAGGATAAACTCAATCAAGAGACAAACTTAGGAACTCAACCAGGCGATCTCGATTCAGCCCAATCCAATCCAATAGCCCAATCACCCGTTCACGACCTTCTAATCGTAGAAAATGCCGCAACGGTTGCGCATGTGCAGTAGCGTCATTGTCATGTACCTGTTATATCCAAAGGAGCAGTTAAATTGGTCCGAAGTTCCAGTTACTTGCTAGTAATAGGTCACAGTTGACTGACGCCGCGATTCTGATTATTTCGAATAGAGTGCTGCAATATCTTTCTTTCCTTTCCTAATCTCTTGCCTACCCATCTTGCGACACTTAAGTTAGAACGATTTGCTATAAAATTTTGTTTTCTTAAATTGTTAAGTTTATAGGTATCGTTGTTGTTGTTTTGTTATAGTTTTCTATCGAAATAATGCCGTGTTTTGATTAGCTACAGGAATTCAACACATTATTATTATTCTTACTAGTGTGTGAATAGTGTGACCTGTGTTTGATTAATTTTACAGTAATCTTAGTTTACCTTTAGATGAAACTAACACTGAATTTCAACAAAGCCCAAGGATTACTGTATTAGGCCTAGGCCAACTGGATTTACACTGAGTTAGCTATGTAGGCTATTAAATATTTGTAGAAGTTTCCATTCCTTTAAAAAAAATCCGTAATAATGAATTATTGAACAGGATGTTTTAAAATGATAACTAATAATCCAGAGTTTGAATATTAACATAGTTTATAATACAAAACTTCCGATCGTAAAAGTCTTTCTCCTTATACAGGATTGGGAGGGATGAGATAGGTTCTTCCCTTCACCTTCAATCATTATACTTCAGTCTTCAGTCTAAGTTAGCTTTGCATGGAAACGGAACGGAACGGCACAGTTTGTTCTATTTGTTCCAGATTCTCTGCGGAACGGCATCGGCACGGACTGATACAGCTCCGCCTAGTCGGTGGAACAGTTACGTCAAAAATAACGATAACTGCTCCTCGGCATTTTCTACGATTAGAAGGTCGTCACCCGTTCTCCTTTTCAAGCTGTCAATCGCGCTGTAACCAACTCTCCAAACCGAAATTATGCATCAACTTCACAGATTTAAAGAGTATAAACTATATAAAAATAAATATTTAGTATTTGTATCTTACCAACTGTCAATCAGTATTTAACAATAAGCCATTTCAACAGCAGGTATTAGTTTGGAGGAATCATGATTAGTTATTTATTTTGTTGTTGTTGTGTATTATTACCTAGAGGTGATTCAAGGTTTGACGGGGCTCTCTATAGCTCCGTTGTGAAAACTAAATTTATTGGTGGAAATCCTGAGGCCCAATTCACACAGAACGGGCATGGCACGGTTTCCCCACTGCTCAGACATTCTGCACACTGAAGCGTTGTGGTGCGAGTAGTGGCGAGGTGGCGTTTATGGCCCAATCAAACTTTGACAGCCAGTCAATTTTTTGACAGCTACTTCCGGTCACGTGACCGGAAGTGACGTCATCAGCTGTGACGTAGCTGTGACGTGTTGGTGGTGGGTATTTAAAGTTTAAATGCCCTGCTGTGCTGGGTATTTAAATTTTAAATGGTTGGAAGTGTGTCAAGGTCGTTTGGGGATGTTTTTAAAAAAGATCTTGCATTTTCGGAAAATCCGAAAATGCAAGATATTTTCTTTTTTTATTTATTTGTTTTTTTTTACAAAAGTATTATTTTACAAGTTAGTAAAGTTTGCTCCCAAATTTGAAAAGTAAGTTGTTGTCGGTGCTGAAATTTCTTGTTTATTTTCATTCTTCTTGTTGTTGTAAGTTGGCAAAAACACATTTTTTTCGTTTTGATTGTTTGTTGCATAAGGTTCTAAAGATAAACCAAACCCAATGGTTATAAGTTGTTTTAGTTCTTCACTAAAAATTTCCAAATCCTTGTAGGTTGTAAGATTGATAGTGTTGTAGTGAATCCCGCGAATGTTGAGAGACATGACTAGAGTTGTTTACTCGACGAGAGGTGTAGCAGGAATGACTATTGCAAAGCCGGTGCTGCAGGTACCTCCGATGGTAGTGGGGGTAGTGGTGGGGGTAATGGCAGGTGTTTGTTTGATCACTTTGAATTTAATCGTTGCCACAATAGACCGAGTCGATGTTGCAATTCTTCTAGTTTATCCAACCGGTTCTTTTGATATGTTTTGCAACTACATTTACAATAGCAGAAATAATTACATTTTGTACAAGCTTTTCCGTCAACTTGATCTTCAGGTATTCTAAAACATTTTTCTTTGCAACAATAAGTTATAAGTGTTAGATTATTTCTTTTGGATGACATGTTGGTTGTAGCTTGTCTTAAACAGAACTGAGCCTCTCAACGTTAAAGTTTCGTATTTATGTAAAGTATTCGAATAAAACTATCGAATAAAATAATCGAATAATACTATCGAATAAAATAATCGAATAATACTATCGATTAAAAGTTCAAGGTCATCCGTTTGAGGTTTTAAAAAAATACAACATATCAGTATATAAAAACATATACTGATATGTTGTTTTTTATCTTTTTATTTAAAACATTTTTTTTACAATATTTACAATGTTATTTTTGTGCGATATGCAGAGTTAGTTCCGTAGAGTTGTTTCCGCTCATTCCGTGTGACACCAAATATAATGATCCTGGTTGAATTTCCCGCAGATCTTCATTTTGCAGCAACTGGACGAATCGTTTTGGAAGATATACTTGAAACTTTGGTTCATCACCCGGTGTATATGGTGCATCGGATAAAGATGCGACGACTGCGTCTCCATGCGTTGTATCAATTTTCTTCATTTCATGAACAATATAATGTTTCTGTTCTTTTAATTCTGAACATTTCTTGATAATTAGAGTATTTGATTTTGAATGCAAGTTGAATTGTTCAACTAAACATTGGAGAAACTGTTGTGATGCCATCCTTCACAGGAGATGTTGTCTGTTCGGAGTATGGAGTTAGACTGATACTCGGGGTGTGTTGCCTCTTCGTTTATATAACCTTCGGAACCCCCACTACATTCTTCCGTTTGTTGTTGTAAGTAAGCAGCCAAGTGATACGCGTTTTGTAATGCGCATTGAGATTGGTTGTGTTTCGGATTTATTGTAGAAACACAAATATTTCTAGCACCAAAGTGAAATGTTTTGTCCACTTTTATGTTTAAAACTTCTTTGTTTGTGTTCTGTCGTATCCAATTCTTTTTTCCAATCCTCTGGTATATATGTGTGTAAATTGTTTGCAAAAATGAAACATAATTTTGTGTACATTGTTGTACGGTAGGAAACCTTCATACCAATGGATATGATGAAAATTATTTGTTAGCCATCTGTTTGTTATTTTAGCTTTTGACTTTAGTTCATGGACAGAACACGGTGCTTCAAATAAAAACGGGTATGCTACTTGTGTAAGCAAATCCAAAATTACCAATTCTTTTATGATAAATCTATCATCGTTTCCGCGAAATGCTTGAAATTCAATTACACAAGGTTTTGCTGCCATTTCTTCATCCTGTCACGGTAGGTTAGATATATATAAACCAGGCCGTACAGTTGTAGGCGCGTTGGTGTATGTTTAACGTGGGCACCATCCCCAGTAGGCCTACCCCACGGTTTATTCTTTTGTTAAATTACATTGTAGTTTTAACCTAGCAAAGTTTCTTCTTCTGTATTATTGTTGTTGTTGGTTTCTTCTTCTGTACTGTTGTTGTTGGTTTCTTCTTCTGTAGCCTCCGTTGCAACTTCGGTAAAAGGTTCAAAGTTTCTTAACTGCCTCCACATTTCCACTTCGTGAGGTATTCTATTAAAGATGGATGTATCTATTGGTCCGTATTGTAAAGTGCTTTCTGGTTGTTTTTCGCATGCATCTACCAGATATTCCTTAATAACAGAGATGGAAAATACTAATTGTTTCATATACCTGGTAATAGGTGATGTTGCATAGTTTAAAATGTAAAATTCTTCACGTGTTAGAAGAATTTTATTTTCAAATTGTGTCGAGTCTCTAATTCTTACTTGTTGTTGACCACTATGTTTAATAATGTCAATTTCATTGTCACAATCTAAAAGTCGAATGTTAGTTTTTCTTCCAAAGAAACTGTTGGCTAAATAACATTCAATAAGATGTAGATGTTTTAAAAAGGAATCCCAAGCATTTTCTGAAAATAAAACCATCTTTGTTCCATGGCTTAGTATTACTGCGGGAGAGTAGTCTAATGATTTTACCAATCCTATCGACACACTTTTACTCATGCAAGATGAAATAGGATAAAAGATGCGAAGGAAAACTTCAGTTAAAATGTTTGGTGGAATATTTTCTTCAAGTTTTCTTTTCTTTCTTACGTTTGTTTTATTATTTTCCAACTTTTTATTTTGTTTTCCAAACTTTAAAAAGTCATCAATTTCCTTTACAATATTTTCTTCAAAATGTTTATCATCATTTTCCAATAAAGGTGCTGTTTCGGAAACGTCTTGTACAACTGATAAAGAACTCATTTTGTTTATAATGCTGTAGACGATGTTACCCATACAACTGTAGACAGTAAACTAAACAATTTTCGTTCCCGCTCCTGCTTTTATAACCGAGTGGTGGGGGTATTTTTTTTCCTTTTCATTTTACAAAACTGCTTTTACAATTCCTGTTAAAGGTGTATATGTAACAATTTTATCATGTAAAATTAAACAATAAGCAGATGTATCTTTGGGTACATTTTGTTCAAATTCCATTTCTATTTTTATATCTACACTGGAAGATTTTACAGATTCATTTTGTTTGGAACAATCAACTACAACAATCGGATAGTTAGATTTAAATTGGTTTGGCGTTAATAAAGGTGTGTTTGTTTTTCCATAATATGAATTTTGGAATCTTGCATACATATCGTACAAAACACTAAACCTGTCTTTTGTAAAGTTTATGTTGAAGTTGTCAAATGGAAAGAATTGCGAGTTTAGAAACACCTTAAAATTTGTAAGTTTACAATGATCAAATTCACCAGCATGTTTAGTTATTTCATTTCTTCTTTTTGTTTGTAATCCAAATATTACATATCTTGCCTTTTCCAAATGAGTAGAAGTTTTTACAGTCCATGTATGACGTTGTGTTTCCGGTAAAACCGGATATTCATGAAACTCCCAACTTCTAAATGGTATTACGATATCACGATCTGATTTTAAAGTTCTCAATAATGAAATTCTATTCTGATCGTTTAACCGTACATGCGGTACTCTCCAAACAATCTTGTCTAATTGCATTTTCCATTCTAAAGTAGCTTCCGTTGTTCCATCAGTTGCTTGAATAATATCTTTGTCGTTTGATGATCTTAACAAAACTAATTCTTGTTTTACGTTTATTATTATTTTTCGGTAATCTTCGGCAAAGCCTAAAAGTAATCTTAAAGGAATGTAAAAGTCAAAATTGCCTGAAGTGTTTGGAGTGATTGTACTGGAATCGGGTGCTATCCATCCTGCGGCGGCCAGCATATTTTTTTCACTCGGTGTTAAAGATGCTAATCCTTTTAATGTACTTGTAATTCCCACCTTTTTTGTTGAATCTACTGTAACTCCGGAAATTTCATATCTTATTTCATCAAACAAATATGCCATGGGGTTATTTATGAACGGAACAGTACTTGCAGTGGTTCCATCCCTTTTTGTTACTCTTCCTTCGATATACAAATAACTTTCAAATGGAAGTGTATAAATATCTTGTTGTTGTATGGGAATTCTAATTTCATCATTATTGTTTAATTTTGACGAAGCGTAAG
This sequence comes from Flexamia atlantica, assembly GCA_035578135.1. Taxonomy (NCBI): domain Eukaryota; kingdom Metazoa; phylum Arthropoda; class Insecta; order Hemiptera; family Cicadellidae; genus Flexamia; species Flexamia atlantica. The sequence goes on along the minus strand of JAQJVK010000008.1, from coordinate 30,459,799 downwards.
GGTTGTGCGTATGATATTCCTTTTCCCATAAGGTTTCGTCGAATGTCGGACCCTGCGCTATATCCAATATTTCCATTATTAATAAGTTTTAATCCAATTTCTTCTAGAAAACGAATGTTATCACTTGTTAATCCTTCTATAGCTGACGTGCTACTGACTTGTTTACCAGTCAGCTCTTTCTTTTTAAATGATAACCCCATTGTTATACGGTTGATTTTATATGTATTCGTATAGTTATAGGTTCGTCTCTAAAATCAATATGATTTCCGTCTTGATCTAGTATGTTCACCACAATGTCTGAAATAAAACTGGTGTTTAATGGTAGGTACACCAAGTTTTGTGGCTTTTCCACAATTTTAAAACCCGGAGCGACTGTTGGATAGAATGTGTGCAATATATGAGTATTTTCACCATCTCTATAAGAACCATGTATAATATTACATGTAACATCTATACTGTTAACTTTAATTATTGTCACAGTTCTAGTACCTGAATGGTTAATATTAGGTTCTAAAATTTTTGTCGTTTTAGGAAATCCTAATAAACTACCAATTGAATGTTCTTTGCTAAAATCTATATAATATTTACATTTAATTTCAGCTTTCATAGTATTGTTATTTCCTTTTATTGTTATATTATCTTTTCCCATATGATTTTGTATTGCTTCATTTATATCATCAATTTCATATGCTCCAGTGGGTAAACTAAATACTTGTATATCTGAATATTTGTTTGTATTTTTATCTTTTGTTTTGTAATAATGTATTTTGTCATTAACATTTTCAGTAACGTTGGGAATAGAATTATAAGTTGTTATATCTAATAATGCGGCTTCCCATAATTTATCTTTTTCCAAACGTAACGCAGGGAAAAGAACACTTCGCAAAGTAGATGAAGTTCCAGTTAATGATACTGTATAGGAAGACATCTTAAAGTTGACTAACGCTTTTTGTTAAAAAATCTAAACATAAATGTCCACAGATTACCGTATCATCAGGTTGCTCTCTTTTATAATTGTGTAGTACATTTTTAGCTGTTTTAAAGTAATATTGTAGTTCTTTTGGTGGTGGGAGATTACCAAAACTATCAAAGTAGTAAATAGTTGATCCTAGTTTCTTATAACATACCCAATGAGTGCCTGATCCTTTACTATTATCTAAATTTACTATTCCGGTTTCATTTTTCCAAATTTTAACACGTAATGCATCTTTCATAAATACTCCTCTAAAAAATGGAATTTTTAAACAAGAAACATAAGTAATTAATTCTTTATCTGTTAATTCTTTATTTGGAATTAATAATTGTTTTTTTCTGTTTAATACACACGATAAGGTCTTAGGTATAATCCTCCTCCTTTTTTTATCATTGACCATATTGTTTGTTTCTTTTTATTTTTACCTGCGGTGGATCGTCGTTTTCTTCTTATATTTCCTCCACGTTTCTTTGCAGGTTTTCTCCTCCTTTTTCCACCTCCTTTCTTCTTTCCACCTCCAAACATCGTTTTACCCTTCATTGCTGCTGATACCGCTAAAGCTGCTGCTTTTTCACCGATACTAGCGTCACTGGATGTTACTCTTTGCCAAGCTTTTTCAGCAAGTGCTCTATCCGCTATTGATCTATTTTTAGTATCTGCAAACTTTGAATATGCTATATCGTGTTGTTTGCAGGCTTGATCAAGTTTATTTATTCCAAGATCTCCTCTAGCAAGTCTTTTTTTCAATTTTGTTCCAGGACCACAATATTGATAACCTCCTGGTAAATGTAGTTCTACAGGTAATAAATCGATAGCTTTGTTAACTATAGCTCCAACCGGCTTAGTAATAAGAGAAAGTGCTGTTGATGCTATTCCTCTTCCTCTCTTTATAACGTGTCGATTATGACTGATGCGTTGAACTTTCAACATGGTTTTTTATAGTGAAAGGAAATGCCAATACTTGTTTATTTTATAAATTCTTTATAATGAATGATGCACTTATCCTTTGACATTGTTTATTTATAATAAACATGTATTTTGTTTATGGGTAATAAACTTTTACCCAGTCTTTTGGTAGGATTGTATCCTTTTTATCAACATCAACTTGAGCAAATCTTAAATTTCCAGTTTTCATATTTAAAAAATATTTTTCTATAACATTTTTCTTAACCCAATGTAGTTTTTGATCAGCTTTTATGGGCTTTATCGTATTATAAACATCATATAACACTACACTTAAGAGTCTTATAATGTAATTTACATTAACAGCATCAACAATATCAATAGGGTCATCTAAGCTAGTCAATCGCAAGTTTTGACAATAAAAAAATTTTTTGTGTTTTTCTGTTCTTAAGCATCTTTCACGCCATTCTTTTACTCTAACTGCATCACTGTCATGTACTCCCATTCCAACATTAAATAGTGGTCTTTCTTTACAATCAAAGCCTTGTTGACCAAATCTTGATGAAATTTCTTTTAATGCAGGAACTTGTCCAATTGTTGCTACATCAATATCATTCAACCCTTCTTTAACATTAGTAATTATTTTTGCATCCGCATCCCATTTGTTATTGTTTAATTTCATTATTTGACTTATTGTAGCTGCATCTGATTTTGCAGTTCCCTCCTTAACGTTAGTTAACACTTTATTTTTGCAATCAATTGACTTAATATCATGTGTAATACAATGATCTGTAACATATTGAAGGTTTACCGCATCTTTCATATCTTTAGGGTCTCCAATATCGTGTATTACAAAGTTGTAAAAGGAAAATTTATCTGTTTTTTCAGGTATGACTGAATGTAAATACTTTTTGGTAACTGAATCTTGATCATTAACAGGATCTGCTATATTGGCTATTCTAAGATCTTTTGCATCATATGCTTTATTATTACTTTTAGGATCATATCTTAAGGTTTGGTTTATGTACCACATTAAATATTCTTTATTTACCGAATCATTCTTATCTATTGGTTTTGGAAGATTTGCAATTCTATAAAAATTAGCGTTATACACTTCATTTTGAAGCTTTAAGCTAGGTAATGTTTCACTTTTTAAAGTTTTGAAATTTACTGCATCATTATCATCTTTTGGATAATTTACAAACTTTAAACGTTTGTTACTTATATCATAATCTCCATCGGATGTTAGTGGTAAACCACCTCTTTTTCCATAAGATCCTGATTTGCTTCCAGTTTCGGAATACCGTCCAAACTTATCCTCACTCATGGTTATACTGAATGTTTAATCGGTTATGCTTGTATTCTATATACTCATATTTTTATGCAATTACTCCTCGATTTCGCAATTCGCCGACCAAAGCTACCCATTCGTTTTCTAAACCGCTATGTCCGGCTTGTTTTGCTTCATATATCAACTTCATTCTATCAACCAATTTGTTTATATCGTTGTAGTATATTATATTAGTATCATACAAGTTTTTCAATAATCCTTTTCCTGATAAACTTGATTGATTTGTTTTTCTCCTTTTATGTAAAATATTTATTTCAGCAGAAGATAATGATTTTCTTTTTATGGGTGCCCTTCTTTTTGGTGAGAAAAGTTTAGCAATAATAGTTTTATATTTTTCTGATTTATGGTTGGCACTACTGGTGCTGTCAAGTAAAGACTCCGTGAGTAGTGGTCTCGGTTTTAATCGAAAAATTCTAATTAAAAATAGAAAGGGGAAGTGAAATACTAGTAGCGCTGATTAAAGGACGTGTAGCGGTTGTAAGTTACGTTTATCAGTTATTAAACCGAGCGTGACGCTGTCCGAGATTGAGATAACGTGAGGATCGGTGTACGTGGTCAGTCATTGCTCAGCTTACCGGCTGGATCGTGTGCGTGAGTAAAACGTGGCGTTTTCCTAGGTCATTTTTTGTGTTAAGTGAGCTTTATTTGGACATTTATGACTGGGAAAAAAATAGATAATTATTTTACACCCACGGGTAACAGTGTGAAGCGACAACGGTCTCATTCGTCCCCCGGAAACAGTGAGGAACAATCAAAAATGGGTAGTGAAAAGGTGTGCGACTTAACCCAAGAGGAACTTCTGGCAAGTCTCACGGCGTCAGTAGGTGCTATGTTAGACCGTAAGTTGGCTAATTTAGCGACAGAAGAAGACTTTTATAACCTAGCAGAGAAAGTAACTAAGTTGGAAGAGGAAAATAGGGCCTTAAGGCAAGAAATTCAGTCAATAAAAGTTAGGGAGAGCCGTGTTGTCGATAAACTTGTCGACTTAGAAAGCCGTTCAAGGCGCAATAACCTCATATTCAAAGGGTTAAAAGGAGCCGATAACACTAGAGACTGTAAATTGCTAGTGAGTAATTTCATTAAAGATGTGTTTGGAAATGACAAAGTGTGGGTAAACAGGGCACACCACCTAGGGAAAGATAAGAGCACTATAATCGCACATATCCCTTACGATTGTGATATTGATTATATCATGTCACGCACTAACTGTTTGCGGAATACTGGTTTTATTGTCCACCGCGACTTTCCCCGAGAGATCCGGGAGAAGAGATCAATCCTCATGGCAATCAGACGAGAAGTGGAACGAGTCGCCGGAAAAAGGAGGATGCAGTTGGTCCACGATCACCTGGTCATTGAGGGGTGCAGATTCACCTGGGAAAATGGTACGCTAAGGGCGGGACGTCTGGACGGAGTTCCAAAGCTTAAGTCAATTATTGGCCGCGACCTCTCGGAGTTCCTGCAAAACCTTGGTCGGGGTGGCCGAGAACTGACACGGGAGCAGAATGAGAAAACCTACTCATGTGCGGTTATAAACGGAGGCGGAGGAGGCAACCAGAAGCAGCAGCAGCAGCAGCAGGACACCAGCAGCCCCAGCGATGGCGAGAACAGCGGGAACAACGGCGGTGGGGGTCCAGGGAGGACTCCGAACAGCGCAGCCTCCAAAGGTGTGTGAGGAGGGAACGCCGATTCTTCGACTGATGGCTTAAGGAGCAGCATGGGACAGTAAATAGTTTAAAAAACGCCAAGAGACAATTAAAAGTGTGCTTTTATAATGTGTGTGGCCTAAAAAGCAAGGTAATTGAAGATACTCTTGTAAATTATTTAAAAGGTTACGATGTGTTTTGTTTAGTTGAAACTTTTATATCTGAAAAAGATAAGAATTTTATTTGCAATAGATTAGAGGGTTTTAATTTAAAATTTAATTTCGCAACAAGAAGAGCAAATGTAGGGCGTAATGTAGGAGGGGTAATATGGGGGATTAATTTTCTCTCTCCTTGGTTAAAAATTTAACCTTTATAGAAATAGGCATGTATACTCTAGTTAAGTTGTATTTTGATAAAATTAAAGAGAATGTACATATCTTGCCGGTATATTTAAACTTTACTAATTGGGATCAGGACTTTTTCGATTTACAACAATTTTTATATGACTCAAACGTAGAAAATATTATATTAATGGGGGATCTGAATGGTCGCATTGGAAAAGAACAACTTGTTGATGATACTGTGTTTTTACCTTTCAATTTAAGCTTAAAGGAAAATAGAAATTCTAAAGATACAGTAGTTAATGCAAATGGTCGCGAAATACTTGATTTATTAGATAATTTGGGCTTAATAGTTATGAATGGTAGATGTGAGGGGGACTCAGAGGGTGAATTCACGTTTGTCGGTCCGATGGGTTGTTCGGTCATAGATATAATGGCAGTAAATATTAATTGTTTAAAGTTTGTAGATAATTTTAGTGTTGTTTGCCATACTGGATCAGATCATTTGCCCGTAGAGTTGTTGGTAAACACTAGTAATATATCTTGTGAGAGAAATAGTCAGGAATATGGGGATCAAAATGATAAGACAATACCCGTGTTGCCAAAATTGCATTGGTCAGATAAGGATATGATTAGTTATAGGTCGCGGGTGAGTGAGGTGCTAGTAAGTACGGAACTATCGGGAGACAGTCAATGCGATGTAAATGCCATTGTCCAAGCGATAAAGAACGCTTCCGGGAGAAACAAATCGTTCAGTGTTGATCAAAACAGTTTTGGTAAAAAACAGCCGTGGTTTGACCTTGAGTGCCTCACATTAAGGAAAAAAACATTCAGACTTTTAAATTTATTCCGTAAAACAAATTCCGCATTGGTGAAGTTTAAATACGATGAAACTCAAAAAATGTTTAAGTCCCTATGTAAATACAAAAAGAAAGCTTATTTCGATCAATTGATTTTTGATATAAACAACGGTAACGATGCAAAACAATTTTGGAAAGCGATAAGCAATTTTAAAAACAAGACAGCGCGTCCTGTGGGAAATATCGCTCCTCACGAGTGGGTTGATTATTTTAAAAAGCTATTAAATCCTCCACTATTAAATGATTGTGTTTGTTATGCTGAACCATTCGTTCGGAATGATTATCTAGATGCGGATTTTTCGATTGCAGAATTAAAAAATATGTTGTCAAAGTTGAAAAATAAAAAAGCGCCAGGCCTAGATCGTATTCCATACGAATTTTATAAATACGCACCAAATGACGTTCTAGGAATTCTATTAAAAGTTTACAATAATATTTTTGAGAAAGGAGTTGTACCAAATAGTTTTAAGAATTCTATTGTTTTCCCCCTCTACAAAAAAGGCGATGTAAGCCAGGTCAACAATTATAGGGGGTTATCTTTTATTGATAGTATCAGTAAAATATTTACTGGTTTAATAAATGTAAGATTATCAAATTGGGCTGAGGGTATGAATTTATTAACTGAATTACAAGCAGGTTTTCGAAAGTCGTATTCTACTGTAGATAATATATTTAGTTTAAGTAGTATAATAAGTTTAAGATTAGCTGCAATCAAAGGTAAAGTGTATTGTTTCTTTGTAGACTTTAGTGCAGCCTTTGACACTATTGATCGGCAGGCTCTTATTTTTAAACTGTCATGTTTGGGAGTCTCCACACGTTTGCTGAATGTTTTAAAAGATTTATACAGTGGGACAACTTCGTCAGTTTGGTGTCGCGACGGAATAACGGAAGCGTTCGAAACTGTCCGGGGTCTAAGACAGGGCTGCCCCCTCTCTCCCCTGGCCTTCTCATTGTTCATAAATGACTTACCAGACGTCATTGGGGGTGGTTTTATTTTTAGTGGGCGCAGAGTGAATGTGTTAATGTACGCGGATGATTTAGTTCTGTTAGCGCCAACGCCTACAGTCTTGCAACAAATGATAAATGAATTGGAATTATATTGTAGTGATTGGAACTTAAAAGTAAATCTTGAAAAATCCAAAATTATGATTTTTAGAAAAGGAGGGAGGCTAAAGCGTAACGAAAATTGGTGGTACAAAAGAGAAAAAATTGAGGTAGTTAAAAAATATAAATACTTGGGTGTAACTTTTACGTCAACGTTAAATTGGGAAACACATTTTTCTGATAAATCTAGGACTGCAAAATTGGCGATTAATACTATTTGGAATCATATAATCAACAACAACAAAATTAATTTAAATGCAAAGTTTTCTTGTTTTTATTCAGTAATTAGAGCAATCGTAAGTTACGGAGCACAAGTTTGGGGTTGTAAAGAGAGTGAATATGTTGAATCTGTACAGAAATTATTTTTAAAACGCCTTTTTAAATTGCCTGTTAACACTCCTAACTACTCGCTTTATTTGGAAACTGGTATCGAAAAATTACATTTCTACAATTTGCAGCTAAATGTAAAATACTTGTCCAAAGTGCTAGAGCTGGAGCCAAATCGGCTTCCTAAGATTTTAATGCAAGAAGTAATAGATAAACAAGTGGGATTTTACAAGGAATGGGATTTAATGGCTAGGAAAAATGACATCGTTTTAGACTGGATGGTGAGGGGAGGGGAGGGGCTCCAGCAACAGCTGATGGCCCTGGTGGACAAGGCGCGGGTCACGTGGTGGAGCGAGATGGAGGGACGAGCGCGGACCTCGCAATATCATCAAAATTATCTGAGGTTAGACCTTCACCTAGGAGATAAGAGCGTGTTTGCCGATGATAGGAACGACCTGAAAATCATATCCTGGGCGATAAAAGCGAGGGCAGAACTGGTCGATTTGAACTACAAGCCATGGATGGAGGGGATAAATTACAACTGTTCCTTATGTAATTTAAATGTTAGGGAAGATATTTTTCATTTTATAGCAATTTGTCCTATATTTTCAGACATCAGAACTCATTTTTTCAATAAAAGCCCAATTAACGAAATTGAATTTTTTGATTACCTAAATGGGAAGAATTGGCAAATATTAGGAAAATTTATGGGGGAGGCTTGGAAACGCCGTTACCATTGGATAATGGAATTTAATTACTGATTTGAAAAGGAAAGATAACTGCATATTTCGCAATATTGTGGAGATTCACCTTCATGCTATTGTTTTTTTTGTTTGTTTATGGTATAGTTTTTTATGGCAATATATTTTTCCTTTTTCTTGTAATAATTTCTGAACATTTACAGGTTTTTTTTAACTGTGATGGCTATAATTAATTAGAATTAAAACAGTGTGTGCCAACCAAACCGACGGCCTTAGAGGCCAGTGTTTAAGTGCTGTGTTTTGACTTTTGACAGATAAGAAAAAAATGAAAATGAAATAAAAACTGTCAAATCAATGATATTGAAACATATTGCATTTAAAGTAAAAGTGGTAGGCTATTCTAATTGTAATAATTATGAATTTTGAATGTAAATAAAGCACTGTTTCATTTCATTTCATTTCATTTCATTTCATTTCATTTCATTTCTGATTTATTTCTATAAACATTGAAATTTTTAGAATAATTTTTCTTATGCGCATTTGTATCCTCCAATATTTGTTTAAAAATGTTTAAATCCTTTTTAGTATATTTATTAGGTTTCGGTTTAAAAATAAGTTCAAACAATCCTTTTGTACCTTTGTATTGTTTATTATTTATAATAATATTGTCATATTCGTCTACATCAAGCTTGCTATCTCCAATCATTAGGCCATTTTCTTCTATTCTAGCACCAAAAGTATGATACGTTCGAGTTGGTTGTGCAGAATGTAACATTTTTAATACAAATTGTCTTGCAAGCGGCCCTTTATACGCAATATCCGAGCCCAATTTGCTCAAGTTGGATGGATTAATAGGCTCTTCTTCTTCTTGTTGTTCTTCGCTTGTAGAAAGACCTTCTTTTTCTGTTAAAACATCCGTTTCTTCACCTAGTTCGCTTTCTTCTTCAGTTGTTTCTCCTTGTTGCGTAAAACTTGTATCACCTTCATATTCTTCTTTTTGTTCAAATTTTGAAATGGGTAAAATAGCATCTCCGGAAAAATTAAATGTTGAAGGTGTAACATTTTGCCCCAATTGTTTTAATGGCTCAGTAATAGGTTTAAATGTTGATTCCAGAAATTTCTCTCTTTCACTTATTCCTAATCTTAACGCTCTGTTTTTATGTCTAATAGAATCACTAAGTGATTTTATTTCTTTTAATAGCTTTTCCTGATTAACCATGTTTACACCATGGAGACTTGTACGATAATGTTGTTAATTAATGTATTAAAACAAATTTATCAAAACCTATGCGGTAACGACCATCTGTTATAGCTTTATCTTTCATAATTACCAAAAATCCGTATTTTTCCGCCCAAGCTTTTCCACAAAGCTCTTTGAATTTTTCAAATGACATATCAGCATTTACATGATCGTTGTATATATGTTTTAGGTTTGTATCGTCTTGTTTGAATAAAACTAAAATATTTGCATTGTCTCTAATTAGTTGTTTTGGAATTTTGCTATATGTTTGTCCGATATATAAGCTATCAATATTATTATGTCTTCCCATGGCAAAATAGTTTCTAATAGTATCATGATTTTCACTAGATACATCATCAAATACAAATACAGAATACGGCTTAGCCTGGTCTGGTTGCATAACACTGTCACTAGCATTAAATTTGTAATAGTTAACATCAGGCACATCAGTCAGGATCTTTTCCAACAATTGATACTTTGGTTGATGTAAGGACTTTGAAAAAATATATAGGTTATTAAATCGCAATCCTTTTGTGTTTGTAATTAAGTTAAACACAACGTTAGTTTTGCCACAGTTTGAAGGACCGCTTACTATACATCGTACAGTGTTTGGAAATAAACTGCCGTGTTTACCATTGTTGATTTTAACGTTATCTACGGTTAAATCATCAATGTTATTAATATTAAATTTATCTTTATGGTGAACAATCTCCATCTTATTCAAAGGCAGAAGAGTAAATAAGTTGATTTATAACTAAATCAAATCTTTTATAGGTATCCACGAATCTTCAGTTTTGTCAAACCCCAACCAACGTACTTTAACTTGGTCTTTTTTCCTTTGCAACACCTTTTCAACAAGATAGACATCGCCTACTGTTGACTTTAACAATTCATGTCCGTAAAAACCGCCTTGTAACAAATTTCCTTTGTTATCTTTTAAAATATAAGTTTCCGGTACAGTAGGTTGTACTTTATACACTGTAAAAACTTCGTTTGTCCAATTGGGCAGGTATTTTTTAGTAAACACTCCTTTGTATTTACTAATTCGAACTTTATCATTTACATTAAATTTTCTTGGTTTTTTTTGTTCCGCTTTTGGCTGTGTATTCTTTTTAATTCGTTGTAAAACTAGTTTAGCGTTTTTCTTATTCACTTTGTTAGGTGCCATACCGATAGTTCTATGAAACTTGTTGTTGTAATCGCTTATTAATTTTGGTAAGATATCAACCCATACGTAAGAACCTCTTTTCGAAAACATTTTATACATTGCACCTTTTAAGGTTCTATTAAATCTTTCAATTATAGCTGCCTTTTTCTCAGAATTTGTAGAATAATGATTTATTTTATATTTTTTCATTAACAATGCAAAAGGTTTATTAAAAAATTCTTTCCCATCATCAGTTTGTAAACGTTTAATTTTATTTTTATCTCTTTTTATAGCTACTTCCATAGCTTTTGTTATGCTGTTACCGGTTTTGTCTTTTAATGGCAAAGCATCTGCAACTTTAGTAAAACAATTAATAATCGTAAGTATGTATCTAAATCCTTTATTTATTTTACTATGCGGTTGCATTTCAATTAAATCTGCTTGATATAAATCATTTATTCCTTTTACAACAGTATTTCTTCGTGGAAACTTTATTCTTGCAGGTTTATGAAGTTCATTAACAATCTTTTCCTTTAACTCTGTCATGATGTTTTTACTAACAAAGTCAAGTTAGTATTGAGTGTTTCTTTTTCTGCATCCGCTTTATAGGTCAAGGTCATTTCAACATATTTTTTAAAAAGGGAAAATCACAGCGAGCATGCTGTGATTTCCCCTTTTTTTCTTTTTTTCTTTTTTTTCTTTTTTTTCTTTTTACTCATTGATAGGATTGAGAGAATAGTGGCCGAATGGTAGAGTGTGAATTTTGTCTGGAAGAATGTGTCGTTTGTCATCATTGGAGCAGAGTGCTTTTTTTACTTCTGTTACGCTGTACAGGTGATGGTTGAAACTTCTGATGGTGTTGAATTTTGCAGTTATAGTCGTTTCTTCAAATAAGCATTGCTTGTAGTGTTCGAAATTTACATTCTTCTTAAGATACAAACTTTTTACACCCTTAGCTGTTTTAATAACATTGTTTTCTTCTTTATGCAATTGTAGTGAATACAATTTTGACATTAGTGCAATAAGGTCTTTCAGTAAAATTCCATTTGCTTCGTCTTTAAATTTTCCAAGTTTCTTTTTGTTCCGATCATTGTCATAATTTAAATGATCTTTTGGATAGTCACTAAAATCAAATTCATTTTTGTGAACAAATGTTCGAAGATCTAAATACATATCTTCAGTAAGAATCCAGTAGATGAAAGCGTCCGTGTCCATGTAGGCGATTCCGATGTTATCTCTACCGTAGAAGGCGACCATTTTGTTGTAGTGGAAATCATACATGTGGGTTTTGGAAATATCCAAGATTGACATTCCAACGTACAACGGGCGATCCATTTTCACGCTTGTCTTCTTCATAGATACTGCCACAAGGTTTTCATTGATGATAACGGATGTTCCAAAGTTTGGTTTTTGTACAATCTTTTCTAGTTTTATAGGATCTGTAATTAATTTAACATTTTTGTGTTTTCTTTTGTTTTCCAATGTTTTTCCAAATATCGCATTATTCATTAATTTAAAAAAGTCCTTTTGAAATGTTGATGTTGCAGCTGCTCTTCTTCTGGTGTTTGAATCAATGTACGGTTTTAACCAGCAAGATTGGGAAAATTTTAAAACTCTATGAATTTTGGTTATACGTAAACCCAATTGGAGTGCTTGTTGAACAACCCAAAAGTGAGCTACGTATCTTTGTTTATTTTCAAGAGTCATCATTAATTTTGGATGTTTGCCAATTGGTGAAACTTCTGTTTTTGCAAGGAGCGGAAGATCGTAATGAAGATCATGCAAGTGTTCTGGATATTCAAAGTCACAGTCCAATATGTATCCGGTGTCTCCGTCTTTTGAAATTTGCGAAATATCACCAATAGAGTCTGGATTAACCCATTCAAAGTTTCCAAAAGGAAGTGGATTAGACATGGCCCATCCGTATAAATTGTTGGCATCGAAATATCCTAAGAACACTGATGGTTTTTCTTTATCGTAGTTTGGAAGATATTTGTTGTTAGCTTTAATATGTCTAGTAACACTTTGGGTCAATCCACCTCTAACGCCCGATTCGATCATCAACACCATGTCAATATCTGTTAATAATTGAAGGTTGCACTTTGTTTCTTTTAGCATAGCTTGCCAAGCTAGTCCTGGAGAAGTATAAGAATGAAGAGGGTCTAATCCGTAAGCTTCAAAGCAGGTGTTTCTAAATTCTTCCATCACATCGCAGAGAAGGGTCACATCAAGTTTTACATAAAAGTCAGAATAATCTCCCAGAGTGTTCATTTCCAATTCGTCCCAAACTCTGCATGCGTGTTGATAGTCTTCAGGTGAAATGTCCAAATCGGTAAGTTTACTTTTGAAAGCTTCTGGTGGAGGAAGTGACGTTTCTTGAAATTTATGTAGTCCATCGATGTAATCATACGGGAAAACTCCTTTCCGAAAAACCAAATCCATTTTTTCTGCAGGTACAATTTTGCTTGTTTCTATTAAATTTTGTCTTCTTAAATTTTCAGAAAGTTTCATAAGACTGGAAGGCATAAATCTAAAAGAATCAACAAATCTAAGTTTAATTTTGCCCACCTTTTTTGAAAAGCTTATAAATTTTTCCATAGTTTGTGCTATAACGTCTATTTCACCGTTGTCTCTTGCTAATTCGGGAATGATAAAATGTCCATCGTATCCGCTAAGATTGTGAAAAACCACGGGAATAAAAGATGGTAGTTTGTAGTTGATGTTACATCCGTTGCAAGCTGCACCTCTGTAGGCTCCTGTCAGATGGTCATGGTCGCGAACTTTAACTTTAGTTTCTGTAAATTGATTGTTACACAAATAGCATGTTGTTGTCGAATCATAAAGATAAAGTTCTTCCGGTGTCATAGGTGACATAGGAACCACATTGCTATACATTGCTTCCACTTTCCCAGCGATGTCGTATAAATCATCAACAAAGTATCGAGCTGCTTCTTCTCCACGATAGATCTTTGGTGTAGATGTCAAACCATATTCTTGAAGATGTTCTTCAGGCAGAGTGGATTTTACTATTAATCAGTAGCTGTTTGGTTTGTGAAGTTGATACTTTGTTCTGCTTGTAATTTCCTCTCCTTCTTCTTGTTCAAGTGGAAGCAATGAAGATTCAAAATCTGCATACACTACAACGGGAATTCTGTATTGTTGGATAACTTTATCAAATTTTACTTGTGATCTGCTAGGGTGTGGTAATTTAATTCTTACTTCATAGTTTCCATTGCATAATCTTTTATGTTCTGTTAACCATTCTGAACCTCCTCTTCTTAAAGGTTTGTTTACAAAACAGAAACATCTTTTACAAGTTGTTTTTGGTTTTGATAACTGTTTGCAAACTAGAGCTTCAAAATCTTTAATGTATACATAATGTGAGATATCACCTTTAGTTATAAATAATAAATCAGTATGATCTCTGCGTTCGGTGGGTGTTATACGTAAGGGATAGACATTGTTGGATGAATCTAAGCCAAAGATGTTTACAGATGCAAAAGGATTTTTCTTTTCAAATTTTGATATGTCTTGAATTGAAACAGGATAAGTCATGCCTTGAAAGTTATACATATAGGAAACCTCATCGTATGCTCTACTCGGTCGTTCCACATGATCTTCTACATATTTTGCAAGCATTGCATACTTGAAACATTCAGCATTTTCATTTTGTACATTAACACAAGATTTGGTTACTCGAATCTTCCTTGGCAAAGCAATATAACTACTACCTCTCATTCCATATCCATGTTTATGAACTCTCACATCTAAGCTTGTTATACTTAACAAACTCCATCCAGAACCTCTTCCTTCATGTTCTTGTAATTTTGTTAAAAGTTCTTCAAAACAATCATCCACAATTGAGCTTATATCCGATGCAAACATGATGGTTTTGTTTTTAGTTAAAAATCCTCTTGGTGATGTTTCATTCTGAACATTTGTAAATACAGTATCTAATAATATTCCAAACTTTATAAAATTTAATCTTCTTAGTTCATTCTTCAATGTTTCTGTTACTAATGTTTTTGCTTTCAATATAAATTGTGCTAGTTGCAATTGAGCATTGTCAATCTTAAAATGAGTTACTACACTGCCTGGTAAAGCTCGGGCGTATAATTCCACATCCAAAGATGGTCCGGGTGCGTATTGAATAACACTTGGTCTTGAATTTAGTTGTTGTTGATGGGTAGCCAGCATTTGATCTAATTCTTCCAAATCTTCTTCTTCTGCATTGTTTCTTGTTTCGTTGTTATGGTACACTTCTTTGTGTATTTGTAGTAAGTTTTCATTTTCTAAAGATTCTTCACAACTGATGCAGTAATACATGACGTAGGTGTGCTCTCCACAAAAGTTGCAGTAATAATAAAAACCACTCTTAAACTACCCCTATTTATAGACTACCCCCACCACTTTTTCTGTATTAAACACAAAAAGTGTTAATAACAGTTAAATTTCTTATATTTCAAAACTCCTAAGTGTCAAGGTCAAATAATGCAAGTTTAAAAAAACATCTAAGTGTCAAATAATGCAGGTATTAAAAAAATCTAAGTGTCAAGGTCAAATAATGGAAGTTTTAAAAAAAATCTAAGTGACAAGGTCAAATAATGGAAGTTTTAAAAAAATTCTAAGTCTCAAGGTCAAATAATGGAAGTTTTAAAAAAATCTAAGTGCCAAGGTCAAATAATTTAAGTTCAAAATAATACATATTATGCGTCGTAAGTGTGATCATCATTGCTGTTGTTTAAATATGTTATTTCCAAATCGTTATCGCTTTCATCTTCCTCCATGTCCGATGCCGGAAACAAACGTCGCCGAACAAGAGCATGTATATATTGTACTGGATCATAGTTAATTGTTACAACATGTGTTAACGGTGTTTCTTCGCCTATTGCTACTGGTACTTCCAAAATATTTTCTTCATCAGTTGTAGCATCAGACGTAGCATCAGATGTAACATCGGATGTAGCATCAGATGTATCTTCTACTGGAATCAAACTATTTTCAAAAATACTTTCGTCATCCGTTAAATCTTCTGGTTCAACCATTTTATATATTTTTTCACAAATTGTACATCCAAAAGGAAAATTGTTGTCTGTTGGAGGCATTATAAAAGAAACTTGATATTGTAAAATAAATGTTGAAGCAAATGTTTGAAAATTTTTCTAAGTCTGAAAGTATTAATTATTAGGAAGTTTTACAAGTCCAATGTAAAGTAAAATAAAGAAAGAAGTGTTGTTGCCTGTTTAAACAGTTGCAAAAGAATGATAGGTTTGAAAATTTTTCAAAGTCCTAAAATATTAAATATTGAGAAGTTTTAACACTTAAAATCTTTACAAATCCAATGTAAAGGAAAGAAAGAAATGTTGTTGCCTGTTGGAACAATGGCAAAAGAATGATGGAAACCAAACCCGCAGTAAGGGTCCTGTGGTTTGGGAGGGGGTAAGCGAGGAGGGGGGATGACCTCAAGCCGAGTTGGGGTCCGGGATCTGCGCGTGTGGTTCGGCATCAGTTGCTCGCTAGACAGTGAGGTGGTAACATGTTCAGAAGGCGCCCTGAACATTTTATCATTTTTGCTGTTTGGTGAAAATATCTTGGTGTTATTTGTATAATAACATCTTGACGTAGGACTGATTAATTTTAAGGCATGGTAGTTGTTTGTGCTTGTAGATACCCTAGGGTTTGTAGTTTGTTTTTAATTTGCTGGTTTGGTAGTTAGTATTATTTTAAAATCTTTCTTTTACTTACAATATATTTCTGCCTGGAATGTTTAAATTTAAAGTAATATTTTTGTTTTTAAGAATGTTATATGATATGTTTTTAATACCTTTCTATTCCAATTTCCTTTTTCCAACAAGCTTGTTGAGGGCATTCCCTCTCTTGTCTTGTACTCCTTTTTAGTTAGGGACACCTTTCAATTCCAATTTCCTTTCCTTTTTTCCTTCCATCTTTTGCACGGTAAAACCAATGATGGTAAAACCGGCTACCGCTTTTGTAGTGATTACGCTTACCAAAGCGGGTCACTTACAACCTCTATACGTGCTGGATGGGTAGTTCGCCTACCTCCGGAGTTTCGCTGGACCCCAGTTGATTTGCGCCTTATGGTGAGTCGCTGGCTCCTTTAGTGTTAGGAAATAAAAAACATATTTGTATAACATTTTTTTTTAGCTTAGCGTTGTGCGGTTATGGTGAGGTGTAAGGGATGGCTTATGTCTAGCTTACACCGTAATCATTCTGTGCAGCGTTGGGCTGACTAGATATTTTTTACTTTTTAGCTCAGCGTTGTGCGCTTATGGTGAAGTGTGAGGGATGGCTTATGTCTAGCTCACACTGTAATCATTATGTGCAACGCTGCGCTGACTAACTATTTTTTTAAACTCTCTGCAGGTTGTATTGTAAATTAGCTTATCTTCTTTTAGGTTTCCGGGGTGTACGGTTCTGTCAAACCGTACACCCCCATTTTCTTTTAATTATCAAATGACCTTGACCTAGTTATTTTCAAGGTCAACAAAAGAGTAAGCGAAAATTTCTAAGTCCCAAGGTCATTTTTATGTAAAATAGCTTTTCTTCTGTTAGGTTTTCGGGGGTGTACGGTTCTGTAAAACCGTACACCCCTTATTTTTTTTAAAAGTTCTGGATGACCTTGACCTACTTATTTTCAAGGTCAATAAAAGTTAGCGAAAATTCTAAGTGTCAAAAGTAGGTCAAGGTCACCAAAAAATACCCTATGAACGGGGGAATAGACCGCTAAGTAATTCTTTTGGAACAACAAAGTGGTCTATTCCCCCGCTCCTATTTTTGTTGTTGTTATTTTTACATTAACCTCACAATTTTAACAAATGAAGATATTTTTTGTGCACACTGCATAATGTTTGATTCACACAACACATTTTTTACCTTTTTTTAAAAATATATAAACATTGTTCTTTTCTAAAACTGGATGATGTTGCTGTCACTGAAGAAACAGTCAAAGCAGAAATGAATAGAATTAAATCTAAGGCTGTAGGTAGTGATGAAATATCCATTGAAATGATCAAAACTGTGAGTCCATTTGCTATTGAGTCTATTACCCATCTGGTAAATGAGTCATTAAAAGAAGGAATATTTCCACAAGCTTGGAAGAAAAGTATCATTCGACCACTATCTAAAGCAGCAGCCCCCACTTGTGTTGAACAGTTAAGACCAATATCTATATTGCCAGCTATGTCCAAGATCCTAGAGAAAGTTGTCATCAAACAGATAATTGAATACGTGAATAACTGTAAATTGCTCTTGAAACTTCAATCAGGCTTTAGGAAGAACCACAGTACATGTACCGCCCTAACAAACTTGTTCAGTGAAATGATTGACAACAAGGACAAGGGCAGACAGAGTACCCTTGTAATGCTTGACTACTCAAAGGCGTTTGATTCTATGGATCACGATATGTTGATTGCAAAATTGCATTACTTGGGATTTGGTGAAGATATTGCCGCATGGGTTCAATCGTATCTCAAAGACAGACTCCAGGTTACCAGGCTGGGGAGTGAAACATCAGAACCCCTTGCCAAACGGCGAGGTGTTCCTCAGGGTAGTTGCCTGGGGCCTATCCTGTACACTCTTTATACAGCTGACTTTCCTAATTGTGTAAAATACTGCACGGCTCACCTGTATGCTGATGACTCCCAGCTACTTTTTTCATATGAGCCAGAGCTTATGAAAGAGGCCTTCAGTCAAATCAACGCTGATCTGCAGAACATTTCAAAATGGTCTGTTGCTAACGGCCTCAAGCTCAATTCCGATAAGTGCACCGTTTTACACACTGCACCTCTTGACCTCGTACAGACTCTCAAAAGTAGTGGAGTGAGCATATCACTTGATGGTGGGAGTCTAGCAGAGTGTGACAAGATCAAGACTCTCGGTGTAATTCTTGACAAGGGTCTCACTTTCACGGACCATGTCACACATGCTACCCAGCGAGCCGTAGGGAGGCTGAGAGGTCTGTATAGGTTTAGGAGTCTGCTGCCAGAGGCCGCCAAATTACAGCTTGTGCAGTCACTGATTCTATCAGTATTTTATTACTGTTTTCCTGCATATGGCAACAGTCTTTCTAGGGGCGATTTGGGTTGGATCCAAAAGCTTCAAAACTCTGCTATTCGCTTTGTTTTTTGCTTGAAGAGATCTGACCATATATCCCCATACCGCGAAGCGGTTAAGCTGTTGCCCATGGAAGCTGTTTGCAGGATGTTGACATGCTGCATGATAAATAGGGTTTTGATGACAAGCGAGCCCGACTACCTTTGCGAGAGGCTCTCCTTCCGCGATGAGGTCTCTCAGCGCAGGACTCGCCATGGTGGGAGGCTTCACTTTCCCAGAGTCACTCTTGAGCTCGGGCGGAGAAGCTTTTCATACTTTGGCCCCCGGTTGTATAATGAGCTCCACGATGACCTTAAATGCTTGAACACTGTTTCATTTAAACTTAAATTAAAAAGAATGTTAATTGGAAATGCTTAGTTTTAGTTTTTTCGTAAAATACTGTACACATGTTTAGTTTTAAGTTGTAAATATTGTGACGATAGTTGTTCTGAAAAACTGGTCTTCCAGAGAAACGCTTGATTGAATAAAGGCATTTTTATTTATTTATTTATTTATTTATTTATGATGAAGAAGAACCTGTCATAATGCTAGATCCTAAATAGTAAAAAGTCATTCTGTTATCTCGCTTTTATAAGAAATTACCCCTCCATTGTAAATTTTGAAAATAGGTCAAGGTCATTCAAAAATAACCTATGAGCGGGGGAATAGATCGCTAAGTAATTCTCTTGGAATTACAAAGTGGTCTATTCCCCCGCTCCATTTTTTTTGTCTTGTGTTTAATTTGACCATTTAACTTTATCAGATGGAGATTTTCTTACTAAATAATAATGAACATTACTGATATTTGGAATTTGAAGATTTACTGGTAATTTGAGCAAGTAGAGTTCATCACAACATCTAAGAACAACATCCCTGTTACTGATCTTTTTCACAAAAACATATTTGTGGTTTAATTTCAATCTGTTGATTTTAATTCTTTTATAGTTTTCAATTTTTTCTGGCAATTCACTTTTGGAAGGTTCAATTTTGACTTTTTTAGAAGGTTGAATTTTGACTTTTTCGGAAGGTTGAATTATGGAAGGTTCACGTTTGTTATGCAAATTACACAATTTTTCACCTACACTACACAACTTCACACACCTTTCACCTTTGTTCGCTCCTTTTTTTAAAATATGAGCACATTGTTCTTTCTTAAAACAGGATTTTCTTAATTTTTGAAGTTTTTCAGAAATTTTGTTAGGAGATTTTTTCGGTGAAGATTTTTTTGGAGAAGGAGATTTTTTCGGTGAAGATTTTTTTGGAGAAGGAGATTTTTGTTTCACAATAGAAACAACAGATGATGATGATGTTGTTGATGACGAGGAAGAAGACCTGGACGAAGACGAAGTGCCTGCCATAGCGCTGGATCCTAAGAAAGTAAAGATTACTCTGTTTACCCTGCCTTTATAACAGCCCCCCACCCCATTTACCCCCTCTACTTTTCGAGGTCAAAAAAATATTCATCCAAGCTTTCTAACACTGGCAAGAAAACAGTATCAAAAGGTTGATACAAAATGTCATAAATGTCTTGGTTTAAATTTTGAGAAGTTTGAAGATATTCTTCTATTTCCTGTACAAATTTCTGTTCGAATTGTTGGAATTCTTCTATTTCCTGAAAAAGTGTCTGTTCGGATTGTTCAAATTCTTGTTGTTCTAAGTTAAATGTTGGTAATTTCAAGTCTTCTTCCAATTTTTTAATGTAATCTATTGCATTTTGAGCTATAGATTGTCTGTTAATTTTTTTTGTTTTTGACTTTCCGGTACAACTAATTTTAATTTTTCAAAAGCTTTTTTTAATCTGTGTTGTCTTCTTTGTTCCCTTCGGTTTCTACTTAATTTTTGATCAATCAGGTATTTTTGGAAAGATTCCATAACGTTTTGTTGATTCAAAATGTGGCAAACTATTAATTCTATAAAGCTTTTATCCGCTCAATATATACTGGAAACCCGGGGGGGAGGGGGGGAGGGGGGGGAGGGGGGGAGGGGGAGGGGGGGAGGGGGAGGGGGGAGGGGGAGGGGGGTCCTTCGCCATCAAGGTGATTGGTACGTATTTAAAGCTTTGAGGTTTGCATAGCCAGACCATAACTATGAGCTCCTTGTACGAGTTGTGTCTGCAGCGGATCTGCACCGATAACCCTATGCTCCGGCCTATCAGAGGGGTGTCAGAGCCGCTGCCGCCAATTTTGCAAGGAGAGCTCATTTATGAGCATAAAAGACGATGCGTCTACAAATCCAAAATTTGGTTTGAAGGGCCAAATGTTGGCAGAATATGTGCCGTATGTCACATGGTACGTTTTTTCATTAACTGCATTGTTTTTTTGTTAACAATATATTTTTTTTTAATTTCTTTAAATTAATAATTTTTTTCAGGCGCTTCCTCTTGCCGGCCCGGGGGAAGAGTTTTATCGAACTATTGCTTATAGAAGCGGAGTAATTGGGTATAAACTACAAATGCCGGCACCTCAAGAAAAATGTCATCTCTGCAATTTCTGCCCCCTGGCAAAATACGAAATTAATTGTATGTGTTTATAAACACATATAATTATGAGAAATTAAATAGGGACGGGGAACAGAGCAGTTTGTGGTCTAACCACTTACTGCTCTGTTCCCCGTTCATAGGGTATCTTCAGATGACCTTGACCCACTTTTAAAACTTTATGGTGGGGAAAATGTATATATAAACCGTGGATTATATGAAGAGGCATCACTTCCCTCACCGATCATCATGGAAAGTTTCCGTATGTTTTACAATGTTTTTTGCACTCCTCAACAACATATTCAATTTATGTTAAATTTAATCCATGTCCTCCAGAATATTAATTTTCTTACGATTAATGTTACTGGGGAAAGAATGGTAAATTTAACATATCAACGTTTATTAGTTACCATCAACCCTTTGGTAGATCCGAATTGGTTTTCAACACTTGAAACATACATTGATACTTTGGCTTTTGAACAAGGATTCCATTATCTTTGGGTTGATGTAGATTACATCAACTTTCAAAATGAATCAGATGATGATGGATATGATTCTGCCACATAAAAGTAGACATTAACGGAACTTCTCCCCCTGCCTTTTAGGAAAAAAGAGAGGAACAGTGTTAATTAATAACACTGTTCCTCTCTTTTTTCCGCTTAAAGTTAAATGACCTTGACCTACTTATTTTGAAGGTCAATTGTAACTTAGTGAAAGTTTTCTAAGTCCATAAGTAGGTCAAGGTCATTTAAATCTTAGCGGAAGAATGAAAAGAATAGCTACCAACATGTATTGTTGGTATCTATTCTTTTCTTTCCTGCTAGAAAACCCCTTTAGTCCGTGTCAACTTTGATGTGATTTTTTTTACAAAATTGTACATAATAAAGGACCCATGTTTCGAGTCCTTCGTAATCCATAGAATCCGAAGTGCAACAGATTTTCGTACCGTCTGCTTTAACAGCTTCAAGTACTCCACTAATGCACTTCAGATTGCTATGATACGTTCTTATGTACCATAGTACTTTCTTGGCTTCGACAAAGTTGTGCACAGCACCAAAGATCATGAGGGATTCCATGGCAAATGTAACCACAAGACTACAGCACACCTTATATATATACTGTGAGCCCAAGGCTATAGCCTCGATTTTTGAGTTTTTGCGTCATAACTTTTATACCGTTGGTTTGATCAAAAAATGTTACTGGACCTTTTTTGTTTGTCTTTTAATTCCGCTTAATTTGACTACCCGCACGATAGATTTGGAGCATTTTTGTTATATCCACTGCCATCGTGTACGGCGACGCAGTTCTAAAGTTGAACGGCAACGAAATCAAGTTGGCGACCTCCCCCCCCCATCAATGAGGTCAAGGTCAAGGTCAAGGTCAAGGTCAAGGTCAAAAAATATTAACCCCCCCCTCCCCATCAATTGATGGGGGGGGGTCGCCAACTTGATTTCGTTGCCGTTCAACTTTAGAACTGCGTCGCCGTACACGGTGGCAGTGGATATTACAAAAATGCTCTAAACCTATCGTGCGGGTACTCAAATTACGCGGAATTAAAAGACAAACAAAAAAGGTCCAGTAACATTTTTCGATCAAACCAACGGTATAAAAGTTATAATGCAAAAACTAAAAAAACTTAACATTTTATTTATTTTTTTTTTACTTAATATATTTCCAAATTTTATCAGGTGGGTATTCAAATTACGCAAAATAATCTAATTTACAATAAAGTCCGGTAACAATTTAATAACACCAAAAGTTATAGCGCGAAAACTAAAGTTTCAAGGTCATTTAAAAATTTTAAAGTTTAAGAGTAGGTCAACCAAATGTAGGTCAAGGTCATTTAAAATTTATAAAAAAAGGGGGGTGGGGAAGCGTGGGGTCCCTACTTTATTTTATACTACTTTATTATATCTTATACTAACATGCAACGGTTACTGTGTGTGCTAGACATAAGCCATCCCACACACCTCACCGCCTTATTATATCTTATGCTACCCCTTAAATGCTAACATGCAACGGTTACTGTGTGTGCTAGACATAAGCCATCCCACACACATCACCGCCCTATCATATCTTAACCCCTACCTAACGTTCCCCCTATTCTAACTTATACTATGTAATATTACAGTTACGATGTGTGCTAGACATAAGCCATCCCACACACCTCACCATAATACTACCCCTAACTTATACTATGTAATATTACAGTTACGATGTGTGCTAGACATAAGCCATCCCACACACCTCACCATAATACTACCCCCTACGTAATATTACAGTTATGGTGTGTGCTAGACATAAGCCATCCCACACACCTCACCATAATATTACCCCTGATAGCTAAACCACGCAGGAAATGGAAAGGTAGTTGGATTGCCATTGCGGCCGATCATTATAGAAGGGCGCCTCTTCTACAATAACCGAACGCGATGTGAGCTAGACATAAGCCATCCCTCACACCATGGCGAACATTACAGCATAACCCTGCTCATAAGAGCACGAGCTACACCTTCACCGTAATGCTAAAGCGAAACGCTGCGCGCTCGCCTATATCAAGCTGAAGCGGGCGGCCTTGACTTGAAGGTTGACATATCCGCCTGCTGGGACGGAGGCGGACCTTCACCTTAACCGCGCCGCGGTCGATGACCGAGGGGGGGGGGGTGGCGTTGCCGTGACTTTGCCACCTAGTTCACCTTGGACGCCGAGCCGGTAGCTTCCGCTTACACTACCTTGACTACAAGGTTGCCGTGTCTGCTGCCTATAATAACCCCACTTGACCACCTCTTGTCATTCTGCCACTTGCCACTTGCCACCTTTGCTGTTAAATTTTACATTCTCATTTTTTACATTTTTCTTTTTATTTTGCATTATGAACTTCTCATCCTCATCATCCAGCCATGATGCTTCTATCCTACGAGGTTTGCTCGAACAAGAACTTGAATATACTATAAGAAGCCAACTTCAAGAAAAACAAGTGCTGGAAAATGAAAACTTCATGTCCGACATGTCCGAATTTTTTATTTTTCATCAGACTCCGCCCGCTCAACTGTCTCAGCCTGCTCAGACTCCACCTGCTCAACTGTCTCAGCCTGCTCAACTGTCTCCGCCCGCTCAATCATCCAATCAAGAAACTCCGCGTCCTTCACTAATAGTCAAAATCCCCTATCCATTTCAACCCGCACCATGTAAAAGACTGCCAACAAAAAAATTGAAGATCAACAGGCTGAAAAAAATATTGTCTACAAAATTTTGAAAACCAAAAACAACCTTGTTCACATCCTCAACGAAGAAAAAAATACAATTTTTATCATCGACCTGCCTAAAAAATTTCGTATTCCTCCAAAGCCAAAACATCTGAAAATTACAAGCAAAAGGACAGCGGCAAATTAAAAATCAATCTTTTTTAACTAATAAGTACGGGTTTCTCCATACCACAGGTTTATTTGGTCTAGGCCTGTGGGAACCTCTTTACCCTAAAAAGAGTGACCTCTAGCGTGGTGGTGAGGTTGACGTTCCTCTAGAGGCTTTAAAACTAACAAACCACCGACCAATAAATGTCTTTACCCAAAAACTAAAAAAAAAAATAATAAACCTAACAAAAAAAATCCGGCAACATTTTATAATCAAACAGTATAAATTTTACTATGCAAAACTGACAAATTTTATTTTACATTATCACTGAGCCACCTTTCTATTTCTGGTGAAGCGGAGGCTGTTGACCCGACCACTGACGCCTGGCCGCCAACCTTGTAGTAGCCGGTTGGTCGACCTTGTTGCGTCAGCTGGCACAGCAGATGGTCACATCATACACTCAACAGTTCATTCTCCGCTTTGCCACCAACCTAACAACTCCTGCTTCAACATGAACCGCTCCCAGTATTTCAAAATCTGGTACAATTGTTTCTCACGTTTACAACTGCTGGGGTATCGAGTTCTTCAATCTAATAACAATCGTGATTGGTACGATGTCACATCTACAATTGCTCTAAATCCTTTTCAGCCAGTTGGGAAAAACATTCTCACTGGCATCAAACTCAACACCGAACCACCTCTTTCACCTGTTTTACCACAATTACCCCAGCAGAAACTATTACTAAAAAGACTAAGACTTAACACCAAATATCACATCATCAAACGAAAATCCAATATTTTTTTACCTATACAATAAAGAAAAAACCAAAATTTATATTGTTACCCTACCTAAACATCTTTCCATTTATATAAACCCAAAATACCTTGAACTTACAAAACAAGGTAACAAAATCAAAATAAAATTGTCAAAATAAAAACCCTTTTTCCTTTTCCTCCTCCAAAAGTCCATCCTGGTGGCAAAAAAGGTCCTTGTAAGGACCGCCATAAAACTTTCAAATTTAGGGTCTCAACCCTTGGTGACTAACAAGGGGTCCACGTACCTCTAAGTCCCAAAGCGTTGCTGTCGGGGGGGGGCCAGGTGTGCAGCAGATGTTCCAAGGTCAACAGCTTGTATTGCCAACTGGTCGACCGATGCTGTTGCGCAACCGTTACGCAACAAGGTCGGCAGCATGCGAGGTCACCAGAATAACTAACCCGGCCCAGTGATGATGTCAAGTAAAAGTTGCCAGTTTTTGCGTTTCATTCAACGCAAGTTTCGTTGGTTTTATTCCTTGGTTTTATTTTTATTTCGCCTTTTTCGTTTGTTTTTTAAAACTCGCATGATAAGGTTTGGAAACATATTAATTAAAATATGAAACATCTTTAAAAATATCGTAACTTGTACAAAGTTAAATAAGTATTTCAAAACAATATTTTTAAGCTAAATGTTAAGAACAAATGTTTACTACTGAGATGTTTACCCTACAACATCTACATTACAACTAAAACTAAATATCGAAAACATTGCGAGGAGTCTCTTATGGTAGTGGGGGAAGGCAGGTGTGCAACATATGTAACATCGCCCTAACATTTCAATTTTAAATTAAATGTTAAGAAACAGAGTTTATATTTAATCGCAAGTGTAGTTTAGTTTTGCATTTCTTCAACTAAATATTTTAACTAAGTATTAAGAAAAGATAATAAAGTAGCATCTTTAAAAATATTGTAACTCCTACAAAGTTAAATAAGTATTTTAAGCCAAATGTTAAAAACAATTGTTTAGTACTGAGATATTCACCCTACAACACCTACGTTAAAACTAACACTACAAATCCAAAAATTGCGAGGAGTCTCTCATGGTGGTGGGGGAGGGCAGGTGTGCAGCAGATGTTCCAGGCTGCACATGTCAAGGGAGGTTGCAGCGCCACTATTGACATATCAGTTTGCTGGTAGAACTCGCAGAGTAAACATCTAAATAAACATGAGTTCTGTTTTATATGTTTCTTTTATTAAAGATGGACTTTGCATTGAAACGCAAAGTTTTCCTATTGATGCAGATCCTATACAACAAATTTTAGTACATCCTCCAGAAAGTTATGATTCCATCTACATTTCAGTGCAAGAAACAAACGACCCCCCACCACCAACAACTCCTGATGCACAGTAGGACACGGCTACCACACGTCATTAAAGCTTCAGCTCTTTACCCGAGCACACATGGACTCTGAGCTTCAAGATAATACTGTTTCTTCTACATCTACACCAACTTCCGAACAATTACCTACTACAAATGAAACTACTACAAGTCTACAAGTAAATGAAATTTCATCAACTGTTAGTTCTGATGCGCAAGCAATAATGTTATCATTAATTGGTTTCGACTAAAAATTCAACAATGGAAGAAGAAAGAAATTCGCTACTTTACAACTTGGTTTTTGTGAACCCGTCGAAATTTATTATTTGCCTACTTTCATTTTTATGTGGTTACAATTTTGGTTACCTTGTTCAGGAAATGCTAACAGATAAAAAGGAAGAACATTCGCTATATTTTAAAGTTTATGTTTATGTAATTGCATCTTTATTTGGATACTTTGTAGCAGGATATTTTCTTGTTAATTTGTCAATTCCATTTTTTACATGGTATTTTAACAGACGTGAAAATCAACAAAACAACAGTTTGTAAAAAGAAGCAAAAATTATCTTGCATTTTCGGATTTTCCGAAAATGCAAGATCTTTTTTAAAAACATCCCCAAAAGACCTTGACACACTTCCGGCCATTTAAAATTTAAATACCCAGCACAGCAGGGCATTTAAACTTTAAATACCCACCACCAACACGTCACAGCTGATGACGTCACTTCCGGTCACGTGACCGGAAGTAGCTGTCAAAAATTGACTGGCTGTCAAAGTTTGATTGGGCCAGAAACGCCACCTCGCCACTACTGGTGCGGGCGGCCGCTTCTCGCCACCACCACGCCTTTGCCTTGTCCTAGTGGCGACAACGGGCGCACCAACAACACCTACTAGAATACAAGGAAGCATGGGCGGAGTTAGAGGTTGTTTCTTTGGGGGCACACTTTCAAGATTCCCGTACCGCAATAGAAATAGGCTAAAGTAATTTTGTAATTTTACTTTTCTGCAGTTCAAATAATAACCATACAGGAATCATAAGAAAGGGTTAAACCATAACACATTGTTGCCAAAATAACTGTATTTACACTACAGTTCGCCCACGCTCATCCAAGGCCACACTATATTTTCAGTGGGGCCTTGGCTCATCCCGACCAGCGCGAGAATTTTGACGCATCGGGAGCGTGGAGGAGGAAGGGAAGTCACTCCCCTACTCAGGCCCCGCCCCTTTACTACTGTAATGCTACGAGCTGTAAATAATTGAACTAATATTCAAAACAAAAGAATAATTATTTGTTATCAAAATATATTTAAGGTTATGGTTTGAGGTTTAGTTTACGTAAGTTTTATTTTTGTCATTTCACCTGTAGATAGTCAGCTGTTGGATAGCAGCAAACATACACGCTCTCATTTTTCTCTGTGAAATACTAATATATTTTCGTGTTTTATATTGATTTATCTCTTTATGTTTGTGTTTTGTATTTCTGTAAAGTTATTAACTTCATAATGTAATGTTCTTTGTCAGTGTTTTCCTTTCTTTTAGGACTTTTTTCCTCTAAAACACGTTCAATTAATTTTTAGTAAGGTTATTTGTTTGTTTTTTGTTTTGCTACCATGACAACAGACAATCACCACGATCACGACTATGAATCTTCCTCTAAACCCATAGAACCAACGACTCAGTCAGAACTGTCTGATGAAATCGAGTCACCAAGTTCCTCAAATGCTCCCTGGCAAACGGTTTCGAACAGAAATAGCAAGAGAAATCTAAAATCTGAAATTTCGTCAGAAAGACAAGAACTTAAACGGCATCGAGTTGGTACAAACGCAGGGAACAGGCAGGCTACTGATGTACCAATTGAGCTTACGAACTCCTTCGAACCCTTGTCCTCCGCGCTCGACAGCTCAATGGACCACGAAACCTTGGCTTCCGGTTCAGGTGAGTCTAAGCCACCTCCAATTTTCCTCTCTGGTGTTACGAATGTAGCTCCAATGATTAAAGCTCTAGACTCAATGGTAACTAGGTCTGGCTATTCATATAAGTGTCTTAATCAAGACAACATTAAAGTATTCCCTTCATCCTCTAACAACTATAGACTAATTGTTAAAGGCTTAAGAGACTTAAATGCGTCCTTTCATACTTACCAATTAAAACAGGAACGTGCGTATAGAGTTGTTCTAAGAGACATGCATTTCTGTAAGCACTGAGGATTTGAAAAGCGCGATTGAAGATAGCGGTCACCAGGTAAGACACCTCACTAATGTCAGAAATAAATTCACCAAGAAACCTATGTCCCTGTTTTTTATTGACTTAGAACCTAAAGCTAATAACAAAGACATATTTCAAATCAAGTATTTGTTGAATGCAAAAGTTTCATTTTTGAGCCCCCTAATAAAAAGAATGAAATTGTCCAGTGCAAACGCTGCCAGCGTTATGGACACACTAAGTCATATTGCCATAACGCATTTCGTTGTGTCAAATGCTCGCAGGAGCACGACACAAGAGCATGCCCTAAGCCTCCATCAACACCCCCAACATGTGTATTGTGTTTTGGCGAACACCCGGCTAGCTACAAGGGTTGCCCTGTGTATAAGGAAATTCAATCTAAACAGTTTCTTCCTCTTAGGGAAAAATCCTTAAAAGTAAGTCATGACGTCAGCCCCGCAGTACCACAAAGCCCTTCTACCAGTAACCCTAACCACCAGCCCCATAGGAATAGCTTAGTTGCAGAAGGGGTAACCTTTGCGCAAGCTACACGTAATGAAAATGAAACAGTTCATACCAGACAACCTAAGCCAAATGAAAATACTCAAGATTCAGAAAGTTTATCTAATATAATTCTACAATCTTTCAAACGTTTTGAAAGCATTTTGAACAAACAAGCAGAACAAATTAGCTCTCTCCTTAATTTGTTAACCACTGTCGTTGCTCGGCTAAAATGAATATTCTACTCAAAATTGCTCTCTGGAATGCCAACGGCTTATCTCAACATAGCGATGAGGTTCGAGTTTTTATCGAACAACACAAATTAGATGTCATCCTTGTTTCAGAAACCCATTTCACAGACAGAAGTTATTTCAAAATTCCAAATTACACATTGTTCCATACTAATCATCCTGATAACACGGCCCATGGGGGTAGTGCCATTTTGGTAAAAAACTCGATTAAACATTACAAACTTCCTAGTTTTAAAGAGCAATACCTGCAAGCTACAACCATTGTTATCGAAGGCGGACGAGGACCTATTGCTCTTTCTGCTATTTACTGTCCTCCAAGACATGTCATAACTTATGAACAATTTGACAGATTCTTTGCCACTCTCGGAAACACGTTCGTCGCCGGAGGATACTATAACGCCAAACATCAAGAGTGGGGTTCACGATTGGCCACACCGAGAGGTCGACAACTACTGAGAGTGATAAATAATAATAATTACAATCATATTTCAACAGGGGAACCCACATACTGGCCGACTGATATGAGGAAAATCCCAGATTTGTTGGACTTTTTTGTCTCCAAAGGTATTCACCAAAACTACACTGATGTCCAGTCTTGTCTCGATTTATCCTCTGACCATTCGCCAGTTATATTGAAAATTAGCACTCAAATTTTTCAACAACAAGCAACTCAACGGTTATATATAACAAATACACTGATTGGAATCTTTTTCGCAGTTTAATAAATGAAAACTTACACTTAAAAGTTGATTTACAAACTAATCAAATTTAGAGGATGCCATCTCCTACTTTACAAATTGTCTTCAAAATTCTGCAAGAACATCAACGCCTGTACTTCAAAATTCATCGAGGTCTGTGTTGCACTACCCTATATATGTTAAAAAGAAGATTGCCGAAAAAGGAGGCTAAGAAGAATTTGGCAGAATATCAGAAATCCAATTGACAAAGCAAACTTCAACAGGGCATCTCAAAATCTAAAGAGGTTATTGTATCGTGTAAAATACCAGTGGTTTGCGGAGTATACCCAATCTCTGTCACCTATCGAAGCAACGGACTACTCACTTTGGAAAGCTACTAAAAGGTTAAAACAACCCAAGACACCGATTCCGCCTATTTCAAAGTCCGATGGAAGCTGGGCAAAGAGTAATACTGAAAAATCGGAAGTCTTTGCACAATACTTTTCAAATGTTTTCAAACCAAACTTGGCCACTGTTAATAACGATAATGACATACAAGAGTTTTTGGATTCTCCACTACAGCTTGATTTCCCGATGGAAAAAATCAGACCATCTGAAGTGCGATCTGTAATACATGACGTCTTAAGTCCCCACAAATCTCCTGGTTATGACTTAATTACAGGTAAACTGCTGAAAGAACTTCCGAGGAAAGGGATAATCTTTATAACTTTTTTATTTAATGCTATGTTGAGTCTAGAATATGTTCCAGCTCAATTTAAACGAGCTCAACTAATTGTAATTCCAAAACCAGGAAAGCCTATCACTCAACTGACCTCTTACAGACCTATCAGTCTTTTACCTGTCATATCTAAAGTTTTTGAAAAGCTTTTTCTCACTCGGATACAAACAATGATTGATGAGGATGCCATAATGCCCGGCCATCAATTTGGTTTTAGAAGAAAACACGGCACAATAGAACAAGTTCATAGGGTTGTTGGGACGATACGACAATGTTTAGAAAATAAATCTTATTGTTCAGCCGCGTTCCTAGATGTAAGCCAGGCGTTTGATAAAGTGTGGCATCCTGGCTTACTGTATAAAATTAAGATGTACCTACCAAATTCCCTTTTTGCTATTTTGAAATCTTATCTTACAGGCAGGGCATTTCAAATTAAATATCAAGACATCCTTACTGATCTGCATCCTATACAGTCTTGAATTCCCCAGGGCAGTGTTCTAGGGCCTTTCTTGTATATTCTCTATACTTACGACCTCCCAGGAGATATGTCTACCGAAATTGCTACTTTTGCGGACGATACTGCAATTTTGTCCGTTCATCAGGACCCAGCTCAAGCTTCTAATAATTTGCAACGAAGCTTAGATACGATCACAGATTGGTTTCGGACATGGAGACTCAAAATTAATGAAAATAAATCTGTTCATATTACGTTCACTTTAAACCTGAATTCTTGCCCACCGGTAACGATAAATAATACACAACTATCTGAAGTGACCGAAGTAAAGTATTTAGGTATTCATATAGACAGCAAATTAACTTGGAAAACCCACATATGGACTAAACGACAGCAACTTAATTTAAAAACTAATCGGATGAATTGGCTCCTTGGATCAAAATCAAAACTTTGGAAAATAAATTGCTTCTCTATAAGACTATTTTGAAACCAATTTGGACATATGTTGTGTAGCTTTGGGGTTCTGCAAGTGTCTCTAACATTGAAATAATTCAAAGGTACCAGTCAAAATTATTACGCAAGATCGCCAACGCACCTTGGTATGTTTCCAACAGGACCTTACATGAAGACTTAAAAATACCTACAGTGAAAGATGAGATCACGAGATTTAGTGAAAATTATATTGAAAAATTAGAAAACCACCCTAATCACCTAGCCCTGAACCTACTCGACAATACAGACACTGTTTACAGACTGAAGAGGTCTTCAATCTTGGACTTGCCTTTTCGTTTTGTAAACTGAGGAGAAATTTCTATTACTAACATTGTAACCTACATAATATTTACTCATTGTTCATATTAGCATAGAACAGATTGTAAAGTTAAATAAATAAAATTTAAAAAAATTTCACCTGTGAAATTGGAAATATGCATTAGATTCTCCGATTTTGCATGTACTTGTTATTAAATAAGAGTTTAAACTTAAAATAGTTGTATTTCCTTAAGTGTTAATTAAAAAATCATAAACAAATATTGTTTATTTTCTTTGATTAGTGACAGCTGTCAACTCGTTCCAGGTTTAAGAGTTGCTATCTAACAGATAATAAAAACACTTCAAGAACAAGAAAAAAAACAAAATGATCGTCCAAAAGGAAACCAAATAGGTACAAAAAACCACTTTGCTGCAGCCAATTCTATGGCCAATGACATACGCTTAATTATCTCTCTCTAAACATTCATTGTCCTTCTCCCTCGCACATGTTCTTTAAAATGGTCGGGATGAGCCAAGGCCCCACTGAAAATACAGGCCATGCTGCAGCAATCCCAGCGCTGCGCCACGTCACACAAGTAGGCAGGGAACTAACATCCTATGTTTACATTTTATTGCTAAACGTCAAAAATCCCTTGTTTGTTCACGTTTTTTCTGTTTACATTTCATCAATACGTCAAATATTAGTTGTTTATTTACATTTTCTTGTTCAGATTTAAAAGTAACTGATGAGCAGCACAGCTGTGAGTCCTGAGCCAGACTTTCAGACCGCCTACTTGTTTGACGTCATAAATCCTGCAGCATGGCCATAGAGTAATAAAGGCATGGCCTGTATTTGTAGTGTGGCCTTGGATGATCGTGCGCGAACTGTAATATACATTTTTGTGATACGAATACAAAGGATCAGTTTTCGAAATACACAAATACTTATAATAAAAACTATTACTCCACAAAACAAACAGCGGCCAGACAGCTGTGTGGCGCGGCGCGGCGGCCTTCAATCGTCATTCTCAGCTCATCATCCGCAGCTCAGGGCTTTGTAGGGGAAACTAAGAACCACAGAGCTACTATCCAAATATTACTTGCTTTCAGCTATCATTCTGACTTTACGTTTGATTTGATTTATCTCTTCATAAAACTGAGGCCAATCTCTGGAAGTAATAATAAATAATTCAATTATAATAAAAGCGGAATAAAAAACATTAATCCGTTTAAAATGGTCCCTCGTAACTCCGCCCATGGAAGGAGGTGTTGGCACCAAAGGCATGTCGTTCCCGGTTGCCACTTGTATAAAGGAAGAGGCATATGGCGGTAGCGAGAGGTGGGGAAGCCCGCGCCATATCGCTTCTGTGTGCTGGCCAGGCGACTAGTCTACATGGAAGCATCGGGGAAACCGTGACGTGCCCGCACCCCGCCTCCGCGAAACGCCGGAAGGTTTTTAACTCCAAGTATAAAATGTCAACTCCATTGACCATTGACTACAGATAAATACAGGTTTATACTTATAGTCAATTGTAAGACTCAAACACTCCATTTAAGGAACCTACCTAGACCGCCTGGACGCCCCCTTTATGCATGTACACAAAAAATCAGAGAATAAAACATATTACGGTTTTTTTATTCATGGCAAAGTCTAGTAAATCTTTCCTGAGGTAAACCACTGGTGCCATCAGGAAGTTTAAGAAACCATGTCCACTTAATAACCTGTGATTTCACAGAAAATAGGAATTGAACCACCTGTAGCATTCGTTGTACCTACATTACTGATTTTAAATTTAGTTTGTTTTCCATAATCGACGTAATAAAGGTTTTTTAAGAATAACTGTCAGTTAAATTTTTCAAATTAACTCAACCCCTGTTTTGTTCCAGTACTTGACACTACTATAACTTTATACTCACCATCATTTAAATAATAATTTTTACTTTCTCCCCCTTTACATAGTATATGGAGAAAGTATTGTTTTCGTCAAAATTTTAGAATTTGAGTTGTTGGTGGATATATTCGTTTTAGTGCTCCCTGAATCCAAAAAAGTGGTGTGTGTGTGTGTGTGTGTGTGTGTGTGTGTGTGTGTGAATGGATGTAAACAATGCTAGAGACGACACCAGTGGTCCGATTTTCATGAAATTTGGCATGTAGGTACAAAGCCATGGTATCACCAGGCGTATTTTTAATTTTTTTAATTTTTGATTTTTAAGGGTATTTACCCCATAAAAACAAAAAACCGTCACCTACCCTTGACGACTTGAAGGGATAAAGTATGTGTCAGTTTCCTGATACCGTTTATTAGTATATGTGGAGGTGTATTTTTATGAAATATCGAACTTAACCGTTCATAATTCTGTAAATTGTAATTATGATTATTGCTAAAACTGCTTAACAACTTACCTCATTAACGGTTCCGGTAAGGAGAATTCCAAATACCCCCGTTGCAGCAGAGCTGCATACTCAGCGAATTTCAAATGCAAAACAACATATTTCAATCCAACATAGCGAGATTCAACATGTTTTTGTAAGCTCCATAAGAATAACATGGGAATGAGTATGCAGGTTTGCTACTATGGGTATATCAAAACTGGGTGGTTTTAATTCAATATTTAGTTGATCTGAACTAGAAGAATCCATTTACCAAGTTTTATCAAGATATGTTGAGAAATAAGCGAGATATATAATTTTCTTTATTTCCCATGAGGTTAACAGTGGGACAACGTACTGTGTTTACCACTTTCAATATCTCGGAAACCAATGGACATAGAGCAGTGATTCAAAATACTAAATTGTTTGTTTTTTTGAGCTGAATTCAATAATGCTAGCAAAAATTGGATAATTTTTAATTTTCTATGTAAAAAATAAAAAACCCATTTTTGGGGGGGTTTTCCCCCCTTTACCCCCCTTCCGGTGGTCCGATCGGGCTGGTTCACGAACTTGTCCGAGTGATTACCACTTTACATGTCTGTACTGAATTTCATGAAGATTGGACCATATTTACGGCCGCTATCGTGTTAACAGACATACATATAGATATATATATATATATATATATATATATATATATATATATATACAGTCGACTCTCGCTAACACGAACCTTGATATCACGAAATCCTCGATATCACGAATTATTTTTAATCCCCTTGGGGAAACCTGTCTAACACGAAGAAATTACTATGCGTAACACGAACTAATTTTTTGGTTATATTTTACCTCTATAACTCGAAGGGACAAAAACATTACCTCTATAACACGAATTTCCGTAGATAAGACGAATTCGATTTGCGCTTTACCTCCATAACTCGAAATTTACCTCCATACCACGAAGTTTTCAGAATGGACCTCTGCAATACGAAATCCCGGCGTTCAGGATGCAACCTGTCGGTGAATCATATCCGGGGTCAAGCGCATGTTTTAATAAAAAATGTAATCGATACTGTAATTGTTTTTACAAAGAGGAAGATTACGGACTTTTTGATCAGTGGAATTAATAAAAGTTAAAAGTTTAATTTTGTAGCTGAATGGGATACGGTAAAGTGTCTTTATATTATTGGTTTAATAAAAATTATGATCGATACTGTAATTAATCGTTTTACATATTTAAGCAGAGTAAGATTACGGACTTTTCAATCAGAATTAATATGATCTTATATGTTTTTTTGTTTTACAGGTTATTACATTACAAGTACTGTATTTTTCATTGATATATAATATTTAAATAAGTTAAAAGCTTAGATTTGTTGAAGATGGAGGGTATAAACTACATTTTTCTTTACCTCTGTATCACGAATTTTCATTTGGCTTACCTCATTAACTCGAACTATGCCTACGACGAACTATACGTAACATGAAGAAAAATCGCAGTCCCGTGGAATTTCGAGTTAGCGAGAGTCGACTGTATAAAAATTCAAACGAATAGTGTTTTTTGCTTCTGGGGGCCCCAAAATGAAAAGTTAACATGGTCTCGGGTTTAGGTCTTACCATGAGACCTACGGTAATAGCTTATTCCTTTAAGGAAATTCGCTAAAATGATGCTATTGGGCAGAGAAGACTTCGAACACTGATGGCCAAAAGGAAGCCCAAAATATTCATTAAAAATGATGAAATCCACAATTATAATACAAGACAGGAGAGTAATATACATTTTGTTCGAGTAAATTCAAGCCTCGATCAGATTGGGCCAAGATACATGTTTGGTAAAATATACAATAATTCTACCTGAAGTTAGAAGTATTGGAAGATCACCAATTTCAAGAATAAATTGAAAGAATATTTAATCCAGAGGCATGTTTACTCTATAGAGGAGTTTGTGAGCAGATGAAGATAGGCTAAATCCATGACGACCACTGTGCAGCTAACCTTCTACTGGGAGAGCTACAAGTATCAAGCAAGTATAAGTAACAACTATTTTTTAAATTTGAGGTAAATAATACCGATGGCGATTTGTGTAAAAAAATACTAAGAATACACAAATTTTCTTTAGAAAATTCAGTCTTTTGTGAAATATTATAAGGGATCCATTATAAGTCAAATAAACACGAGGCTCTCAGGCTTTGGAGCAGAGTCGCTTTACTGATATGTGGAAAGAAATGGGTTTATGACTGTTTGATTTGAATCTCTGTAAAATCTCAAGAAAAAGGGGTACTGTTTAGCATATTGTGTGTTTGGTTATTCTTTTTAATAAAAATTTTGTTTCATACAAATATATGAAAAGATTTTATTTGTTTAGAAATTTATATACTGAATCTTAAATTTGTAAAGATAACATGCATTATAAATTTAATATTTTTTTGGAGTATGTGTCAAGTCAGAGAGAAGAGAAGGGTTTGAAATTTTAAAACTGCTTTATGTACCATTCTTATTCATTAAAAAGCATTTCAAGATGTATGCTGATGTACATAAAGAACTTTCAGACACTTTCTAATACAATTGAAAGGGCTGCAAGCAGTTTTTTTTGCACTGAAAGTATTAGGTTTGGCCACTATTGATAAATATATATTTTTAATGAGTTTGAGACATACAAATGGTTTGTTAGTTGTAAATTTATTCACCTGAGCTATCTCATATTTGAGTCACATATAATTTATATAATGGAAATAAATTCTCTAAACTCTACTTTTGGAAGTACAGTTGGCAAAACTGTAACTGATTGAGGCTGACTTCTAAAGGATTGTCTATGCATGTTTATTCTTGTTAGAACTAGTTTTAAAATATCAGTATATTTCTATCATTGGAGAGAGAGAATTTTCTCATTAATACTAATAATGCTAGTATTTTACCTGTGGAATTTTAGTACATACAACAAATATGGCCTCCCCTTTATTCAAAGGTGTATGCTCTCTTACCACTCCCTTAAAATCTCCAAAACTTTAGTAAGTTAAATTTGTAATTAGATAATATTATTTGGTTAAGATGGTGTTACAGGCAATAGCTATACCAAAACATATATTATTCTCATTATTATTTCTACGTAACTCAACAAAATGTTTGCATGCTTTGATG
The DNA here is from genome assembly GCA_035578135.1 of Flexamia atlantica. NCBI lineage: Eukaryota > Metazoa > Arthropoda > Insecta > Hemiptera > Cicadellidae > Flexamia > Flexamia atlantica. Next base: position 30,422,049 of record JAQJVK010000008.1, on the reverse strand, counting down.
CTTTCCATAGCTAAATAATTTATTCTTCTAGATGTTGGACTGCATAATTTTTCTTTAGGTAAGGCAAGAATATTGGTGAAGCTCCTTGAACTAAATTAAATGAAATATAAACATTTGCACCCCTGTAGAGCAATTCAGATTATGTTCTTATGACATAGCGTGCTCTTAGCTGGGATCTCAGAGGTCTATGTACAGGGTGTTTTTTTTTTAACGCAACCCAAAACTTTATTTTATCAGTGAAGGGCTATTTCCCCCAAGGATCCCTGGATTTGACCCCACTTTATTATTTTCTTTGGGGATACATAATAAGTAAGGCCTACGAAAACAATTCATAGGATATTCAGCACCTCAAAACAAAAATAATAAATGTAATGCAAGAAATTCAAAGAGGTACCTTGCAACATGTTTATGGGAATTCGATGGAGAGAGCACAACTTTATACAAATGTGAATGGCGGATTGTTTGAACACATAATGTAAACCAAATGTGACCAAACTTAAATAATAGGTTGTATAAAATGTAAATATCAACAAAACAATGTTCATTTCATATTTATATGTGCATTATTCAATCTTAAAAATGGATTGTGTTTAAAAAAAAACACCCTGTACTTATGTTATTGAATTTTAATGTAATCTTTACATTATCAGTCAACTTGTAATCCCTTAATTGCTACAGTATATATTTTAGTAAATTTTCCGCATAGGGAAGAAGCTATAGCTATAGGTCTCATGGTAAGACCTGATTCCAAGACCATGATAACTTTTTGTTTCGGGGCCCATAGAAACAAAAAAAAACTGCTCATTTGAATTTTTATACTAATGTATTAGCTTGATAGTGGCAATAAAAATAGTCTGATCTTAATGAAATTTCAGAGAACTTCTGTAAACCAGTCCAATAAAACCACCAGAAGGGGAAAGGGGAATAGGGTGAGTGCACCATTGAATGATTTCAAGCAACTTAATATTTTAACTGTTCCGAACCTTTTTATTTTAGAGTCAATCTGTTACATATTAAGTGGAATAAGATGAATGAAATAGTAGAAAAGTAATAATATCAATAGACATAAGTATAAAACCAGGAACAAGGCTTTCTTTGCTCAACAACATAGGCTAGCTATATGTGACAAGAAACCAGAATATTTAAGTTTAAAACTGTACCAGGCTTTGCCACTGCCGATAAAAAATATAGATTTTTCCAAATTTAAACCAAATTAAAATCATTTCTTTTAGAACATAGCTTTTACTCAGTTGAAGAATATTGAGATTGAGAGGCTTATAAACCCCCTTAACACTCCCCTGGAGGGAGAGTGGTTCCTTGCCTAATCAAGAACCAAGCGGCAGATCCTACACCTCATGGACACAGGATGCCGAATATAAGTCAAACAGAGGTGTAAAGCATGGATGAATGACCGATTAAGAACAAAGTTTCATGTTAATTTGACATCACTCCTTTATACGTCATTTACAGTTATCTGTTACACTTTACAAAGCTAGTTTGTCATTTAAAAATTAAAATTATCAGTTAAAACTGTTTTTCAATCAGAATATGGATGATAGTTTGAATTTTTAGAAAAATATGTAAATTTGTAATTAGATAATATAAATTTGGTTCACCAGTGAACCACTGAGCACCACCACCATTTCGGCTCCAGTGAATAACCGATCTAAATAATAACTAACCATATAGCATCTATATATTAATACGCAAGCGGTTTTCTTTTCACAGTCCAACCGCAATAACGGCTGAACGGATTTTAACGTTTGAGGTGTCAAATTAAAGGGATTGTTATGTAGATTTGTCATCAAGTCTCTGAATTTTAAAAAAGGGCGTCACTAAAGTACAGTAAAGGGCTGAAGTTTCGGAACAGTAGCGCTATTCATGGACATTTAAGCAAGCTCAGTTTACTTTGTTTCAAACTGAACATATGGCTTTGTTTTCAACAGTTTTCTTTTTTAAACGATTTATTATGTAATTTAGGTTATGTTATGAAGTTTTTAAAGCTATTAAACATTGCAGGTACCATTTTTACAATGTAGTTTACGATTCTCATAGTGTTTTTGAAGTTATATTAACCTGAGCAAATCTATTTTTGGATTTGGTGCATTTATAATGCCACCAATAACAAGAAGACGAACATTGACTGGTCGGAGGAGTCGGAAAGAACACGATCGCAACCGCTGGCATCACCCTCCCGAAGTAACATTTGATGCTCCTTCCAACCTCAGACCAATGAATTAAAAATGTTTTCATTGTGGTGGGTTGAATTTCAAGAATGAAAAGACTGGTAGAGATAATGCGTCGTTTACGCGTTTTTGCCACAAAGGAAATGTGGCCTGTAAAGACAGCCGTTCCCTACAATATCTGTTTTGACGACAATTATCAATAAGGTGCAGCGGCAATCCCTAATCAAAGAAAGTCATTGCTCACGGCGCCAGTGTTTCCTCTCGGTCAGTTACATGTTGCTGTAAGCAGAGCTTGGTCTTTTAACGGTGTTAGAATATACATTTCAGAAGAAAGAGGACATGGGGAAGTGAAGGTGTTCCCTTAAAAATCGTTTACATTAACCGGAAACTCCTGCGGTAGATCAAATTAACGTTAAAAGTTTCAGTAGTTAAGCCATCATTTTGTTAATGAATTTAGCCCTTCGATTAAACTTTAAAAGTATATAAGTAGGCTGATAATTCTTCATTCTTTTACTATATGACGTTTGCTCGATTTCGAGCTACGTGTTAGCTAGTTTATCTAAATGTAAAATCGGTATGCAGTTAAATTCATTTAAAATAGCAGAATAGCATGTTATTATAGATTCATTAGGATTCATTTTGGTAAATTAATCAGATACAGAATAAATGTCAACTTTTCAGATTGTAGGTTGTTGGACATTCAACATTAAATTTGTTAATATATGATATATATTTTCGGTTCCAAATATTTTAACGAATGACATAAATATTTTAAGTAAGATTACAATGCTGAATTTTAGCCTACCTATAAACAATAGGGTGGGTCGAAAAAACAAAATTTTGGAATTTTTAATCGTAATAGGTCTCAAAAGTTGTGAAATAGAGCGTAGAATACTGAAAAAATAACTTCAAAAAATAATATAAGATCTTCCGGTTGCGCAATGACCTTGAACTTTAACATGTAAAACTCCATAAGAGAATTCATGAATAATTGTAATTTGGTTTATGCTGGACATTGATAACTGTACAAAAGTTTTACCATGACAAATGGAGAGAGCTCTTGAAAACGTTTTGAACAGTGGTATTTGTTCAATTACACCACAGAATTATTGACTTAATATAAGCCAAAAACTTGAAAATCGCCTAAATAAGGGATTTTTAAAAGGCCATAGATCGATAATACTGTTGCCTAATTGGACAAATTATACCATTTTTCAAAATGTTTTAAAGAGCTCTTTTCATTTTTCATCGCAAAACTTTTGTACGATTATCAATGTGTAGCATAAACCAAATTAGGACTATCCACTAATTCTCTTATGGAGTTTTACATGTTAAACTTCAAGGTCATTGTGCAACCAAAAGATCTTGTATGATTTTTTCTAAATTATTTTTTCAGTACTCTACATGCTTTTTCGCAGCTTTTGAGACCAATTACGATACAAAATTACAAAATTTTGTTTTTTCAACCCACCCTAATGAACAGGAAGCCAAAATTAAATGTTTAGACTATAATTTTTTCAGCAAAACGGTCAATTGCTTGGGGGGGGGGAGGGTCATTCATTGGTGCACTCATCCTTAACACCAACGAATGTTTTAAAAGGTTTTTACATATAAAACAAATTATTGTACTATTGAATGTAGCTGAAAAAAATCAGTATATTGGATCCTTGCTTTATGTCCATTGCTTTATTGGTTACCGAGATACTGAAAACTATAAACTCAGTAAGTTGTGCCTACGTTATCCTTATAGGAAACTAGCTGATCAACCTGGTTTCACCCGTGGAAAAAAGAAAGACTTTCAAACATGATTTAATGTTTCATTTATCATATTCATGAGTTTACCAGTTTACCATAGCAACTTCATAAGCTTCCCTATAGTTTAACATTGAAACTTAGAGGTGCCATAGGGCGTAGCCTGAGGAAATTTGGAAAAATCCTTTCTTAGCGGATGCCTACCACCTCAGAGGAATGTCTAGGAAAATTTTAAAGGTTCTAGGTCAATTAGTATGGGCTGTACGATTATACTGGTAGATAACAATTCTTATCTCGCTTAGTTCTCAAGACATACTAATAAAACTTGGTTTGTGGCTTCATCTAGATGAGATCTAACGTATATTAGTCTTAAATCCCCAATATTAAAATTTTTGTGGCAGCATACCTGCATTTTCCCCATGTTATCCTAATGGGAAATAAAAATACTAGTGCTGGCTTAAAGGGGCTGAAAGCTTTAATAAGGGAAAATTCAAACAATCCTTATTTATTATAGTACAAAATACCTTCATAACAAACTGGCTTTTAGATCTACCTTATGTTAATGGACCTTATGCTACACCACATAGTACCATATGCTACCACATGGTTTTCAATCAATTATCAGCATCACATGTTTTATGTAAACAAAGCAGTAAAATCCTAATGATTTTTAAATGGCAGATATTTTATGTAATTTCTCATTTTCTGGTGAATTTCAAGCTATTAAGTATTTTTCCCGCCATCACGGGATAGACACCTTTAATTTGAGCCCTCTCCCATCTTTCTACGACTTGCCAGACGCCCACAATTTTGACGCAAAGCACCACGTCATACGATGCTATGAACGAAAAGAACATCCAAAATAAAAATAGCATAAGTGATGGCCAAATTTTAAAACTGCTTTATGTACCATTCTTATTCATTAAAAAGTATTTAATGAATTGAATACTTCAATTCATCCATCACCATACCTGTATCACGAATTACCTCACGAATTACATTCCCCTGGAGGGAGAGTGGTTCCTTGCCTAATATAAGTCAAGGAACCAAAGAACAGTACAGGATGTACTGTTCCAGCCATCCTGAACCTATTTTTCAAAATATTTTCTGTATAAATGTAACATTTTATAAACTAAATATTCAACGAGGCGAATTTTTTTATGACACTTTTAATAATATGTTCATATATTTTAACTAATTTTACTTAATGATTGTCAAAGTAAAATGCTACTATACCGCATACTGCCCCCCCCCCCAATAACTCTGTTATGTTTAAACTCAGTGTCTGAATAAAACTCAAGAACCCTAGTAAATGGGAATCGTTTTCATGGTTTTCCAGAACATAAAGTGAGAAATCTGCAGCTTTAAGTACATTTTTGAGTTTTGAGTAACTGGACAAGAGAATTTTATCATTTTCATTTTCATTTTCATTTTCATACAGCATCATATGTAGCTGTTATCATATCCTACTTCTCACAGAGTAAAGATTAGATGTAGAAACAGAAATGTCAGTGTAAAAAATTGGGTGAAAATATACGTATACAAAATATACATATATACGTATACTTATAGTCAAAAAAAATATACTTATACGTATATACGTACGTATAAAATATATATATAAAATATATAAGTATAAAATATATATACGTATAAGTATATACGTAAGTATAAAGTATAAAATAAGTATAAAATATATATATACGTATATACGTATATATATATATTTTTTTTAAATATATGTATACATATGATGCTGATTAAAGGTAATTTTATGTAGATTTGTCAACAAGTCTCAGAACTTTAAAAAAGGGCCTCACTAAAGTACAGTAAAGGGCTGAAATTTCGGAACAGTGGCGCTGTTCATCGACATTTGTAATTCCGTTAGGTACTGACATGGGTTGGTTGCTCACTTGTATCTATTCTTTGAATTTTTCGTTTAAAAATCAGTTTATGCTATGTTATCTATGTAAATTTTATTTTCTAGTTTATTTCTGTGACATACTGAGTATACGTGAATTACAGCAATTATTTATCTAAGATTTTCTACGTCAAATTGAAGTTGAAATAACTAAGTTTGGTTTCCAGAGTAACATGGGGGAAAAGAAATATGTTGCTCTCGGTCAGCTACATGTTGCTGTAAGCACAGCTTGATCTTTTGCCGGTGTTAGAATGTATACATTTCAGAAAAAAGAGGACATGGGGAAATGAAGGTGTTGGTAGAAGGTTTTGCTCACGGCGCCAGTGTTTGCTCTCGGTCAGCTACATGTTGCTGTAAGCACAGCTTGATCTTTTGCCGGTGTTAGAATGTATACATTTCAGAAAAAAGAGGACATGGGGAAATGAAGGTGTTGGTAGAAGGTTTTGGTGAAGACGTATATTTTCAACCAATTTTTTACACTGACATTTCTGTTTCTACATCTAATCTTTACTCTGTGAGAAGTAGGATATGATAACAGCTACATATGATGCTGTATTATTATATGGTTAATAATTGGTATTGGTGCCTTTATATTTATGTTTACCAAAATAATGGTAAACATGAAATATTCATGTTTTTTTTTTTTGCTTTGACTTTACTTGGGTTTTTTTTGGGTATCTGGTTTGTAATTAAATATATGATGATTTTATATTTTCCTATTTTTTAACATCTTAATGAAACTTGGTAAACGGCTTCTTCTAGTCCATACCATGTTGTCCATGTTGAATGAAATACAGTAGACCCCCTCTTTTACGGATACATTTAAACCGGACTACTCTTGGCGGAAGACACATCTTTTTTAACCAGATAATTTTTATCAAAATATCGGTTCAACTGGACGTGATTAGCAGGAAATCAACAGTACTGTATCAACGACTCTTGTGGGAAAATATTTGAGACCAGTAATGACATTTCTAAATACATTGCTCTCTACAATTTAAGTAAAATGAGATAGTCTTTGAGTGACTGAGGAATGATATCAGCGATTCTTTCGGGAAATATAATATAATAGACAAACTATCGTGTAAGAATCTAATTTGTAATGTTTGGATAGTAATCAATTTTGAAAAACATCGGTTTAACCCAAAAAACCGCTATTCAGACAGATCTTGGTCCAGAGGGGTCCCGATAAGAGGGGGTCTACTGTATGTTTTTTATGCAATCAATATTAGCTGAGTATGCAGGTCTGCTGCAAGGGGGTAGTTATAAAATATGTTCTTTATTCTGAAGCATAAATAAGTAATACTTAATGATAATGGTAATATTAATATTTAAATTACTAAATAAGTATGACATATATATATGCTTTTCTTTTCAGTGTGAGGTCATCTCCAATAAATTCAAAAATAGTTGCTAGGAAAGTGTTATCTGCTACTTCTATAAAGCCTGTATCAGAAATATCTCATTTTGGATCTTCTGCTGGACACTGCAAACCTCTTACAAATAATAAACCTCATTTATTTTCATCAGAAGAGAGGTTGGTATGACATCTGACCACTTGTATCTATTCATATTTACCTGTCAAAAGCAAGGGAAAGTGTATAAGTACTGTACCATTTGTATTCAACGTTCACCTGACATCATCTCGGAAAAAAACCATTAAAAATAACAATCATCTCTCAACTAAAATATATCTAAAAAAAAATGTGTATTTCACCCTACTCCACATTCCTCCTGTCCAATGAAAAGCTATAATTTGAAATCTGTTTCTGTCTTTGAGCTGTATTACACAGCTGCAATTCACTAAATAGTATAGTATCATATTAGAGTGCATACAAGTATAATAAATATTTTTTGTACCACCTTATAGTACGTGTGGTTAGCGTAAATTTTCACCAAAACCTTGCACTCTTTGATACAGCTTAGCCACTTGGTATGTGTATAGAAGATACCAGTAGAAATATTTATGCCCGAAGAACCAACCGTGAATTCCTGTAGAACACCCCCATATCAGCCATTAAAGATGGCCACCATTACATTCATAAATTCTATGCTGCAAAATATGTATCGCTTGATCGAACAAATTTTAAGGATATAATATTAATATAACAGATGTAATATTCTATTCTTTCATTTTCCATTAAAAACTTCTTTCAGATCACCTCTACAGAAGAGGGCTGCACGATGTTTATTTCCCTCAGAAAGGACAAGCAAATTTTTACCTCCTGAGAAGCTCAGTTCATCAGCTCAAAAAGAAATATGTTGTTGGGATTGTAAACTGCCATCATTTGACACCCCTCTCAGGAAATCAATTTCTAGACAAGAGTACAAGGTCAATGAAAGTTTTATTTTAGGAAGAGGAAGTTATGGTTTGGTGGTAGAAGGGAGGTATCAAAGTAAGCAAGGTTATAAAATTTAATATTTCATTCAGCTTATATTCTATACATCAAGAGGTGTAAGTATAATTGGTGTTCCAAGAATAGGGACTTCGAAGAAATATGGTGGAATTTTGAATGGCCTCTTTGTAAAAACTATTGAAGATAACAAAACAAACCGAACGTCAAATTGAAGTTGAAATAACTAAGTTTGGTTTCCAGAGTAACATGGGGGAAATTCTTTAACACTGCCATGCGGCAATGTTAAAGCTGTTCTTTAACAGCTGCGGTATTATGATGTTTACGATGCAGCAGAAGGCACAGTGCGTTCTGTGGTATGCTTAATTTAAATTTATTGTTAAATGCGTAGCATAGGTTTTGAGATTCATATTAGGATCAAAAGGCACCCGATTATAAAGCAATTAATCTGGTTTAATCAATCAAATTTATTTTATCTTAAAAATTTTTTTTTGCATAGGTTTCTTGTACAAGTATAATAAATATTTTTTGTACCACCTTATAGTACGTGTGGTTAGCGTAAATTTTCACCAAAACCTTGCACTCTTTGATACAGCTTAGCCACTTGGTATGTGTATAGAAGATACCAGTAGAAATAGTTATGCCCGAAGAACCAACCGTGAATTTGTGTAGAACAGCCCATATCAGCCATTAAAGATGGCCGCCATTACATTCATAAATTGCTCTATAACTCCGGTAATAGCATTCTGATCGTGATAAACCTTTTTTGTTTGAAAGGTAATTTCAAAATAAAACTTTTTTGAATTTAACATTTTTCTTCTTAAGTTAGTAGTTTTTATTGGGTATTTGAAAAAAGAAATTTTTCATTTAATTCCTTGAGAAAGTCTAATTCCTCAATAAAATGCGTTTTGAGGGGCTCAACAATATAAGGCTATAGCTAAATGTAGAATATTCTCTAGGTTGAAAACTTACAGAACAGAAATATTATACGCATAGAAATATTATTAATTGGTCAACTATTACCAAAATAATGGCCTCCAAAAGATATACGCACAGGCCATTTTCCAAGTTAGCATAGTTTTTTCGGTATTTTATGGAGTAAAAAAACTATTATTGAGATGAAACCTGAATTAAAACGAAGAAAAATAACTAAATGAGCGAGAAAAATCAATCATAATAGTATAATTCTATGTTATCATCCATTTTGAAGGCCCAAAAGAAGTTTTTGGTTGCCCCATGTTAAGCATGGGGCAAAAGGACAGGCTCTGACTTTTTTTGTAATAACTACTTTATCCGTCGGTAGAAATGAATAAAAATTCATGAACATATTTAACATAAGCCTTTGAATGATATTACATAAAAAAATCTATGACAAATATTCGCTAAATAGAATTTATACGTGTTTTAAAATGATTTTTTGTAGTAAAATTAAGCTCTGCTGCTAGCGTCCCCTGTGGGAAAATAATCGCAACACAGTTTTTAGTGGTAAAATTGAGCCTTGCTGCTGGCGCCCCCTTTTGGAATTTGGTGCCCCTAGCAAGCCTAGCGCTGACTATGCGTGTTTGCGAGCACTGCACTAAATTTCTTCAATCAAACTGCTGAAAATAAATTTTATTTGAGATCTTTTTATGTTATATCTTTACGATATTTTTGTTAACACATTCAAGACTTTAAAAAATTATTTTCATAATATTGACTTTTTTAATTGAAGGAATTCGGCATAGCTCTCTCAAATACGTGTGGTTAGTACCAGCCACGCTTGCGCCGAATTCCACGGGGGCGCTAGCAGCGAGGCTCAATTTTACCACTAAAATTCATTTTAAAACATGTATAAATTCTGTTTAGCAATTATTTATCTAAGATTTTCTATGTTATATCGTTCAAATGTTTATGTTAAATATGTTAATGAATTTTTATTCATTTCTATCGACAGCTAAAGTATTTATTACGAAAAAAGTAAGAGCCTGTCCTTTTGCCCTACATGCTTAACATGGGGAGACCAAAAACTTCTTTTGGACCTTTAAAATGGATGAAAACATAGGATTATACTGTTATGATCAATTTTTCTCGGTCGTTTTTGTTTATTTTTCTTTGTTTTTAGGGGGATTTGGAAGTCTGGGTTTCCCCACCCCACAGGAAAATCCTGTGAAGGTACTACAGCCATTATTTTGTCTTTTTGCACAAAAAGACAAAATATGATTGATTATGATTGATTTTTCTCGCTCATTTAGTTATTGTCCTTTCTACCAGAAAGGAAAGAAAGCTTCTCTTCAATTATCCCTTAGGCTCATAGCCTTTAGTGGATAAATACAAGGAAAGCAAAAGGAAAAAGGAATTGGTAGATGGATAGGTTCGGCCAAGCCTAGGCGGGGTGGACAAACGTATACCTTTATCCAATGGATGCTGGAACAGGACCTCAAGGGATCAGGTGGCCCTCTTATTGGCCCTCATCTACAGTACACCCCCGCCCACCCTGCCGTCAAGCCCTGCCTCCCCTGGTGGGTAACTGAAGTTGTTCACTGAAAGACAGCTACAACAATGCCTCCAATCAATGCCTCCAATGCCTACAACTTCTGTTTCTGTACCCAGTATTGGTACCTAAACTAGCAAAAGCCAGTTAGGATCCCACTGGGGGAAATCGGATACTTACTTTCACCTTATTAGCCATAATTCAATGTTATTTGAAATTTTGACATGATGGAGTATTTATTGTTACATCCAGAAAAAATGTTTTCTAACATGTTAATCATAACATGTCCAAATTTTTGAGTATCCACTTTATATCATTATGAATTTATACTTTACCTATATCACAATGATAACGGATGAATTAATCACTGTTATTATACTTCTTATTTGAATTGTATAAATGTTTAATTTTTTTTTTAATTAAGACAACCATGTCGCGGTGAAGTTAATACCTCATTACCAGGAGAACATGGAAATGTGGAAGAGTGAAATAAATGCTTTGAAACTGAAACATCCAAATATTATAGAAGTATTTAAAGTTATCAGTGACCCAATTGAAGATCTTGGATTTGTTTTTATGGAGCTTTACAGCTATACTAACCTTGAATATATTCTTCAATGTCAATCTGTTTCCTACCAAGACAAATTGAGGTAAATATGCTGTTATTATCATACAATGATGGAAATTTTCAGGCTCTAGAAAATTGGGAATCTAAGTCAGTGCCGTGGAGGGGGGAGGGGAAATTAAAATTTCCCAAATTTTCCAAATCACCTTTCCAAATAGTCCTGATTTCAATCAAACACTGTACCAATGAAAACATTAAAAAACAAAAACCATAAAATAATTAGTTGATCATGACAAGCATACTTAAATGGCAATGGTAATAATTTACATTTCCTTTGTTATTGTTTTGTTTTTATATTTCATCAGATGACAGAGAAAACAACGTATATTTTCACCCAATTTTTTACACTGACATTTCTGTTTCTACATCTAATCTTTACTCTGTGAGAAGTAGGATATGATAACAGCTACATATGATGCTAACTTTGTTTACATTTGGTTGTTATTAAATCACCAAAACAGCAACTCATAATAATAATAATAATCATTTATTGTCGTTGGTATTATATAAATACATGACAATATTAAATTAATCTTATTTATAATTATAACTTATATTATAATTTTAATTAGTCCAATAATTTTCTTCTTGAATTTCTTGAATTTTATATGGGCATTTTTCAGTAAGAATACTTTTAATTTTTTCTTGAAATGTTCTGTTCGATAATAAAGTTCATTTTTAGGTATGCTATTATCTATATATTAATACGCAAGCGGTTTTCTTTTCACAGTCCAACCGTAATAACGGCTGGACGGATTTTAACGTTTGAGGTGTCAAATTAAAGGGATTGTTATGTAGATTTGTCATCAAGACTCAGAATTTTAAAAAAGGGCGTCACTAAAGTACAGTAAAGGGTTGAAGTTTCGGAACAGTAGCGCTATTCATGGACATTGAAGCAAGCTCAGTTTACTTTGTTTACAAACTGAACATATGGCCAAGCTCTAAAATAAACCACAGACTGCAGCAATTATAATTAATTTTTTGAAAAGAGCAGTTTTATATTTACAGCTGGTTTGGCTTTGTTTTCAACAGTTTTCTTTTTTAAACGATATATTATGTAATTTAGGTTATGTTATGAAGTTTTTAAAGCCCTTAAACTTCGCTGTTACCAGTTTTTCAATGTAGTTTACGAAGTTCAATGAAGTTATATTAACCTGAGCAAATCTATTTTTGGATTTGGTGCATTTATAATGCCACCAATAAGAAGACGAACATTGACTGGTCAGGCGGAAAGAACACGATCGCAACCGCTGGCATCACCCTCCAGATGTAACATTTGATGCTCCTTCCAACCTCAGACCAATGAACTAAAAATGTTTTAATAGTGGTGGGTTGCATTTCAAGAATGAAAAGACTGGTAGAGATAATGTGTCGTTTACGCGTTTTTTGCCACAAAGGAAAGGTTGCCTGTAACGACAGCCGTTCCCTACAATATCTGTTTTGGCGATAATTATCAATAAGGTGCAGAGGCAATCCCTAAACAAAGAAAGTCATTGCTCACGGCGCCAGTGTTTGCTCTCGGTCAGCTACATGTTGCTGTAAGCACAGCTTGATCTTTTGCCGGTGTTAGAATGTATACATTTCAGAAAAAAGAGGACATGGGGAAATGAAGGTGTTCCCTTAAAAATCGTTTACATTTACTGCAAACTCCTGCGGTAGATCAAATTAACATTAAAGGTTTCAGTAGTTAAGCCATAAATTTGTTAATGAATTTAGCCCTTTGATTAAACTTTAAAAGTATATATATATAAGTAGTCTGATTATTCTTAGTTCTTTTACTATATGACTTTTGCTCGATTTCGAGCTACGTGTTATCTAGTCTATATATTAATACGCAAGCGGTTTTCTTTTCACAGTCCAACCGCAATAACGGCTGGGTGGATTTTAACGTTTGAGGTGTCAAATTAAAGGTAATTTTATGTAGATTTGTCAACAAGTCTCAGAACTTTAAAAAAGGGCCTCACTAAAGTACAGTAAAGGGCTGAAATTTCGGAACAGTGGCGCTGTTCATCGACATTTGAGCAAGCTCAGTTTTGTTTACAAACTGAACATATGGCCAAGCTCTGAAATAGTTCTATAGATAAATCATAGATTGCAGCACTTGAGCTTATAATTATTTTTTCGAAAAGAGCAGTTTTATTTTTACAGCTGCTTTGGCTTTGTTCTCAACAGTTTTCTTTTTTAAAAGGTTTATTATGTAATTTAGGTTATGTTCTGAAGTTTTTAAAGGTCTTAAACGTTACAGTTACCAGTTTTACGATTTAGTTTACGATATCGCATAGTGTTTTCTGAAGTTATATTGACTTGAGCCAATCTATTTTTGGATTTGGTGCATTTATAATGCCAACAATAAGAAGACGAACATTGACTGGTCGGAGGAGTCAGAAAGAACACGATCGCAACCGCTGGTATCACCCTCCCGATCTAACATTTTATGCTCCTTCCAACCTCAGACCGATGAACTAAAAGTGTTTTCATTGCGGTGGGTTGCATTTCAAGAATGAAAATGCTGGTAGAGATAATGCGTCATTTACGCGTTTTTGCCACAAAGTAAAGGTTCCCTATGAAGACAGCCGTTCCGTTTCCTATCTGTTTTGGCAATAACTAACTATCAATAAGGTACAGCGGCAATCCCTAAACAAAGGAGGTTACTGCTCACGGCCCCAGTGTTTGCTCGGTCAGCTACATGTTGCTGTAAGCAGAGCTTGATCTTTTGCCATTATTAAAATATACATTACAGGATGAACAAGAGGACATGGGGAAATGAAGCTGTTCCCTATAAAGGCGTTTACGTTTACCGGAAACTTCTGCGGTGGTTCAAATCAACTTTAAAAGTTTCAGTAGTTAAGCCATAATTTTGCTAATGAATTTAGCCCTTTGATTAAACTTTAAAAGTATATAAGTAAGCTGGTTATTCTTCGTTCTTTTACTATATGATTTTTGCTCGATTTCGAGCTACGTGTTATCTAGTATAATTTAATGCATGTATGTAAATTTATTTGACTTCTTGAATATTTGCAAAAAGGAATTGTTAATTTTGAATTATTTCTTGTTGAATGTTGATGTATATTGAGATTATGGTTAATATACATAAGGCCAGCGTTAATATTTTTGGAATTTTAAATTCAATTTTCTACACGTCTAAAAGACTAATATAAATTTAATTGGGATTCTGCACATCTACAGGAAAATACAATTCTATTTGTGTGCTTAGATTTTCGCTACGATGCACACTGGCTGAGGAAAAAGGAGGATAAAAACCTTATGGAAAAAATGCTTGTCTATTAATATAAAGATACAAGAATTGCTCATTTAAAATAACAAGATTATTTCAAACTGCTTTTATATTTTCTGTTTTTCCTCTCCAGCACCTTCTGCAACACTTTCATTGTAGAACGTGAAATGTCTGTGCATATTTGCTGAACAAATTCAAGATTTGCTGAACACACCTCTATAGATGAATTGTTAGGAATCTCCCTTAAGATCAGTTAATATTTGCACGTAGAATATTTCGCAACTACTCTAAGTTTGAGTTTATTTTTAAGTGTGCAGCCCACTTAGGCATTACTTCATTTTTATCCTCAGAGGTTTTTTTCTAGTAAATCACCTTACTATACATTATATGTCCAGTAGAGGAAAATACACTTTGTCAAGAGTATTAAAGTTGAGATTCAGTAGAAAACTCATTGAATTTTTCGTTTAAAAATCAGTTTATGCTATGTTATCTATGTAAATTTTATTTTCTAGTTTATTTCTGTGACATACTGAGTATTGACCCAGGCGCTAAAAAGAGTTTCAGAAGTAACTAAAGAGGGATGTGTCTCTCCATCGCTTAAGAGTTATATGGATTTGATAATTTAGCTGTCTTACTTATTAACTTTTTTGTGGCAAAACTGAAGAGCTAATTTTTGAGAGAGGTCGTGACAGAGGAGCTAATCTCTTGGTCTCCGCTGCAGATGTTTGAGAGATTTCTCAAAGTTAATCTTTAAAAATCAAAAAGTGCTTTTGCAGGTACCTAAAGCAGATAGGAAGTGCTGTTGAGTTCTGCCACAGAAACGGTGTTTTGCATTTAGACATAAAACCAAAAAATTTAATTGTGAAAACTAAGGAGAAAACTTGCAAATTGTGTGACTTTGGCAGTTCAGTTCACATTTCTGACATTTCAAGAATGGATAAAAGAACAAAGGTAACTCATTTTCTCAAAGTATAAACTCAGATAATTTACTTTGATAGAATGTTATTTGTTAACAATCAGTTGCTATTTCTACAATTTTAAACCATACTGTAACAATTTTATAAGAGACTAAATATACTATGGTTTCAGGGGTGAAACCACAGTTCAGCTGGTTACAAATATTTGCAGTTATACATTCAACCCATGGTGTAAAGAAAAAAGAAAGGCGTGTACACAGTCAGCTGGTATGACATAGTTGGGCTGAGGTTACAAAACTAGCAGTATGACAGCAGAACTATGACCGTACACATAATATTTTGATTAAATTGCGTTAACTAGTTTGTATTATAGTCGTCATAAGCGCTAGTTTCGTGAGCCAAACTAAGTCACACCAGCTGACCCTTTACACACCTTTCTTTTTTCCTTACACCAAGCATTCAACCTACATCATCACTATTTCATAATTATAAAAATTGTTTTTTTGTGTTGTCCAAATGCAGGGTACATTGAAATACACTGCTCCAGAGCTTCTAAAAGGAGAAATCCCATCTGAAAAGTCTGATGTATATTCTTTTGGGATTACAATGTGGCAAACAATTTATCAAGAAGTACCTTACTATGATGATGAAGAACTGGAACAAATTGTATATAAGGTAAGGCCCCAGTACTTTTGTGGAGTCCTCGCACAATTAGAACCCTATTATATAGGTACTAGTAGACAGATACCTTCCAGGCCCGGCGACAGGATTCTCGGGCCCCTGTGCAATTAAGAGGTCCGGGCCCCTATATTCAGGCAACCAACCTACTTCCCTTGACAATTCACTTTCCTTCAATACAAAACAAAACCACAAATTGGCTATACGTTAACACTGCAAGCAATATTTCAAACCCAAAGTTAACAAAACTTATTAACTTCTTCATTAGATATTGATTAGATATGTTAACCGAGGCGAAATCGTGGTTCGGATCCCACGTTAAAATGTAGGCCCCTTAGTTGCCGTTGGCTGTTGGCCTATTAATTAACAGTCCTGTCTAAGGAATATGTCGTCCTTAGTCAGTAACAAGACTACAAGATCGCGCCACAATCATCCTTCATTCATCTGTCATTCATACTTGGCTTAAACTACGTACCTGGGTAGGTCGCCATTTCAGCTAATGTATCTAATGTATAATGTATGTACTAATGAAATAACAATTCCCGTATGTTATAACATATAAAATACTTTATTTGAAACCTCCATTTACACGAGTCCCGTACGGAACTTTTGTATGTCCCATACGGAACGAGAAATTCTGAAGTAACTATTGATAACAATTGAAAATTAGCGTTAAATGGTTAAAAAATATATCTTTCATTGCTCTGTATATTTTGAAAACCTCCTTTACAAATAGAATAAAATATTTTATCAAAACTATAATGAGTTGTAATTTTGTGGTGTCCCGTACGGAACTAGGCTGCTGTTATTAAAAATTAAAAAATAAAGGGTTTGCAACATTTTCTTTACATATAACATATTAATTGACAAGTCGAGGCAGAAGTGGAAGTATATTTATTTTATCCTGTAAGAACAGTTTAAATATTTTTTTAAGACAAGAAACTAATTGTGATCATGGCCAAAATGTCCTAAACGGAACTTGAAATGGCTGAATTAAAAAATTTATTTTATTGAGATTTTATTTGATAATTTGATATGGAATGTTCCGTCCTTTTCTCAGCAGTGAGATAATGTTGTGTGTTTGTTTGATATGTAGTAGACTGGAAATTAAATATTGTAAAATAAAACTGAAATAAAACTCAATGCCCTGTTTTAGTAAGAATTAATGTCGTGCCCGCATGTCCACCAGCAGAATCAAAAGTATCTAGGAATCAAGAATCGCACAAACAGAATAAACCCATCTTGAAGACATCATAGAATTCTTTATGCCCAAATGGTTGTCAATTATAAAAATTTCAGTTCCGGTTGTCAAAAAACATCGGACCAATAAACTAAAAAAACCATTAGGCTTACAAGTCGACAGGAAAATGGTTTTCATAAAACTACTTTCTGAAAACAACGAAAAAATATTCGCTTTATTAGGTACCTGTATGTTTTATAAAATCAGAGTTAATCCTCTAACAACACATAACTGTACAAAACCAATCTCACAAGAACGTAAAACAGTACTGACAGACTGACAGAGTCTTAGGCTTATCGTGTTCTCTAACGTTTAGGCTGTTTTGTTTAGGATGTCATAATTAAGGAAGGGGGGAGGGTGAGAAGGAGAGGTGAGTCACTGCTCTCGCTGTGTGGCGCGGGCCCGGAGGTAGCGAGCGAAGCCCCAGACAGGCACCATGGTTCTTGGAAATTTTTCACAGCTGCGATACCACCCTCAGTATTTATAATTTGTTAGAATGAGGCTTATCATTCTCTGCACAAGCTCATTGATAAAAAAAGTAGCTGTAAAGCAATCAAACTTAATCTGTTTTAGTTTTTGACAAAGAACGTTCATTCCAAGCACTGCTGGGATGTTTTTAATTAAATTTTATTTTCGTCGGCCCGGGCCCCCTGCGAGCCCGGGCCCCTATGCATTTGCCCCCCCTGCCCCCCCCCTGTCGCCGGCCCTGATACCTTCCCACGGCTTCGCCCGCTGAAAGGGCTAATTTTAATAAACTCATATTATGCAATGTGCAATTTTCTTAATAGTTAACAACTGGTGATTTAATCCTAGATTAAAGTGAGAAGGTGCAACATTTTCTAAAAATTTTCCTCCTCAATATGAGCAACCAGTATGAATTAGCTTCCCTTTCCATTTGCCATTACAAAGAATGAGAGATAACCCGGGATATAAAAAAAAAAAAATGCCAGGGGTGGGAATTTGACTTAACATCAATTTAGAATTTAGAACATTTTTAAAAAAGGCCAAAAACTGTAAGAAAATGTAGACGTGAATGTATTTGCCAAAAACCTACTTCCCCAAAATTTTCCTCATTATCATCGAAGATCGGGTCACGCATTTAGAAAGTGATCAAACTCATCGGGTCACTCTTTGATAGAGGCTACAATTTATTCTATACAAATAGTATATTTTATGGAATTAAAATTGCATAGCAAAAATTAAATTACAACCGAAAACTATTAACCAGGGCTTTTATCCAAAGATATTAAAATTAAATTGGAACCAATGCAAACCCAAATTATATTTTTATTTTGAAAATCCCGTTTCTAAGGGACACATATACTCAAAATGGAATGTCCATAGAGAGGTTCAAGATAATGTGAGTACTTATTTATTCGACGGACAGCCCATTTTACAAAACTGGGAATGCAATACAGTACTTTGAGCGGTCTGTACAACGCAATTCCTTTAAGAGGTACCTATTTGAGAAAACTGTAATACGTATCTAACAGATTATACCTTTCCTTTTAGTAGGTTGGATGTTGTATGTTTCTATCCTTTGGAAATATCGTACAGGCCTTCCAACCATAGTTTTAAAAACTGAAATGGTACCCATTTAGATTTTTCTAATGCACCCTTTTTTAGCCTTTTGAGAGAAAATACTTTAAAATCTTTTCAAATTTTCTAATTAAAAAAATCTAATTTAAAGTGTGTTGAGCTTCTTAAGAATATTTTTGCCAAGTTTTACGGCAAAAAAACCTTCATAAACTTTAAAAATTTAATAATTACAACCATTTTGAATTTCATAATCTACCCTATTTTAGCCTTTTGAGAGAAAATATTTTAAAATCCTTTATTAGTACACACTTAGAACCTATAAAGAAAACTGTTGACAGGTTTCATGGCCTTATGTAGTTTTAGAGAAACTGTGATCAGTGAGTGAGTGAGTGAGTCAGTCAGTCAGTCAACCATATATTTATCTAATGTATGTAAAATTTATGATTATGTTTGTTATTTAGCTTGAAAAAGCTAAAACCTAAATATTGCTAAGTAAAAATGTTTTAATTATTTCATGTTTTAATTATTTATCTACAAGAGAGAGAGAGAGAGAGAGAGAGATTGTAGATCACTGCTGGGAACAGGCACACAGTACTAAAGTCTGGTCAGGACTTGACCTTTGGGATTGATGTCTACTGTGTACCTTGATTGCTGTGATCATGCATAGGGGCGGCGGAAGGATATTTTTGTTAGGGGGTCAGAAACCTATGGCGGGGGTCTAAATCCGGTGGGGGGGGGGGGTGAAGGGAAGAGTCCGGGGCCCACCTCCGGGAAATTAGTTGAAAAATAAAAGCCTAAAAACGTATTTTAAGCTACTTGAAGCACGGTTTTCTTCAAGCAGTAAGTAACCAAGTACGTGTGTGGGCTACACTGGGGCTAAATAATAGTAGAATTATTGCTATAATAGTACACGAGAATGCCAAGATTTTACTACAAGTTTACTCGTTTTTTTAACTACTGCTGATGGAAGGCCTCAGTCTTTGATATTCCCGAAAACTGCACAGCGACTTTCAACTCTAATGACAAACATTCTGCGCATGCAGCATGAAGAGTTGCCAACTCTCCAGACGCAAAATATCATAATAACACTTCTCAATTTTTGTATTTTAGGCGAAAATACCGTACCATACATACTTAGGTTCTGACTTTGACCTTGACGAATCAGTGTGAAATAGAAGTGTTACATATAAGTTAACCATCCAAAATTTAAATACAATCATAAACACCAATTAAATTATTACTTTTATAAGGCTATGTGGGTATGAGCCTCTTCATAATTAATGTGATCGATTAATATTAACAAAATTATATATCTCTTTGCTTTTCTCAATAAATTGTTACTTATACTTTTCTTCATGGGAAAAAATAATCATGTACAGAATGCTCTTTATCCTTCAATTTTCTTATGAATCACTAACCCTTGACCACCCCGACCCCTGACCCTTGACCCCCCTGACCCTTCCTAAAATTTCAGGGGGTCAACTGACCCTCCTGACCCCCCAGTTCCGCCGCCACTGATCATGCTAAAGATAATTTTATCAAATTGCTGACAATTACTTTCAAATGACTCAATAAATACATTTTCCTATATTTGTCTTAGTTAGAAAACCTCATGTTTGTGGTCACCATCCTAACTGAATAATTGGTTAACAGCTTGTCAAAAACATGCTTACCGGATTTGTATTTATTTTTATTTTTTAAATCTTTCTTTATTTTAGGTTGTGAAACACAACTATCGGCCTGCTTCTAAAGCTGGGTATGACTCAAGAGTTCACCACATCTATGAGGCTTGTTGGCAAGCTAATCCATTACAGAGGCCTTCAATGTCCACAGTTTTACTTATGATTGGAGAATAAAACTCTCTGGGGATAGGAAATTTTAATAGAATATATTTGAAATGCAAATATTAAGTTATGAGGTGATTTTCTCTAGGCTTATTTATCCAAGCTCTAGCTGAACTTAAGGTACAGTATTCAATTTTTTCAATAGTGGTTAGTTTGGTATAGCTGTTTTATGGCCTACGAGCTCTTAAAATTTTTAGTAATGAGTAAAAACTCTCTATTAGTGCTGATTCTGTATTATGAAATCAATATTTATTTTGAATATCTATTCAGAATCAATATAATTCATTCTTCCCTGGATAAACTTGATGAAGCATGAATAGAAGGGAATTTTAAACCATGATTAGTTGCATTTTATGTGGTTTTATTTAATAAAACATTTTTATGAAAGAACCTGTAGTTTTACTGTCCAATGAATGCCCTGCTTTAATCCATCACAAAACAGTACCGTAGTCTTTATCTTATCTGGCCATCTCAGGACCAATAACTGGCTGAACAACTTCACTTTAAAATTCTCAACTTTATTAACTATTTACAAGCATAATCAATAATTTTTATAAAAAGACAGATTTAGAAATAGCCGCTCATCAGTACAATACATCAGCTATGAGAAAAAATTAATACACTCCCGAATAGAAAGCAAATAGGGTAAAATAAAATGCAAAATGAAAAGTTTTTCTTTTTAACAAAGCTGTATAAACTTTTGAGAAGTTTTACAATAATTAAAGGAAAACAATAATAATTTAAATTTGTTTACAGTCTAATTTGAAAACAGCATTGATTATTGCACAAACTGAGCAACTTGAAGATGTTTTTATTTGATTCGGTTTTTATTCTGTATACCTAAACGGTTTTTAAGATTTTGTTTGTAGTATTTGTCAGCAAATTTCCTTAAAGGCCGTATAAGGATTTCCTTAATAAGCCATTACCGTAGGTCTCATGGTAAGACATAAGCCCGAGACCATATTAACTTTTCATATTTGGGGTCTCCAGAAGAAAAAAAAACACTATTCGTTCGAATTTATATATATATGTCTGTTAACACGATAGCGGCCGTAAATATGGTCCAATTCTAATGAAATTTGGTACAGATGTGCAAAGTGGTAATCACTCGGACGAGTTCATACACCAGCACGATTGGACCACCGGAAGGAGGGGGGTAAACCCCCCAAAAATGGGTTTTTTGAGTTTTTTACAGGGAAAAATAAAAATAATCCAATTTTTTTGTACCATTGAATTCAGCTCAAAAAAACAAACAATTTAGTATTTTGAATCACTGCTCTATGTCCATTGGTTTACCGAGATATTGAAACTGGTTAACACAGTACGTTGTCCCAATGTTAACCTTATGGGAAATAAGTAAAATTCGATATATCTCTCTTATTTCTCAACATGTCTTGATCAAACTTGATACATGGCATCTTCTATAGCTCTGGACAGCCTTACTGGCGGGTGAGTGAGTGCGCTGTTTTCGTAATTAGTGTTTATTATCTGCAATGTTTTGGTAATAAATCACATGGTAATTTGTTTATGTAGAGGTACTTTACACAAGAAAATATTTTGCTGCAACCGCAAGTGCAACTAATGTTAAATGCTTGCAAGCTCAACACAACTCATGAAGTACGACGACAAAAGTGTGGAAACACATTCTTAAATGTAAACAAATCATTTACGATGAAAGTTTGCCAAACTAAAAGACCAGCTGATGCATTGGGCAAATATTTTCCAGAAATTTTAATTGCGTAAGAAATCTCTCGGTGAAATATTACAGGGCATTCTTTTGTAGTGTAAATGAGGTGAAACGTAAACAAAGTTTTGACAGTTCTACCAAAACATGTGTTTATTTAGCAGACATTTAGGGAGATTACAATTTTCGCCACCCGCCAGTAAGGCTGTCCAGAGCTTTAGTTCAGATCTACTAAATATTGAATTAAAACCACCCAGTTTTAATATACCCGTATCAGCAAACCTGCGTACACATTCCCCATGTTATTCTATGGGGCTTACAATAACATGTCAAATCTCACTATGTTGGATTGAAATATGTTGTTTTGCATTTGAAATTCGCTGAGTATGCAGGTCTACTGCAACGGGGGTATTTTTATCAACATTTTTGGTGTTAGGTAATGACCAGCAGCCAGTGTCACATGTCACTTCGTGACTTAAAAACAACTTGGTAATTAAAATAGTCTTCAAAGCGTTGGCATAGCATCGGAGAAGTTAAGGTTCTCTATCCAGATTGCAAGGGTTTCGAAAAAAAATAATTCAACCATGTTAAAAGTTAAATAATTTATGTGTTAGATGGACCAAATATTGTTTGGAAACATGTACAAACACTAAGAAACAATAAAAATCTGAAAATATGTTTTTTCGACCCTCTCCTCTCATACTTGCTGTCCTGTAAAATTTTGTGTGAGAAGATAAGGCCCCTTTTCCCTTGGTGGGTCACATATAGTGTGTAGCACTTTCGCTGGAATTTCAAAAGCCTCCTGTGTATAGGTTTATTATGTGTGATATTTTCCAAACCCTCAAAAGGCGCATCTAAAGAGTAATAGCCCTGGCTTTGATTTGGTACCAAATATGAGTAGAAATATTAATTTCTAGAGATGAATATGCTCTGGGTAAAGTCCCAGAAATTCTTTTATTTAAATAAAAATGTACCAGTACATTAATACATTAGCATAAGATAATAGATTATTTATTTTTCTTACAAGTAAATTAACTTTGACATAATACATTATTTAGTCATTTTTGCAGTGGTTTTTTTAAAAACTCTTTATTATCTACAGTATAAAGGAATATATTTGAGTTTTAATCCGCGCCACGAGACTTACTGTACTCACTTTTGTACTCAGTACTATCAGGGGGGTGTTTCTAAACGCTTTTCAAAATACGCACTACAGTACACCTCGGATTATCCGGATTAATGAGGCAGAACACCGATTCAGATAACCAAAAATCCGGATAATAATTCGAGGTCATGACAATATCGCCTAAATAGCGATTGCGTACCTTAGCCCATGCTAAATTCATGCTGCAAACGGCGTATCAAGACAACATGATAGTCTTTCAAATTTTACGGGAGTTTATTTTGAAACAATTTTATGAACTAAACTTCATTATTAATCATACGAATATAATGTTAACTTATTTACTGTAAGTACAGTGTAGGTTTGGAATAAAACACCAGATTAAAATTTATTAAGATTAAATAATTATAACTCAAAATAATTCAAACTTAATTATCATACGAAACTTAAAGTAACTCAACACTTATTACAGTAACTCTTCTTAAGAAATAACGTAACACATCAAATGACAGCAATAAACTAACTCGCAAAATAGCCGTAGGCTACGTCTTTGTTGATTACTGCTAGCGCCCCAATCCCAATAACAATCCAGGAAACTATATTTACGAAAATACATCTTACATCTTACATCTTACATCCCGTAGCATCCGTGGTTCCCTTCTCCATGATGGTATCAGGGAAATTGGAATTGTCAAGGTGCCTAACAAAGTAGGTCACAAGCAAAGAATATGAGGATAATAACTAAGATAGAAGAAAAGAACCCAACTGGAAAACTGGGCTTAGCTACTATTGTATTTTATGAATGAATCAACATCGTAGAAACATTGTTGGACCAGGTAAAGTTTAAGCCGGTTTTTAAAAACAGAAATTTTATTGATGTTTATTAGTTCTTTGGGGAGAGATTGCAATAATTTAAGCCCCGCATAGGTTGGTTTATTTTCAAAAAGTGACAATCTATGGTATTCCGCAAAGATGTCTTTTTTCCTTGTTTGGTATGGATGACTTTTTTGAGGAGGTTGAATATTTTGTGTTTTGATGTAAATTAAAAGTTCAAAAATATAAAGAGACGGAACTGTCATTAGTCCCAGCTGAACAAAAGCATCTTTACAGCTGGCTTTTGGGGGAAGGCCCAACAGTGTTCTGACGGCTTTCTTTTGTAATCCTAATACTATGTCTAAATTTCCCTTTTTTCCCCCCCACAAAATGATGGAATATCTGATGGTCTGCTCAAACAGGCCATAGTAGTCTAATTTTGACAGAGAAATGTTCCCTATTGTTGCTATTCTACGTAAAACAAACAAACTTTTTGAAAGGGACCTTTCCAGACATTGAAGTTGTACATCCCATTTGAAGTTTTCATCCAACTCCACTCCCAGCAATCTAGCACTTTTTGAATGATTCAAGTTGGTACCTCCAATCTAGAGGATTGGTATTTTGAAATTTTTTGATTTCATTTTTTGACAGGTTTGAAAGCACATGTAGCCTGTCTTTTCCGAGTTCAGCACTAGACCGTTCTCCTCAAAAAACCGACACATGTCATTTAATTTTTGATTGGATTCTAGCTCCAGCCCCTCCGTATCCCTTCCGCCGACGACAACTGTTGTGTCGTCGGCGAAAAGGAACAGATTCTCAGGTGGAACCATATCTGTTATATTGTTGATGTAAATTAAGAAGAGTAGAGGCCCCAAAACAGAGCCTTGGGGAACTCCACTTTGAATCGCTCTTTTTGACGACTGAATTGTTTTAATTTTGACATTTGTTTCATTTTGAATTTCTGTGACTTGATACCTATTTGAAAGGTAAGATTCAGACCATTTGAATGGTGTATTGCCAATTCCTAGTGCTGCTAATTTTTCTAAAAGAATGACTGTATCCACACAGTCGAAGGCTTTGGACAGGTCAGCAAAACAGCCGACTACTGTACCACCGCCCTCGACCATGTCGATACAATCATTCACAAAATCAATGAGAGCAAGTTTTGTTGAGTGATTTTTCCTGAAACCGTATTGTTTCTCACAAAGCAACTTGTTACTTTCGAGAAAATCGAGAATCTGATCAAAAACTATTTTTTTGATGATTTTCGAGATAGCCAGGAGCAGTGAAACAGGACGGTAATTGTTCATATTCATTTCATCATTTTTCTTGAAAAGAGGCTTAACTTTAGAGATTTTACAACTGTCTGGAAAAATTCCCATCGAGAGAGAACTATTAGCTATATGTAGCAGAGGCTGAATAATTTCCTCCTTGCATTGCCTTAACAGAAACATACTGACACCATCCACACCAACAGAATGTTTTGGGGCAAAATTACTAACAATTTTCAGAAGTTGACTTTCAGTTACATTTCTAAAAGTAAAAAATTTAAATTTTTATTTTGCTGTGGAAAACCTGAAAAAACATGATCATTGTAGTTTGGGTTTACTATTTGTCTGACTTCCACGAAAAAATTGTTGAAAGCTTCACTAACTTTGTTTGGGTTGTTGATTGTTTCGTTTTCTATTTTTAACTTGATATTCTTATTTTCTTTGATTTGATTGGGTCTTGCTGAGTTAATTACTTTCCATGATTCTTTTGATATGTTTTTTGCATTTTCTATGCTTTGTTGTGCCCACTGAGATTTAGCCCTATGAATTGATTTTCTATATACATCTCTACTATTGTGGTATCTAATTTTGTCACTGTGATCTCTGGTTAATTTCCATATTGAATAATTACTGAACATTTCCTCTTTTGCTTTTTGAACCTCTCCTGATATCCATTTTGGTTTTCCAATTGGTTTTACTAAAGTATTTTTTTCTGGACAAGCTATTTCAATGTAGTACCTTAGTAATTCTAGAAATTTTTCATATTTATCATTCACGTTATTTGCTGTATACACCTCTTTCCAATCCTCATTTTTTAACCTAAATTTTATTTCATTTATATGTTCTGACTTAACTACCCTGGTTTTCCTATATTTTTTCTTAACCTTGTATTTATCTGGAATCATGATATGTGCAATGATAGCTTTATGATCTGAAATGTGTGGCTCGTATGTTCCTGCGTATTCTATCAGTGTGTTTGTTACAAAATTATCGATACATGTTTGGCTATGTTCTGTCACTCTTGTGGGAGCATCTATTGATGTTCTTAATCAATAACTTTCAAGTAAATTTAAAAAGTTTTGTGATCTGTTTTCTTCCTTCAAGATGTCAATGTTAAAGTTAAAGTCTGCGCCCTTTACTAAGTCGATGTCCTGAACTTTAATTTTATAAAAATATTGGCTTAACTTTTCCAAAAACTTGTCATCGTTTTGTCTGTCAGGGGATCCATATAAAACTGCTATTGTAAGATTTGTTCTTCCTATTGATACTTTTATATCTGAGCATTCAAATATTTGTTCGTCAGACAACGAACTTCCCGAGTCCAAAGTTCTTATACTATCTACCTTACAATTTAAATTTTTAAAAATTGCAACACCTCCCCAAATTCTATCTTTTCTGCAGTAACCACTAATCAATGTGAATTTGTGTAAAACAACTGCTTGCAATTCCTCTTCCAATAGGTTATGTTCACTTATTAGCAGAAAATCTGGTTCCGTTTCATTTACAAAGTCCTCTATAATAAATAATCCTCTGTAATAAATCCTCTATAATCCTCCTGTAATAATCCTCTATAATAAATAAAGTCCTCTGTAATAAATACTGTAAAACTATTTAGGCAATGCGATTCCTTAAATTATTGTGAATGTATTACACTTGCATTTTACTTTTGGAAGGCACATTTTACCTATAAACTCGCTAAAATCGTGATTTTGCCGTGATTTTAATTTTTCTATTTCTCGGATAGCCCGGTCCGGATAATCCGGGATCCGGAAAGTGGGGTCCGGATAATCCGAGGTGTACTGTAGTTACAGTAGACCCCCTCTTAACCGACCTCGTTTTAACCGACGATCGGATTATCCGCCCTTGCTGATCAAATATTAAAGTTCGTTTTAACCGACCCTGTTTTTAGATAGTTAGGTTTAATCGCCCTTTTCTAGAGTTGCGGCATTTGGGCACTCGGCGATGGGAACGTTAGGCTCAACTTTTTGAATACAGCATTTGTTAATTTATGAAAACATACAGCAGATGCATTAACAATCAATCAATACCGCATTTCAAAAGATTTGTTAAAATATATGAATACGTTTTTAAAGGTGTTAACATAAGAACTTTTTTAAATCATGTCTACTATTTAGTTTATAAAACGGTTTAGTTTTGACCGTGTTTTGAGGTTATTTGTGACATTTCTACAGTAGTTATAGGTTGATAGTTATAGTTTATTTTCTAAATAATCAACGAACGAATTTATAATGATGTTAATAGAACCCTAAATCAATAGAGCTTTATTTTTTAGATGTTTAGAGTATTACCTGTTTTAACCGACCTTTTAAGTTATCCGACCTAGGTCCGGTCCCGTGTGGGTCGGTTAAGAGGGGGTCTCCTGTACAAGCAATCTCCCTTGTACCATAGAGTGTACTTAACCCGTGGAAATAATACTACATGATAATACCCCCGATAAAAAATACATAACTTATCAATTTTCATACTCCTTGGTTTGGTTGAAAAAACATTAGTGTCAAAATATTGGTGTCGTCGTCTGCCAGCTGTTGCTGAAGCACTGACTGAACTGAATACTGAATAATGAATAATGCGGATGAGCAAAAAACTTAACCTCATACACTTCAACGAACACCACACAATTTATTTCGTCTTATTCTAACTCCTAATAACTCAATTGATTTTGTTTTAAGTTATGAATGTCAAGAATATCATTGGAAACTATTCAAAACTTTTCAAATGCAAGCTAGATGTATGTGCTGTTTATAATGTGAGACATAATTTCAATGAAGCCTTGGTGAGTCCCAGAAATAAATTTTACTTGTAAGCTTTCTAGTTATTACGGTAAGTCCAGAGTGCACACTGGTTCCGATTCCAATTCAGTTTCAGATTATCGGTGCCTGTTTAGGCTGAATCAGATTTTGTGTAGGTGGCCATAGTGGAGGCTTGAAAGGCTTCGTCTCGGCGAGCAGGTAATAGAGTTGCCAATGTTGTGTACATTATTTCACCACTGATTGTACAGCTAATGTAATAAATACCTAATTTAGTAAATGTCATTAATTACTTTACACGCATAATGGTAATTTCTGAGGCCTCTGAGGAAAAGATCGGGGAGTGGTAAAAAAACATTAAGCAATTAATTGTTTTATGATGGTAAACGGCAGCAAAGCAAGCTTAACAACAAAGGTAATTTATGCTCGCAACTTTAACATTGTCAGGATTTAATTTGTGTACTTTATCTCAAGTCTTTCTAGTTCATGTAAATCAACAAAAAATATATTGAGATAGTGCGACGAGCAGATAAGGAAACAACAATGGATTTACAAAAAATGGGAGGCTGTATAAGGAATATTTTACCTCTCATTTTAGCTGACTGATGTAATAACCTATCATTTCAAATTTGACCTTTAGTTCCTGTGACTTGAATCAGACCATTATATACTTTCATTTAAGTTTGAATAAGCTGCTTTATTTGTAAGAAAGTCCTTATTTTGTCTTATCCACTACGCCTGCAGTCATTGAACATAAAAGAAGTATTGTAGGCCTATAAATGATCTTGCACAAATAGGTACTAACCTGCAACGCCGAGCTCCAATGAAATTTCTTTCCAACATTTATCTACTATATCTCTGTTTGAATATGCTATGAGTATTTAATCCCAGATTGGTACTCGGGTTTCTTACAATATGAGAGATTATAGCTGGTAAATCCATTAAACTGCTGAATTAATTAGATTTCAATATTAAATGTTGCTATTAAAAATGGCGGCTGGAGTAATCGGAAACTGGAATCCGCTACCGGAATGAATAATACATTCAGGTGAGCAGGCACCTGCGCGCAAGCTCTGCTTCCGGCTGCAACAATGGCCACTTCCGTTAAAATACAAGTGTTATTCCTTTCGCCGAAAATCTGAATCTGAGTCGGAATCGGAACCAGCGTGCACTCTGGACGTACCGTTAGGCTGGAAGTTTGATTTTGCTTCTAGTGAAACTTTAATTTATATTTATGAAAATCGAAGCATTGAAATTCAATCAAAGTGCCTATAATTTAAACTGGACAAAGTTTCATAATTTCAATCTTTTAAAGTAGGTATAAGATACAAAAATTAATTATAACAGTTAGCCTACTTGGTGATATAGGCTATGCTTATCCTAGGCCTATGCCTATAATCAATTTTTCAATTTTTCTTTAGGCCCACTCCTCCTTGAGGCTTCCAATATTTTACCAAATAAGCTAATAGGTTGGAATAAAACCAGAAAAGGGACTCTTGTTGACGTCCCAAACTCTGGCTCCACATGCCAAATGGGATCCTGGAATAGATTATAGACTATATTCAATCAGATTGCTGATCGCTGATAGGCCTGCTATAAATGAAGGTTTAATGCAGATTAATACATTTTTTCTGCCCGTTTTTCTCGTGGTGTCAAGTTTGTTGGTCTGTCTTGCTGCCCAAAATGACTCGTATAAAGTAGGCTAACGTAATTATCTGCTTTATCTATTCTTTGAGACCTACTGATTTGATAGTGAGGAAATTTTTTATGACATCAGCGTCAAAGTAGCCCAACAAACTTAGCGCCTCCAGAAAAATCAGGCACGAAAGATTGCATTGGGTTGCCGCTCTATATTGGGTAAGTACTTCTTTATTTATGGTGCAGCACACTCTGTTGTTGACTCGGTCTCAGATGCAGATAAAACTGCAGAACGCAGAAACTGCGCTTTTAAAGTGAGGTGTCTTATCTGTACCTGTATCTATAGTTAGTCTTATGGATTATGTCAATATTACATATCATTTGACATTAAATCAGCACAACCACACATTTTAGGGGTCAGTAGAACCTCACTAATTCGAACCTCCATAGGCCTAATTCGAAAACCTCTATAATTAGTATATTTTGCCTGTTGCCTTAAAACCTCGAAAAAAACATTCGAAAAATCATACACCAATATTTTGAAATGTTTCTATGCATATATATGCATTAAAATACTATATAATATGTAATAATAATATATAATGTAACCACTGAAATTTGAATATTTGGTTACTTGAGCCTCTAGAATTTGAATATTTTGCTGTAATTTGAAATGTTAGCTGTTAAATTGGAAGTCAATCTCTACAGATCGAACTGGGACTTCGTAAGGCTCTGAAATCAGAATTTTGCACAAAAAAAACTTGTATAAAGATAAACTAGTGCAATCCTGTACTGTACTCTGAATCCATTGGTGAGTTTTTTTGCAAGGTTGAACATGCGTGTAAACCGTCAAACCTCCATAATTCAAATTTCGTTCATAATTACTGTACCTCCATAATTCAAACTCTTGATATTATTTCAAACTTCCTGTAGTTCAAAATAAATTGGCTGTCCCCTGAATTTTGAATAAGTGAGGTTCTACTGTATAACGTAAACGAAACAAACGTATACTTAACTCTTTATGATTTTGTATTTTTTTCATTTTTTTATGTAGGTGTAATAAGTAATAGTTCTTGCTTTGGGAATCAATTGAGTGCGCATGTTTGCTGTGATAGAGGCACTTAATACTGTTATTCATTTCACAGGTAATAGGGAGAAAAGAAGGTTTGAAATTCACTCAAGTAAGGTACAAATCATCACGCTCTGAGGCCCCACCTGTTCCGCGGAAAGGCATACCTTTTGCAAATCCTAACTTTAAACAAAATAAGGGAGGCAAACTGTTGTTGGTAAGTATAAATTAAACAAGCCTACATGTAACTTAATAATTATAAATTAGGCCTATCATAAAATAGGTATATAGTTTTAATAGCCTATTTTAAAACTCAAATTTTAAGTACCATATTTAAAGTAGTCTTTCTTGGACATAGCTTTAACTGAACTTTGCGCAGGATTAAGGGGAGACCGTGGGTCACAATCGTGACACATACAGTTCTCTGTTCATCCTTAAAATTGACATTATATTTAATTGGTTGTCCTTTTTCATCGCCCCATTTGCAATTTGGTAACTATATTCTAAAATTTTTTCCATGAATTTTTTTAACACATTTGTTGTTTTTTTTATAGCCAGGCTTATGTATTAGTCTAAAAGTTTTACTTTTTCTGTTGTGTCGTGTCTTTTTTTAATACTCAGAATATCTGAATCTATATCAAAATTTGTTTGATTGCTTGAATTTTATAAATGGTGTGACCCCTTTGAGAACATCATGGGGGGGTCCTAACTGGCTTTTGCCAATTTAGGTGCCGATGCTGGCCAGAGCATCGAAGTTACGATTGAGGGCAATATTGTAGCTGTCTTTCAGTGAAACAATATTAATTCCTTGGATTTTATAGCAGGATGGGCAGAGCAAATAGTAACCAAATCAAGATGAAAGGCACACAAGCCTTTCTTATCTCAACAGACAATCTCATAATGTCTGCTCTCTATGATTACCCACTCAGCCTTGCACACAATGATCTAGTCAGCTATGTAGGCTACAGAATATAATGCTGTTTCATAAACAAATGAATATGCACATAGTATGCTGATATAAAAAGCAAAAGAAAATTCCAACTTCGGGGCTTAATTTTGGTTTTGTTTTGCACAAAGAACTTGTTTAAGATATCTTATAGAAAGGAGTGACAAAACGCAATAGCTTGAGCAACAACATTCAACATTAAAATGAAGAAAAAAACATCATTCATCATTCATTTCATCATTCGGTTCTTCATTACATCTGAAGAAAATTTAACAAAAATCGAGAAAGGTGTGCAAGTTAAGGAAGTTTTGCATGGTCCCATGCCTCTAGCCACCGTTTGGGGTCATGCCAATAGCTCTTTATTTCAAAGGAAACTCGCTAATAAGAATTCAGGCAATTCCATGTCATCTGTCATTGGCTGCACATCATCAAAAAATCGTATAACCTAAAAATCATAACTGTTACCAGTTTTGCCTAAATTTTTTGTTCAAATATGAATTAAATCTTAATAAGTTTGCTGCTATGGACGTTCTGGAACGTCAGGGTGGTACAGTGTCAAGAGCTGGTGACGTTCCAGAACAGTTCCGTGCATTGTTGTTTTAATGTTGCCATGGACAACTCAGCTTCTCGGGAACACTCAATACGTATTTGCCGCTTGTGAGGACGTACTTTTCCTACACTTTTTGCAATATTAGTTTTTAGGTTGTATTTTTTCTGTATGAGTAAAATAAATAATTAATTAACCCTCTATATTTTATCATATACCAACAAAAATATTGTAGGAATTTTTAGCAGCAGCAATTTTTAATTTTGATTGCTGCTATTTTATGAATAATGAAATATTAATAACTATTTCAAGTGCATAAATTAAAGGCTAAACAAATAGTATATTGCGTTAAAAGGGTGAAAGTAATGTTTTTCTGGACAAGCATGATAGTTCCCACGTGAGGAGAAGCAAGTGCAGGATTTTCATGAGAGTACAGTAAAACTTACCGGCCGTGTAACATATTACGATACATTTCATCATACTAATCAGAAAAAATATACTTTTAATCATAACGTGTTCCTTGCATAGAGCAATATGTTTCTCAATTCTTCAAACCTAACCTATAATAAACAAAACAAACATTTGCTACTGCTGCCAATGCTACCACTACATTCCTCTTAAAAGTAACCTAGAAACATTCAATAAACGTTGGTTTGCTGCAAACCAGCTGGTTGTTTACTTCCGTTTCCTGTGATCGTAGTCCGGAAAGGACACGATCACCGATTCCTTTCTAGCAAAAAAAATGGAACAAAAAACATATGCACAAAGAACCAAATCAAGATAGCTCTTGTTGATGGGTATGATGAAAAATAGATAGCGTAATTATCAGGTTTTTAGCGAATTTCCCCTACAGGGAAGAAGCTATTACCATAGGTCTCATGGTAAGACCTAAGCCCGAGACCATTGTAGCTTTTTGTTTTGGGGCCACCAGAAGTAAAAAACACCATTCGTTCGAATTTTAGCGAATTTCCCCTATATACATACAGTCATCATATTTTTTGAGAAATTGAAGGGGTCCCCCGTAAAACGTTCCAAGCGACAAAATTTCAAAATCGGAGATATTCAATGAAAAAGGTTCTCCAGGACATGAGCTACACCGTGGTATATTTTGTTTTGAAGATATTTGAGTTGGTAGCCCTGATTTCGTCTGACAAAGTTTGCTTGCTTCGCAAGACTGCACGGACTTTCTGGGTAATAACGTTCTATTCGCCGAAAGATGGAATCCCCGCCGGTCGTTGCGCTGTCACCTTCAGACCAAAATCGCGTAAATAAAAATAAAAGACGTGAAGAAAATATTGGAAAGTGGAAGGATAAGACCAGGATTGAATACAGAAAAGTTGGATTACCCTATATTTCAAAAATTAAGAAGCCAAGGCCTGGAAATTGCCTCCAAAAGAGGTGGGTAGAATAACGTTTTAAGCACCGCATGTGGATAGCTTTTAGCAAAGTGACGTATCACGTTTTATTAACAACATTACGTTTTTGTACTTTTACATCAATAAAATTGTTTTATATTCAGTTTTATTTTTGTTTCTGTTGGTATTCCTACTCTCCCTCATGTTTTCTTCCAAAGTAGAAGAGCGGTCTGTCAGAAAACGTTCCAAGCGCCAGTCATTTAGAACGTTATAACCCCTAAAAAAACACGTAAAATGTTTTAAAATGCTTGATGGCAAGTACAAATTCAATATAATGCTACATTATGATGTTATAAATAGGGTGTTAAAAGAATATGCATGATTATAAGTTCTAACCTTAAAAAAAACCGTAAATTTTAGAATTCAACTTTCAACCTTTGATTACTCAAAACTAGGTTTTTGTCGTTTAGAACGTTTTACGGGGGACCCCTTCAATTAAACTGGCCACTTTAACAAGTTGTGTGACCAGTTGACAAACAGAAAAAATTAAAACTAAAAAACTAAATGTGTCTGTTACAACTAAAATACTATATATTTGTCTGTTAGCACAATAGCGGCCGTAAAAATGGTCCAATCATAATGAAAATTGGTACAGACATGTAAAGTGGTAATCACTCGGACGAGTTTGTGAACCAGCCCGATCGAACCACCGGAAGAGGGGGGTAAAGGGGGATAAACCCCCCAAAAATGGGTTTTGTGAGTTTTTTATATAGAAAAATAAGATTTACCGAATTTTTGTTGGTACCATTGAATTCAAAAAACAAACAATTTAGTAATTTGAATCACTGCTCTATGTCCATTGGTTACCGAGATATTGAAACTGGTAAAAACAGTACGTTGTCCCAGTATTAACCTTATGGGAAATAAGTAAAATTCGATATCTCGGTTATTTCTCAACATTTCTTTAAGAAACTTGGTAAATAGCTTCTTCTAGTTCAGATCTAATTAATATTGAATTAAAACCACCCAGTTTTAATACACCTGTAGGAGCAAACCTGCATACTCATTCCCCAAGTTATTCTTATGGAGCTTACCAAAACATATCAAATCTCGCTATGTTAGATTGAAATATGTTGTTTTGAATTTGAAATTCGCTGAGTATGCAAGTCTGCTGCAACGGGGGTATTTTTTAGATCGTACCAGTAATAACTTTTGGGCTTGGAACATGGCAAGTCTACAGACTGAAGTGGAAAACAGAATTGATCAAAAACATGGAAGAGCAGTCGCGCATGGATCCAGTTCCACTGCCGCTTGAGTGAGTAGGTTTATTTATAGTGTTAGTTAGTGTCAAACACCAGCACCAAACTTAGTTGACAGATTATATTAAATAATATGATCTGTATTGTTTGTGTTTGTTCCCCCAGGGGCAGCCGGCTTTCGGCTGTCTGGGTTGTTCTGTCGAGCCAGTTGGGCTGATGTTGAGCTGCCGGCTGTTTCAATAACAGCCGACTTGTATGTAAGCCAGTTGGGCTGATGTTGAGCTGCCGGCTGTTATGTTACAGCCTACTCGAATGTGAGCCAGTTGGGCTGATGTTGAGCTGCCGGCTGTTTCAATAACAGCCGACTTGTATGTAAGCCAGTTGGGCTGATGTTGAGCTGCCGGCTGGTATGTTACAGCCTACTCGAATGTGAGCCAGTTGGGCTGATGGTGAGCTTCCGGCTGTTTCAACATAACAGCCGACTGGTATGTGAGCCAGTTGGGCTATTCTTGAGAATGATTGCTGCATGCCGGTTGTGAACATTTAAACATTAATAATGATCAACTATACATAAGATTAATTAAAAATAGGGGTGTGCATGTTGCATTCTATAGGTAAATGTGATTGTCTATAACAGAAACATAAACCATACTACAGTCGACTTAGCTAACTTCAAATGCCAAGGGACTACAATTTTCCATCCGAGATATGTATAGTTTGACTTAGGCATAGTTTGAGTTATAAAGAATATTTAACTTCAACTGACAGGGGTAAATAGAGGTAAATAATATAAAGGCAAAACAAATGAAAATTTGAGTTACAGTGGTGCTGGACTGGATGTGACTCATTGCAGTGTTGCACCCGGGGTTTCGTCTTTAGAGATCCGTTGAATGAACTCAGAAAATAAAGAGGTATATTCAAAGCCGTAGCCAGGAAATTTTTTTTGGGGGGGGTTTGGGCTCCGCGGTTACAAGAAGTGAAAAAAATAACTTTCTAATCTTTCTTTTAAACACAATTTCAACATTTTCGAGGGGGGTTTTAACCCCCTAACCCCCCCCTCCCGTTGGCTACGGTTTTTGGTATATTTTGACATATAGAGGTAAAGTGTAAATTTATTTTGTCTTAACTACAGAAGTTTAAGTAAAAGAGGTTATTTTTGCTCTGCTTTGTCTTACAGAGAGTTTTATAACCATTAAATATTTAGAGTTCCACATGGTTTTTACTTCAATTTAGACAGACTTTTCCTAGGAGATTGGAAATAATTTGAGTTAACTCTCGAGCAAACTGTAAAGTGTATACTCAATCAATTAGTCTAAAGGTGTTTCCTCTTGTTTTCGGCAAGTGAAGCCCAGAAGAAGTCAAGAAGATGGAGTACCGCAAGGTGTCGGTGACCGGGAGGTTCGACCACAGCTCCGAGGTCTATTACGGACCGAAGCCGTGTCTGGTCAACGGGGACGTCCAGATGGACGTGGTCCACCCCTCGGGCCGGGATTCATTCGGCTACAACCTCGTCACTCCACTCGTCCTCTCCGATTCTGGGTAGGCCTATTTTAAATTTTTAAGGTCTAGCTTAGGTGGTTATTTAAATTTTACATTCAAGAGTTGTCAGTTAGTGGAGTGATTTTGGTCTTGAGTTAACTTGTTTTACCGAATCTTGGACTGTGATATGAGTGTTTTGTTTTATAATTGAACAATTTAACTATGAAGTGCGAGATCGAGGGATATTTACATACATACATTTACAAACATTGCTTAAAGTGGCGACCTACCAAGGTAGGTATTTTAAACCAAATATGAATGACAGATGAGATGAAGTTAAATACAAGACTGATCTGAAGAAATACATTACTGAGCTAGGTCTGTACAGTTTAGAAGAGTATTATACTTCAATAAAGAATAAATAAAAAAGAGGGATTTAAGAAAAAGGGGACTCTATATTATTGTAATCAGATTTTATTTATATATTGCGTAATGACTTTGTCATACCCTTGTACTTTGACACTGTTCTTTGTACCAAGATGTACATATATTACAATGAATAAAGAAATTTTGATTTTGATTATGAGTGAAGGATGATTGTGGCGCGATCTGGTAGTCTTCTTACTGACCAAGGCCGACCTTTTCCTTAGACTGTTAATTAATAGCCCAACAGCCAATGGCAACTAAGGGACCTACATTTTAACGTGGGATCAGAACCACAATTTTGGCTGATCGACAATTTATGAACTGATTTAATTATGAGGACGGTCTTTATGACATACTGAGGCTGCGTTTCTCTGTTGCCATCAGCCGGCAGTAGTGCCACACTATAAACATCACCACCTGTTTACTTGATTTGGTGAGGGTAAACAGTTGGTGAGGCAGGCGGTTTGTAACTGTGGAATCACAGCCAATCCCATCATGCTCTGCCAATCCCCTATCCACTTCAGTTTCATCAGTGCTACCATAATCATTTAAAGTGGTTTGAATTTTGGCTTACTTATTATGAGTCCTGCCCCTTTCTATGAATAAGGGTTGTTGGGTAGATACTTCATTTCAGGGCATAATATTTTACGAAGGTCTAAAAAGTGCCACACACAAATGAGACGATAATTTCAAGAAAGAGCGAAGAAGTTATCCGAGTACCATTAACAAATCAAGTAATTTAAAAAAAATTTAAGTTTCTTAGACAAAAAATTACGGTTTTTGGTCAATTTCATTTTGTTGGTGATTATTCTTCTCTACTTGACCAAGAACAGGCTATCATAAGCTCACAGTTGAGCATAGGGGAAAAAATGCATTGAGCATAGGATTTGAAAGTTTACGTTGGTTTTTGGGAGGGGTCTGCTACAAACTGAAGTCCCCTCTTAATAATAAACATGATAAAATAGATTCTTTAAGATCAAAGAATGCTCTTGAAAGAAAGTCTCACGATTTTTTCCAATTTTTCATTGCATCTAGATAGTATTGACTATTGACTTTGGTCTAAGGAAGTTGACTGTGTGGTAATGCACTGCTGTGTTTTCGACTTTGTCAATGCTTATAGCCTATGAGACATCAAACTAATTCTCATTCTTATTGAAACTTGACATTGTGGTCATCTGATATTAATGCATGTTTCAGGGAGCGGATTTTAGTAAACAGAGGTTGGATCCGTACCAAGACGATCAAGAAGAAAGACAGACCATGGAGCAACACCGAGGGAGAAGAATTAACCATCACAGGGGTGGTTAGGTTGCCAGAGCAAAAGCGAAAATGGGGACCCGAGACCGACGACAGATACAACATCTGGCATTACAGGTGCGAATCAACCTTTAGTCCCTTCATTAATTTTTTCCCCAGGGTTTTAACAGTGAAAACATATAGCTTCTCTGTTAAGGATGGTTTTAAATCCAAACTAAAAAGCCTAATGGCTTTATTTAATATAAAGAAAAGGATATAAACAGCATTTCTGTTGAGGAAATGTACAATTTTAAAAATTACAGAATTCAACTATTTGATTCATTTTTGAGCTTTATCCATTTGAACATGATCGCCAAACAGGGATGTTGCTGGTAGTCTATCTTCAGGATGTGACCTCTGATGATGCTCGGTGCATAAGGCTCTTGTCCAACAGAAGCCCCAGTACCCTAGTGAGAGGCTGTCCTTTAGGTAGGAGGTATCACAACACAGTGGCCCCCGCCATAGAAAATACTTGCATTTTGTCCAAGTAAGGATTGAGACTGCAGGAATTTTTCCCCTACTTTAGCCCAAAGCCTTTGGCCTTTAGTGTGATAAGTTTTTGATAGACTGTGGATAAAAAATTTGAGGTTTAATTCCTCTGAGTTTTGAAATTAAAATTGTATTGTTTCAACTTTTTGAATGATCCATTTTCTATTACTACCTTCTTTGACAGTGGCAAATACCAAACAGATTTTTGTTTACTGTTTATAGGGACATCGAAGACCTAGCTGACAAATTAGATTGCTTGCCTATCTGGATTGATGCGACAGACGAACACTCTATTCCTGGAAAATTGTGGGCTGGCCAGACAGTTATGGCTATTCGGAATGAACATTTACAGTATATATTCACTTGGTATGTGTGGTAAAATGCAGAGCTCTCTCATTTAGTTTAATTAAATCCACAACTATTATGAAAAAACTAATCATCCATCTATAAAAAAATGTATGTTTCAAGTTCTAAAACTAAGTAACTTCATAAAATTACTTCAGCCGCAGATTGGTTTTTCTTGAACAAAAAGATTAATCTGATGAGTCAATGACCATACAGATCTATTCAGCCAGGAAGTCTTGTAGGGGTGGAAAAGCGAGAGAGATAGAGAATACCCCCACCACTGTTTTTCCTTCATCGGTTGTGTATAGTCAACTTAAAATCCCTCATGGCCTATGACAACATTACAAATATTGTTGCAAACAAAGAATCACATGTTTTGACAGATGAGTTATTTCGAAATTTGACTGTACTGAGACTCGCGGTAGTTGAAATCTTCACTGCGCATGTGTATCCCACAGGACTTCTGGGCTGAACAGATCTGTAAGATGTAATTTTCCTATCAAAGTCATTCGTTCTAAACACAATTTGAAATATCTCAAACTTATAATATGATTTTTTTGATTACAGGTACATGCTCACCGTAGCAATAGGATACATGTGGTACCTCCGCTATGTAAAAGGGTTATAATTGTGTAAATAAGCAATTGTGATTTTTATCTTTAAGTGAAATACATATTCTATTTAGTGCGAACCAGTTTGTATCTTATTTAGACCCAGAATGAACCGTTAATAATTATTAACGCTGGATATAAATAAAAGATGTCTTACAACAGTTAGTGTTTTAAGGGGTATTTTAAGTGGTGTAAGACGTCGTTTATTTACTTCCAGTATGTTAAACATCACTTATCATGCTAATCAAGAAGTTATTTTGAATTATTAACTGAAAGAGATGTGTTCAATCCGCCCTGTGGTAGAAAATTCTATCAATTTTCAAATTAAGAAATAAGGCTAACATTTTGAAAATGATCTTTGCACAAACCAATGAATTTAAAAATACATTTTATGTAAAACACTTTCTCAACATACTGCTGCGAAAACGACTGTTTTCAATACATGCGTTGAATGGCAAAACTAGCCGTTTCCCACCCTAGGGAGGGAAAAAGTCATCTGATGTTGAGGGCATCAGCTGCTCGTTATCAGGTCCTACGTTATTACAATGTAGGACAGATGCAACTACATGCATGTCAATGGAAAGTTGTTGATCGTATCGATATCGAACGTAGCAATCGATTATTACTATCCATTAGTTCATTGTTGTCAGTTGCAGTTGTATTTGTTCCATTCATGCATTTGGTAAACACTTCCCTTATTATTTTGTAATAACTTGTATTTAGATTAATTCTGCAACACCTGAGATAAAAAACTATCTGCCAGAAATAATTAATACTCAGAGTCGAGAGGCTGAATAAATATTTAATTTTGCCTCGTTGAGAAAATAAGCTGAGCGATAACGATGTTAGCAGTAAGTCTGATTCATGATACAAAATAGTAGATTAAAATATTCATTGTTGCAATCGATAGTACACAGCTTTCGATAAATCAGTCGTTATCATCAGCTGACATAACATCAAAACAACTCAACAGATAATAAGCTGATTTTGAAATGCAAGAACAAAATGGAAACAACTCTATCATCTTTAAAACCTTTGTTTTTTAAGTAGTTAGTTAATATTTTATGCAGTATGACGAACAATATAATTCATAACAAGGGTCGCTCAAATTGCGACCTCCAGCTCGTACAAAAACGGTCACTTTCGCCCCTTGTAATGAAATATACTATTTCCATGTTAACACATAAAGTGTAACTATGAATGTGAACCGAAAGCAAAACACAAAACAGAAAGACTCAATCTGACTCATTTTTTTATCTCACCCAAGGTGTATAAATGGCAGTGCACCACCATACCCTGAATCAGTAATTAGTATTTGATAATAATTTCACGTTTATTGTTTTAAGACAAAGGATTGCTTTATAGAAAAGCAGAAATTCAGACATCCCATCAGTTAGTCAAACCATTTCCACCAATCTCTCCCTCCCTCCATTTCCCCTTCATTCTCTTCTTACCATCCCTCTCCCTCCTTCCCTACCCTCTTTTACTACCACCACCATTAAAAATTTGATATTTTACCCATTCTCCACCAATACAGGAACACACTTTGAATATTTATGTCCAGTTACACATTAGTTTGTACATTGGACGAAAGAGACACAATTTAATTTACTTTTTATTCCCTTTTCATTAGAAAATTTTACTTTTTCCCTATATATGCAAATGAACACATTTGAATATGATATCTTCAATCTTCTCCAAATAGTCATGACTTCAATCAAATACTTCCAACCTACATTTTCACTCCATGCCACAATTTATTGTTAGCTGCTTTAGCATGTGACTTAGTTATTTTTTAAATTAAAATTTATTTGTTAAATTTGTTACTGGATAAATACTAACTCGTGCCATTAATTAATTCCTTATATTGCTTATGGCTTATATAACCAAACAGATTGGGAATAAATAATCTCCCTTTTTTGGTTTTGTATAATCAGATGACAGAAAAGACAGGGTATAGTTATGCTCAGTTTTTGTAACCACCATCATATGTTTCTATATCTAATCTTTACGGAGGATTGTACCATGTGATACCAGTTGCACATGATGACGTTAGTTGTGTATTGTTATTCTATCACCAACATGGCAACTCAAAGCCTATATGTTAATTTTCTTAGAAAATTCAAATTCATTGGCGTGCTTAGATTTTTCCTACTTTGCATACAAGGATGAGAAAAAGGGATCACAAAAGTCATGCTTGCTAGTTTTAATAAAACTAGGGGTCTGCGGGTCCCCGAGTTTTTCGGGTCGGGTCGGGTCAAAGGCCGGCCCAAGACATCGGGTCGGGCCAAAAAATAGTTCGGGCCAAGATCGGGTCGGGCCACATCTGATGCGTTACTCCCGCCGTTTACCCGGCTATCAAATTTACGTGCAACTGACGTGTGTGCGATCGAATTTCACAGCCGATCGCGAATTGCGCTAAGCTGTTAGTTTATTTACAATTGGCAAATATTCGCGATCGTTTTTCGCGGCCGCCCGCGAATTTCGCAAGGC
The DNA here is from genome assembly GCA_035578135.1 of Flexamia atlantica. Lineage (NCBI taxonomy): Eukaryota > Metazoa > Arthropoda > Insecta > Hemiptera > Cicadellidae > Flexamia > Flexamia atlantica. Next base: position 30,379,676 of record JAQJVK010000008.1, on the reverse strand, counting down.
TACATTTGCCGCTTGTCGGCGATCGGCAAATACGCGCCATCGTATTTTACGGCAGATCGTGAGTTTCTAAAAGCTACATCTGCCATTCATCCGCGACCGACAGATACGCGCTATCGTTTTTCGCAGCCGTCCACGAGTTTTACATAAAAATAACCTCAACAATATTTTATTAACTCATAGAAGAATGGATTTTGACAGTTATCTAGAAATACCATCTCTCAGAATTCTGAAATTGAAAACTTACACTTATATTTAGCTCTTGACCTTGCACTTTTCAACTTCAAATTTGTATTCATAGTTTATATTGTTTATTGGCGTTATGTTCGTGTTCTGATAAAGTGTGGCTTTGTAATAATCATTGTTAAGGCTCTCATAATTTTTTAACGAATTTGTTCACATATTAGTTTTTTATCTTTATTTCTTGTAGTAGGTTAACATTGAATTATGATTTAATTTTAACCTACTAAAAATTATTAGGCCTCGATAGAGTTTTCCGTCCATTAATTTTTTCCTTAATTTCTTTAATTTCTTGATTTAGCTTCGTTTTTAGGTTATATTAATTCATTCAAAAGTAATAGCCTATTTAATTATTTTTGGCCCGACCCGTTTTTGACCCGAGAACCGAAAGCCAAAATTAAAGGCCCTACCCGAACTTAAAAAGTCTGGCCCGCAGACCCCTAATTAAAACATAAGATCAGTTATTAATTAACCATACAAGAATCTGAAGAAATTTTCACTAATATATTTGAACCAATTCCAATTGTTGTCACTAAGAAAATTATCAATTTTACAAAATGAAAATTAGACAAAAATATCCTTGTCAAAAACTTGTAATGAGTAAAGTGAGAAAGAGGAGATTTGGTTACCGCATTACAACATTCTTTGATTAAAAAAATTCAATTGTCTTTGTCATTTTGATAGGAATTATATAGGAAAACAACTGGCTTACCTGAAAATGAGTAGGCCTGTAGTCACAAACAATTATACACACAAGAAAAATGTCCTATATTCTGGTTCATTGTTTTGAACCTTTTTCAAGGATTGGAAGAGTAGAAAGAAAGACAGTTTAACTGTCTTTCTTTCTACTCTTCCAATCCTTGAAAAAGGTTCAAAACAATGAACCAGAAAGAGTAGAAAGAAAGACAGTTTAACTGTCTTTCTTTCTACTCTTCCAATCCTTGAAAAAGGTTCAAAACAATGAACCAGAATATAGGACATTTTTCTTGTATGTATAATTGTTTGTGACTACAGGCCTACTCATTTTCAGGTAAGCCAGTTGTTTTCCTATATAATTCCTATCAAAATACCAACCCCTTGAAGGATTTCCTTCAAAAAATAATTGTCTTTGTCAGTAGATATTGAATGCGTACCAATAGCTACAACTTACTATTGTATTTCCCGACAAATAAAAACAAGGTCTGCAGAATTTATAAATTAATTATTGTCAGATTGTTCACAATTTCAAGCTAAATTTTATTTTACAAAAAACTCAAAACTAAATATTTTGTCTAAAGGTCCATTTCCACTACAAAAGAAGAATTAGGAACCATCTAACCCAAATCAGTTTCTTATCAAACTGCACTATGGTGTGATGTGCATGAAACCCCTACTATTCTATGGCTTGAAGGGAGTCCCATGGACTACTACATTGGGAGTGTGGCCACTGTTTATATGATAAGCCTCAGCGTCTGTTTACCCAAAAACTTTCAGAAAGCCTCCTACAACATGAGACCAACGTCATCTGCCTCTGTCCCACCTGACTTCCAATGAAATATATTTTTAACATATTTAAAATCTACTAAAAGTTACCCCCTTTCGTAATACAACAACAGTTTTTCTGATCAAACGGAGGAGGGGAAATAAAACACCAACTGACAGCCTTACTTAAAGATCTTCCTTTATTAGGTGTTGTACAGCTCCTTTCAAAGCATAATAGAAGCCATATAGTTACAATAATATCAAAGATACTATGATATAGACTTATATAAAGATAAACATATCCGAGTATTCTAAATTAAAATAATTTGAACAAAATTACAGTCACATACTGAAACAAACAATTGCATACACGGAATGGTTGATATGGTTTTGTGTTAAAATGCCGATTTAGAACAAATTTTGTGGTCACAACGAAACAATAAATACATGACTCAGTCGGTTTCGGGTCAGGGTACATTGGACCTGATGTTACACACTTAACCGAAATAGATAAAATTGTAGATGTACACATACAACTAGCTAAGCTAACCTACTCAAACAAGCGATGTCATGGAAACAAAACTTTTATATACTATATAAACATCTGAATGCTCAGAGAGCAGCTTAAACGATTAGAAGGGAAGAAAGTATGTATAAAAGAAAGCAGGTGACCGGAGGGTGAGTCCGATCGACCCGACACCACCTGCTGTGAGCAGACCGTTCCGCTTGAGCTTACCGTTTAGATATAAAACATCTTACCGTCTACGTTTACCTCTAAACTCGGTTTCCTAGTGGCCGGCTCCCCAGAAACCGGTTTAACATTTATAAATTCCTGAATTCGATTCTGAATTAAATAATAATAATTTGTATGTACAAATAGGTACAGAAAAAGAACCTCTACGTTCCGTTCAGGAGCGGGCCAATAGAAAAGCAGTTGTACTATAGTTAAAAACGATACATAGAAAATACATTAATCCGATGGAATGAAGAATAAATTAACGGATATTTAAGTTACGGTTTGTGGAATAAAAAAGATCTTTTCTCTTAAATACACACTAACGTAACGGTCACAACGAGTCCTATATATTAAATGCATAATAGAAAAAATAAAAATGACCTTAAAAAGCTATACACTAATTGTTCGTGGGTGGGTCGGGGATTTCAGGACTCTTGGTTCACTTGTCTTCTTTCTCTTTTTCTTTTTCTTTATCCTTGTTTTCGTCTGTTTCTTTGTCCTTCTCGTTCTCCTTTTCGATCTCTTTCTCAGACTGTAATCAAAATTGGATATATGAGAACATGAATAAAAAAAATAACAAGGCATCTGAAAAAAAGATTATACTATTTTTATAAAATATATAACTTTTTCTTACAAATTAGTCAAGAAAACTCATGTTTTTAATCACTCTTTTCAAATTCTGGTGCCACGTACTGGTATATGCTGTAGCAGCGCGGCCAGCAGTGCTTAAGATAGCGTAGCCCCTCATCACACAAATTAAACCATATTCTCTAATCTTTGGATCCGCTTCCTACATTTGAGGTATTGTATTAACTAGTTACATTTTACTTGATTCTTACAAAATATTAATAATAAGAAATTTTGACTTGAAAAAAATTCTCTGAGGAGATACTTTATGTCTATTGTATGTTCACAACAAAAATGCTTCCTAATTTTGCTGTCAAAAATCGTTCTCGCCCTACAAGTCTGCTACCAGGCTGTGCGTACTTAGCCTATTTAGAAAATAGGTCCTCTCAAAGATTATGACACACCTGCCCATGGCCTTACATCCTATAACAACCAACAGGACTACTTAATAAGACTTTTATGAATTTCTATGAGAGTCTTACTAACAAGTCGTATTTCATTTAACAAAGTGAAAGCTATTGAAGGACAATAAAAACCATAATCCACATCAAAAATCTAACTACGCAAGCCTGGTACCCAGGAAAACTAATGATCCCTAATAGTGAAGAACAAAAGAAGTTTTGTAACTTTGCAGTGACTGGCTCCTCACACGTCACTGTGTAACCCAGGCTAAAGACGGGGGGAGGGAGGTTCCGAGTAATGTTCGCTTAAAAATTTCATCCAAACTCTACTGATTAACTAATCTTATATTATGTTGTTGCCTGGGAAAAACCATTTCACCCTGCAAGTAACTTTACATCATACTAAACTGAAAAAAATATTGTCAGCTGTTTACTTGCTTCTCTAATCTGAAGTGTTTGGTACATTTATCATGCAGTTATGGACAAAACTTAACTTTCCTGGTATCAATGAAGCACAGAAAGCATCTGTTTCTGAAGAGTATGGCAAATTTTTGAATGACAGCTCGTTGGAAAAGAGCATAATTACACTTGATTTCGCTAAAGTGTAATTTTTCACCGCTGGAGCTCCAGCGACAATCAGCTCACCTTCTCGTTTTCCTTGTCCTTGTCGTCTCCGTCCTTCTCGGCCTTCTTCTCCTCGTCCTTGCCCTTGTCCTTCTCCTTGTCCTCCGGTGGGGGCTTGGGCAGGTGCGAGTTGAGGTCCAGTGTCGTGCAGATGTCCTCCCAGTCCGGGAAACACCTGCGACACCACACACAAGCGTCACACAGTTGTTGCATAAGCAATAACAATCGTAGGATGTCACAGGTAATATTAATATATATATATATATATATTAATATATGGTTTTGGCTAGGGGTTATGTTTGAGTTTTCAATGACAATTATAGTTTGAAAATAAACATGGGCAGAGTACATTGCAAGTTGTACAGATGGCCTCCCAATCCAGGAAACACCTACACCAATACGACACAACCGCTCTACAGTTCTACTAGTTCTTCAGTTTTGTTCTACACACTGCTTAGAAAATGGTTTGTTACTAAACAATTACTGAAAGTGTGAGCTGGGAAGCAATTTTTCTCTTTAGGAACCGTTCTGCTAATTTTTAAATTTGTTCTGACATTTAAAGATTCAGAAAATGGTTTGGCGAGAAACACTGAAAGTGTGTGCTGCGAATATTTGATAACTGCATTAATTCAAAGGACAACTGCAATAAAACAGGCTTCATACCAGTTTTATCCTTTTTTCCAAGGTTTTTATATGAGGTGGTAACTGATTTTTTTGGTTGGGCTTCTCTCACTTATGAGTTATTCTGGGACTCGTTCAAATTTTACAACAAAGAAAGACAAAACTTAAGTAATCACTAAAACTGTGCCAAACAACAGACCAACATTTTGAGGACTGTTAAAAACAGAATAGCATCTTATGTCTTCAGGGTTGCAAGACTCCATTTGCCAACACGCAGGCTGAACGCCTAGATTTGAACCCTGTGCGGGTAAAAGCGAGTCTTACCAACTTTGAAGTTTCGGGTAATCTTTTCTACCGGTCTAGTGAAACCTTCTGATGTTTCTTGTTCAGGCCAATTTCACTGTTTATGTGTGTTCTGTATAAAATCTAGCCCAACCTCGGATTGAATCTCAGGTGAATAAAGCAAACAATAAATGTGGAATTATCTCTATATATAGGCCCTAACTACCCGTACCATAAATCTGACCCCCATCAACCTTATACTTGAATAAAAGGTCTCATAGGGAAAATTCCAGTAAAAAACAATAGTTTTTCAATTAAATTTTCCTTAAGAGCACAAATATGAAGAGAAAGGTTGAAAAGCTAATGCTTACAGTTATTTAATCACTTTTCTTAGCGAAATGGGACACCATCAGCAAGTATATACAACAGAAAATGAATATAAATAAAATCTAGTCTATCAAAACAGTCCATCTACTTGGTCAGATGTATCCCTAAACTAAGTAACAAGGAACGGTGGCCATATTCATCTTGGACTAGTTCAGTCTTGGAAACCAGGCAGATAGCAAAGTGGTCTTTACCATTTTTTGATTTGAGAGGTAGCAAAGTAGAGTCTATATACTCATTTGAGTCCACATTATTTAACAGTAAAATTAAAATTACCCACAAACTACCCATTGAAAACATAACCAAATATTAATTCATACTATATGGTTAAGTATTAAGAAATATAAGAAAAGCCGTGAATTTTCTTACTTCTCCTTCATTCTGTTGACGAGGCCGACCAGGTTGGCACAAGACTCCTGCATGTAGTCTCGCAGGGGGAACGACACTTCCTTGTCGACGAAGTAGATCTGTGCCAGGTTGGCGAACGCGACAACATCCAGCTGAAAACAAACTCAACAATAACTCCTCTATATAGATTGTGAGTTTCCCTTGGGTATTTTAACTGAGAAAAAGGCTTGAACAGAAGTTTTTAGGAGGGAGAACCATAAACAGCTGATCCTACTGCTTCGTCTGGGGATCACTCTTGAGAATCAGCTGTAATTTGCAAAAAAAAGTAGTATTTGCTATTTACTTGATGGTTTTAGCTAGGTTAGCGAAGAAAAATATGATTACCTTTCATTAAAAAGATGAAGTAGATATTGAAATGGTTTGTTAAGATATGTATTCTTTAGTTTCAGTTGAATTTGTGTGATGATTCCAAAAACTTTGGATGTGGAATTGAAACTAAATGAATGGAAATGGTTTTTAAGCTAAACAGCATCCGGGAACAGCTAAATTAAAATTTATCGAGGTCTTAGGCTCGTCCGGAGACACCAAAATTAAAATTTATCGAGGTCTTGGGCTTGAGTCTTACTATTAGGGACCTTCCGGCCATATCTCTTTCGCTACGGAGGAGATTGGTTAAACATGTTTTTATTGTATCATTGAAAAAAAATTGAGGGTTTTTAACACTACCTTGTAAAAGATTTAAGTAATTTAAGAAAGTAAGTTAAGTAAATCATTTACTTTAACCAAATGTAAGGCTTCAAAGGAATTCTAAGGATTTTCAATATCGTATTCTAAGAGGAATTTAAATGAGCATTTAGGTTTTTTGAACCCAAAATTTTTATCATAACACACTAAATAAGGAGTTGATAAACTTAGATATTATGGTTTTGTTTAAGTGACACAAATTACACATTTTCCATTTCCAATTTGATCACATTCATTCAAAACCTTGCATTTTAAATATAAATCAGCACTGTGTTAGAACTGTTATATGTACATGAATAAATTTGTTTTTTTATTTCACTTTGTATTACGCCCCTTGATAAGCTCACAACTTAAAATTATGCAACTCTAAAACAAGAGATACTACGGTAATGACACAAGTTTCAGTGCCACTTAGGAAATGTAACTTGGGGAGCCACATTAGGCTCAAGTTGCGACACCAAGTTATAATCTTTGTGTAAGTAATCGTGGCTCACACTTTGCAATGTGAGTTATGAGAAAGCCAAGTACATAGACAATGATACATTGTCATAAACTACCAGAATTAATCTTAAAACTTAAGGAAGTCATTGTCAAAATTTCAATTAACTACAATGCATTAATTTTGAAACATTTAAATTAAACATTTCTGAACAACTCCAGATTTATTTATGAGAACCTTTTTAGTAATACATACCGTTGTTGGTTCATCGCCGAAGAAGAATGGTTTGTCTGCTAATAAGTCTGAAAGAACTTTGAGATCCTGCTTTCCAAATTCTACAATTTCTTCTGGTTTGTGCACACCAATGCCTTGTGCTTTGACTTTTTTCAGTCCCTGAAATGAAAATGGTCTTCAAAATAGTTTAACATTATAAAGTTGTATGGTAAATTAGTTGGGAAAATCAAACATTTTTTAAATAGACTAATTGTAGGAAAACAAAGGATAATGAAATTAATTATTAATCAACCAAAAACCAAACTAACAACAAAACAATAATATCTGTTTAAAACTGATCAGTTTAATAATGCAAATTTAAAATTTTCAATGCTTCGTATTAAAAATAAATCAAAAGAGAATACTGACTGTTTTGTATATTTCTCTCAAAATAAAACAATCAAATAGCCTCTGACATAAATTGTATTTGATTTTTTACTTAAAATATAAATTTTATAAAGTTATGGTGAAGTTATGGTGAATAATTTTGGTTACCCTAGGCAAATGTGAGATAACTTTGATAAAAACATCATCAATAATTTATTTAACATCAATGCTGCTGTTATTTATGAACATTAGATACTCTATAAAAAAGAATTGTTTCACAGAAAGTCATAACAGACATTAGTGTCATATATCTACAAGAATACATCCAATCTAGTTCAACAAAGAAAATTAGTTTAGAAATGTTTAAACCAATGGTAACAAAAAAAGGAAAGTTAGTATGGATGGATAATAAAACTGGATAGCAAAAGAAGTGCTAAGAAGAAAACTAACTACATAGCAAAAACGTGTTAAGAAAATTAATAAGCGAAATAAAGAAGAAAAAACTAAATACGTACATCATCGCATACCTTTCTACCATAGCTGAATTTGAAAAAGAAATTTAAGATTCCATTTGGTATCCTGGTGCCGAGGGCGTGCTGCAAGTTGACCTTGTAACCCTTGATGATGTTGTCGGCTTGTTTCGTCCTCCACCACATCACCACCCTGAGGACAACAGCAAATGATTAGAAAATGTAAGTCGAGCTTGAAATTCTGAACAAGGAAGAAAATAAGTTTTAATTTAATATGTAGACTGTGTGTTATTTAATTGACTCACTTCACTGTTGATAAATTTCAACGTTCGATCAATCCAAAGATCCTAAAGCCCAAGCTGATGAGAGCGGCAGCGGTGACTACTGACTTTGACAAAGCAGCAAGCACTAGCATGTTGAGATTAGGACATCACCATTATTTGGTCATGTCGAAGCATAAAAAGTAGGACCTACTGTTTATTATTCACTTTTTATTAGTTTTACTGTAATTATTCACTTTTGAATAGTTTTACTGTAATTATTCAATATGATAGTTTATTCTTACTTTTCTCCTGAACTGTTTGAATATTCCAATTTGCTACGTTTGTACTGGAATTACTATTATCTATATATTCTGCTCCCGTCTGGAGGGTCATGAAAATTTTAATGTATAGATTAACTTTTCAGAAAATGATTTGAAATTAATTCAAGGGGCTGTTCTGTTGGAGATCATGGCGTGTGAGATGTTCTTCTGGCTGTTGTTAAACTCAACAAAAACACCTAAATCATTCAAGGTTAGATTTGCTTGGTTAAACTTAAGTTTATGATATCGTTATACTGATGTTTTATGAAATTCAGCAATGTATTTACGTCACAAAAAGACTCGCTGATCAAACAACCAATCCACTTCAAGTCCTTTTGGACTACTATCAAAAGTTCCACCTTCGACTTTTAGCAAGAGCATTAACTACAACAGTACACGCTCCATTATCCAGTTTAGTACCGTGGCTTTGTGACTTTGATTGTTGGTACCGAGGCTGCCTCATATACTCAGAACCTCGGATTATAAGGTTGTCACTTGTATGTTGAGGTTTGTAACAATGAACAATGCAATAGCAAGTCATACATACGTTTTGCCAATAAACAAAGTATAATGGACTTCTGGGTCATTTTTAATCACAAATAATTGAATTCACGTGTCCATACACTTTAATTTTGTTAGACATGTCATCTAAACTAGTAATGTTGAGATTAAAAAATTTAAGTTTAAAGCTTTTTAAGTTTAGAGCTACCTTGAATGATCCATAGTATACGACAACCTGGCCTTGGATAATAAGAAGTGATCTGTACTCACCAGAACAAGTGGTTCTCGATCATGGAGATCATGGCGTGTGAGATGTTCTTCTGGCTGTTGTCCAAGGTGATGTCCAAGTCCTTGGAGAACTGCTGGCTCAGCTCCTTGATGATCACACTGCTGTCCGCAATCTCCTCCCCGTTGATCTCGACGAACGGCAGCTGTCCTTTCTTTGAGCGGTATTTCATCTTGTGGTCCACATTCTGCAACAGACGTCGACATCGTTAAAGATTTAATCTCGACATTTTCAATTTCAATTTAAAATAAAAAACACATGGTGGAGTCAAGTTTTTACAAGATTGACTGTTACCTTAATGTTAACAGAAATTAGCGTTAGGTTGGGTTATTCTTTGCTTAGCTGCAACCTTGACCCATCCAACTCCTTGTGGTAAAGGACAGCGAACGGAGACGTCATGAACCCATAAAAACTAGAAAGCTCGACAAAACTTAATATTGGTTACATTAAACAAAACATTCCAAAGAGCTGTCGCTTAGTTGACACTTTACTATACTAGCAATGTTTTAGGTGAACACAGTCCCTCTGACACATGCGATATGCTCTACAACCTCTTCCATCCAACAACAAAATGTATAAAGTCTACTAGACTGTCAAAATTTTTATGAATTGTTCTCTGGTCTGACACATTTGAAATAAATTACAGTACAGTAGTTAAATAAAGGTTATTTGACAGAGAGATATTCAGGAGAAGGAAAATTAAGTTTTTTTTTCTGCAAGATAAACTTGGTTGGAATTTTTTTTGAGAAACTTATAATCTGTCTTTCAACTTAACCTATGTTTCATGAAAACTACCATTATTTCTCTAGATGGTTATTTCATTGGCTTATCAACGATATGAAATGTTTCTTTCATAAAATTGTTTCATAATTGTCAATTTTTTTAGCTTTAACAAAAAGTCTATGTTGAGAGTGCCTGTGCACTTTCAACTACTGATAAAGAAAGAAGGAAAACCAAATTTCTATTTTAAAATTTGATCACAAAGGTTTCTTTATCATAATATGTTCTATATTAACGTGACTCAATCCTTGATTCTCTGGGTTCAATTATACAAAAATTATGGCAAATTCCAATGATGAAAAGTAGTAAATGTTACTCATATTGTTTGCTGTTAGCAAACTTGATCCAGGGGAAGAAAATACAAACGCTTGCTAAGCAAGACTAATTAAATGGAACTCACAACTACACTCGACAAGCTTGGAACTAGTCCGGGGAGCAACTAACAGATAATTAATTACACAATTTGGCAGCGTCCGTTCCAACTTGTTACCAACTTCCTAGACAAATCCTATTTCATTTAACTGCTGATTTGTCACCACAGCTACCTTGTATTTAAAACGTTTGATTAATCCACTAGGAGTTTAATATAATTAACTTTTCATTTTAAGTTGGGTAGAATAATAATACATATTCCTTAATTACTTAAAAACAGTACCTTCACTGATAACATATCAAATCAACATGAAATTTTTGTTCATGACATATTGGTCTTAAACTTTTGCATATGAAATTGTCAATAACAAAATTCAAAGTGCTTTGTCTCTCAGATTTATTTTGGAATAATTTAAAAAAATTATATCTCAGAATAGGAGGAAAGTGAACAAATCTTATGAACCATAAAAAATTATTGTAAGCTATAAATACTAACTAAATGAAAAACATATTCATTGTACAGTAAAGTACTATGGGTGCATAAAAAATACATTCGGTAAAAACCCATTCCATCAGCATATCTATCGTTTTCAAAACAATAGATATTCAAAACCAACGGAACACAATCCTCATAGGTCGCACGCATCAAATAACGTGATCCCGGCCGTCCGTAGGCCCACTAGCCAAATGCCAAAATTAAACATTAACCTTACGGTCGGACCGGGCCAAGCGATCAGACTCGACCTATAAATATCTAATTTATCCTTTTCCAGCGTATAGTATTTATTCAGCGGCGGTCTGCCGCCGGCCGCTGTTTCCAGGGACGTATTGATCCGTCTGGCGGGACATTGTTGCTCAGACCTCACGCACCCCTCGCCGCCGCCGCCGCCGCGACACACCCCCTCCACCGTCCGGCTGATTGGAGTGTATTGTGATAATGAGTCGGCAATCCTATGATCTTATGTGAGCGATGTTATATTGCGTGTTTGTTTGCACAATTATCTAAAAAACGGCTACAAGGATTTCCTTCAAAGTTTGGAAACAAGTAATTTATGAATCAAAAACGTGTTTTATGCAGATTACTTGGCCATAGAAAATCTAATAACGTGATAAAACGGATTTTAATCCTATACTCTTATATGAGCAATATTATCATGTGTGTTTGTTTGCTTGCTTATTTGCACAATTATCTCAAAAACGAATCCCAGGATTTCCTTCAAAGTCTGGAAACAAGTAATGTATATCTCAAAAACGTGTTGTATTATGCAGATTACTTGGCCAGAGAAAATCTAATAACGTGAGACAACTGATTTTAAAGTTGTAAAATTTTTACACTGGCCTTGTGAGTTGCCATGATAGCAACGAAACAAACAAGGAAAGTTTACACAAATGAAGTTATCGTAACAGCTGTTTGGAATCTACAGCCAACAAGGAAAAATACAGCCTGTGGAATGAAGAGTTCATGGAGCCAATGAAAAGGGTTTCTATTTATAAATTTTATGACATTGAAATATTTTACAATAATTGGATGAACTGGTGTTTACCAGTTCATCCAATGAAATAACACCGAGCAAGGCTCGGTCCACCCGGTACTCTGTCTGAATCCAGAGATGACCCGGAATTTGAATTTAAATTAATATCCCAAAATGCACAGACGAAATTTATTAGTGGGTCGAGACATAAAACCAGAACTAAATCGATCATTAAAAGTTTTTTTAATCGGTACCTTCTATGGGTATATATTTAAATGAATAAATTAATTTTAGGGTGGCATTGCATTATCTAAGTCTTAAGACAATCTTTTAAGGAGGTACTACCAGTCATCAAATCAGAAGTTGTTAACATGGGCGGATTTAGGTCATAATCTTTGGGGGAGCCAGCTCACCTAATAAAGTTTGTTACTACAAACTTACGATACTTCGTATGCTCAATTCCAAAACTTCATCAAGAAACTATTTTAAATAGCTATTTATTTTATTTAACAATAACCCTTTCGTAATTTATGTAATACTTCATTCAGTGTTATGTTAACAATAATTTTCCCCTACTTCCCTGCCGAAAAGCCACAAAAAATCCGGGGGTTCCTGGAACCCCCGAAAAATCCGCCCATGATTGTTAAAAACCTTATACTTGTGGCTTAAACATAAATATTACGTTCTTAATTTTAATTTCTCATTGCCAAATTAAAAATATTAATAATTGGACTAAAAGTGACAAGGCGACGATTGCGACAGAACAGTGAGATGAAAGACCAACTGGAGCGAAAAATGTACGTCAACGTTACTGAAGAATGTTCCACCCAAAAAAATAAGAGACAAATGAGCTGAGATCGTGTTCTCTTTAAACCTTTTTTTCAAGTGCAGTGAATTCTGCATTGTATTTTTAATAATATAAAAAATAATTTTGATCGTGGTGATATCTAACAACCTTTAAACAAATCGCCTTTCGATTAATAATCTACACCATTAAGGGAAAAACTCTTCCCCATACTCCACTAAAGCCATTAACCAAACCATCTTCTCCAGCCCTCTTTCCCAGCCAATAAAAATATTTAATAATAAACCCCGTCCCACAAGAGCGTAAATACACCAACCGCCACATGTATAGAATTACACCCACTTAGTCCAATTGGCGTTTGAATAGAAAATATCAAATGTACCCCTCATGGTAGTGCGACCTCTGGTGGGTCAATGAGGGGGTGCAATTGACTGCCCGCAGCCCGGAATTGGGCCCATCAAGTACAGTTTGGGGGGGAGGGAGGGGCACGGGGTTACTGGATACCGAAACCCCTCTACTTCCGACACCTTCCACACAACCCTCGGCCGATATCCGCTTGCATAAGTCAATACCACCACTTCCGTCTTCCGGTCTTTCTTCCCATTGGTTCACTTCTTCATTGAAATGGAACCCAGCGCGAATTGATCAAATCAGTCTATTCTACGATTTTCTTCAAGAGGAAATTCTTGATTGAATATGATTTAAGAGGTAATTTGAAATGTTCGAGATTTAAAGGTTAACAAAATTAAAATTTCAATTACAGAGGTAAGTAAATCGTGAAGCAGGACAGGATATGTATGACTCATTGACGTGTTGTAACAACAACATGTACGGCCAAGTTCCGACTTACAGAGGTCCATAGAGAAAATTTCAATACTAAGGTAAACCTCAAGTTATTTGCGAATGTCTTCGACTTATGGTGGTAAATTATTTTGAGTTATTCATGGTAAACGTTTTTGACATACCAAGTGCATTGAAAATTATTCTACATATCGAGGATTTCCGAGTTAGCGAGAGTCGGCTGTAATATAAATATCACAAAAATGTTCCAAAACATTAAATCACATGCGCGAGATAAATGATCAAGTATTAACACAGATAAGGAATACAAAAAGGAATCGTTATTAATGCGAAATTAGTGAAACCGACTGGTTGATTACCGTACAGGAATTATTGCCGGTTCAAGGACCCAGTAAGAATATGTAAGCAATTCCAAATTTAACCTATTACGAATGATTATCGACACTGCTTCATCGCCCTTTCTCGGAGAAAAGCAGTCGCTGAATAACGCCAACAGACCGTGTTTGAATCCTTAATAAGTTATGAAATTCATTAAATTTTACCAATGACCGGTTACTTTGTCCGTATCTAAACAATAATCGACAGTGTCGGGCGCTGTCGCGCACGAGACGGTTCATTCGATTATCCGATCAACACGGCCGGATGAGCCGGGCGTGTGTCTGTCGTGGGGCGAGCTGACAGTGACAAATTACACGACAATTGTCAGCTCGAGACTGTCCCGTCAACTCTCATCCCGGGGCATCATCACTTTCACTCTATTACGCCAGCGTGCGTCAGTAGTATTGTTGTATTGTGTGGACGGTAAATATTGTAACTGAAAAACTAGGGTTGTTCGGTTTGTGAAATTTGTTTTACTGATTCTCGTGAACTGGGAATCTCTTTGGCTGCTAGTGGTAGGTAGTCAAAACCAAGACGTGGAAAATGCATATTTTTATTCGTGTTCCATATAAATGGATACGAAAAAATACGCAGCGGACAATTCTAAGCCAATTTTACAAATTAAGTATTGCGAACCAAAGTGAGTACTGAATGCAACAGATTAAACAGGTTCGAGAACAGGTTAAAAAACTCCCAAGGGTCCTGAATGGATTAAATCAGTTTTTACTTGTCAAACAGCCTTGATACCTTTTAATTTAATTGAAATGAGTGTAACTTTACCTTTTAATTTAATTGAAATGAGTGTAACTTACGTAAACACCTGTAGCTATAAAACACATTTGTATATTTTGCCGGACTAGTTTTGAGAGTTTAACCTCGACATAAAAGTACTTTGTGAACTGTGTGTCTTTTATCGACAACTGCAGAAGAGTGGGCTTAGTTTATGAGGTGTGAAATGCCGCTGAGGATGAGAGGTAAACTCTCGATACTAGTCCGGCAAAATATACAAATATCTTTGATATCTACATGTTTTTACGTTAGTAAAATTCATTTCAATTAAATCCGTTATTTTTTAACAATCAAATGTGTCAATAAATTTACTCGTTTGAGGCCACAAGATCATAAATTAGATGTTAACGCTACGATATGTGCCAACAAAAGGTGTTGAGTCGCAGTTCGCCACCCATCACTGGTAACATTATACCTGACTCAAAATCACAAAGCCGAGTAATCAGCACGCTTCAGGCCTTAATATATCAGTCCAACGCCTACATATTATGTGAATACTCCCTCCTCAACAAAGTTTATTTAAAAATCAGAAACAATGCAGCCGGTTGTTGACAAGGCAGACTGCGCTTCGACATTATCCGGCAACAGTTCATGTGTTGTATTCGTGTTGACCAATTGGTCATGTACTGTACTGTAAGTACACATGCTACGCACCCTCGGTCGCTGCGCTCACACGTCACAGCTGCACCCCCTCCCCCTCCCCGCCAGCTGTCCGCCATCTGGCCCCTCCCCCCATTACGTCATTGAACACCCAATTATTCTATTGTCCAGAGCCACTCGACGAATTGCCTTATCGCACTTATTAATGCACGAACACTACGAATTGAATTTAAACTCCTTCTAGTAATGAAGGCAATCAATCAACGGAGTAAAAATGAATAAATTAATTGTATCAAGAGAAACATCCTGGTATTAAGAATTAAATTTCAGGTTGGGTTCTTCCAAACCCAATTTAATGCATTACATCCCTTTATATTAAGTACACTAGAACATTTAAATTGAACTAGCAGTTTACCCGCGGCTTCGCTCACGATAAAAATTCAACAATATCAGAAAAATTTAACCCTAGAAAGGCCAAATGGTGAGATTCTGTGGGGCCAGGCAGTTTTTGCCTTCCGTGCAGCATTTTATGTTAACTGCTATAAAATACCTAATTTTTACCAAAACATATAACATTATATACCATTAGATTTGGGACATTCTGTAGAATCTAAATATACTAACAAACCCTGAACCTTTGTTACAACAAAAATGGTACATGCCAAAAACCAAAAAACAAACATTTCCTAAAAACTAAATTTCAAAAGTAAGGCCTTCCAAAAAATAGAAAAAAATTTGTTTACGAAAATCCAAGATATACAAGTTGTTTGAAATTTATTTCCTTACACAAAAACACAAGAATATTTGAAACAACTATAAACGATTTTGAGTTATAGCGTGAAATGTGAAACTCTACATTTTGTTTGAATTTTGCATGCTTATATACTTTTTAGGCCTACACATAGTAAAAGACCTAAAACATAATAAAAACACATATATTATGATAGAGCAGTAAACATAGAATAAGGAAAAATAAATATCCATATTTATACTTTTTCCGTTAATATAGTATTTCAGTTTGAAAATAAGTTTTGTTTTTACTTTCGATATTACACAAAAACTAACAACTTCTAACACACGTAAAAAAATAATTATTGGGTGTATAAAAATTACAAAATATACAAAATGTGTGAAATTTTGTACCAAATCAGAAAATATATAGTTTATCTGAAATAAAACAACTTATAAGGGTTATAAGTGGTAAAATATAAAAAGAGAGAACATTTTTTTTTTACCGCTCTGTTATGCTCTGATATCAGAGCAAGATTTCCCTCTAAACACTCTCACTTTCTTGATTTTATGGAATTAGCCTTTTATCATCCAAATGAGTCAATGGGAAAAATGTAGAAAGTAATAATATTTTTTTAGTAGGTAAACTAACGTCAATGTATGTTTATAAACAATTTTATTTTGCCTATCTTTCTCACAACTCACAAAAAAACCTGGAGTCGAAGTTTTCTTCCATAATTCATCACTGATTTACACATAAATACCTTCTAATATCACTATAATAACAATATTTATTCACTAAAGCAGTCACAACTAACAAAAACAAACTTATAACCGACAGCTGTTCACCACAACAAAGAATCATCTGGCTGCAACGCGATAGGCCTACAACACACAGGTGCTCTGACGAATTGCGACATTCCATAACTTTGACCGGCTGCAAAAACCAAAATATCACTCCAGCAAACTTACAATTATACTTAGATCGGTAGAGGATTTCTTCCTCTTCATTTCTGTATTTTTCTTTGTTTTCAATTCCATCTACAAGCAGAATAATAAATACTTATCCAAACGACTAAAAAAGTTGTTTGGCCCTACAGAAAACTCTTACTGACTTAGTTTACCGTGTCTTTGTAAAAAAATCACAGCTGGTAAACTAATGACGCTAGACTAAAATTTTCAACAGACGAAGTGTAGAGAAAGAAAGAATGAATTGAGTGATACCACCCTCTAGCTTCTACGACGAAAAATAAAGCTTCCACGAATTTTACAAAATGGCCCATTTTGCCTCCACTGCTCGCTCGACAGTGCCGCGGAACGGAAAGCTCAAATTTTCAATATATTTATCTCACTATCCTGCGGTTATAGTAAACATAAATGAGTATATTATATATGGAAATTGAAGGTAATTTCATTATCTTTCCAATGGTTTAATTGTCTTTGTGATTACTGCAATTTAACAGTACGAAATATTGGTTAGAACAAAAGTCTGTAGCAAACGACTATAAAAGTTGTTTGGCCACCATCTTACCGTAACCTAACGACTAAAAAAGTCGTTTGGCCGTTCTAGGGTTAAAGAACAACCTTCACAAATAACCCAATAAAATAGTAGTTTTCATTACTAGGAGCGAAAGTGGCTCTTTTTGGTACGAGATCGTAATTTACAGGCGAGGCGCAGCCGAGCTTGGAAATGCGATCGAGTACCAAGGAGACACTTTTTCTCCATGTGATGAACAACTATTTTCATCATTGTGTATAAATAACCATTTAATCGTTAAAAAATTCAACTACATAATTTTGAGGTTATCCAAAATAGTCATCGTCATTTACACATCTGTTAGTTGTTTACAAACACAAGTTAAGAAATCGTTCAACCTTTCAAACGTAACATAAACAAATTTTGACATTAGAGTACGGCAAAATTTACCATATGTTTTTTCAGTACTCGTATTCGAAGTGATCCAAAAACGATCATTTTGTGTACGATTTAGAGAACTAAAACGGCTGTTTTCGGGACAGTATGATGAAAAAACTTTTATATGCCTGCTCATTTAGAACAACTGACGGTGAAAGCGGGTTTCAACCAAATATATTTTATTTTTATTGAATACATTTCAGTAAATTATGTTGAAATATTTAATTTGCATTTGTAGGCAAATAAAGCATTTTCCTTAAGTTCCCACTACCGATCCCGGACATCAGTACAATACATTACGACATCTATAAATACTTAATAAACGACAGTATGCAGTTTATTTTATGTGCAAGAGTGTACTACTTAATAGATCTTATTTCAGTGGCAAAGAAAAAGACTTTAAGAGCAAGTATGGCAAAGAAAAAAACTGCAATGAACACTCGGTTTATGACTTTAAACAAATTAATTTTAGGAGTTACTGTGGCACATTCTCTATAAAAACAAAAAATATAAAATTTATGGGTTTAATTAGTTGCGGATCGAGGGGTCTTGACGTGATTTTTTCAGTGTTTCACATCGGAGAACGAAACTGGTAATGAAGTATTTAAAACTTTAACGCGTAATGCAAGCCCATTATTTAGACAAGGGCGACAGACCGCAAAGATGGATATCGCGCCGAGACGATAAAAGAACAAGAATTTAATTACGCTAAACGGACAATCCGAGGCAAAAAAACTAATTCGCACACGCCTCCACCGAGGGGGTCCGGGGAATTGACGAGAATCCCACAGAAACACGGGGCAAAAACCGTACAACCGCCGCCATATGTCGCGGCTTCTGGCGAGCATTCGTCTAAATAAATCCGTGAACTTTTTCCCATTCGTCGGAACTCCTCGGACAAATATAGATACGAGCATATGGGAGTAATGCGCGATGAAAAAAGCGCGCGGAGCCCTGAGAACAATCTGAGCTCGACGTCTCCGTCACCGCAGTCCCCCAGCCCTGATGGGGCTACATGGAGCCGCAAAAACGCAGACGGCAGTAAATATTTGCCTGACCCTCCCTCCTGTTGGGACACTTCGACTGTGCAGAAGGTTACTTTAAAAGAGCCACTGTGTTACCGAACTTACCTGTCGATTATTTTTCTCTGAAAGCACCAGATATGACTTTCTCGTTGAGGTGATGTGATACGATCGAACGAATAAGCACATATTTTGGCAACCTAAACTTCTTTCAACGGGCTCGTTTCGTTTACCCGGGCTTACGGCTCTACAAAGGTATTCCTAAGATTTAAGTCAAAAGTTTGAGTCAAGGTTACAGTACACACACGTCTCCTCGAAAGTCCCTAAAATAAAAGACAAACTCCTTATTGAAGTCAAGAATACTAAGTTCAATAAAAGTGGTTGGGTCGGAAAATACTACCACAAGAGCTCATACGTCTATTCGAACGTCCCATAATCGAGAGCAGTAAGGGTCACTACAAAGGTCTTCCTAAGATTTAAGTCAAAAGTTTGAGTCAAGGTACACACACGTCTCCTCGAAAGTCCCTAAAATAACAGACAAACCCCTCATTGAAGTCAAGAATACTGTTAAATAAAAATGGTTTGGTCGGAAGATACTACCACAAGAGCTCATACGTCTACTAGAACGTCCCATACTTAATCGAGAGCAGGAAGGGTCCGTACAGACGACGTACCCGTTATATCCATCTATCCACAATCTTGGACGATCATTCAACCTCGTTACAGCTACCTTAAATGCACTTATAATCGCATCTGAGGACAAGATCTTCGTAGGATAACGGTCGGTCGATTAAGACCCTGAGAACAGGCGATAAACTCGAGCCAATTAAGAGTGGAAGCCGCGATTGGCAACAAATTGCAATCGTAATGAGTCTAGGAAATATGCAAGACCGACGAAATAATCGCTCGCGACGGATTTGCATTCCCATGAATATCTTACTCGAGATTAATCTTTGCACTGTCACATGAGAAATGAAAAATGAAAGTAAGCAACGTGAAAACCATCTTTCGCGAACGCAATCGCTACCGACGACCGAGCGAAAGCACAAAAGCTTTCAGCATTATTTGCTTTCTCGCATGCAAAGCCGTCGCCGCCGGTGACGGATGTACCGAGTCTACAATGTCGGGAGTGACGGCTCAACAGCCGCTCCTGTAATGTGATTGTTTCACACAACATTACTTGAAATTACTGCCCGCTCTCATTGTAGTACATAAAGTTGAGCCTTGGATCATCGGATTCGAAACATTATGGCTGTTCTTATGTGCGTGCATCATTTAACTGCATAATCAACCTACATTCTTTTATCTTTAATGTTGATCAAGGGCACCGCAAAGGAAATCACAGTAAAACTAGCCTTGCAGATAAGGCACCCCGACCTCAGTTAATCTCTCGGACACTCGGCAGAGCTGTGTTCTGTTGGGGGTGAAGGGGTGGCATTGGTGGGGGGAGGGGTAAAGTATGTAGTGTGTAATTGCACTCTCCGCCGCCAGGGGATCTGCATGATGGATGGACTCACACACACTCGCACACACTCATCACTTTATCATCACACACCCGGACTTCATTGCCCGCGTTTTATCACAGTGACAGATATTTCCGTTGTTTAATGCTTACAAGTACCCCTCCCCTCCCCTCTCCACCCCCCTCATAATCGCTCTCTCTCCCGCTAATGAAGACGTTATCCCCCCCAGGCCCTCGTGTGTTGCGTCGTTTTTTTGCGCGTTCATCATTACACCACACACAATCAGAGTTTTGTTCTCTTTCATCGCTCTCAAAGTGCAGTGGGAAAGTTGACTTTTTACTGTCGTTGTGTAGAGGAATAAACAATGCGCGCTTTTAAATGTCACCACTGATGACTTTCATTTCCACTACGGGGAAAATTTATTTGTATTCTGCTTTAGTAACGAAGCTTTCATTATTCAATTAATTAATTACTTTTAGGCTGAAGAAGTTTACACTTAGGTCGCTTAAAACAAAGTTTCAATTTCCTTTACACGAGTCAGCTCTTTGACTAAAGCTGTACTAAACTGTTTGGCGACTGTTTAAACAAGCTCCGATGAAAGTTATTCAACCACGAACCGTTTATCCCGTTAAGACACTAAAATAAATTAAAGAACTTTGATAATCAAAAATTTTCAGCACATTTATTTACGTCTTTTCCGGACGTAGTTTTATTTATTATAATATGGTTCCTTCGAAATTTTGTTCTATGCGGTTCGGAAAATGTTTTTACAAATAAAAATTCAACCAATCTTACAGTTTGCGTTACATTAGCCGACAAAGTATATTAAAAGGTCAAAAAGAACCTTTCTTTAGAGCTACGATAAAAAATAATTTTTGAAACTTTCAAGAATTATTCTACACGATACCTCGAACAGCAATTTCTTCTACACGATACCTCGAACAGCGATTTCACCTGACAGTTTTCCGGCAGTGTCTAAAAACCCAGGAAAACGCTAGTCTAGTGTGCGATGCGTGTGGTTCAAACCGTCAATTAGAGACGAGAGCGTATCCGTGACGTGTCGTCCGCCGTTGCACGCTGAACACGCGCGCCTTGCACGTCTGCCCGCACGACCGTGATAAACGTGAAATTGTGTTTCGCATTCGCTCATAAATGTACAACGAGAAATTAGGCAAATGAAACCTCAGAAACAATGAGCGCTCTGAATACCATTTCCACATGTGTGTTTGCTGGACAAGCGTTTGTGTATATTTTATCGCTGGAACAGCAAAACTAAGAAACCCTCATATAACAGTTTTCATCAATCATTAAAATCAGTTTTTAAAACTAATTTATGACATTTCATAATTTTTACAGCTATTATTTAATAATTGTTTGTATAGTTTATATACTTTAAAATGTTTAAATATCTAGCTCATTTAGAACACTGAGTAAATTTTTCTGGTAAAAATATAAGTTAGTATAGTGTAATATTAAATTTAAGTTATAATTAATAAAACTATAAATTTCAGTAGTTCATTCAATATTGACATTTTTTTGGAATACAGGACTTCGATTACGACGTACCGCACCACAAACACAAAAAAAGAGCGCCTGCAATAAAATTACTAATTTGGAGACTTCAACAAAAATATTCAGCCATGATTGCCATCAACTATAAATATTCAAATCATTGCAGTTCCTGGCTTTCCTGACCAAACCCAGCTGCGTAGTTACGCTCGCTCTTGAAGCGGAACCTTGCACCTCGCAGTCTTGGACGAGTACGCAGGTGTCCACAAACAAAGAGGCATTGTTGACTGGCGATGCACACCGGTGTGAACGCCGTTTTATGAAGCGGAACGCCCGCCCTGCAACCTCTACTGATGCAACGCTGTGCGTGCGTTGATAAATTCACGAACCAAATTTACAATATTTCCTTAATATTGAATTATATGTTTTATATACGGCAGTAACCACATTGATGATTAAAAGTTAAACACAGCCATAACATCTAGGGATGGATTCATTTTATTTGGATTTCTCTTCTGTTGAAATCTGAAAATTTCTTTAATTATAAATTGGGCAGGAATTGTTTCTGATTCTCTACTATGACAAATTTTATTTCAAGAAGTGACATGTTGAATAATGACTCAAACTTTCACTTTTCTCTACCTTGCTAGACTTGTATTTTTTGTCTACAGTTGTACTGACGCAGCTGTTTTTTCTCCAGTGTGGAGCAGGGCTGCCACACGCTAAGCATCACTTTGAACATTTGCTCTTTAATACTATGGAAATATTTTTTGAAGCCCACCTCATGCCACACTAAATGCTTGTAACGATTTTTTTGTGCTCTTGGTTAGATTTAGGAAAATATTCATGTTATATTTGATATAAAATATTTCTTGTATTATTTTGGGCCTCCATGATAAGTTAGTATACTTATCGAGGCCATAACATGTATGTATTGTTGTTATAAATAAATAAATAAATAAATGAATAAATAAATAAATAAAATAAAATATTTTCTTTATAGTATAATTTTAGCTTACAAAAAATAACTTCTCATGTTCTTAGGGTCATACTGCTTAGAATTCTGTAGGATAGTACACCGATTCGCTAAATAAATACCTAAGTAACAAAAATTGTTATGATTCCTATTATTTTTAATTTCTGATACTCCTTAATATGTTATAGTAAAATGTTGGGTAGTTAAATTTATTGTACATATGAGTACAAAAATAAATAATGGGTAGCTATCTCCAAAACTAGTTCCTAAAATGGGACACAAAGTCAGTTACTTAAATAAAGCTTGCTTACCGTGTTATACGAGTATAATTCATGTTCAGAACAAACTCTAAATATATTTTAGCGAATCCCGACACAAATATACATATTAGAAAGGGAGATCCTTATTTCAAACACTTCACAAAACAATTGGGCTGCAAAGGGGAGGTCGGCGAAAAGCACAAAAAGTAGGGGATATGAGAAAACAACTTTTGACCCTCCTTTGTTTCCTCATGTTTGGACAGTTATTTGTCGGAGGCAGCGAGGCGGAAGCTGATAAATGTGGAGGAGTAGCCCCCCCCCCCCCCCAACGTTGGTAAGTAGCCCATATCTTAAATCGCGCCCTCACACGAGCATCGGGGCGGATCATTCCTGACTGATCCACCAATTTTTATTTCAAAATCGAATTTTCCTAAAAGGATGCTGTAGTGTCAAATACAGTCTCAAACGGAATAAATTTTTGAGAAGACTTATAGAGGAATTTTCTTCTACACAGTGTGTTGTTAAAATATCAAACTACTCCTACGACAATACGAACTAACAGTCGCATATCGCGTTTTCCGTGCCCATATTTGACTGGCTCTGAAACACCATACAAGCGCCTCCCAAAATTACTTCAACACAAACTAAGTACTGACTATTTAATAGGCCATAATTTTCTAAATATTTAAATTCAACATAAAATAAATTATTTTCTTCCCCAATAAATAAAACTACTTCGATCATATAAATTAAATATGGCCACAAACATATTTCGAATTTTTCTTACATTAATATCTTTACCTATATTTATAATTCTCAACGGTTCAGGGAGTAACTAACTGCAAACGGAACCCGAGCCGGTTACACTCCCCGTATCTTAATATGTTTACATTGAACGCACCTATTGAACGTGACATTATATTTACGCTATAATAATCGTATTCGTTCAAAACCGAAAGCAGAAGCGAATAGTTATATTTTAAAGAACAATTGACGTTTTACTTGATATATTTTGCACAACGGCCGCTGAAAAAAAATCCTAAAACTCACTGTTATGGAGCCATGTTCCGAGCCCAAATCAAACGACGTGGTCCAGTCCGCCCACATGACTGATATTAATTTTAGTATCAGGTTTACGGACGACGTGGCGTGGTCCACGTTATTTGACTCGGGCTGTAAAGAGGTTAACGGGTCAGAAAGCAATAAAGGGATTTCAATAGCGATAACGGCCCAACGGCGTGTTAAAAGCTAACGGCGAATGTATCGTAAATGCGCGGATCTTCCCCGGTTACTGCCCGCCCGGCGCCGAGGTCCCCCAGCCTATAGTCCGGGACAGATGATATGGCCAAATCCGCCTATAAAACTAATGTTAATATTAGCATTGGGCTCATGTCTTATGGGCGGCCAGGGCCACGTAATTTGGTCAACTATCTTTACTCTTCCAAAATATTTACCCCTAAACTCTTCTTTATTCTTTACTGTCCGAACAAAACCATCCTTGGCAACCATCGCACAGAAATTCCCCAGAAATAAGATAAAATAATTGTCTACACCAATTTTATGCTGGATTGTAAACTAAACCTTAATGTTAAAACCGCTGTTCCGGAAGATTTTTCTTCGTGTCCTCTTCTCTAAAATAAAAAAAAACAAAAGGGGAATTGAATGAAGAGGCAAACAGGCGGGAATACGTAATGAGCCTGGTGCTTTGTGGACGGGGGGGGGGGTGACACTGGAGTAGCGGTGTTGTGACACTCAGCGGGTGCAGACCTCTCTTGTGAAAGGATCCGAGCTGAGGCTAATGATGTTGTACTGTAGATAAGATTAAAATACAGATTAAACAAGAAACTCGAAGGGCAACCCCCCCCCCCAATTATAATATAGGGAAAATGTAAGTCAAAACAATCCTTTATTGTATTACAAAATACCAACATGGTAAACTGGCTTTTGGATCCAACATCTGTTAATATCTAGCACATGATTTTAAATCAAGCAAAAACATATGTTTTAAGGTGACATTTATAGATCCCAACCCTATACTATAATGTTAACTTGCTTGCGTGCTTGCACAATTAATTATCTCAAAAACGGCTCCGAGGATTTCCTTCTAATTCTGGAAATACAACAGTTATGTCTCAAAAACATGTTCTTTGCAGATTACTTGGCCAGAGAAAATCTAATAACGTAATATAAAATGTATTTTAAAACTGTAAAATTTAAATATTGGTCTTATCAGTTGCCCTAATGGTAACGAAATAAACAATGAAAAAGTAAACAAATAAAGTAATCATAACAGCTGTTTGCAAACTAGTCATCTAGGAAAAATACAGCGTGTGAGATAAATTTTGTATGGAGTAATAAAAAAGTGTATTTAATTTATTGTTTATGATTATTACCGAATTGTTTGCTATAGGTTGACAACTTACAAAAGAGCCTTCTACCAATCGATCTCTAGGTCTTATTTCCAAAACCGCAAGACCTAGAATCCTGAAATTTGGCATTTAGGTACCTCTTAGGCCCTAAAATATCATTCTAAAACGGTTTTACAAAATTCCCTTGGGCTTGAGAGTGTTAGTCAAAATGCAACTTTGGACAAGCTCTTTTCAAAGTTGTCGGCCTTTATAAAGTTGGATAAACTGGTAGATTTAAAATAATACCGAGAAAGGCTATTATTTTAGCTAGGTTGTTTTAGCTACAAACTAGGTTCACCAGGTACAGTTTTTTAAATGGTACATAAACATTAAATCTTCCTTAAGCGTGGATCATTATTACAATGATTAACTACTTTTAAGGCAGCTGGGTCAAGAATCGACCCACAAAAAGCTTAACGCGTTTATCATCGCAGGATCGACCAGGCGGCTGTTGAATTATAAGTAGGAGGAAACGGTTCCATTTACCTCTACTGTAATAAAAGACGGAACATAATATATCCACCTTATTGCAAAATCACTAAACTACCCTCTAGTGCGATAATGGAAAATGTTTGACTACTTTAACACAATATACAATTATTTAGGCTAACACCTTGCACTGGTGAGTTGACAGGCAACCCACGTGTTCTGCGGAGGCTAGTTGGAACGGTCAGCGGCGAGGTAGCTATGTAGCGATGTAGCGGTAAGGTAATGACGGCAGGAATGTGGGCAGAGCATAATACCGGCGTAATCTGCGGGCTGGAGGAGGCGGCGGCGGCGGCAAAAACCGCCACATACGCGCACGTCCCGGCTAAATAAATTACCGGACTGATCGACAGAAAAAGCCGCCACCTTTGTCCACAAGGGACGATCAGTGACCCCAGCAGCCGCCTTGTTGGATTTTTATGCCATAAGACCGGTGTCAGCTTTTGGACTTGTTTGTTTATGAGCTGATCTTCACAAAACCAAAGTTAGGTTGGGTGACATTAAACGCGGTATTTATATTATTTATATTTAAAGTATTACAGTGAGTTTAGCAGCCTTGATGGATTTTTGTGTCATAAGATCGATGTTAGCTTTTGGACTTGTTCGTTTTAACTGTTTTCACGGGTTTTCATATATTTTTTTATTCAAGTTAATAAAACTGTTTAGCCAGTCGTACAATACTGTAAGTTCCAACAAAATGGTCTAGAAGTCGAGCAAGGACTGCATGTCCTCAATAATTATGTTTCACACCCAATGAAAAAGGGTGTTTCTCGGAACACCAATGGTTTCTACCGAGGCGGTTGAGAAAGTTGATGCTAAAAATATTCCGTTTTTAAACTTAAATCCCACCCAAGCACGCCAACCCTCCTATATTTTTTTAATTTAGAAAACTTATAATCCCATCACAGACTAATGACATCTTACACAATCTCTTAACCTTTATGGTATTCATACTTTCCAACAGCTTCAAATTCACCCTTCAAAAATAAGCTGACCTATGGTTTTTATCGGGGCGGTAAAAAAAGGTTTGCAAAAAATATTCTGTTAATCCCCCTTCCCCAGCCCAACCCTCGCAAAATTATTAATTTAAGCAAACCTACAAGCCCATCACAGACCAATATTATACATACGCTCTAACACATTCTTGATCCAAATGATATTCTTAATACTCTCAAACACATTTCAAAGACATGCTAACCCACTAATGTTGTAATCCATTTGCTCTATTACATTCAACCGGAATCAGCTCCGGCGATCTACAACCCCCCCCCCCCCCGGCCGTTAATCACGACACACAACACGGTTAATTCAATTACAGACGGCCCCCGTGGTCAATATTGTAGTCCAATTGGACGTCCCGAGCCTCCGGTCCTCGGGTGGCGGGGGTGTGGACTCGGACTGGACTTAATTAATGCGTTTTAGATGGACGGAAGTGAGGTTAACGAGGAAGACTGTATGAATGCCGGCATTCTGGCTTATGAATGCCACAGACGTCTCTTTCTGCTTTTAAATGCCTCTTACTCCTCAATAATCATCTCTTTCTGCTCTTAAATGTCCCTTGACTCTTACGCCTCGGTAATCATCGCGTGGAATTTGTGACTTGATTTACGGCATCATCTGGAAAAAAAATACTAAGGCGACCCAATCATTCGACGTCAGAAGAGTGACGGCAGTAAATATTTCGATTGAGGATTTTCCCAGTAAGTAATTGGTACAAAAATTCAAAAACAATAAAACTTTTTTCATGTAGTAGGGGCTGCAATACGTAATGGTATCTGCATATTAATACGCAGCGGTTTTCTTTTCACAGTCAAACATCAATATGGCTAGACGAATTTTACAGTTTGAGGTGTCAAATTAAAAGAGGTTTTTATCATGTAGATTTGTCAATACGTCTCAGAATTTTTAAAAAGGGCGTCTCTTAAAAACACTAAAGGACAGGAGTTTCGGAAAAGACGCTATCCCTCGACATTTTTGACGCTCACGATGTTTACAACTGAACATGCTTTGAAATAGTTTTACAAGTAAACCACAGAATGCATTGTTTACAAGCAAAGCTGCAACCGACAAATCTAGTTACATGTAAATGTTGCAAACCTTTAAATTGTGGTATGATTAAATAAACCAACGTCACAAGATTGTCAAACGATAAAATATGAATCTAACTGTGAAAAGAGTAAATTGAAACCAGTATTTCAGTTGACGTTGAATGATGTATCATGACAAAGTTTAACAAAGGGCTGTCGGCGTTACAGCGTCTGTAAATGGGTTCACAATACAACTGCAATAATTGTTGGTCACGCTTGCCAATATATTGAGTACTACAAATGTCCCAATTAGTTTGGGTTTTTGTCTAGACATCCAAACAAGGATGATAAAAACTAATATTGTTACTTAGATTTTTTAAATATAAATTAATTTCGAACTTCAAAATTAACCGTTTAACGATTTAGGCCCACTTCAATTTAATTAACACCATCCACCCAAGAACTTCTAACATGTTTTACCATCCACCGCATGATTATAAAACCAAACATAATTTCCGCAGGGGGAAGAAATAAATTAGACCTATCGCGGCGTAAAAGCCAAGAGGGCGTAACGGCAGAACGGCAGAGCGAGAGCGGGAGGTCGACCGGTGTATCGGATTCGCATTACGAGAGGCTGCGGCACGTCGACGCACCCCTCCATGCAAAATGAACCAGTCCGTGAGCTCGCGAGCTCGCGAGCACCCTCCAGACGCCAGACACGGCCCGCGACTCGCCGGAACTCCGCCGCCACCTCCAAGTTCCGCTGCGAACCGTCGAGGAGAACGGAGAAGAACAAATGGGTCGTGCGACTCTCCCGGGGGCAGTTCCGAATTGGAAAGTATTAACTACAATAAAGCGTATTTATCGTGAGCGGAGCGGAGGGGGTGGGGGTGCCTTGTGTCCCGGGCGCCGTCACCATGGCGACGGTCGCCTAGCAACGCACCAGGTCGCAGATACTGTGTACGTCTTGCCTACACCCTGCGACCCGCGTCTCCGGCTAGACACGACTGATACAGTAACCGATACCTGTTTCAATTTGCAATTCTAAAATTATTTACCTTTAGTCCATTCGATAGAGCGTCTGCTGAGCTTTGAAATACTGTCTTCCAATATGCAGGTTGACTGATTTGTTTTATACGATATCTGAATCGTGGCAATATAAAATCCAAAACTAATTTTCGTCCAATAAAATAATGACTATAATTGTCAAATGTCAGCAGCTATAATTGTCAGGTGTCGAGTACTTCAGTATAATATGCCTCTGGCTTTATAATGAAATATTTCGCTGAAATTTATGGTTCTTCATAACTCGCGTTCGGATGCAGCAAATTACCAATTTTAATCCGTCAATATATTCCT
The DNA here is from genome assembly GCA_035578135.1 of Flexamia atlantica. Lineage (NCBI taxonomy): Eukaryota > Metazoa > Arthropoda > Insecta > Hemiptera > Cicadellidae > Flexamia > Flexamia atlantica. The sequence continues at coordinate 30,350,181 of JAQJVK010000008.1, read as the reverse complement.
TCCGCGCCAGTTTATTACAGAACAACAAAGACTTAACGAACTCGGTACGTTAAAAGGCTTACAAGCTGTAAACAGTTTTCTCTTTTATCCCTTCTCTTGTTTGCATCAAAGTAACTTTTCAGTCAAAATTGAAAATTAGTTAATGTTGAATATTAAAAAAGATATGCTAATAACTAACACCAATGAGCCTAATATGAAATATATTTTTCCAATGCATTCTTTGTGAGGAGATTTGTTTCAAATAGGTTACCTGCGTTTTTAAACATTTGGTATGTGCTTTATATATTTTTAAATATGCTAATGATATTAGACATAAACGGGTATATTAGAAAAATCGTTATGACTTGACTTTTCAGGGTTGCTATAGAAAATATCCTCCAAGAAACTAACTAGCTTTCTTGTCTGATTGTGAATACTTCATGTTCAAACTACCTATTTAAGAAGAGTTACTCTACTTACACTTAAAACTTTAATAAATTACGTTACACTGTGATAAGTGTAATCGTTAATAAATAACGATTACACTTATCACAGGAGTGTAATCGTTAATGTCCGGTTAAAATCCCGGACATTCAAAGTCGATAGATATATCAATATGATAACCGTTCCTAAAATCTGTTCCATCATTTGTCGATGCACGTCACATAACGAGAGGCGTTCCTCTGACACCTGTCCAGGCATCGTCACCCTTCTGCACACCATCAATTCTACCCATCGATACGGCATTCGATTACGATACGATACCCATCGAGTGTCGAAACATCGGCTTGTGATTGTATCCCTACCATCAACTGTCACTTCGATATATTGCGGAAGATCTGGGGCAACTTCCGCTTCGGGTACCGAGAAGTCATGCCGATAAACTCGTTCTTCGAATTTATTATGGTAATCGGGTGAACTAAACATTGCTCAGCCAGTTTCTTAAATAGGGAAACATTTCTTTTTAATTAAACTTGGCCCAACTCAAATAATTTACCTTTTCTCACACAAGTTTGTTGTTTGGATAAAACATTTTCCGATTTAAATTCAGCCAATATAATTATTGACGAATTATAATTTTCTGGTTTTTAACTTGATTGCCAAAAGGATAAATTTTACATTCAATTTTTAGTTCAATTGGAGGGGTTTCAAAAGCTCAAAAACTGAATAAGTATAAAATATTTGGATGTTATCTTTTGAGAATTAAATAGCTACATCGACAGATTCTCCTTTAAGATTGTATACGACATTCTTCCCAATTCGACATGGTTTCAAAACTAAATCAACTAAACGGATAGTTTACCTGATAGCAGGGACTCGGTTGGGAGTGATGGATAGCTGGCAATATTAATGGTTAATGGTTAGTCCCCTGACAAGCTGAGTGAAAGATTGTGGACGCTGTCAAAAGCATATCCGCCTCATATTTATCAACTTATCAAGATGTTGAAATATACAATCGCCCACTTTCACCACACCACATATCGTATTTAAAAATTTGAAAAGAACTACGGCTTCACCGTTTTTATCGATTATTTTGTTAGGCTATGAAAGTATATGGTTATTGTTTATCCTACCCATCCTACCTGAGTTCAAGATGGCGGATGATGGGAAACAAGGTAATTCTAGTTTGGTTATTTTATGTTGGTAACGTATTGATTTAATTTTTGGTTAGTTATGTTATGTTTAGTTTAATTTAACAAATTAAATAGTTTAATTCAGTTTAATTGTATTACTGAATGTTTACTATACTGTTTGTGAAAGAATCGAATAATGAACTTTACCTTGATTTATGTTACTGGTGATTATCGAAATGTTTCTATTTCATTACTGACGACTGTCAGAACAGTATATCGTTTGATTACAATGGGTCGGCTTTAGTATCTTATCTTCTTTACGGCACAACGCAGTTGCGAAGTACAGTTACGCTTCGCACTTGTAACAGTGTGTTGAGAAGTTCAACTAAAGCAGACCCTCAGTGAGGTTAGAACGACGGAAGATCAGATATGAAAGTCGCACCGCTCAATCCGCTAGGCGATATACATCCGGATGATCCGATCGCCATCACGGACGGCCGGTCTGATGGATCGCGGGCCCGGCAGTCGGCACGTTCCCCTTCGCCGGACCCGCGGCCGGTTATCGCCGTCGCGTGCCCCGCTGCAGTACACAACACCGTACGTGCTACATTTCCCCACATACAGAGCAGGGTCGTCAATAATTGTTCCGGTTATCCGCTCGGGAAATGGTACACCGGGTAACATTTAGAGTATCTCTTGGTAATAACAACACACATGATATGATTCGTACTTACTATGTTGTAAACTTTCCGAATGCGAATCCTGTTACTATGTGAATAGTTTTATATGTAATTTGTTAAAAAAAAGTATATAGTATCTCCACCAATTCATTAAAATGATTTTTCACGATTTTTCATGATTAATGATTTATTATTTGCAATAGCGAATAAATATTCAATACAACCACGTATATTTAACATAAACTATATAATAATAAATAATACCCCCGTTGCAGCAGACCTGCATACTCAGCGAATTTCAAATGCAAAACAATGTTTTATAATCTCCATAAGAATAACATGGGGGATGATTATGCAGGTTTGCTGCAACAGGTATGTTAAAACTGGTTGGTTTTAATTCATTATTTAGTAGATCTTAACTAGAAGAAGCCATATACCAAGTTTAGTCAAGAAATGTTAAAAAATAAGTATGATATAGAATTTTTTTATTTCCCATAAGGATAACATGGGGAAAGATTATGCAGGTTTGCTGCCACAAAAATTGAAATTTCGGGGATTTTAGACTAAAATACATTAGATCTCATCTAGATGAAGCCACAAACCAAGTTTTATCCAGATATGTTGAGAAATAAGCGAGATATAGAATTTTACTTATTCCCCATAAGGTTAACATTGGGACAACGTACTGTGTTTACCACTTTCAATATCTCGGTAACCAATGGACATAGAGCAATGATTCAAAACACTAAATTGTTTGTTTTTTTGAGCTGAATTCAATGGTGCCAACAAAGATTCGATAAATTTTATTTTTATATGTAAAAAACTCAAAAAACCCATTTTTTGGGGTGTTTATCCCCCTTTACCCCCCCTTCCGGTGGTCCGATCGGGCTGGTTCACGAACTCGTCCATTCGATTACCACTTTACATGTCTGTTCCAAATTTCATTAAGATCGGACCATATTTACGGCCGCTATCGTGCTGACAGACACATATATAAATATATATATATATATATATATATATATATATATATATATATATATATATATATATAGATAGATAGATAGATATATAAAAATTCGAACGAATGGTGTTTTTTGCTTCTGGTTGCCCTAAAACGAAAAGTTATCATGGTCTCGGGCTTAGGTCTTACCATGAGACCTACGGTAATAGCTTCTTCCCTATAGGGGAAATTCGCTAAAACGCAGAGACTGTTCACTGATGTCCGATTGACATAAAACACTTCCACCTGGTCCACCGAGAAATTACGGGAGCGCCTTCCATTTATAGAGTGCGAGTGCGATCCAGGTACTGTAGCTGTTTTGCGTCTAGCGCCGTATGTACGTTTTTAGTTTGCGTCTAGCGCCTTCTAAGCAGGCGAATTCAATTTTATTTAAAACTATTGTAAACCCTCAATAACGAGAGCAATAAAACAACTAAGGCAAAGATGCATTTTAAAAACAATTTTCCAATTCCAGAACCGAACTAAACAAATCTCAGAGTGAAAATTACGTTTAATATTTAACGTTACCCCAGTTCGCAAACTTTTTAATAACTTCCCTCTTCCGTTACCGAGAAAACTGGAGAAAATAAGAGCGAATGTGCGGCCGAGTTGGGAAGTTCGTTATTTATCGGGCCGGCCGGTTTATTTTAACAAGGAAGCATTGTTGGCGAGGGCGCGGGCTGTTTGTTGTAACAAGGTGTTGCCCGTAACTTCTGGCACCTCTCCGAGTTCCGGTAGGGGAGGGAAGGGGGAGGAATTTCTCTCTAAGTGGTTCACGTGTTTTCGACCTTTTAACCGAGTGTGAACAAAACGACCTTAGTTCCTTAGTTCCGAGTGTGAACAAAACGACCTTAGTTCCTTAGTTCCGAGTGTGAACAAAACGCCAAACACAGCTAATGTGTGTAAGAAGACATAACAGCATAAGAAAGAGAACGCAAACAGTATATACGTATTTATAAAAAAATATATATTATAAAACTATAATAATCTTTTGGTGTGTTACATCTTAATAGATGATTACATTTTGCATGCAACCCAATCTACTATATATTTGTCAAATACCACTCAGTGGAAACATCGTACAGCCCAAACTACTTGACCTAGAACCTTGAAACTTTGCATGGATGTTCCTCTTAGGGCGTAGACATCCGCTAAGAACGGATTTTCCAAAATTCGAAGTATAAAGGGGTTTTTGGCGAGGCCGAAGTTTTCAAATTTTCCCATTTAAAAGTATGTTGGACGTTTTTTGTTTACATTTTTAATGTTCATAAAACAATCAGCTGGTAGTTAGCTTCGGAAATGTATACGTTGATACAGATGATAATAAATTGATTTCTTCTTTGATCATGGCTTCATTGATTTTTGTTGATTTGTTTCAAGGACATAATTATGTACTATATAAAAGTTACATTTAGTTTAGATAAAATCCACCATTAATTAGTTAAGTGGCACCATCTATATTTCGGTAGCGGGAGTTACGCAGTTTTAAACGTGAAGAGCATACTGCCTTTTGTGGCTGAGACTAAATCCCGGTAAGATGGAAAGAGAAAAGAACAGTGGTTTTTCAGTCACAAATAGAATGTGCTGAAATGATATGATTCTTTGATCTACTTATGTAAAAATTTATAAATTATACAAATCCCTGATTGTAAGTTATATTTATACTATCTTTTCTACTGTACTTTTGACAAATACAACTGACCAATCCTATGTACAGCCAAAACTACTTACAAACGGATACGTTGGTACAGCTGATTTATAATTCGATTCCTTTTATCACAGTTTTATGGTTGTTTTGATGATTTTGTTAGGTTATTCGTACTATATAAAAGTTAATATATTACAATTTTCACAATGAAGGGCTACTTTTATTATTAAAAATATAAAGATAAACTGAGTACCCTTTTTTAAAATATTTTTATTGAGCAACATGTTTCGCCTTTATGGGCATTTGAGAGCTAGAAAATGCCCATAAAGGCGAAACATGTTGCTCAATAAAAATATTTTAAAAAAGGGTACTCAGTTTATCTTTATATTTTTAATATATAAAAGTTACATTTGGTTTAGTTTCGTACCTTATACGTTCAATCATAAGCTCATTATGGTACCATCTTTTTAGGCAGCGGGAGCTATAGTTATTTCCTTAGGCCGCCCTTCATGTTTTAATTACAATCATGCCAGTTACAATAATTTGGCAAATCCCTTTTTCATCTAATTCGACGGTGTCCCGGCTTTTCACGGAAAAATAAACGCTGCAATCTGTGGTTGATCTTAAATTATTCCTACCCGTCCATATTTCAAGTTAAAAACTAAGTGAATCGAGTTTGAAATATTGCCACGGATAGCACCATAACAGTTTCGAACATTCAGCCCTTTACTGTAGTTAATTGATGCCCTACTAAGCAATCCAGGGACGTAATGGTAAATCTACAAGGAAGTATCTTAAAATCGACACATTTGGTGTTAAAATCGATCCGGCCGTTTTCGAGTTATAACGGTGAAAAGAAAACCTTCACTATCTACTGTGGTATCTACATTTTATCCTACATTCCGCCATAAAACAAACATATCTCTACATGACCTTGATATAAATATTTTCTATTCAGTCCTCTAGATTCTTCATATCAAGGTTAGACGATAATTTTTATCGTGAGCGAAGCCACGATTCTGCAGTCACGGGTTCTGCTAGTCTACTATATATTTGTCAAATACCACTCAGTGGAAACATCGTACAGCCCAAACTACTTGACCTAGAACCTTGAAACTTTGCATGGATGTTCCTCTTAGGGCGTAGGCATCCGCTAAGAACGGATTTTACAAAATTCGAAGTATAAAGGGGTTTTTGGCGAGGCCGAAGTTTTCAAATTTTCCCATTTAAAAGTATGTTGGACGTTTTTTGTTTACATTTTTAATGTTCATAAAACAATCAGCTGGTAGTTAGCTTCGGAAATGTATACGTTGATACAGATGATAATAAATTGATTTCTTTGATCATGGCTTCATTGATTTTTGTTGATTTGTTTCAAGGACATAATTATGTACTATATAAAAGTTACATTTAGTTTAGATAAAATCCACCATTAATTAGTTAAGTGGCACCATCTATATTTCGGTAGCGGGAGTTACGCAGTTTTAAACGTGAAGAGCATACTGCCTATTGTGGCTGAGTCTTGAGACTAAATCCCGGTAAGATGGAAAGAGAAAAGAACAGTGGTTTTTCAGTCACAAATAGAATGTGCTGAAATGATATGATTCTTTGATCTACTTATGTAAAAATCTATAAATTATACAAATCCCTGATTGTAAGTTATATTTATACTACCTTTTCTACTATATTTTTGTCAAATACACTGACCTATCATTGTACAGCCAAAACTACTTAACCTAGAACCTTGAAAATTTGCATGGACGTTCCTTACAGAGTGTTGACATTCACCAAGAACGGATTTTTTTAATTCGAGGTTTTTAGAGGTTTTTCGTGGAGCCGAAGCTTTGAAAATGACCCATGTTAATGTAATGGATGATCTTTTGTTTAAATTTCCAATTTTACTCAATCAAGCATATTATCTTCACAAACGGATACGTTGTTACAGCTGATTTATAATTTGATTCCCTTTATCATGGTTTTGTGGTTGTTTTGATGATTTTGTTAGGTTATTCGTACTATATAAAAGTTACATTTGGTTTAGTTTCATACCTTATACGTTCAATCATAAGTTCATTATGTGGTACCATCTTATTAGGCAGCGGGAGCTATAGTTATTTCCTTAGGCCGTCCTTCATGTTTTTAATTACAATCATGCCAGTTACAATAATTTGGCAAATTCCTTTTTCATCTAATTCGACGGTGTCCCGGCTTTTCACGGAAAAATAAATGCTGCAATCAGTGGTTGATCTTAAATTATTCCTACCCGTCCATATTTTAAGTTAAAAACTAAATGAATCGAGTTTGAAATACTGCCCACGGATAGCACCATAACTGTTTCGAACATTCAGCCCTTTACTGTACTTAATTGATGTCCTACTAGGCAATCCAGGGACGTAATGGAAAATCTACAAAGAAGTACCTTAAAATCGACACATTTGGCGTTAAAATCGGTCCGGCCGTTTTCGAGTTATAACGGTGAAAAGAAAACCTTCACTATCTACTGTGGTATCCTACATCCTACTGTGGTATCTACATTTTATCCTACATTCCGCCATAAAACAAACATATCTCTACATGACATATTCCTTGATATAAATATTTTCTATTCAGTCCTCTAGATTCTTCATATCAAGGTTAGACGATAATTTTTATCGTGAGCGAAGCCACGGGTTCTGCTAGTAATTAATAAATGATCAAACAAAATTATTAACTTTAAAAAGTATTTCAAAAACATTAAATGAACTTTAACAAAAAAACTGCAATTTATTTACCCTGAGTTTTGCAAAAACAGGAAGGAAATTACAAAAACAAACAAATCACAGTCGGCCAGTTCGGTTGATGAGAAAGAGGTTAATACTCGCTGTTGCAAGTGGCAATTACAACTATAACAGAACAGTAAGTGGCAATTAGGAGTTAGTCGCAGATCTAATCGGTCGAGCGGAACCGTTGCCATGCACTTACATTACATTATTTTTATTAGCTCTTTTTTAATCTTGACCGCTCTGTAATAAATCGATTATTCCCATTTTTTAACCCCCGACAGTCTTTCAAATTAAAGTTATTGAACCCCATTAATCGCAAAAATACTTTGAATAAAGGTATCCACATAACTTATTCAAAGTGTACTACTGAACTAAATGTTGATAAATTAACTTCCCGACAACATTAGCTGATTCAACAATACGTCACCGTCAAATTCGTCGACGACACGACAGTGACACACGACAATAAAACCGAGTTACCCAAACTGGCGGCGAATTGGTGACAATTACATACGATTATTCCGAGAACACGTCCGGTCCACTTGGCCGTGCGGCGCGGGGCGGGTGGGTCGCCGAACAGGAAGCGGCCGAGAGTGCCTAATACCGGACTATAAAATGATGGGGGGCTTCCTGGCATGGCTATTTAAAGAGAACCCTCCCACAGCAAGCCTACATGGGCGGTGTTTGGACAACGGGACAAACACAGCTGCTGCAGCGACCGCCGCGGCGCTTTTAGCAGACGTATACATTCTTGGGATGCGCGGTTGCGAGGGGGTTGAAACAATCGAATGTCACGGATAGAATCTGTTGGCGATTGTTTCGGTTGCTTATCTATAGAGGTTTCTACAATCGATGTTTTTCCTGAATTGTCGCATTTGTTGGGCTGGATCGTCTGCGGAACGCGATGTGACGTGAGATTGTTAGATGTTGAAACAGTCGGAAGGTTCCTTACCGAAAGGTTCTGCTTTTCAATTGTTTACCACGAGGTTTTTGCAATCGAAATTTTCTCTCGATTGCTGCATTTGTTAAGCAGGATCGTCTGCGGGTCTGACATTTTCAGAAGGTTCCCCAGCCACAGCTGCGGCGGTTTTCGTTTTTCTGCGGTACTACTTAAGTGGAGCTTGTCAGAGAGGAAGAAATATCTAAACAAAAAGTAAACATCTTCCTTCGCGCGTTCTCTGACGACTTACAAGTCCTACAAACTTGACTTAAAGTAGCCCAAGATTATTATTTATCAATTGACAAACACTAAACATGCTGTTGAAATAGTGAAAGCCGCTTTTTAGATGTAGTTCGTCCTACTTCTACTTCAAAACATTGAGTAGTTCAATAATTATAACGGCACAAAAAGCCAACTTCACAAGTTCCGCCTTCATAGTCCATCAACTTTCATTTCAGTCTCGAGTCTGATTACGCTCAGAAAAAAAATAGCTGTACTAGAGACTCATCAAATTCCCCTTATTATACCTTCCACTTGTGGCCGGCGTCGGTAATATAATATAATATAATCAAACAGTAAACCTTGCAAAACAATATAATCAAACATTAACAAAAACTGACGAATTAAAAATGTTTGGAATTTTTTCGAACATTTTCCCTCTATTCGAAGTTTCACCATATTCGGAATCAGTTTCTTGAAAAAAACATATAAAAACAGAGCAATCGTCAGTCGCTGCTCAGCTCTGATTGGCTGTGTACATGTCTCTGTTCCGATTGGTCAGTTCGTAATTTTTATTTTCTTTTGTTTAGACTATGTTTTTTTTAGTCTATCCTGGCAGGGTGTTACTAATTTTGATATTTTCTAGCATTGACTTTAAAACTAAAAGGTTTTTTATAATCAATGGTTCTGTGTTCTACCTGAAGACGGGATTAGATTTCAATCTGAAATTTGAAACTTGCTTCACTAATATGCGTTGGCAAATGTCCAAAAAAATCAAAACATTACGTCACCATCGCCAAAAAAATTAATTAAAACAAAGAACTGAAAGTAATTTCATTCCTGCTTCTTAATATATTTTCCCTCGACTTTACGTAGACGGAAAGGTCGAATGGATAGGGGTGTCATAAGTCGACAGGAAGCGGACGCAACCGCAACCTCCAGAAAAGTGAGACGGCTTCGCCTTTAGACACCGCAGCGCCTATCCACCTTTCTGGTGATGGGTTAGAAAGCCTATAAGTCGATATTTTATCGTTTTAACCAAATGACAACTTGACCAAGTTTTTAACAGATTTTCCCTCGTTCGACTAGTTTGATCGACTAGACTAGGTAATGTTTGATGCGGTGACTAATCGGATGTGTGAATGACTTGACTGCCATGTTCTAAACTATCGACAGATCTTAAGTTGATAGTGCAAATCAGTCGATGTTCTCATCACTATAACAGGAAGCGGTCGACCGCAACCTTTTGCAAAGTGAGATCGCGGCTAACGCAGCGCCTCTCTCCGCCTCCGCCCGGCACAGGCGCAGTCACCGTACAGCAATGAGCGTTGTTTTTGTTACAAACTGGTTGGTCGAGATGACCGAACCAGTTCTGCCCAGCCAGTGGCCGCCCTCGCCGTGCCGCCGGTCGCGTGGCCGCGCTACCCGCACTCGTTGTGTACCGCCGGCACGTGTCTCGGCCGCATTGTAGCTGAAATATAGCTCGGATCGAAGCAAAGCTGAAAAAAATATTGGTTGAGGGAGGCTGTTTAGTAGCCATGCATAGATATCAAGTTCTGCACTTCCAAAAAGCCCAGTGTGTCTTCCAAGCACAGAGAAAGAATAATACTTCCAAGTCAACGGCGCAACTAGCGGTTGATAAAATTTAAGTCATGAGTTCCCTCAGATTTGTAATTTTCTAGAAAAAAACAACACTTTATGGTTCTTTGGATTTTTTTAACTCATACATCACTATCGCTATGCATTTGAGTCTTACCGATTACTGAATACTTTCTTCCTCTGGTATCTGATATCTAGTGGGGATTAACGTCCGCACTATTGAATACTACGTTCATAAGACCGTCCTCATAATTAGACCACTTCGTAACATGTAAACCAGGCAAAATTAAGGTTCGGATCCCACGTTAAAATGTAGGTCACATAGTTGCCATTGACTATTGGGCTATTAATTAACAGTCCTCTCTAAGGAACATGTCGGCCTTAGTCAGTAACAAGACTACAAGATCGCGCCACAATCATCCTTCACTCCTGTCAATCATACTTGGCTTAAAATACCTACCTGGGTAGGTCGCCATTTCAAAGTAATGTATCTATATAATGTATCTAATGTATCTAGTATTGCTATCTTGGTGGAAAACAATTAACAAAAAATTGAAAGCGGGAAATCTTTGAAATATTAATAACCTAAAGTTTATTTTTCAAACTCGGGCATTATTGTAAAAAAATGCGAAGAACTTGATTGAATTTGGCAAACGTGATCAAACATATAATAACTTTTAGAGAAAAATCACTTCAATACTTTTATAAAAAATAAACTGCTCTTAAAAAGTATGTGCACTGTGCATTATGTGAATCAGAATACTAAAAAGGCATATTAAAACACGTTGGTTTTGACCCAAGTTGTCAAATTGGGCAAGACACGTAAACGTACGAAATTTTACATTTGGTTACTGTAAGCAAAGCCACTACAGAAACTAGTTTCTACTTGCGAACCACAAACTTATTTTATGTGCGAACAGCGAGTAAAAACAGCACCGATACCAGTAAATCATCGATGCGTTGAAGTAAACAACAATTATCGTGAGTAGCAAGGTTGGTCGGGAAGGCGGCATCGTAACTATTGCTCTTGTATCTCGACAAAATACGCGGCATTCCCACACTGCAGTCACGTTACACTCGGAAGGGTTGCTGCAATCTGCTCAATCTGTTCTCCTCCTCAAATGTTCTATTGCCTTCCATGTTATCATTATTGACTTTAATTAAAATTAAAATTGATAACTAAAGGACGTGATTAATTTAAAAACAATTGAAACTTATGAAACGAATCAATAATCTTTGATGTTAATGAAATTGATTTTACCAAGACTTTTTGAGCGAATATTACGAGATATTAACAAAAAAGGTATTGGTTTTAGGGCTAACTTTATATTCTTGACATTATGTACTATCAATTTCAGTCGGAGACAAACGACGTGGCCCAGTTCACTTTACACTTTAGAATCGGGTTTACGGAAGCCTGGGCCACATCAGCTGACTCGGTCTATACAGTATTATTGCATTTGCAATACTATTGCAGTATTACAATTGCCACTTCAATTTGTGAGCGTCTAAAAAAACATAGTTTTCCCACACACCTCGGTCAAAAAGTATATGTGAGAAGATTCCCATCAAACAGCCACTCGTAGTTAATTTCGGAGACTAATGGAGTAATAAAAGTTCTGTAAACCGAGTCGTGCCGACAAGGCCGGTGGTAAAACACTAAAACGTAGGCACTGAAATGGTTTGAGTGAAAAACCCGCTAAATAATTGTGTCAATTAACTGGAATGCACAATTGGAAGATGGCTTTCGGCAAAAAAGCTTCGGCCCGTTCAGGCTTCCTTCCACTACTTCGGTCCACCTCACCAATCTTGAGTGTTACAGAATACACTGTTACTTTTAATAGTGGTTAAAATATCCTATTTTCCTTCAAACGCTAAGATTTTACCTTCTAACAACACTGACATACACAGACAGAGTCAAATCATGAGGCCCAGGTCGTCCATAAGCCCATTTACTAAAAATTAACATTTGTCTTATGGGCTCACTGCACTATGCCATGTCAACTGACTCGGACTATATTCAGTAGCAATGCTCCGGCGTCACGTAGAAGTGCATGGTAGTGGTTTTATTAAAAGAAACCGTATAAAATTGCAATCTGTGGGTAATTACTAGTAGACACTGTAACGACCACAAATTGTGTACGTGAGCTCCACCGGGGGTCGTCTGATACAGGGGTTCCCGGCACGACCGACTGGTGTTCGAAAGGCGTGACATTCGTTATTGAATGTAAATGTAAGAAACGACAATCCTGCACAGTTTAAAAATATTTTACTGTTTCTTCGTAGCTTTAAATGACATAAAACAATAACAACGCTAACGGCGATTTTTTAAGAAGCAACTGATTGCACAAAACATTTGTTTACGTTTTTTGACCCCTTTTTCTGAACCTCATTTTAAGGATGCTAGGAGGAAATCCTCATTCTAGGATTTCTTTGAACAAAAAAACAAGGTTAGCAAAAACTAACTGAAAAATTACTGACAAAATAACAAGCAATTTAACATTGTCCATCAGCGTTATTTCTGAATAAACAAACCGCAGTTTCACAATTTAGCAAAGAGCGAAACCACAAAAAACTTTTTTCTTAAAGGCGAGATTTCAAAGATAACAGGCGAACGGTGAAAAGCGCAGATTGGTCTTGGGAAATAAAGGATTTAAAGCAAGAGGGAGACAGAGAGAGTCTTGGCGGGGATTCCTCAGGTTAATGGGCAGCTTTAACACCCGTCACGGCCCACAACTCGCTGCTTTCTATCCTCCGCCGCTTCCACACATCATTAGCCTCCGGTCGACTGGCGAATGAATTATCTCCTTGTTATGGAAGAAAGTTTTAAAAATAATTCTATACTCAATGGTCCTGAAGCTATACCAAAATATAAGGTTGAGGGTGCTTCCAGTTTGGGATAGTCAATTTGGTGGTACGAGAGCTTCAGACCCGTGCCAGTGGACGATAGCGAAATTGTTCTTAAAATACTGAAAAATATTTATAAATAAAAATAAAATCAATAACAAAGTATCCAAAACAACAATATCAATATTTAGTTGGTGCTGTATGACAACTGTACTTAAAAACGGATAAGTAAAACGGATGTTAACCGCAAAAAAATTCAATAGGGAAAAAGTTCGAAGGAGAGACAATTTTTGTAAAAAAAGGCAGCCTTCAACAAACTGATGACGACTTGATTGTTTTTAAATTTATTATCTAGTTTTTAAATCGGATACGAACAACAAAACAAAACTACATCATAAACACGGAAAATACTGCTTTCCACAAAAACTTATTCAATTCAATTTTAGCGCATTACTGCGTCGACATCAAGTAGCAAAGGGCTCGCGTAGATAAGATCTTGCAATGCTATCACAGGGCACTGGGTGCGTAATAAACGACGTCACAAACGACCATGTTGACGACGAGAGGAGGAGGAATAAAACGAGCTTCACTTACTCTACCACCTACACTGCTCACTCAGCGACTCAGTTTACCTGGAACAAGACATCTCGTTAGGATCATTGCATTAAGTGCGTAACTTAATCTTCATAGAGACTAACACTTCCATTTTTAGTTAAAGAATTGCCATCATTACAACGCATGCGTGTTTATATCATAGTAAAACGAATTCTGCAGTCAATGTGTTCTACATTTACTTAAGTCAATACTCTATTTTACCAACATGACAAAATTAGAGCTCTTATATGATTATTTAGTTACTCTTTATGACTTGATTTAGTTACAAATGAGTATTTTTTACTGAGTTTATATCCAAACATGTCATATGCTCGACGAGATTTTTAGATCGCCAACTGTCACCAGTTAATTACTGCATATACAGAGTGCGTGACGTCATCTTCACAGAGAATACTACTTTCATTAGTTAAAGAATTGCCATCATTACAACGCATGCGTGTTTGTATCATAGCAAAACGAATTCTGCAGTTAATGTATTCTACATTTACTTGGGGCGATGCCGATGTAAAGTCAATGGCGATACTCGCTTTTACCAACATGACAAAATTAGAGCTCGAGTATGACTATTAACATATTAATTTCGTTACAAATGAGTATTTTTTGCTGAGTTTTCGTCCAAACGTCAGACAGAGATCTTAAGATCGCCAACTCTCAACATTTAATTGCTTACTACGCATCGAGGATAACAATGAGTATTTCGCTTTTTACCAGTCACCAAAAACCCGACCGGAAGCTTGGAGTGGGCGGAAGCCGCTGACGGATTGGCGCCAGTAATGGACCGCATTATCGATTGCGATGGAAAGTGAAACTTTCTACTACTACTCTTTGCAAGAGGAAACGACGCGGTTTTCTCGGGGACCGTAACGGTGGCGCGATTGGCCATGCTCTCGCCGCGACGCCGGCGCCGGCCGCGACTGCGCAGTGCGTAACGTTATAGTCCGCGTCAAATACGTAGGGTCCGCGTGGCCCAGCCTCCAGGCCATCCGCTAAACTAATGCTGAAATTAAATTAATGTTATGAGCGCATTGGGCCACGTAATTTGTCACGAACCATACAGCCTCCCGACCCGTCGTGCGTGAGCATTTGACGAAAATGGATTCGTTAGTGGTGATTAGTAGTGCCCAAACACCTTTTTTATTCTGCAATTGAAATTATTCATAAGTGGACTATAATATTGTCTATTAAAAAAAAACTTTATTAAATATATTTAACTTATGAATAATTTATTTTTTACAACGAATATAACGTCCATATGCACGTCCATACCATGACATTTCCAACTGCCACTTCTCGCGCATTCCTTTGTTCCAACACGTAAACCGTAAACGAGAATTCGGGGAAGGGAAGTGATTACACGGCCGAGTGTGCAACGAGCTACCGAGAAGATGGAAGAAAATGTGCTGCCTAGACAGCGCGTCTCGCACCTCGCTCCCGCTGGCTGATAACACACAGATAACACACCACGTTGCATAAGAGGCGATACTGACTGTATTCCGCTTCTGACTGTGGTCGTTGTTAACGTTGCAACGACAATTTAATTGTATTCTTGTTATATAATTGCATCGATATCTATCTAGTAATTTTTTGACAAAAGTTCTATGAAGTCAAAAAATTACTTTAATCCAAGTCGTCGATTTAATTAATTGGAAGAAACGTCTTTGTTTAAGAGTTGTAGTCAAGACTTAGTACTTAGATCCTATACACCACTTAACCTCATTTTAATTTATGGTTGTCAAATGTATGAGTTATAGTAAATAAATAAGACGGTTCACAAATATACAGATTTGAGCGTTGCCACAATGTTTACTAAAATTTAAAAAATCTGCTTAATTGAATCTATGGTAACTTTAAAACTTTATTAATTCCTTGATTGTTTAAAATCAAAATTTCCAAAGGTTAAGAAGGACCAGATCCGCGTTATGCTACCAATTATTACAGATTTACACCAGCTAACCACCACCAGCTAACCACCACCAGTGAACACCAACCATCCGGTCGTTGACTTGGGACAGTCCGACAGAAACTTGGGACGGGCGGCCACGTCCCACACGGCGTCCCAAGGCTGACAGGGCCGTTAAGTCTCAATCGATCGCTAACTGCGGTAATTAAACTGTTTAGCCCTCGTTGTGGCGATATTGGGCCATAAACTGTCCAACTGCCGGCCGTCTCGGCCCCCGACAGTCGCACAGTCTGCAGCGGAATTGAGAAACATTTCCGTCGGGGAAAATTTCCTGCAAGACAACTGGCACGACAGTTAGAAAAAGGCTAAGTCTCCAAATCCTCTATCTTGAAATCGAATCTCCAAAACGGACTAACCTCTGTCGTCAAAAATGGCTGACTCTGAAGAGAAACAAAGCAAAAGGAAAATTATTTAACTTAGAAAATTCGAATTCCACAAAAGTAATAAGTTTTTTAAGCTATTAAACTATTTTAAGTTATTTAAGTATTTTATTAATTAAGGGTTTTCAAGTTATTTTAAGCTATTCCATTTATTAAATTTTAAGAATTTGCTATTCCAATCCAATCTAGGTACTGGTTAAGTAATTTATTTGCTGTAAATAAAATATTATTTGTTTGATCCGTCGAGCAGGGACGAGATTTGTAAGTTAACTCTGTACTTAAAGGAAAAGAGGTAAAAGGATGCCATTTTACGCTGCTCTTTAACGAGATCTGCATATTCGCTGAAGCACGACGTCGTCATCAGAATAATAATAATTCAAGTTAAAGGCGGTATTTGAATATGAATAAAAATCATTTGCATCTTTACCTTCTTCAGCGACCTAGCTAACCTAAAAATGTTAAAGAGTTAGTGTTTTAAATTCCACTATGGGCAAACTATTTAAACAAATTTTATACATTTTTCAATCGCTAATTTGTTTAGTAAATATAAAATAAACTACGTTAATTGGACAAATAAAAAACCGATTTATTCTTGCTTGTTGAATTCGATAACCACACTAATCTGTAAACGTAGTGAAGCATCGCCGTCAACATAAATCTTAAAGAGAAAACATTTCAGTGGTTGAAACGTTGCACGCGACTTCGGAACCGAGACATTGCCAAATCAATTTGCAAAGTGGTTGGAATCTCTCAATTCATTCCAGTTGCTCGAGGCTGTATAATGTGGGAGCCATTACATACTGTTTCCTTACTCGGGCAATCACTCCATAAAAGTTAATAGACAATAGACATTTCACTTCTCCAAAAGCATTAAAAAAGCTACTCGGCTATTACTACTTGCAATCTATGTATAATTTTTTAATTAGCAAGATACGTGTTGTTCTGTATAAATTGGGTACAAAGAAACCGTTTTATAACGCTTTTAAATATTTTTATATTACACTTATACTGTACTCAAATAAATACAAAATCACAAATATAAGTACATTAAAGATGGACGATTTCGAATTGATATCAATTGCTTACACCAATTATCAGACCCAATACTTACGATTTACTCTTAAAACTGTAGAAGTAAACCCCTTTTTTTGCAAATTAAAACCACTATTGCTTTGATGAACATGATTACCAGAGAATTATTTTTTTTTATGTAGAAGGAACGTTTTATGCGCGAACCCAAAGGAACCAGATACATTAGTAGCATATGAAATTATAAAAATAATGTTCATGTTAATAGAAACAAGTTTTATAACATCGCCGCAATTTCCTTATCATTATAAAATCTACTAGAGAATCTCGTCTGAAGAATGTTCTTGGCCTCGACTACTTTGCAAGTTAAAATAGTTACCGTAACGTTGATGTGCGTCAACCAGTACACGCAGTGGGCAGTAGCACCTTTAATAAAAAAAGATAAAAAAATAATTATACTAGTGACCAACTGTCTAATCGCCGTGGGAACCAGACTAAACTAATCAAAATTTTAAAAATCGAATGCTTATCGTAAACAATTAAGACTATGCATGTAACGGATGAATGAGAAGGATATCTAGTAAATCCGATGAGTAAACAATTTAGCAGCGAGTGGCGATGTTTGCTGACAGTTGCGAGGCTTCGCCGAGATCTTTATTGCATTACGGCGCCGGCGCGGCGGTTCGTTTGCCAGTTAATCACGTCGACTCGTCGACACCTGTGGCGGGATTGACGTCGAAACACGGTTACCGCCTCATTGTGGCGGCCTGATGGCTTTCTGTCGGATTTGAATCCCACTTCATCTCAATTACTTTTGGAACCTGAGTACCACGATTGGGTCGTTGACAAAGCTCGGTGTAGAGGGTAAAGCAAACAATATTAAAAAAAAAAAAAAAACAATCAAGAAAGTCGCCTTGTAGGGGAGTAGTGGTTTTCCACGATAAAAACGGTTACACGCCGTTGTACTAGACATTATTGGGTTTTCTCCTAAATCTTAAAGGAATAAATTCCCATTTGATTACGAACCGTAAAAGAAGTTTAATCTGGTCTCCATTGCCTGCAAACAAGTTCCAAGGCGAGATAATGTAAAAAAGAGTGCAGTGTTCTTGGGTATATTTAATGGTGAAAAAACTAACAATTATTTCAAGAACTGAGTGTATTTCACTTTTACCTCTAAGCAGTGAATTAAGTTGGTTTACATTACATTATGTATGTATTTGTTTTAGAACTCCATTATTTACACCTATTTTGAACTAACTTTACCCCTAGTTTCTTAAATATGTTTACTTTATAATAAGGTTATCTCACAATGCAAAAGCTCACCACGAGCTTCGAGAGATCCTACTTGAGCCGCGCGGAAATGTTTAATTAATAATCGTCAAACAATGACAGTTAGTAAGTTACGATATGTATGTACCCTTTGAAATTAAAGTATCCAGGGAAAAAATGTTCGTCCAAAATCGCATTCCCAAATTGAATCATATCAGTTACACTTCAGTGGCAGTTGGTGTTTTTAATACCCTTTCGTGCAGAGATATCCCTTTATTCCGCTTTCAACTCGATGCACCCTTAAAAGTTTAATCGCGTTTGGCTGTCGACCGATCAGAAATAACTGTACCGCGGGCAGATTTGTTTTTACAGATATTTTTAGAGCAGCCTTTAGTGAACTTTTGATTTGAGAGAAACGAAAATACCACAGTCTCATTTTCATTTACCAGTAAAATATGGTTTATTTTTAAAAACCACGATAAATAAACTTCTGCATTTCAGCTCATAACTTTCTTCATATGTTCTTTTAGCGGATTTCCCCTATAGGGAAGAAGCTGTTACCGTAGTACTCATGGTAAGACCTAAGATGACCGAGATCATGATAACTTTTCGTTTTGGGGCCCCCAGAAGCAAAAAACACTATTCGTTCATTTTCATTAATATATATATATCTATATATATATAGATATATATGTGTCTTTAAGCACGATAACTCGCGTAAAAATGGTCCAATCTTAATGAAATTTGGCATGGATGTGTAAAGTAGTAATTATTCGGACGAGTTCGTAATCCAGCCCAATCCGACTACCGGAAGGGGGGGTAAAGGGGGATAAACCCCCCCAAAAATGGGTTTTTTGAGTTTTTTACATAGAAAACTAAAAATAATCCGATTTTTGTTGGCACCATTGAATTCAGTTCAAAAAAACAAACAATTTAGTATTTTGAATCACTGCTCTATGTCCATTGGTTACCGAGATATTGAAAGTGGTAAACACAGTACGTTGTCCCAATGTTAACCTTATGGGAAATAAGTAAAATTCTCTATATCTCGCTTATTTCTCAACACATCTTGATAAAACTTGGTAAGTGGCTTCTTCTAGTTCAGATCTACTAAATATTGAATTAAAACCACCCAGTTTTAATATACCCGTAGCAGCAAACCTGCATACTCATTCCCCATGTTATTCTTATGGAGCTTTCAAAAACCTGTAAAATCTCGCTATGTTGGATTGAAATATGTTTTTTTGTACTGGAAATTCGCTGAGTATGCAGGTCTGCTGCAACGGGGGTATGTTATTTACCGGTAATCACACGTAATTTAAGTGATACTATAGTATAATATTATGAAAAACATTTTTTACACTTTTGAAATGAAATATATTCCGTGATAATTTGATGAGTAAAGCCTTAAAACCACATCAATTATTCCAACTAAAAATCCCGTTAAAAATTAAACAGAATTAAAGATAAAGTATAACAAAACAATTAGCTACAACTAAAAAATTACAAATACAACAAATTAGATGGACCTATTTTATATAATTTCATAAACAGTAACGTAATTTAATTATCTTAAAAGAAACCTAAGCCTATTCTAATTCTTCTTGGTAGAAGCCCTGAATACACGTTCCAATATGTCGCTTACGATTATGACCCAAAGAAAACCAACGACCCCGACGGTTGACCACTGACCATAATCCTAATTTGTACTTTTCCAACGGAAGCTCTCCACCCAAATTGCAACGGAGACAACTAATCGCAATCAACCAGCTGCCCGCCGTGGCCATGCTGCCCGCCGTGGCCATGCTGCCCGCCGTGGCCATGCTGCTCGCCCTCCAGTGACCAGGAACCACCACAGCTGGTACGTAGTGATACGACAATCGAGTTTAAAAGAAATCGATTAATCAATTATTATTGTACTAGAATTGGTTACTATTTGTTTCCTTAGAGTCGATAATTAATTTTTAATCGTCTGCTATCCTACAACCGTTCATCTCGATTTTTTTCCGGTTGTTAAAAATAATTGAGGAATCGATTCTTGTGCCACAATCATAATCGGGTAATCGATCCTTTTCTTCGAGAACCAGATTCTTTTGAATCGTCAGCTTTCCTAAAACCGCTCTTCTTGATCCTTTTTTAATTGAGTTTTTTTGTTGAAGATTTTCTTGCTTTACGGGAGAAAGTGTCAGTTTACTGATCCCATTTATTGTTATTGAGAATGGCTTCCTTTAACCATGTATACAAAGTCAATGGTTTAAATATGACCGCAATATGTTTATTTTAAAATTACTGTTTTATTTCAGTACTGTGAATAACCATTAACTAGGGATTGTTGTCTTTGAAATGATACGAGCTACTAACTATTAAACTGAAAACCATCGAGGAGAAAGCCAGTAGTAATCGATTAATTCAAACGATCATTTAATCGAGTCTTAAAAATATCGAGCTGAAAAGAATCGGCATGTTTACTCGATTACCTCATTACAGCAGTTGGATGGTTAATTTAATGGAGTATTAATGTAATCGAATCGAAAATAACCGGTTTTTACTCAGTTATTGCATGACCAGCAGGTGCATGGTTATTTGGAGTCTTAAAATTATCGAATCAAAAAGAATCGATATTTTTACTCGATTATCGAATCACCAACAGGTGGATGGTTATTTAATGGAGTCTTCAAAATACCTAATCGATATTTTTTCCTCGACTATCGCATCACCAGCAGGTGGTTTGTTACAGATTGTGTCTGTAGGGCGCGGGCGGCGGCCACAGACCGTGACCTCGCTTCCTGCCCCACGTCCACCGTCGACGTCGACACTCGACATTTCACGCTCGGCTCCTCGCGAATCCCCCGACCCGACTGATAATTATTTAAATTATTTTACCGGGGTGATAAATAATTCAAATGTGTCTGGTTCCCACAGTGAAGGGGGGTTCACGGGCGATGTCTTCTTCGCGGAAAACCGTTTAAAAAATTATGAATTTCTTCGCTCGATTACTCAAAAGTACAGTCGGAATCCGTTTAGATTTTGACGTTATCTAGGTATAAAATTTATGTAGTGCTCTCAAGAGAATAGTTTCTTAAATTCTAAAATGAGATTTTAAACTTTCTGCATATAAATTTAACTGAGCTGCTCTGAACATACCAATATGTGTTTTGTAAAAACAATAATAATCATTTCCTCTCTTCAAGTACTAATTTTCTCCCCACACCATGGGGCCTGTGATGGGCCCCGATCCACCCCCGTGTCATGAAATGACTATGGTAGTCTTCTAAATTTTCTATAACGAGGACTGAATAGTTGTTTTTACGCTGTGTAACTATTAACTGAAAACCCTGAAATATCCGTTTTCTAAAACCAAGCATCATCAATAATGCCACGAATAAATGTCTCTCAATCCCTCAACAACAAAAAAATTAAACGGTAAGCTCAATCAAGTGCAGTACCCCACTTAAAAAAACAATTAAAACAACCAAATTCTGCATCTTAAGTGTATATAAGAGTAAATAAAAGTATTTCAATTAGATTGGTCTTATTATTTACAAACTGCATTATGCAATACAAATCTAGAATATAATTGCATCCAGAGGAAACTCGAGAGAAATACACCAGCCAAACACTCCGGCACGCGGCATTCATCCACGTTCGCGATAGACTCGAGCAATTTATGCAGAGAGTAATTAATTTAGCGCAATTCTAATGCAAATTAGTTCCTCTTGTGTCTGACTTTGTCGCCTAAGCGATGAAACATTTCTGGGTAAAATTGTTCTGAACTAAATTCTACATTAAATTAAACGTTTTATGCTAGAACTAGATTAGCCTCTGTTTTAGTCCGTTCTTTCAATTTGTCTTTAAGAATGACAATGAAGTAGAGTTGAAATTATGAATATCGTAATTTATTTCGATGATATTCGTTCTTGATTCTGTGCAAAATAGTTAGTTTTCCACCGGTAAAAATGCTACAAAATTACCAAAGTCTAATTCATCTCAATTCACGATTATGTGTATGCAATAATATGTGGTAATTCATCAAGCAAAATGGATTTTCTCAGCTTTTCAAGTTCCAGATAAAATTTGTAATTTAATACACTGTATTGGGCATATTAACTATACGCAAAAACAATGGGTACTCATTTCATAAGATGTGTAAAAATGTTAAGAGCAGTATTTATCGCTAAAATTAGTTTGTTATTTCATAGCTTACTTTTATATTTCGAATCATTATCAATTGGCGTTAAACACGAGAGAACGCAGAAAGACACGAGATACGGAAAGAAAGATGTTTCACGCTATGATTCACCAATGTAAGGCCATTGAGCCACTCATGAGATGCCCTTGAAAAGGGGGCCGACACCAGTCTACATTACTAATAATTGTCATTGTTGCCGGCGGCACACTTTTTATGCACCGTCTCCGCCGGCGCCGGTCGCGCGACTGTGGCTATAGGCCGGGTCAAACTATGTGGCCCGGTCCGCGCATGAGACATGTTAAATTTAGTACGGGCTAGTCGATGGCATGGAATATGCCATTTGATTCGAACTAAACACGTGTATTCTCACCCAAATTGTATTATTTAAAATTAACAGAATGGTAAATAAATCTATATTTATAACGTTGAGATAATTGTATTAAAAATATAGTTGATCTGATCGTTCAAAAACCCTACACCACAAAATACTTAATTGAAGAACTTGTACTATCTGGAGGGATAAAGAATTCTCGAACAGAATCGTCCAAACCACTAAAACCATTAAATGTTCAATTCACCCAGCCACAAATACCATTTTCAGTTGCCACATCCACCTCTGAACGATTGCCAATGCCATTTTTTGCACAGTTGTTTACATCCACGTCTGAGTTACTGGGCCGTGACGGTTCCGGCGCCGATCTCTTATCGAACTCTCGTCGAAACAACTGCGTAGCGTAGCGGGGAGCCACCAATTAATTAAGCTAAACCGGACTACACGATAATTTCACTCGTTTGGACTTGACTTTTTCTTTCATGGTGGGAGTCTTTCTATCGTCGAACAAGGTGGATCTAAAAGAATGGTGAACTATTTGCCGCACGAGGCGTTATGCGAGGGATGTAGAAACGAGTCATGCCGGACGCCCCAGTGCACGTTTGTATTCGCCGAGATTCACCCTTATTTGACGATAGTGAACTCCCGCCTTCGCTGGTTGCGGGAGACGCCACGCAACACCATGACAATAGAAAAACGTTACAGAAAACAATTGAATGTGGAAACTAGCGCGGAACTTCAACAGCCCTTTTGCAAAATAAATTACAAGTTAATTTCAGTAATTTATCGACTAAGAAATCGGTAGAACACTGATAGCAATAGCTTGTATTTATTGGGCAATAGGGCTTAGCAGCCTTTCTTCAAGTTGTATAATTTGAAGGGCAATTTATGTGTACTGGTTTGGGTTTCAACAGCTCAAGTTCAACACCAAGATAAATCGCTGTTACATTACAAACGAAACTTAGTGCTACATGCACGAACTACCAACATTTCACAGCGCAATGTTTTAATTGAATTATTCACCCAGTTGGCGTGCTCCAGCTCGATTACGCCGGATCGAGAGCGCAAGGTCTTCATTTAAACTCGATCCAACATTTATGCGCAATTCCCATTTTACTACCGACCCTGCCTTCAAAGGCTATTTGCTATTTTCAGTCGTGTAACGATAGTTTCTTCACTCGTAAAATTGTGAAACACACCTACTGACTGGAGTGTTGAGCCTGTCAATCTAAACTCTGACCATCAAGTTGACGTTTAGCATAGGTCAAAGTTGAAACTAGTTAAGAAGAAATTTTAAAATGTTTGGAGCGTTTATTAACATACCCTTGGTTCTGCTCTCACAGAAATGTCTTGAAGTGTTCTGATTCTGTTTTTTTTTTAGAAAGATGGTAAGTCAACTCAAAAATCTAGGCTTTTTAAAAATAAAATAATTGGATTTTCAGCGCACAACCGATACCGTTCTTTTATTTACCTTATCACCAAACCTATGATTTAATAATCAGGACCTGAAAAATTAAATTCAAAGGCCTGAAGAATGGAGTCAAAACAACTCACGCTTTCTACTTCATAGCTGAGTAGACTTGATTGGAGATCGATCTGGCAAGAACGTTTGATGAAGTAAATGACGCACGCACAACTATCTTATTCGACCAATCGTCTAACCGTTTAGATGCTATAATATGAATGAGCTTCGACATATAATTGACCTATCAATTACAGTTCGAGTGAGACAGAGCAGTATCTCACACAGTGACTATCGATAAGAGCCATCGATTGAATGGAACGATGTCCTTGACAATAGCATTACCGTTATCGGAGAGCTTGTACCATAAAACGCTTGTAAAACTGGCTTTATGTGCTACAAGGCATTCTTAAACCGACTTCGGACATTGTCTAAAGCAATATTCGGTACATTTAACAATTTTCAGACCGGAACAAAATTATTACCTTTTGATATATACTTATGTCAAACTAAAAATAACTTTTCTATATTATTTAAATCAACACAAATACTTTATACTAAGGAAAGATTGATGCGAGTTTTATTAATTCAGCAAACTGCCCAAGATATAGTATCTGCCAAAATTTTAAAACCTTCACTTTCTTCACTGACATTTCGTCATATAAAATGTTTACAGCTAACTCCGTGGGATTTTTTGCGTTTGCAACAGAAACACGGAGCGCAGTGCAACTCCCCACATTGTGTAGATAACAAGATCGACCGATCTGAAAGAGACGAACTTCCGAGTGTCGTCAGAAAGGAGCCGACACCTTGCCCCGCTGACATGAAACACATGTCCGTGCTAATCAGTAAGTTAACAAGATCCAACCCAACCGAGTCTCGAAACTGCATGTAGAAACACGACACTTCAACAAATTGAGATTGCTTCTTAAACAAACCATACTTGATTTTTGTTCATATTTTACTTTTAAATAAAGGCAATCAATCAGTGGACAACTTAACGCGGATTTGTTTAATCCGCGTTTGTTTTGTATTCTTTGCATTTATTTTCCTATATATAGTATAAATTAGTATTGTATCGATGAACTTCATTAAAAAAAAATACCCCCGTTGCAGCAGACCTGCATACTCAGCGAATTTCCAGTACAAAACAACATATTTCAATACAACATAGCGAGATTTTACAGGTTTTTGAAAGCTCCATAAGAATAACATGGGGAATGAGTATGCAGGTTTGCTGCTACGGGTATATTAAAACTGGGTGGTTTTAATTCAATATTTAGTAGATCTGAACTAGAAGAAGCCACTTACCAAGTTTTATCAAGATGTGTTGAGAAATAAGCGAGATATAGAATTTGACTTATTTCCCATAAGGTTAACATTGGGACAACGTACTGTGTTAACCACTTTCAATATCTCGGTAACCAATGGACATAGAGCAGTGATTCAAAATACTAAATTGTTTGTTTTTTTTGAGCTGAATTCAATGGTGCCAACAAAAATTGGTTTATTTTTATTTTTCCATGTAAAAAACTCAAAAAAACCATTTTTGGGGGGTTTACCCCCCTTTACCCCCCCTTCCGGTAGTCGGATTGGGCTGGATTACGAACTCGTCCGAATGATTACTACTTTACATATCCATGCCAAATTTCATTAAGATTGGACCATTTTTACGCGAGTTATCGTGCTTAAAGACACACACACACACATATATATATACATACATATATATATATATATATATATATATATATATTTATGAAAATGAACGAATAGTGTTTTTTGCTTCTGGGGGCCCCAAAACGAAAAGTTATCATGGTCTCGGGCTCAGGTCTTACCATGAGCACGACGGTAACAGCTTCTTCCCTATAGGGGAAATTCGCTAAAAATTTCTAGCGTTTAAGTAGAGTATACTTAAGTAAATCAATGAGTAAGCCTAATCCAACAGGTTAGTAAAACTCAACTAACACTTAATTATCAAACCATGAGGGCTAAATATAGCTTTTTAGTGGTTATGTAATGTGTGGTGATATTCAAATATTTATTCTAAAACATTAAACGTTTTGAAACAACACTAAGAAAATCGCATGACCATAAAACCCCAACCAAACTTTGTTCTCAACTATCATAAAAAAGAAAGAAAAGTTTACCAAAGGACGAGTGGACCCAATAACCGTAACCGTAAAATCCGAACCGAAAAGTTACGGGAAAATACTTGCGACAGGGCGTGGCGGGCCGTGGTGTGATATTGTTTAATGCGACTTGAAGGGGTAAGGAGGGGGGGGGGGGTTATCCCAAGGGAAAGAGGGTATATTTCCCTGGAGTAGGGGAGGAAAAAGGTCAACAAACTCTCCCACATAACACACTGCAGGTTATATTACTGAAATTTCTTTGGAGCGTAATAACACTGAAAGTACCTTCATGGGATATTTAATCAAACTATTTAACTATAAAAGCAGAACTAAACTAAAAATATCCATGTCATCATTACTCAACGTCGAAAGTATAGATCGAGTCGAATAACTTGAACCAGTTCGTCCATAAAACTACCGTTAATTTTAGCACTGAGCTTTCGGACAGGTTGGACGGCGTCATTTGACTCGGACTGTAAATTAATCTGTTAGGAACAGATATGAAGTGTAGTTTAATTAAAAAGAAAAACTTAGAGGATGGCTAAAGGGGTGAAAAGTTATGATTCTGCGTCACAAGAAGTTTATGGACGTAAAGAATCGCGTTAATAAAACCACAGTTAATTAATTTGAGTTTCAAACTAATCATTGTAAAAATATATAATTGCAACTTAACATTTGTGAAGTATTACACTAGAAACTTGACAGGCTGTAGCGAAAATCGAATCAAAGAAGAATCTCATATTCCTCCCTAAACCTCCACAACTTAATGGAAAAAGAGAATGTTTATTGACGAAGAGTTAGTTGATGCCGAATATCACAAAATGCCGATATCAATAATACATATGTTACGCAAGTTGAACAGAAAACTACCAGTAGAGGTAAAAGCTAGTGCGAAATCACAGTTGCTTCACGAGAGTGAAACAGAGGCTTCACGCCCATGCTTCAATGTTGCCAAACCAAAGTTGATGTGTTTGAAAACAAGCCATCGCTCCATAACAGCAGCTGCGTGTGTAGTGAACTCCGACTTCCGCTTTTAAAGTAGCGTTTGTAACAACATAACGTTCTTCATGGTAAACTTCCATCTATATCAAACTCTGGTAGGGTTATAAAAGAAATGCATTTTTTATAAATACACACAACAAAGGTAAAATAACAAGGTAGCTACTAGTCTAAGCAATTATATAGCTACTTGTTCTGCTTAGCTTGGCCCAGTGTCTATGACAGCTATTTCTACTAGAACAGTAATGTTTTGGCTGAACTCATCGTATGTAGGATGTACCGACAAACTTAATATGGAAACTCTCCAGTCGTAATGCGCATATTTACATTTAGTCAGTCTTTTTTAAAGAAATCTCCAGAAAAATAATAATATCTATCTGTTAACACATGATAAACGGTTATATCAGTCTCTAAATATAACGTTCTTGGGAAAGGGTTACAGTTCAAACGTTGATAATCCATGAACTCCGCGCTCACAAACAACTACTGCCCACTGCCGTCTCTGCTTATGACTCATGTTTTTCGTCACGTCTAAATAAACTTGTGTCGAACGATTTTGCTGTTGTGAGAGAGAGGATTTCATATAGTTCAATAACAGCAACAACGAATGGCCAGAGCAAAAAAGGAAGCCCATACAAAACAGAAAAAACATCTCCTTAATCCCCAGCAAATAAATAACTCGACCGTAATCTGAGACCGAATCCTCTTAAAGTGCAGTTAAATACCTCCGACCAGATATAGGGTAGACACATTACGCCGACCGCCGTCTAATCTACCGACATCACAATGGTTTCAGCCGGGGAGGCATGGACGCCCCACAAAAACCCCCGGAGATGGATCGGGTAGCCGAGTGAAACACTTTCGGATTAAAGCCGGGCGGGGACGGTTTGAATGGAACACCTGAGGCGAACTCGGCTCAAACGTCCGAGTCTCTGCGCGGTCTGCTGCGCTCTCGTTAGCGACAGTTCAAAGGGCGCCTCCACCTGCAAAGGCCAAGTCGACATCCTGCAAAGGGCGAGTAGGCATCTCGCTAAGGGTACGAGTCTGAAGTGGGGTTTTCATTAAAAAATAAACAGTGAAGAAAACTAATTTTTCCTTATAACCTATGAAGATGGCCCCTCCCCGCGTCACCTTTCAAAATGTCCTTAACCGTATAATGTAATCCATTAAATGGAAGTGGGGACTTAATCTGCAAGTGTTTGGTAACATGAAAGGGCGGTAAAAATCGAGACGAACCAGCCACTTATTTGATTACCTAATACAATTAAAAGATAAACTATCTTACAAACGACTAATTCCCATATTGTTGACAATGTAAAATTAAGCTTGCGGCATTATATCTTCGGAAATGATGATTTGAAATCTTCCCCACCCCATTCGTTAATCAATTCCAAATTAATAACGATCACCTCAAAAAAATGTCTTTCCGAAAGGAAATATAATTGATCGATTGCACAAAAACAAAAACAAACACGACGCGACAATCCGACTGCCTAACTAACCACAGAGACACGTGTCTGGCCGTGTATGAATCACCGAATGAGACAAGTCAGCCGCGGCCGCGGCCAGGGTCGCGTTTACATAACCCGCCGGCCGGTCACACACACACAAGCTCGCTGTCGCGTGACACGGTAATGGCGGTGGCGTGCGACAATCCATTGGCCTTCAATTCCCACCTCCCTTGTCCGCGGTCGTCACTCGCTACAATTTACATCAAACAATAGGGGACGGATTAGTTTCGAGTTTTAGTTGTGCGAAACAAAATAAATAATTCATCAACATGAGCGAGCACAATAGATAAATTTGGTGGAGGCTAGCCCCGCAATAGTTGTAACTTCTCATAAATCCCGCCCCTCTCTAACGAAAAATTCCTATGTCTGATTTATATTAAACATAAAATATAAACACCAAGGATTTTATTTGAGCGCTTACAAGTTCACCTAGATGGAAAAGTGGACAAACCATTTCGAACAACTGACTGTTTAGTTAGTTGGCAATTAAAAAACGTCTCACTGCGTAATTTCTTTCATCTATTGGGTACAATATTATAAATAAAACTTTGACCCTAAGTAGTTAAATTGGTGATAACCGCTAGATTCAAAAGCATCAACTTTTGTAACGGTAAAATAAATTGTGCACGAATAAATAACAGTGTATAATTAAATCAACAAAAATCGCCATTTCAGTACAATTCCAAACCTTTTCAAGCCGCAAGGAGAATAAACATTTACTTACACTTCCTCTCAATTCAAATAAAACAGTTGGAGAACAAACACAAATCTCAAACAAAAGCCTTTCCCGCTCACAAATCGTTCTAAATACACAGATGCGATGCAAATCCTTCTCAGAAAGTGAGATTTTCAGATCCCGCAAATGGGACCCGAATTAAATGTTTCCGCGTAAATTACGATGAGAAGACGCCTTTGGATTTTACAGCGGGTTAAACAATCGTCGGAGAGCCAGGGGGAGGAGGGGGTGTTTTATTAGTGATTGAAGCGAGGGGTTGCTGATAATATCACCCGCGTCACTCACCGCCCTTCCCGCCGACTTGGAGTGACCTTTAAACCCACATTGTCGGGGAAGGCTGCGACAATGTGCCCTCGAGACGAAGGGGGAGATGGGAAGGGGGTACAGGCTTAAGTGTGAACTATGAACCCTACACTGTATCTACAGTCTACATTCTACGACTATTTACGGCGATAACGTAGCTGCAACTCCATCGAATACTTAGTCACCACTGAAAGTGTGATTCTTTAAAAGATTACTGATTGATTTATTGAATGTAACATTCCGGAAAAAGTTGTAGGTCGAGTCAAATGACGTGGCTCAGTCTCTCCATAAGGATAATGTAAATTTTAGCAGTTGGCTTAAGGTCGGCCTGAGCCACAACATTAGACTCGATTTGTACTGTTTGTTATTCTTATTCAGGGACAAAAATAAACGCACAAAAATATTAAGAAATCAAATGCAGTCGATACACGAAAAGTTGCAAAATGATAAAAGAAAGTTCACATGTAATGGAAAAGTCACGTTTTGTATGAAAGATAATGATGGTTAAAGTGGGACCAAAGGTGGATATTTTTTCGAAAATCAAATAGCTACTGAGCTAAAATAATGTGATGTTACCAAAATTTCAATTAGTTTTTCAGCATTATTTTTCATACCACGTCAAATAAATACATGATGGTAGGTAAAGGTCTAAGCGATAACTGAATTACAATTTAGATTATAATGAACTACTATTTAGATTATGATTTACGGTATTATTAATATCAAAATATAACTAATTTACTAGGCGTGAGACCGTTACAAAATTCTGACTGAATTTCCATCAGTTCAAAGTAACCCACATTACCGAAGACACCCTCCATAAAACATTCCCGGCCGCGTTCTCAACAGTTTAGTCATCATCAAGATAATTCACTAGGTACTCTAAAGCGTCCCCTGACATTGTAATCCCCGCGGCGCGGCGTCCGGGCGGGGCGCGAGGGTGTGACAAAAGCTACGAGGGGAGTGGAAATTTACGAGTGGTAGCGGTTGACAGACAGACAGCAAGCACAACACGGCACACATACCAGACGGGCCGATAACATCGGGGGCTTCTAAACAGGCGTTCCGCAGGGGCCTATACTTGGATCCAGATTTTAAACACCCCGTTATCCTGCCAGTCCGGAAAATTTATCGTAAATGTACGGTATATTTTGCGTTGATACTGTCAAAAACCCGTTTTAAATACTAAGGCATTATTGATTACCCCTAAAGAGGGAGAAAATAAAGAATAAAATAGAGCTCAAGGTAAATTCTAGCAAAATATACCTGAATCGACAACTGGTAAAAAAACTGTTATTACAACAACATTGGAAAATATTCCGGTTGGCCAATGCTATTAGAACATCTCGAAATCCTAGTCACCACACACAATCTGAATATTAATGTTAATGATAAAATTTCGTTTCTCTTCACATTATCGTCACTTAAGTTTTAAGTGTATATACAAATCCATTCGATAGACCAATGTTAAATTTTGAAGCCAAGAAATAAAAAATAGTTAAAAAATTACCATCCTGTTAGATAATTTTTGTATTAAATTAAAATATTTGTTTATCCTCTCTTTTGCACTCCTATTTTTGACGTTTAAAAATTAAATCCATTTTTTAACACCCCCCCCCCCCTCCAAGTCCGATAGTAGGAAAACTGTCCCAATTCAGGGGTAGAAATCTTTAGCGTCAAATCACACTCCTAGCGCAATCTCTAGTGACGAGAGTCGAACTAATTTCGCGAGTGCTCAGTTTCTGGCTCCAAAACATCCATAAGCATGAACAATCTCCTTTTCGTTATAAGGAATCAAACCTCCATAGAGTACCAAGGAACATTTAATTTAATCCACAAATCAATTTGAAGCATAATTACAAATATTTATAGTGTAACATACAATTTTTTAATGTCCTGGCTGAGGTAGATAAGCAATATTCACACAGACATATGAAGGTTACACATCTACGGATACACGGTAGCAAAAAGCAAACCATAAAGTTGTTGAACGAGAAGCAAGATCAGCTCTACGCGGTTGACAACGGGAAAGAGAGAACTGAAGCCAATCGGGAAATTCAATTTCAGCCGGTCTATCGGACTCCACGAGGAAATCCAATCCGCGAAGTCACCGATACCCCGGCTCTCTGTAGACTCGGCGTCGCTGTTCATCTCAGGATAATCTCCCACAATAGATTTTTGCGTTTCTTCATCAAAGCCGATAAATTTTCAATTCGAAGTATAATTTGGGTAAATTTATTTAAACATTAAATAAAAGAGAGTGCAGCTTACACGTTCATTCATTATTAGAACAGCCCGAACTACACTCAGTTTATCTTTCAAAATCTTCAATCTTATATGAACTTTTTTCCGATGACTAGTAATTCTAAGGCATCTTCCATTTGAAACTTCTTCCCTGGAATATACCTCTACCCTTATCGACAGGTTAGTAAGAAAAGTCATATCTTCATGCATTGTGTAAGTAATTACAGCGAATAATATCCTGCATCAACATTTAATTTCATCCGGGGAGATTCACAAATAAACAGCATCAGCCAATAAAAAAACACGATTAGCTTTCCAACAATAATGGTTCACTTCATTTGGAATTATATACTACCTCACTCGTACGTAAACAAGTTGGTTTTTCATCGTCGCAAGCTCGTGCCTTACGCAATTCCACCCCTCACGCCCGGCCCTCTCGTAAGGGAGGGTGATGAAATTCAAATCCCTCATTTGCAAGTCCTAATGCCGCATGCTGAATAATAAAGTTACAAAATGGATCTGGTTTCGCGAGAGGAAACCATCCGATGACCTAACATCAATCTGTAAGAAAAAAAACATCTTATATCGGAATTATGTAATAGAGTTTCTGTAGTACTAGTAAGTCTTAGTTTGCACGTAGATGTTTCAATTTCATGACAAGCGGACATATACACAGAAAGGTTTCTTACAAGAGGTTAAACTGACATTGAATAGTAAAATTATTGAAACATCTTACGAAAATCCAATCCAAATTTTTATCACAGTTAAAAATGTTTGCAACTATAAACTTGAATAAAAGCTTCAACATTTTCCAAATTAAAGGTGAACATAACTTTTACATTAGAATAACTTAAGCTCATATATAGATCAGAAAAAATATCCACATCCATATAGTACTGAGAACCCATCCATGTCAACTTTGTTGTGACAAAAAAAATAAGGAAAACCTATTTTATATGCTTACGATTAACCTGTCAGAGAGGAAACATAAGGGACGATCGAACTTCAACGTTATTAAATGACTACATTTAAAACGCGGCTATCGCCGGATCTCTCGGTGAGCCTGGATGCGCCTTTGTCGCCGCCGGGTGGGCGTGGGCGTAGTGGCAGGTTGCGGACCGGGCGTCCCTGAGAGGGCCTCGACAGCGACACCGGTCGCCACTCTGACTGCAGGTGATTCACGCGTTCATCGGAAATAGAGTCGCTCCGAAAAGTTATTTTCAAATGGTATTGGGACCAATTTTTTCTTGACTATAAGGAAGAATGCTTTTAGAACAGTGCATTTACGGAGTACTGACCTGTAGAGCCTTCTAGTTTCACATTTGAAACCTTTATCGGGGTATTTTTTACTGAAATTGAGCCTTGTGAACTAAAATTGCTCATGGAATACAGTAATGTTGACACCTTTATGACTTCAATCAAACTAGCATGCATTTACATTCTAAGTCAGAGCTTTAAAAACCGAGTTATTTATGAAATTCTATGAACTTCAACCAATCTAATCTTACAAACACAACGCAGTAGAACAGGTGACACCTTTCTACTTGGGTGCTTCAGCATCACTTCGATAGGCATACTCAGAGTTCTCAGCGACAACTGCACCAATCTTCCAGATGACGTGTTAAATTAAAGAGATTAGTGCGTAATTATGCTGAAGTTCCTAAGAAATCTTAGGATTCTAAGGGCTTTCGAAGGGCTTCGCTTCGCCCAACAGTCCTTCAAATGTTGTATGGATACATTCGTCGTTATTTCAAGAAAAGTATAAAAGTAAGTATAAGATTCTTACGGTAGAATAAAATTCCAAGCAAAAAAGGCTGATTGGAGTAAAAATTGCAAGCGAAGCAATGTTTACTCTAATATTTACTCCAATGTTTACTCGAATATAACTAAATCATAACATAGAGTGCATTATTTGGAGGTACGCTTTTTCTGAGTATATTTCCTTGCGGAGATATGATGCTCGAACCAGTGCCGAACATCGGACAGCAAACACCACTCGACATTTACCGTCTCTGCAAGGTGATTCACGGATCCATCATCCCAGAGGCAAACAAACAGCCACGTCCGCACACGCCATGATGACAGAAATAATAAACAAACCGTAACGTCCGGCAGAAACTGCCAATCACTCTATTCTGTTGACGGAAACCGCCAAAGTAATTGTCATTTTTTAATCTAAATGGCATTTAATTGATTAGAATTTAACGTAAATTCTGTAGTTTAGAACAGAACTACAGGGTCTCTTATAAGAATTAGAAATTAAAGTTGCTCAACGTCAAGCTTAACGTCAATTTTATCGAAATTCGCTCCCCTCCCCCTTTAGCTTTACAATCGGAACCTGAGTGTTGGATCCTGCATCATTATTCACGGTAAAGGACAGGAATAACAATGCATGCGTTCTGTCATACTAAATTTTCCGCTTTCGGTTTTACTGGAGACAAAGGAACACCTTGAGTGATGTGAGGTGCGGTAAATTAAAACCCGCTGCACTAATTGCTTTTGAAACTTAACTGTCGACTCAGTAATATAATGAAGATGATTAAAACACTGACTCAAATCGTTTTAGTCGCCCTAGCTGAAATAAATTCAGTTACATAAATAATAAATAAGAACAGTCACATGTGTCACTGAGGGTAGCAAATACATCCCGAGTCAAATTACATTGCCCAGTCCACTGAAAAGACTAATGTTCATTTCAGCATTGGGCTATTGGACGGCATGGGCCAAGTAATTTAGATTGGACTATAAAGCCCTGCTATTTTTAATTGACCCACCAAGAGTCGACTTTCTCAAACCCAATCTCCGCTAGGTCGACGATGAAAAAAATCAATTAACACGTAGGAATATTAGGCGAACAATAAAACTAGAAACCTTTCCAACGCCGAACTGTTTCCCAGCCTGGTTCCCAGAGCGGGTAGCCTACCCATACGGCACCAATTAACAACTCAGTCACGGCAATGCAGGTCCCATTGTGCTCTCTCAATTATCTCCTTAATTACCCAGAACGCGGAGACGCTCCGTCTCAATCTGACATTATACACACGCCGCTGGAGGACTTTCCATGCATATTAACCACAATCGTTATCAAAGGTTGTGTCGTGCATAATGCAAAGCATACGGTACCGTTCCAATATCAAAAGCGGATCGATACCGTTCAATATCAAACACGAGGATCAAAGCCAAAGTACCGGCTGGTCCGATACGAAGACTCGGATTAGCATTTTATGTCCTTTGACGAGGTGGCTGTTTAGGTTGCTGTTAACAAAATGGAAAGGCCAGAATTTTTAATAGCTCTTTATTTAGTCATTCGATGACAGAGGTAAAATGCTTTTGATGAATGCCCTTAATGATTTTTATTGAATATTTTTGACGTAGGCTTCGTTGGTCTTTGCACTGAAAACCCCACAGAGAAATAATAAAAACCTGGTAATGAATACAAGTTAAATATTAGCGAATGTATTATTAAGAATACATTATTTTCTATTAAAAATAAATCTACACCACAGACACAAACACACCCTCGAAATTTTTTACAGTGAACATTAAAAGAGCGTCATAAGTTCCCCAAGACTATACATTCCCCGAGGAAAAAACAAAACCAGAAAAATAACAAAGTAAAAAATCTCGACTTCTCCGGGATTAATCCGTTCGCTAATTACAAGAGAAACTGAAACTTCCACAGAGCTCCGAGATAACACGTAATTGGGTTTTAAAATTATCCTGAAGCAGTTAATTCCAGCCAAGGCGCCCTTTAATAAAATTTCCAGTTTGAATGTTGAGGTTTCCAGCCGCGCTCAATCCCGTCCTGTAAGTACTCGAGTTATCCGCATTTCGAACCGCCCCTTCAGCTCTCCCCTCCGTCTCGACCTAGTAAACAGAACCCCGCCTAACCCTCTCGACAGCCGGGTAGCATTGTTGTCTACATGCTCTTGTTACAAAGCCTCGAGACGGGAGAGTAAACATCACACAAAATCCAAGTGGACCTGACCTATACCCTATACTTGTTATTTTATATATAGTGTTAGGCAGACGAAAGTTAAACAACTGTTTTCAATTATTCTTTTTCTAACTTCATTTAGATGTGGTAAGGACATAAAGAAAATTGATTTTTCAAAATTAACTTTATTATAATTTACTATGCAGACATCCAGGATCACTGTGGTTTTTTTCTCTCACCGGCTTTAAAAATTAATGTCTCCCAAAATTTCTTAAACTAAAAAAATCATAGAAAGATACTTAATACTTAAATAACAAATGAAATTAAAACAAAATTATGTCATAAAACACCCATTATAAACAATTGTGTATATTTTTATTATTGCAATAAAGGACAGCGTAATTTATGACCCACCATTCGTCAAGACCGCCTGGCGTTGTTTGGAAACAATGGAGATCAATGGTGGACACGGCGGCGCCGCGCCGGCCTCGCTTACAACGGTATCATTCGTAGTAAACAACCTGCTGCTATCGTTGTTTAAACTGGCAGCCCGCCCTTCCCTCTCACCGTTACAAGGCCTGAGTTTTACAATTCTCGAATTTTTGTATTTTTTTGCTTTTATATAGCAAATATTTTTTTATCTCATCTCACCAATAATTAATATATTAATTCATCATAAAAATATCTAGAACAATTTAGCATACATTTTGGGGATTTGGTCTACAATTAAATTTGCCAAATCAAAATTTCTTCCCATCGGAAATTTCAAAAGTTTCAACTAGTTTGTAGCAGTTTTATATGACCGTCAACACTAAAAATTAGGTTGATGAAGGTAAAAATAATTTGACAATCGCCATCTACAATATTCCTATTACTGTTTATTTCCACCGAACATTAGTTAGCCTAATTATGTTAAAACAACTACAATAATACAACCATATGAAAAAGTCATCAAACAGCGAGTATGCACGCGAACGTGCGTGCCTAGAGCGAGTTTGTCAATGCCACAACCGACAAAGCTTCAACAAAGACCGACAAAGCTGCAACAAAGACGATCGACAGCTACGAATCGATACTTCATCAACGTGCGAATGAACGGTAACGTGACGTGGAGCACTATTTATGCTCCTACCAATACCCCCTGTGCTTCAATCCAAAGTATTCGAAAGCTTTCAATTTTTTTGTTATCATCTCTGGTTATTACCATCGAACATAAGTTAATTTGGTTAATTTTAGAAGTAGGATGTAGCAAAGCACTTCTCAATAAAACCGAAACGAGTTTATTCGAGGATAGTAGACTAAATATCCTTTAGTCGTGAGATTTTACAGCGCAACATTTTCGTCGCCATCTACCGAGCAAAAAAAGTTTAAGTTTAGATTTTATGTTTATCACCAAAGTTACTTTACTAGCTTAGAGCCGGGGTGGTAAAACTAAACTGAAAATATGGTTGTTTACAACCATAAAACAACCTAATGACTTGAACCCAATCGCCCGCCTGCCTCAAGTTGTTTATGCCAGGGTCTTGTTTATCGCGATGGAATGGCCACAACTGGCTCGTTTTGGATCCATCGGCTGGTGTTTGTTTTGTTGTACAGTCCGAGTCAAAGAAATTGGCCTAACCAGTCCGTGAGCCCAATACTTCAGTTAACACTACGTTGTTGTAGACGCACTAGGCCAAGTTGCTTGACTCACTACAGATGCGCACGCATCTCTGGTGCTGTGCCAAAGAAAATCTGGTACTAAAAGGTTTTTACTATGCTTCGTAATAACAGGCTATGCATCAGAATGAAATTGTATTTAAAATCATAACCGTTCACAACACTGAACATAAAGAACTTTCATTGTCCAGGCATCAAATTCAAATAAAACGCACTCTGACTTCAAGCCTGAAATTATGGGTGAAAAGCATTTAAGTGAGATTCGTCAAGCGGATTCGTTAAGCGTTTTCAACTATGTCCTTTTCCGTGCCCATAACCATTAAATGCGCAATTTCACTGGATGCAGGTTTTACCTCAACGATGTCGAGTCGTTTAAACAACCAGCAACATGTATCGTAAACTATACAACCATAAACAGAATAATTGTAGTTTGCAATATAAAGAAAGTTATCTCTGTGAACGTATTATTTTCTTACCAAACCTTTGTCTCTTTAAATGTCTTTATAACGATAAAAACAGCTTAAATCAGATAATCTTGGATTATGTCGGAATGAAAGGAGACCCCTCGGAGAATGGAGGAAAGGGGGAGTTTTCCTGAGGGAAAATCCTGACAAAAAAATCAGAACCGGCGTTATATTGTATTAGCCGGGCGCGGAGCCAACTTTGACAATATAACCCGGCAATTGGGTTATACTGTCGCTGCTATTGGGCTCGTATATCACCGCTGCGATTCATCCTTTGACAAAAATCGGGTTAACAAATTTCATAACTATGTAGTTGCAGCCCTTCCTTTGATGGAAACACCTCGACATTACTGGCTTGATTTAATTTATCTAGGTATGCAAAATGAAAGAATAGCATATTGACACGCATTTATCTGTAATTTGTCGAGTGCACCACAGATATATTTCTATGTGTGTGCCCTGAAACTATAAAAAGGGCACGGTGTTCGACTATTATTTACCTCCCATTTTAAGAAGAAACTGCTAAGTGATGCTCATAGTTATTACTCTTCATTAATAAAAATTTAAAAATTTCTTTCGAATTCGCTGATTTAAAGCCCAATTCAAAGCATTTTCTATTTTAAGTTCTTAACAAAACCAGTATTTATGCCAGTTTTGAGAACATTAGCACATTTAAATCTTCGTGAATCTTGGAGTGGTATTCCCTCTTCAATACGCGTGCTACGTGCTTCATCAAGTCAGTCTTTCAACCAAATTAGCCTTTTTTTAAATTCCTCTCACAGATTTCAGTCTACACACGAGCTGTGGAGGCCGAGTCAAATAACGTGGCCCAGGCCGTCCGAAAGTCCAAAACTGAAATTAAAACCATTAGTTTTTTTGGGAGGACTGGGCCGCGTCATTTGACTCAACCTA
The DNA here is from genome assembly GCA_035578135.1 of Flexamia atlantica. Classification (NCBI taxonomy): domain Eukaryota; kingdom Metazoa; phylum Arthropoda; class Insecta; order Hemiptera; family Cicadellidae; genus Flexamia; species Flexamia atlantica. The sequence goes on along the minus strand of JAQJVK010000008.1, from coordinate 30,310,798 downwards.
GATACCGTCGCCTCACGCCCTCGTGGCGGCGCGGTAATGACGGGGTAGTCGGCTAGTCGACTGTTCCGACGAGTCGATTCTGCTGGTCTACTATCCTCACAAGTCGATATTTTATCTGTTGAACCATTTACATCTAGCCGGCAACATAACCGATTAGAGATTGGGTTCTCACTGGGTCTTACTTGTTCTATTAGTTTAACGACTAAAATAGCCGATAATCAAAATTAATCGACTAGTCACTAGTCGATGATGAAAAGTAGTCGAAGATCCCATCACTACGGAGCGCGGCGGCGACGGAGTGGCAGTGACAATGGCGGATCGGACGCGCATTTCCGGCGAGCCCCGGTCAGATTGAGATAAGAGCGCATTATGTAATCATCCCATGACCGCCTGCCGGCCACGCCCGCGCCGTCCCCGGCTGCGGCGACTCGTCACTCAACACTACGAATCAAATATTTTATCCGAGTCTTAATAACTTGGCCCACCGCACATGGGTTAACTTTAGCACTGAGCTTAAGGACGTCCTGGACCAAGTTATTTGACTCGGATTACACACCGAACGACACTTCGCTGTTCGAAAATACAAGTGACGGCAGCAGTTTAGGGAAGCGTTATCACAAATTTAATTTAATTCGATAATTTCTTATAAAAATTGATAAACCAGAATATGTTATGGCCAATTTATAAAAAAAAAAAACATTCTCTTCCACCGGCCGGCATTTTTAAATGAAACCCTGCTACTGTAATACCACGAAGAATCCTGATGATCTGCGTTGAACGCAAGACGCAATTTTATATATTCGAATGAATCACACCAGTCCTTGAGAGACTCTTTATGTACGCTCATAACATAACTAACTGTTATTCTTTTATGACACTATCCATTTCACAGTGTACTTATTCAATAAACCATAGACATTAGTAAAATTTAATGCTTTGATGCTCTAGTCACGGTCATAATCGGCAAGACAACATAAGAAGCAGCTACATCAATTACAATTTACCGCGCAGTTAAAGCAAGCATAGCATAGCGAACAATTTACCGCGCCTCCTTCTTGCAGCACTGGCTAATTTATGGCATATATTTTGGTCTTTTATAGACCTTCACAAGCTTTAAGCTCCTCGGGCGACTATTTTGTCTAATTCTTGAGATAGAAAAGTTAAGCTTCAGCTGTTTAGAGACCACCTTGCGTTTAAAACAATAATAATCCTATGTTCTGTAAGTTGACTAAATCAAAACAAATTTTACCCAAAAATAATTAATAAAACTTGCAGTTTAATGCGCACTTTCAAGCGATTGATCAATTTCCCCAATGATTCTGGGGATCCCTCCTTTTTCGCTCCGTGTTCACTCCTGAGTTTTTACTGTTGCTGTGACCCCATTTTAGTTTTTTGGTGATGAATATGATGGTGAACATTTTAGAAACAATAGGTATCTAACTAGTTCATTTTTGTTTAAGAAATACTTAATGTTATTGCCGTTTAAAATTCATTTGAGCAGCTAATGCACTGGACATAAACTTTATGTAGGTTTTATGTAGGTTAGGCTATGTCATTAAAAATAAATTTATATTTAGTATTTTTCTGTAAGTTTAATTTGCGTTCTCACTATTCTTGCCTATTATTACAATCTTAATGATGATTTAACTACAAATATTTATAATATAATGCATAAAACATACGAGATATATTTTAAGAAACGAAAACGAGAAGGGTCGATAAAAGCACTTGTCACTTATTCTTATAATTCCTTGTTCCATTATCGGTGACTACCTTTGTTAAAGGTGTAAAAAATGAGGGTTAGCAGGAAACCATCAGAACAAACTAACTTTTAAGACTATAAGTACTGCGATTCAACGAGAGATCAAAGCATGGCAAAATAAACCAACAACCTTCGTTTTTTTACTAACTGGGTTTTCAATAATTTCGATCCTAAGTGTAATAGAAACCGCCAATCAAAACCAGAGTCAAGCACTTCAAACTTTCTAATAACTGATCGATTAACACCGATCACCGCATCCAATTACAACACAGTCACAAAACATAATAAAAGAAAGCAATCAAACACGAACAGTCACCGTGATTCACTTTCTAAACGGAGACAACAATTTTATGACAGAACTTTTACGCCTAGTAAATTACTCACAGGCATTAATGAGAAAGTGAGTCAGCAGACGAGATGACTGGACGGTGCAGAATGCGGTCCGGCCCTTTCACTTGACTTTGACCTTGTTTCACACGAATGCAGCCTCGGGATTCTCCTTGCCATAATTTCTATTAAACTGCTTTAATATAAAGCTTAATCTGGAGGCTGTGAAAATTATGGCCACCAAAGAAATTAGTTCCAATGTGAACTACCAATGTGTAGTTCGGTTGAAATGTTAAAAATACTAACCAAACGCAACTCAACTTCAAGTTGGCATTTATTGACCCTCCTTATTGTCAAAGTTTTTGGTTTCTCAACCGTTACTAACCTAATTTCGGAAAGTCTATAACACTTTGAACGATTTCCCTTCACCGATGAGTATTTTTACACAGGAAAAAAACGACAGGAAAAACTTCGAAGCCTATTTACACACACAAATATACCATTGAACTAACCAGATCGTTTGCGCTCTTTTACTCTAAACTTTCTCGGTAGTTTCATACGTTAGAATGGGTCGGAAGAGGGTCACTAACCCAGTGGTGCGCGGCCAACGAACGCCGTCAGTCGGTTCTGGTCGTTCTAGAATGCAGCTTGTAGGCCGTTGGCCGCTTCCCATTGGCTATCGGCTGCACTTTCGACGGCACAACAGTGAGAGTCCGTCGCCGAGGGCCCGGCATTCCTCACATGCCCGACCCCAGACGGGAAAGGCTGTAAACCTTAAACGAGGACAAGAGATGAAGCGTCTTGTACACACGCGACTCGAGAACCGTACCTCTTTTGAAGTCAAATCGAAATTGTTCTAAAAGATTAAAACTGTGGACTCGGACTTCGTTCCTTTGACATTTATTAGCTCAAAGGAAAATACGATTTTTAAGAAAATTTGAGCTTCATGTGGCATTGCGACATTGGGTTTAACCATTTAAAATAGACTACCAGTATAAAAACAATACACAACGTATAAACAACATAATAACAGAAAATCAAACATTAAAAAATGGTTTTAAAAATTGCGTATAAGGCAACACCAAATTAACACAAATGGGTTTGACATTGAAAGAGATCAATGAATTTTGGCATAACATTAAATATAGAATAGAATTACATTTTCCAAAATTCTTGTTAACCGACGATTATGAGGTAAATAATTGACGCTTTTCTCAACATTTAACCGATTCATAAAACTACTGAAAAACTGAAAAACTTATCGATCCATTCCAAATCACGTCCAACCCTTATCGGCACCGACTTAAATGGCAAACAAGAAGCGATTTAAATGACAAACCGATCCATCATTAGCAGTGGAATGCGGAAACAATGCCTATCACTAATACAACCGCAGGTGTGGCGATTTCATTGACAAGAGTCGCCAGCTCGTCGACGGCCTGAGGTTGTAGTGTGTAGTGCGTAGTAGTGGCGAGTTATGGAGTTATGCCAAGGCCACCAGACTGCGCGTTACTGTCGGATTAATCATGTCGGAAGTATACAGCGCGTCCGACATTTCTACTGATGAATAAGAATATGAAGAGCGACTTCTAATCATACACCGCATGAGTCATGGGCTTGATAACACATCGAGTCGACGCTGTTAACATTTATAACCCTACGAAACACGAACAATTATTTATGCTTGAAAATAGTTAATTCTCTCACTAGGTAATGCGATTTTAATGTCACGCCACTAATCCTGTGCATTGGATTTGATCCTTCCTCATAATACATTGGTACATAATGCAGTGGTATGTATATACAATGTTTCTTCCAGTGGTAGGCAATTTGGAAATTAAATTTGTAATTTTCGGACAGTTGAAAACGAAAGTTGTAGAAATAGGCCAAAGTAACAATGACGTACAAAAACCCTGTCAGTTTAACTCCAACATATTCATCCTCCAATATAAGCAATAATTTGGCCCAACGTCCTCAATAATCCTCACCTTATTTTGAGGTACAATTTAAAGAAGTGTTCTTCAAGCTATCGTCTATCACGTCCAACTGACGTATCCTTGAAGACTTCACAGATAACCGAACCGTCACACAAAAACACTGAGTGACGTTATCCTGTGTGAATTCAAAGCCGAACGAGGCGTTCTCGGAGTAATTCCCCGGAATCCGGTCACAAATAACCGCATTCATCAGTGATGGTTACAGCCTTGTTTCCATTTCCACATTCCGGCTCTTCACGCGCCCCTGTCGTCGCCACGCCTCAGCCATTGTCTCGGCTCCCTGACCGACCCCGCCCCGGCGACTTCCGGAGGTGACGATTGGCGAGGCGACGGCGACGCCTGGGAACATCGACTACTCATGACTATCGAATCGTGTCTATTCAATTAGTTTAGTTGTCCAAATAGTCGCTCGAGCAGAAAACAATAAATAATCCGATTTATAATAAGATAAATTGGCCAACTAGTCGGCTAAAAACGATACGATTTCGGCAACTTAGAATAATTTACTAGAAATATCGTCTGATGACAATCGACAAAATGACCAACTAGACAAGCTGAACACTAGACTACCGGTACCTCATCACTACTCAAGAATTGGGAAAGGATCACCGACCCGACAACAGTAAAAGCGAGCGGTCAGCGAAAGCCCCTAGCATAATTAGGGGGCGGGAAACGATCGCGGAATTTCGAACTTCTCGGAAACACGTTATTGTTGGCGAATGAGGAAAACCAGTCTGGAATTCGTAAAGCCGATTCGTTCCACCCCTAGAGTTTAAGCAGTTGATTGAATAGTAGTGACCCAAAACGATAAAACGAATAGTTGTAATTTGTAGCCTCAAAAATTCGAACTATTAAGGTAGTATCTTAATTGTGACGAAAACATAAAAAAACTCTGGCATGAGAGAGACATAGCTTGCGCTTGGCGCTCGAGTCGAGGGATATACTTTGAAACCTTTCCGACTACAAAGATTTATAAAAAATCATTTTAGTCGGAAAAAAAACATTTTACCTCCATGTTTCCTCTAGACTAGAAAATTGTGGCGGTTACAACAAACCAAAGTTGAAATACAAAATAACACCAAGTGACGCGATCCAAGCCCGTTATGAATTACAAACGACGAATTATTTCACGCAGAGGAATTCTCACCTCTGAAGCATACAAATATTTACGTTTGCGCAACATAAACAAGTTTAAAAGGCAAAAACCACACCCCAGTCCTTGAATTGTGATAACCCATTCGTGTTCTTGGACGAAGCGACCGCGGATACGTTCCTAATGTCATTATCGTGTAGTCAATTAGCAATTCGTCCGAGATGTGAATTATGCAAGCGGCTCTTGCAACCTTGCATAGCAGCAGTCTTCCGCCCTGCCTGCAAACGGAGCGTCCCAGTGACGAGACATGCGAGCCGCCAAGGGCACATTCCTGCCGAGTCCTACTGCGTATTCCGTATCGTCTTGTAAACATTAAACATGCGCTGACTCCGCCGCGCCGCACGTGTTCCGACTGGAATACAGCGTTGCACTCACGAAACAAAGACCCTTTATTGTCGCTTTAAATAACAAGACGTAGTTGTTTTTATCTAAAACCTGACATAATTTACGAGGAACTTTCAAGGTAAAAAATTTTCACTTTTAATTTAGTTTGAGTTTTTCTCGCTTTTCAATTTCATGCCCTCCACGAGAAGGGTGGGTCGACACGTTAGTTACACATTCCTATAAGTCACTCAGGACGATATATTGCACCTAGGCTCGTGCTCCCCTCAGACTACTTGGCTAATCACTACCGGTGATCTATGAGACAGTTGTAATCAGATGTGCTTATAAGCTCTGCTTCCATTTATATCTAGCTTACAAACAATCTTAAGACAGATGGACACGCCATTTAGGCTACAATAATTTATAATATTAATTTAATCAACAGAGTAGTGATATCACATACAAAGACACTGCCTTGGACATTAGGAAATCTTTTAATAAAACTAATTAAATATAATTTTTGTCAAAGCTTAATTCAACCTAAAAGACTGGTGTCTATAGGCTTGCTAGCTGCTGCGCATTGTGCACTGCTATGTTTTTAGTTAAAAGTACCTCCTGAGACAATGAAGGAAAATGCTTAGTAATCCAAGGCATAAAATTATGACGAAATTAACATTTATGGAAATTATTATTGATATTGAATTTGATCCTTCAATTGTTTCCGGTCTCAGTCCAAAAACTTTTTTTATCAAATAGTTATTTCAGTAAGGGAGAGTGGGGCAGTTTCTTACAGGGGCACTTTCATACAGTCTAAATTTCCCGCCTTACAAAAGAGCAGGAAACAAATCATTCATACCACCTATAGGCCTCATCATGTATTACTTCCTATAAAAGATTAAATTCTGCAGTGTATTTCAACTGAGAAATTTAGCATTTAGTAGTATCTGAGAAAAAAGTTTTTTTATGACTAGGGCCTATCTGGGAAAAGGGAGGTAAAAGTATTTTTTTTTAATATTTTGCTGTTATTTATGCATTATTATATAGACAGCTTAATGTTTTGGACTACATATACACAACTGTAGATCTCCGATTCTAACTTAGGCCTATAAAAAAATTATATGGTGATTTATAACATAACCACACTTGGGGTACTTTCATTCATTGAAACGGGGCAGTTTCATACTTATTTGTCTTTACTATTTATCAATATTGAATAATTTAGCTTTGTAAAAATATCATAAAAATATACTTAGTTAAAGTATCAGCCTACAGTTAAACTCAAAACATTATTTTTTTAATTTTCTTTAGGGTGACAAATGGCGAGATATTACAGGAAATTAGCTAATAGAGCTTACGCAGATGAAAATGTTTTCACAGTTAATTTTATGTCTATCTTTCATTACATTAATTGTAAGTTTTAGGGCTGTTGATTTGCAAGAAATTTTACCAAAACTTACATTTTGGAGCAAGACTTCATACAGCTCTATTTTTCTGTTAATATTTTAACAAGTAACATTGTGTAACTCTTAAGGCCTAATTATCGTTAGTATTAAGTTTTTAAACAGTTAAAAACAAAAAACATAAGTTTTAATGCTATTTGTTTCATTATTTCCCTTTGTATGAATCTACCCCAATGAAGTATGAAACTGCCCCAATTTGGGGTAGTTTCATACAAAGTGCAGTGTTTTGGTATGAGAGATACATTAATTTTAAAACTTTCAAGATAATGGTTGGATGACATGCAATATTAAAATAAAATTTCAGAACATTTCGTTTGGAAATAAGGGAGCTAAATTTAAGTTGATAGATGCGATTTTGAACGAACCTGCTCCACTCTCCCCTACATAATGAATGAAAAACAATAACAATGTTTGAGGGTAGTGCACAAAAAAATCACAGCCAACTTTTTTGTAATAGTACAGAAGGTAAGATTTTAAGGAAGATTTAGGATAAAATAAATTGCTGCTTTCTGTGCAGTATTATTTTTTAACTAATCATTGTTTATGATACATTATGAAACTAGTGGGCCTACAAGAAAACAAAGTGGTTTATGCTTCAGTCATAAACTTATTGCCTTAAACTGACATATTGGCACGTAACTTAACCCAATCATCAAGAAAAATTGTTTAGTCTTCCTAAGCTTAATCAAACAATGTCAACCAAAATTTAGCTTAAGTTACACATAGTTTTTGCTGAGTAAAATTCATACACAATCTCTAGGATACTATTCATCTTAACCCTTGAATTAGAGAATTTATTTATTTTCTGACTGAGACCTTATTTTTTACGTCCAGATTTTATGTGTGTCTCCCTTTAAGATGGTTTAATACAAGTCATTTACCATTTTGATCATGTTTGAACTCATAAATTCAGTCAACAAAATAACAAACACGTTCAACATCTATAATAAGAGATTGGGTAAGAATCTTTTTAACATATTGTGAGTAGGCCTACGAGGAACAGTCAAAAAGTTCCCGGAATGATTTTTTGTAGACTTTTAGCGGGATCGCCAGTGGGAAATTCGTCTTCCAGAAGTTGGTACGATTCCTAGGAAGGGCATATAATGCACCGTATAATGCAAGGCGCAAATGGCGCCTCACACATCGCAAATGGCATTAAACGCCCATAAATACTATTGCCCATCACCAACAGGGTAACTTTGTGAAAGAAGATCATATATTCAGAGATAAAGGGTAATAACGGCGAGAATAACTCTGTGAATAACTTAGCAAAACGGTCGGCAAAGGGCCATAAGATTCAGTCAACATATTTACTGATCATTAGTAATAATTTTGTTCATAATTTACAACAAATTGTATTTAAGCCTAATAATAATTTTGCATTTGGTAGATAATAATTTTCACTCAATCTGAAATATTCATTAAGACTCCACTGTTGGAGCCTTGAGTCCAAAGTCATTGATATCTTTGTTAAATAAAACCAGTACTGTACAGCTCTTCCTTATTTTTCCAATATAAAAAATACCCCCCATTGCAGCAGACAGCGAATTTCAAGTGCAAACCAACATATTTCAATCCAACATAGCAAGATATGACATGCTTTTGTAAGCTCCATAAGAATAAGATGGGGAATGAGTATGCAGGTTTGCTGTTATAGGTATATTAAAACTCGGTGGTTTTAACTCAATATTTAGTAGACCTGAACTAGAGGAAGCCATTTACCAAGTTTCATCAAGATATGTTGAGAAATAAGCGAGATATAGAATTGTACCATTGACTTTGAATCAGGAGTCATATTGACTTTTAATCATATTGTTAAAATATGACAGTTTCCTGTTACAGTGTTCAATTTCTGTTCGTAATTTAAACGCATTTTTGATGTTTTATGTTTTATTTGAAGTATTAGTGAACCCTAAGAATCGAAAGGGTATCAATCAGGTGTTATCAATCAGGGTAACAATATATTTTGATCAATCAGCTTTTTAGTGGAATTATACTTGAAATAACAGCTAGCTGATCTACGTGGCTCACTATACTCTGTTCCACATTGACCTTTCAGAATGGAATTTCCATAGGCTAAGCCATGTATTTCAAATGACAATTCAAGTTGTACTAGCCAAATTATGTTATTATCAGCTGATAGTTTTTTAAAAATACTTATGTCATGAAAATTAGTAAACAAATATATCCAAAATAGGTAATAGAATTGCATTGTCCCATAAGGCCTGTACTGAAAGGTGAATGTGGAATTGAGTATAGCAGCGATATCACATTAGGCCTATAAGAGTTGATATTGACAAGAATGCAATGTCTTAAAAATGAATTTTATCCGTTATTTATGAACAGATTTCTGTAAATTTGGTGTCATTAGATTTTAAATTAAATTCTCTAAATAAAACGTAGGCTAATAGGCCTAAATGTAATGTTTTTGTTATGAGCGGTGTTAAGATAGGCCTATTTACGTTTGAAATGATTAGGCTGCCGCCATTTTGAAGCTATTGATTGTAAAAAAAAGTTTTCTGCACTGTAACTATGTCTTTTAACTAACTACAACTGGCCGTTCTCAAATTAAAACTTCCTATGTGAAAAAACAAAATGGTGGCTATACGAGTATCTTTTGAGTATTCGAAATTTTCAATATGATATTTTGGTTTGTTTATGGTCCAGGAATAATAGGCTACCTGAAAAGGTCGGTAGAGAGTTCAGAGACACCCTTTATATATATAAGTTATGAAAATGAACGAACAGTGTTTATTGCTTCTGGGGGGCCCAAAACGCCAAGTTATCATGGTCTCGGACTTATGTCTTACCATGAGTACTACGGTAGCAGCTTTTTCACTATGGGGGAATTTTGCTAATAAGTAGGTACAGTGGATGAGTCAACAGTGTGAAAACCCCCACCCCCAAAGCTTTGTAGAATCACAACTTTGCCACCACCACATGAATATATTAGGCTAGGTAAATACTCTACTGTGTACTGTTGGAGATTTCCATCCAAAATCACTAGAAATTTGCCAGCAGCGCACTCATCCGCTTGGTACTAAGTACCAAGTAGGCCTACTTGAGGCCTAAGAACTAAGTAAAGTTGGTAGCGCACTGAGCTTCAGAACTGTGGCAGAGGTTTTTGTAGGATCGCGACTCAAAACGAATATAGCCTATCAAATATATTTGGTAGTAATTCTTAATTTTAATATATTTAATTTAAATATATAATAATATCTTTAACACTGAATTTCTCGCCCCAAAAATAGGGTAAATAGATAGGCCTACCAAAAAATGAGGGAAAAATTCCTCCCGGAAATACCCAACTCCCAAGAGCCAGAAGCCTACCTCGCTGGTATCGGACAAGGTAAGGCCTAGCCAGGCCCAGAATATGTTTGCATAGGCATATATTGAGTTAATTGTAACAAAAAACAAGCTCTGAAGTTATTAGTCTAATTTCTTATATAAATTATAGATTAGAAACAGGCAAATAAAGTTAACAGTAAAAAAAATCCTATTTGGAATTACTATGATGTATTTCTAACAAGAAAAATAGACCAACACGCAAATACGGTAACAATATTTTCGCGGACAAGGAACTAGGTTTGTAGGTTAGAATCTCTTTACCGGTAACAACAGAATTTTATAACGAACCTTTCATAAGTTTTAACGTGCGCGAATAATGTAACATTCTAATCCTAACTAAATCTTCAAGTTTCCAAACATACTTCGGCTTAATTTATTATATTAATAAAATGCAACTGTAAAAGCCTGAGTACTCTAGAACGCTTTTTCCCGGTAGTTCCGTTCCAAACCGTAATGGCGGCGTCCATAAGATCGACATGTTCAAAATAGCCTAACTGTGATAAAAGAACTTACCTCGTATTTGAGCCCAGCAAGCCTCAGCCAGGTTTCAACTTTGAGGCAATAGGGGGAAAGTGATGGAACAACCGGTGTACGCGAAAACTGATACAAATACACAATGTCTTTTTCATAATTTGTTTTGCGCACGGCGGGCTTTGGAGGTGTAGGCTCGGCTGCAGGCGCCGCCGGTTGTTCCGACGATTCCGTCGTTTCTGTCTTGGTTAAAGGCGGTGTTTCAGTGACATCCTTGGTCTCAGCAGCAACGTTGTTTTCTTCACTCGCCATTATCCTAGAGTGTACAAATTCTCTCAGACGTTTTCACTAAAAACGAGAAAATGGACACTAAAGGACCGCGATATACACTTCTCAACACTACTCGTCAACTCGCCCGACTGGATCACTTCACTTGACAGCAACAGCGCTGGACGCGGCAACCCAAGCCATGACGTCACCTACTACGAAAGTCAAATGCACTGTGCCCCACCCCACCACTCTCTACACAAAAACCTTCTTGAATAGCGTTGTCTACTGACACACCCTTTAATTTTAGTCCTTTAATATTTGATTTTTTAAATGACTAGCCCTCATGTACATAAAATATACTCTTTTAGTGATTCCACATAAAATAGAAGTAATTATTTCAAAATGCCATCATACTACGGTGTTCAAAATTTAATCCTTGATTTATTTAGACAGCAACAATAATTAATTTAAAATATTGAATACGATTTGTTTCATACTTTTATTTTATATTTATGTTTATTTATCCATTCTGATTATTTAATTTGTTCTTCTTTTTACTGATTTTAGCTTAGTAATTTTTGAATTTTTGATATGGCGGCATATATTCAAGTCTAGGGCAAAGCTACAAAATTAATTAACTGTTGAAGAATAGAATTCACCAAAGCAGTTTAATTTACTGAATTACAATTTAAAAGTTAAAGTGAATTATCATCATCATATATTTAATTTCGTATGGCGATTCTTTGCGTCAAAATTGTGGGTGTCTGGCAAGTCGTAGAAATATGGGAGAGGGCTCAAATTTAAGGTCTCTATCCCGTGATGAAATCAGAAATCAGAAATCAATCATTTATTTGCCGTTGACAGTATAGTTGAGTTGTCGGCAATTGTCAAAGTCTGTGGCAGCCATATAAGGCAATTAGCTGCGGTCAAGATTGAGAGTAAAGACAGGAATGATGGCGGGAAAAATACTGAAATTGCTTGAAATTCACCAGAAAATGAGAAATAACGTAAAATATCTGCCATTTAGAAAGCATTGGGATCTAAAAACGTCTGCTTTGTTTATATTAAAACATGTAGTGCTGATGCTTGATTCAAAGCCATATGCTATATGTTTACTTATGGTTTTTGTTAAAAGGCATGCAGCTAAATATGTTTAATGTTCTACTAGTGGCTTTTAGGGGCATAAGCCCCTAATAAGAGAAAATTAAAATTAAAACAATTTTTATTTCATATAGTAAGATCTACCTTTATGAACTGGCTTTTAGATTTACCATATGATAATTAGAACATGGTTTAAAATAAATTAACAATAACACATGTTTTATGAAAACAAAGCAGCTCTCAATCCTTTTTAAATGGCAGATATTTTACGTTATTTCTTATTTTCTAGCACCCCTCAAGCAAATTCAGTATTTTCCCGCCATCACGGAATAGATACCTTTAATTTGAGCCCGCTCCCACCTTTCTACGACTTGCCAGGCGCCCACAATTTTGACGCAAAGAATCGCCTTACGAAATTAAATATATGATAACATAAAAATATTTTAACTTAAGATTTTCAGACTTTGTAATTACTGGTTTGAGTAAATATTTACAAAAAGAGTTGTTTAGTTTTCGTTATAACGATGCCGATTTAATGCCAAATTATTGTTTTGCACCAAAATTGTGGGCGTTTGGCAAGTCGTAGGATAGTGGGAGAGGAGGGCTCAAATAGAAGGTCTTGATGTCAGGGACTCGGGAAAAATACTGAAATGTTCTTGAAATGGGGGGGGTTCTGACCCACTAACCCCCATTGGCCCCATTGGCCTTTGATTTATGAGATGTCTATCAAAATTTGAAGATCAAACTTTTTTGGGTGATCTCCACTATCCGACGTACCGCTATTATGTGATTATTATTAGCCTTCGATGCTTGTATGTACATCATAGCTTTGCGGTCGCATTCTGGGACTTCAGAAACTCTACGTTACAGAAGTGAGACTACCCGCATTTTCTAATTCTATTCATTAACCTCGCGCTGGGATAATCTAGGATCTGGATACTTCAGGTCCAGAAGGTCCCAAACATAAAATAAATGAGAATGTGAGATATAGTTTTTTACTTTGAAATTAAATAGAAAAAAATATTTTTCCAAGGTTAAGAACGTATAATTTTTGAATTACTTTCTCATCTTTCTTTTGATGTTAGGCCTACTATATAAAAATGCATTTCTTAGGTAGTGTAAAAAAAAATGCTAAAATTCCTGTGTGATCTAAAATGTTTAGAATTTAATCTGTGAGCAGCCTCAAACTAGTTCAAATTTCGGGAGTCATTCTGTTTTCTGTTAGCCTTTAGATTGCCTAAAAACGCGAATTTACAGTACCTGGCCCCCCTTTGGGGAGATAACCCTCGCCCCCCCTGTGAATCCCCCCCCGAAAATAAATCCTGCGTACGCCACTGGCTTTGTTTACATTAAAATAACATACTAGATATTGATATATGGTTTATTTAAAATCCAGCAAAATAGGTTGAACGTACTATAACACATTACGGGTTTTTACTTTTAATTTTTTGTGTTTTTATAATTTAGGAACCTTAACCTAAAAAGCGAGAGGAATTTAAATACGAGTGTTACTTTTACATTGTATCATGTAGTAGTAGCTGATGCTGATTTAAAGCCAAGTGATTAACACAATCGAATAAGCGCGCAGGCTATAGGGACAGAGAAGACTTCATCATTGTTAAGGCCCACATGATGAATGTGGAACCCAGTGTTATGTGCGGTCGGAAATGGTCATAGTTTTGACCGAGTAACAACAGAGTGTGCTGCACTAACAGCTATTGTGTGCAATATCAGCTTTAAATTTGATCCTACCCAAAAGGTTCACCTTTAAATTTGGCCAATCAAAAGAATATTTAATTTTTAATCTACCAAGGCAAAGCAGTATTTACTCACGGGAAACATAAAAAATTGTTGAACGTAAGGGTGAAATCCTCAATATTAACTATTTACCAAGCTCGTGGACTCCAAACCTAACTTCCTTATGAGGCGGAGCCAGAGGTTCCAATGTGGGAGCGTGGAGGAGTCAATGGTAAACTTCTGATTTCATCCTTATTTATTCGCTTATTGGGTAAAATGTAGCCTCAATCGGAGATTTTCATAATAAGCACCCTTATGTGTAATAAGTAAATATGTTCTTTTGAACCAGGAGGAGCAAGGCCACACTATATTTTCAGTGGGGCCTTGGGTGGAGGCTAAATATGACATTTGTCTACAGTTTTGTGTTAAATGTCACGACTTTCTTTGGGAAATAAATCAAGTGCTGCAGTCTGTGGTTAACCTTGATAATTTCTTCAAACCATGCCCGTATGTACAATTGTAAACAAAGTGAACTGAGTTTGTTTTGAGAACGACGAATAGCGCCACTGTTCCAAAAAAAAATCATTCCTTATACTGAAGTAACGCCCTTTCTTAAAATTCTGTTACGTACTAGCAAATGTCAAAATATCTTTAACATTACACAATAAACGTTTAATTCCGTCAAACTGTTACTGAGTTGTGAGTGTGAAGGAAACATTAAATATCCAGAATTTTTATTTTTAGGGGCTTTTGTCCCTACAAGCCACTAGTGATGAATTATTTCTTTATTTATTTCGCTCTTATATTATTCAAAGTCAAATTTCCCTTAAAGAATTTTTTAAAATATAAACTAATACAGTGAATTACCAATATGCGAGTTACCGATTTTTAGTTGGATACTATGGATTGCAGCTTGACAATGACAATATTGTTTGATCTCGAATTATTCATTACTATTTTAATGGAGCTTTGATACTAGTAGATTAATCATAATTTGTTGTAATGCGACGATTTTTTTGCAATCAGGGATAAAGGTTCAAAAGTTTAGAATTGGGTTAATTGATAAAAATGGGTTTACAGAATCGTTTCGAGGTTCTCAGATGACCCTTCTCCAAATAAATTAGATGCATTAGATACATTATTTGAAATGGCGACCTACCCATCAGGAAGGTATTTTAAGCCAAGTATCAAGTATGAATAACAGATGAGTGAAGATTTGTATCAAAATTAATTGCGAAATTATGTATTCTATTTAGTTGTAAATGGTTTACGGTTTACCAATACATTGAAAGTGCCCAATGAATACTCCCTGCTGTTCATTTCATCTGGTACTGTACATCGAGCAGTGTTATGATAACTTTACATAACTAAAAAGAAAATGTCACTTTTCTCGACATAATGTAGGGTGATAAAATTTGAAAAGCTGCTTTCTTTCTAGTTTTATATTGGATATTTGTTTAAAATTGCAGGCTGTTGTATTCCAGAAAAAACAATCCTGGGGTTCTCTGTTCTTGCCTATATGTAATTCTGATGGAATTCTGAGCCAAATTTAGCAATATTTCTGTTTAAATTCTACATCTATTTATAATAATGTTTCTTGAAAATCGCGATTACATACAGGTTTGCTGCTGCGAGGAATTATAAATTGATGTACCTAGTACCCATATACGAACTTGCTATGTAACAACAACAACAGCAACAACAACAACAACAACAACAACAACAACAACAACAACAACAACAACAAATACAACAAAAACAAACACCCCCGTTGCAGCAGACCTGCATACTCAGCGAATTTTAAATGCAAAAGAACATATGTCAATCCAACATAGCGAGATTTGACATGTTTTAGTAATCTCCATAAGAATAACATCAACATGGGGAAGGTCTGTGCAGGTTTGCTGCAACAGGTACTGGTTGGTTTTACTTCAGTATTTAATAGATGTTAACTAGAAGAAGCCATCACCAAGTTTTATTCAGATATGTTAAAAAATTATCAAGATATAGTACTTTTTATATTGCCCATAAGGATAACATGGGGAATGAGTATGCAGGTTTGCTGCCACAAAAATTGAAGTATAGGGGATTTTAGACTATTAAACATTAGATCTCATCTAGATGAAGCCACAAACCAAGTTTTATTAAGATGTGTTGAGAAATAAGCGAGATATAGAATTTTACTTATTCCCCATAAGGTTAACATTGGGACAACGTACTGTGTTTACCACTTTCAATATCTCGGTAACCAATAGACATAGAGCAATGATTCAAAATACTAAATTGTTTGTTTTTTCGAGCTGAATTCAATGGTAGCATCAGAAATTAGATAATTTATAGTTTTGCATGTAAAAAACCAAAAAAAACCATTTTTGAGGGGTTTATCCCACTTTACCCCCCCTTCCGGTGGTCCGATCGGGCTGGTTTTCGAACTTGTCCAATTGATTACCACTTTACATGTCTGTACCAAATTTCATTAAGATCGGACCATATTTACGACCGCTATCGTGCTCACAGACACATACATATAGATAGATAAATACAGTGGAACCTGGATAATTCGAACTTGTATAATTCGAAATCTTCTTTAATTCGAATATTTTTCTTGGTCCCTGGCATTTTGTATCCAAACAATGCTAAAAAATCGTGGATAATTCGAATTTTATTTTGGATAATTCGAATTTTTAAGTTCCAAATTAAGGTACATCAGTTTCATTCCACGACTGGAAATAGTTAAAAATTCATTGGAAAACAAGTTTTATACTACGACGTTCATTAAAAAATTAACGCCAGACCTATGGCGTGTCAGGTTATGGTCAAATGACTCATCCCTTCCACCTCCCAGGCTTCCCACCCTGCCCCAACATCGCTTGTAACTCGACACCAATGACACCAATAATGTAAACTAAACAGTACAGAACGCTGACTGGGTTCGGAAAAGGGTTGCGCTCGCCGTGACAGCGCCACTAATCTTTTCGCGCTTGATTCTGTGTAGAACGGCTCCCGGCAGACGAGCCATGCGCCAGACCTGATGCGCAGTTTTCTATGTCGACACAAAGGCTACTCAACACTGCAACCCCCTTCCCTCCCACCACCAGCCAAACTAACTTCCGAATTCCAGTGCAGCATTCCGTTGTTTTCGATCGTCCCTCAAACAAAGTGTTTTTTTTATTTGTGCAGTGTCTTGTTTTTAAGTGTTAAAACGTTTTTGCGTAACATTAAATAAGTGAAGTGACCATGTCGACAAAATCTCGGACCTATAAAACACTCACTTTAGAGGAAAGTCAATGAGCGTGCAATTGTCAATGTTACACGAAGTTAAGTTGGTAGCCTGTATAAAGTTCAGCAGAAGCAGAACGTACTGCATTTTTTCTAGCAGAAATATTATCGTACGTCGCGTCGTACGTAGTTTATACTTTAGGGTAGTTATTTCTGTTTTATCATGAACTGATTTTGAACCCTTGTAATTAGCTTTGTTGATGAATTTATTCTTTTAAGAGTGTCAATTTCATAAAGAGGTTAAATTCACAATGTGAAGTTTTAATGTTTTGGCCTGATTCTTTAGAACTTCTTTAATTCGAATTTATGGATAATTCGAAGTTTTAACCTGGTCCCTTGAGGTTCGAATTATCCAGGTTCCACATATATATATAAATTCGAACGAATGGTATTTTTTGCTTCTGGTGGCCCCTAAACGAAAAGTTATCATGGTCTCGGGCTTAGGTCTTACCATGAGACCTACGGTAATAGCTTCTTCCCTATAGGGGAAATTCGCTAATTCCCTATAGGGGAAATTCGCTAAAACAACAACAACAACAAACGTTGTGTATCAATGTTTACAATACAGAAATTTTGGAATGTGCCATTGGTAAAAACTGCATTTACAAAGTCCTCAAATATACCATGAATTTAGTTGGAATCAAAGGTCGGAAGTTAGGTTAGTTGGTTGTGTGAATTGCTGGAATAATCGGAGAAGCAGTTGGTAAGCACTTTTGTTAGCTGAAATTCTGTTAGATTTCACGTCCCGCACTTTCCTAAAACGAGTTTTTTTGTCCATCATCTTTGAGTCGGACGCTTTCACAAAAAAATATCGAGGAATAATATTACCTTCTATAGACAAAGTAAAATTGTTCGGCCAAACAAAATGCTTTCTTTTAGATTAAATCGTTTTGTTCGGGAAGAGACAAGTCAGAAAATATTTCCTGTTTCATAAAATGTTGTTTAATTTTTTAATATTTTTAATAGAAACATTGGCTAGTATTCTTTCTTTAGATCGTCTATCATCTGATGAACTGTTATCATCTGAAACATCGGTTACCCGAAAGGGGTTAATGCCTGTATGTACACACCCCACAGCACAATCAATGCTTTTGGGTTTTCTGCAACGAAAATTAAAGCGCCCAACAACTTTTTACGGGTCCATTGCGGCGTAAGATGCGTGTTGCGTAAGCCTATAATATGAGCTGCGATCGTGCTTATTCAATAGAATAATAATTGAAAATAAATAAAACTGTATCCATCATCAATATATTTAATTTGTTATCTTTATCTTACAAATATTAAAGCATTTCCTATTGACAATGTAACTACAGCAAAATGAATAGTAAAATTAAAATCATTTATATGTAAGGGTTCATAAATGTAAAGTTATATCCTACAAACAAATTAACTCTTTGCACTTTTATTAATAAACATTTTTTTTAATGCATTACAAATTGTCTGAGTTAAAATAATATTTTTTTAATTCTCGTACATAATATATTACAGTACAAGTAAATAGGGGAAGTTTAAGGACTAAAAATAAAATACACCCATCGCAGCAGACTTGCTTGCGTACTCAGCAAATTTCCATTCGTCCAATGATTTGAATATTTTAATGAATTTTTCCCCTTGGTAGGCTATTTTAATTAATTCAAATAATAAACTTTATACAACAGCAATCTATTTTAAACAGATAATTTTGAATGCTGTCCTAGAAGCCAAACCTATTTTCTAGTTTCACAATTAATATGTAACTTGTTATTCCATAAATGGGGATCACTAGATCCAGCAATAGGCTGTATTAGACATTTCGTCTAATAATAATTTTCTATAAATATAATCATGTTACAGTACATAAATGTCAGCAAACATTCAACCAAAGCATTGAAATCAGCTAAAGAAAACATAAATTAAAGTATTCATTTGAACAAAATAAATTTAATCATATGGTTAGTTTTTCAATAAAATTCCTTTTTTTGCAGCAAATCTGCATCTCCAGCCAATTTCAATGGAATAGCCTATATCATACCTCAGAATTGTAAACATAACATACATTATCCTGCGTTTTCAGATTTTCAGGAGTATTATACCAAGATAACCCCATGCCATAATTTATTTATTAGATTTTAAAA
Organism: Flexamia atlantica; assembly: GCA_035578135.1. NCBI lineage: Eukaryota > Metazoa > Arthropoda > Insecta > Hemiptera > Cicadellidae > Flexamia > Flexamia atlantica. The sequence goes on along the minus strand of JAQJVK010000008.1, from coordinate 30,291,455 downwards.
ATTTTGTATTTTTACTGCAGAATATATTGTCTGCAAAATCATGTTCGATGAACTCTAACTATTCAAAATAAAGATAAATAAAATACCTGAAAATTTAAATATAATCACACTAGCAGCTCTAGTTTGAAAATTGATTTTTCAAACTACTCCATGTTTTGGATCACATCAACGCTCTACTTTCATAGTCAATAATTCTACATCTCGTAAGCCTCGACGCGCTCTCCTCAAAACACCACGTTCCTAGATCCCCCACTGTTTACAATCAATCCATTCCTGGAAGGATTCAAGAGTTATCTAACGTTGAAAGAATGTAAACACATTTATCCCGCCTATTTGGACAATCTCCAGGAAAACACGTTGTCGGTGGGCAAGGCAGGCAGTAACCGATCCCGATAGGCCTAATTAATTCAGGCGGTACAGTCCGCTTAAAATAATTTGGCCCAGTCTCTCCGTAAGACTAATGTTAATTTTAATGCATTACGATTTCGGGCGGCCTGGGTCATGTTATGCGACTCGAACTGTAGGCAGCGACGCAGCGAGTCAACACTGAAGATACAAGCCAGACCCGCTTCGACCCGAGTTGGTTATTAATAAACTGTTTACATCTCCTAACAGCTTCCCGGTTTGGTAAATAAACGCTAAGTCCCTTCACTTGGCTCCGGAATAGTCCACATTCCGACATTCCTATGGGTCACTCTGTGTTCTGCGGTTGGTGACTGACTGGTGACAGACAGCACGACTTTTTGATCGGGTGGATTAAATTTTCTCAGGATTCGGGAAATATTTTTAGGTATGGTTTGCATGGCCAGTGCCAATCCATTATAAGAGACACTGTGATAAGCTCAGGGTGATAACGTAATGAGCACTACTCGAAACAATAACTGTATTATGCCGTTCATTCAAAAAGGAAGGCATGAAACGAGAATGAATCACAGTAATTTTGATTGATAAAGACTAAGACGAATAAAGGTAATAAAGGTTGGTAGCCTAAGTAATATATATACTCCCGCTGAAAATATTATTCTTTTAATGATTTAATTATTAATTTTGTTAAAATAAAACATTTAACATTTGGTTATATGTATTACGTTTTGGCTTTCGCACGTGCTCGAGCACTCATGAGAAAATTTACAGGACAAACTACAATACATATCTAAAATAAATTCCTGGTAAAGTATAGCCATTCTTTTCAGTCTTTCCTTAATTAGTTAACGGGTTTTTCGATACAATTGTAGATTTATTTGTTGACTAATATTATCAATTTAGTCTTTAACAGCAACATCAAGAAAATACAGTAAACTGTTCGCATTCTTTTAGTACACAAAAATCCACAAAAGTCATAATTCAAAAGCAGAAAACTGTTAAAATCTAAAACGCTCTTCAGATACCGGATAATCCCTAATGTAAACAAGGTTTATCCGGAATTAGAGAACTTCATTTGTTGATTAAGTCTGGACCGCGGTGACAGGGCGCTAATAACACTTTGCATTGCCAAACGACGACACCACGTAATCAATTAGAGAAATGACCCCAGGGTGTAATTTAGGTTTAGAATCAAATCATCACCAGGAGATTAATTAGTTCGATGTTAAAATGTCAGAAGCATTTTGCTAATTAAATCCAATTCGTGTAAGCACTCTGACTTGACACAGTTCATCACGCAAAGGTGCTGAATATTTCTATACCACCTTTTAGGCACCATAGTAATAATATTTTATGGAGGTGTAAAACGATTTTGAAGCCTTTGTAATTTATAGCAGCAAAAGGAGGTAAGTGGAAATACAGTAATATTTTGGTAATTGATAGCTACCAAACAGCCTTTATGGCTTTACACCTCATTAGTTTGAACAATTGTCTAAATTACAGAAAAAGTAATGGATATGGAATAGATCCATTCCTTTCACTGTGCTATTGAATAACGCTATGTAAATGTTAAGAAATCACCCTGCTAAACTTAATGAGATCACTTTGGTAGGGTTAATATATTATAAATTTAAAACAAATATGTCTATTTTCTAATATCTATTTAGCATAGATGGAAGGCGTAATATAAAAACTTAGCTCGCATATTCGTTAGTATATTCCTGATTTATACTTCGTAGTATTATTGCATTTTTTGCGTAAACATGCCTCTACTACACTAAGTAATGAGGGGACTTTACATATATTCTTGCTTAAAAACCTGCTTGTAAAACTGTCTCACACTTTTTTACATCACCTGGTACATCAAGGGTGTGCAGTTAACTTTTAAATGAAAAATACTGTATGAACTCAATTAAAAAACGTTATGGGTTTAATTATATTCTTTAAAAGAATATAAGTAACAGGAAATGTAAGAAAAAAAGAGTAAGTGCGTTTGAAATTGATTTAACTTCCAAAAAATACAATTCTAAAAAAAATTCCAAAAATATATTTGTTTTCTAAAATTGAAACTGTTATTACGATAATGTGATAGAAATTGCTTTAACGGCAAAATTTAGTAAAAGTAGGTTTTCAGTTTAAGTTTGATTACTCAACGCTATCTGCAGTCAAAGTTTCTACAATAATTATTACCGATTTTACAAGAATAAAGTCGGCGAGGAAAGAGTACATTCATAGCAGAGTCTTAATTATTACACAAAGTAAGTTGATCAGATCTGAAGCACGGTTGCAACTTTTCACTTGAGCTGGCCGCTAACAAGGAAAATTAATGTAAAGTTATTTTTGCAGACAAATATTTCCAGCACTGGCTTTAACAAAGTAAAATTAATTTCAAAACCAGTTAAAGACTAAGGAAGAAATGTAGTCTAAAACCTGCTTTGCGTTATTGTATTTAAATACGTACTCCTAAGTTCTGTAGTAGACTTATTTGAACATCTAGTCTTCTATCCAGAAATATTTGAAATGACTGTCCTGCAATAGTGTTAAGAAAAATATTCTTTTGACCCTTGACCAACTTTCTCTTTGCACTTGAGAAAGAAATTTTGTTGTGTCTTGGTACGTAACTGTTCCACAAGTTACCCAAAACCACTAACAATAAAACCTACTTATTAATTTAAATGATTTTTATTTAATTTAACAATCTTGATGATTGTAACATTAAAGATTATTATTATTATTATAGCAGCCCCGCAAAAGAGAGCTGGGAGAGGGAAGGCAGATAGCAAGTTTGGAGAGAGGGAGGCAAGAGGCAATAAATCGGAGGTAATTAATAGTCGATAGTTAAACAATGATCCTTCCCGAGCCGCCTACCCCAAACTCGGCAAACGACGACGAAGCTGTATTATTTCAGCTGCTGTATCAGAGTGAAACAATTAATTGTAAAAATTCAAATGAGTCCAAATTCAAATGGTTTACTTCCTAATATACAATATTTACATATAAAATATAACAAAAATGTTGAATTATTCTTACTTGTCTATAGAATATCTGTATGTGCAAAGAAACTGTCTAAGTCAATTTGTTTAACTTTTTATAACTGTATGAAAACTGTTAAAATTCAACTGCTTATATCCAAAAATACGACATTAACAAATAAAGTATAACAGAAATACTTCGAATTGTTCTCATTCATGCAAACTATCAATGCGCGTATGAGAAAGTGTCTAATTCCATTTGCTTCGCTTTTTATATACCTATCTTTAATAACAAATGGCAACAAACCATAAAAATTGATTTTATTGACTTTTGAAACATTTAAATTTAGGTAATAACAAAATAAAATAAACATAAAAAATACTGTTCAATAATTAATAAATTTACCGGGAAATATTAAAAAAGTCGCTGCACTATGGAAAATCGTTATTTTCAAGCACAGCATGGAATGTTATAGATTTTACTTTGTTGTGTTAAATGTTGTGCCAACATAATCCTTTTTGCCAACTCGTATAAAAAACGAGTCAGTATTTCCCGGAGGAAGAATATTTGCGCGATCATGAGTAATCGTGTTTGATGGGTCAAAATTGTATTCTGATAATTATATTTGCATCCCATTTCAATCTTAACTAAACAAAGCGTACATTTTTCCCGGGAAAGAGACAGACCGAGTAAAAAATTATGAAGTTAAACAGTTTAAAGAAAATTTAAACATAATTGTCTTTGTTAGGAACACCACAGCTAATCAAACTTTGAGCAGGTAAGACGTTAGAGATTATAAGCTGCTCCAAATGCAATTATCTTGCTACGATGCCTTCGCCTGACTTGGCAGGGATCGTCGAGGGGAAATCCTGTTTGTTAAAAATTATAACTCAAATCGACAGCGAAGTTGAACTTTGAGCTTTTATCTTAACACTTACACAAAATTTCCTGCCTGGTTTTGCCTCATACAGTTTACGGATGCAGTCTTTATAGATAGAGATATAATACTGTACTCACATATTTTTCCTTTGTTTATGGGATAACTGTACATTTTTCCTTTGTGTATGGGATAACTGCATATTTTTCCCAATAAATTAAAAAAATGCCATTTCAATAACGATTTATAAGTTTAATCAATTGGTATTGTATTTTTATATTGGAATAGAATTAACAAAACTATTTTGGATATATGTAGTGCAAATTCAATAATTAAATGGAGTCATTAGTTTTTTATGCGACCCTACATTTATTTCAGTGAAAATATAAAGTATTAAGTTTCCACACCAAATAAAAGCCATGTCCAATAAAAATAAAGGCCCGAAATAAATTCACAAAACTCAACAACGCCAAAACAAACAAAATAGAGACCCTAGAATTAGAACCGAAAAACAGATTAACCCCGATCTGACTCAACTAACTACTCACAGTCAACGACATGGTGATACCAGTTTTACAGTGAACATTTGTTAATTATAGCTTTGCTTCCATTTGGTCGTTTACTATTAATATTCTACAATTGTTTCTTAAACAATTCTAATATTCAATAAAATTAGAATTTGGTTTCCCAACTTCAAATATACAGCTCACACCATCGATGCCGTTGCTCCACAGTGAAAGTCGTCATAATATTTCCACGTCCCTCAGAGGAAGGAAGTGACTGTTATGGTAGCCTATACCATTCAGTGACTGTCGACTGACATACTCGCGCTACCGTACGTGGTCCGTTATGGTACGCCTTACCATTCGTTACACCATTCACTACAGGGTGGTCGACTAGTTGCTAAACCAGTCGACTGGTCGATTGTTTCGACTGTCGATATTTATAGTTGACTATCGTGACGAGACGATATTATATAGTTTTAATCGACTAGTCAGAAACTTAACCCACAGAGATTAGGATTTTTACTAATTTTTGCTCTTTCTATAGTTTGAACGACTAGATCAGATGTTTGGTGCAATGACTAATCGACTAGTGTGAACGACAAGGACTAGACCATTGGCGGATTCAGGTCGTAATCTTTGGGGGAGCCAGCTCAACTCAGATGTTTGGTGCAATGACTAATCGACTAGTGTGAACGACTAGGACTAGACCATTGGCGGATTCAGGTCGTAATCTTTGAGGGAGCCAGCTCAACTAACTTTTGATGTACTGTATTCTCAAATTATATTAAAAAATCATACTTCTATTTAAATTGTTCATTTTCAGGCCTATTTCTAACTCATATTTAAGGCCTATTTCAAGAAGTTATATCTTTTGTTTGGAAACAACCTCTTACAACCTCTTAATATTTTATGTTGTAGCTCATTTCAGTAAAGGAATACTAATTCATTTGTTATATTATTGTGAAAACGGCTACAATACTATTATTCATAGAAAAACGTTTTTAGAATCAATAAAATGCATTTCTTTTAGATTCCTGCAGGTTGTTTGGAAGCCTATTTCAACTTAAAACCCGTTTTGATTTGATGGTGAGAAAAAAACAAGGAATTTTCAATACTACAAATTTTAACATATACTAAAAAAGGATGTACTGGGTTTAAAAAATGAAGAAACTAAACCAACAACCAATTTGGATCGCAATCACTCAGTATAATTAAAAAAAAACGTTGAAGTTACGCTGCAAAAAATATATCTCCCATCTTTGCCGAAATATCCATGGAAAATCAAAGGGTACCAGGCAAACCCTACAACCTTCAGAAATGCACAAGTGGTTGACTATTCCAAAGTAAAAGATCTACTATTCATATTTTTAGAAAAGTCTGCGTCGCCCACCACACGCACGCGTGGCGAGGCTTGATTTAATCATCGCACGCATTCCGCGCGTTGCTGCACAATCAAGTCGTTATGACCGGCATCCTCCAGTAGGGTCGGAGGTGACGTCATGGACTCAGCATGCTCCAATTCCACACGGTCACTGGGGACTTAAGAGGTACTGTGTGGAGTAAAAAATCAAGGACTGTGATAAAGGAATAATATAAGTAAAAGCACACAAAGGGGAAAGGAAGTACAAAACAGCAGGATTTGTGTTCTTCTTTGTTGTTTCTTTGTTGTATTATTTTATAATACTATAATTTAAATCAACTAACATAAGTGACAGGGAATACAGGTGTCTCTGTTGCATTCGTTATATTTCTGAGAATAACTTAAAATTATTTATGAAGGCGCTCCAGAGACTCCCGCACAAATTTTATAACCTCAGAGCTCTGTTTTCCATTACCACATTTACGGTTTACAAAAATAAATTATTTAAGATTATTAATTAAATCAATGTAAATGGTATTGTGCAGTCACTATATTGTGAAGAAATAATCTTTAAATTACTTAAGATCACTTTGGGAGAAGATAGTTCTTTAGTCGAGACTTCTTAGAAATTTAAACATATCTGAAAACAGTGATTTAACAAAATAGTTAATTGTTTTTCTTAATTATAAAGCACCTTAAGAGACTCCTTATAAACATCTTCCCTCATATAAATAAAATATTATTCAACTATATTAACTAAATTTTCATTATAAAAGTGCAAATATGCATATCTTTACATGTTTTCTCGTGGATTTACGCTATGTAAGCTGGGTTTCAATATAGTGGCACGTTCACTTCATTGACGGCCCGAGCAAAATTGATCCATCTGTCAATTGGTTGTTCATTTATAATCCTGTCAAATGAATCAGTTTGTCTTTGTCATTGATATGTACATATGTCATCATTATTCGCTCTAAAGTGCGCCTACATACGCGTACGTGTGCGTGCGTAAATAGTGGCCTAACGTTTTTTGTTTTCGCTCATATCCCTGAAAATTATGACTCTGGTTAAGTAAATAGCTAATTTTATATCATACGATTGATCGAGCGATTTTAATGCTAGTCATAAGGGAATGTGGAATAGTAATTAGTCTCCCACCAGATATATTATCTGAAGAATGAATATAAAGATATATTATTTTACTGTTGTGCATCTACTTAAAAAGAATTCAATAGAAATAAGTGTATTAATTGTCAACTTCTATTCAACCATATACAATACAAATTAATGAAATCATAATGAATTTCCACTGAATTGCAATACAGCTCTCTCAATATTTTATACAATGTTTATTAAAATACTATATTTTTTCTATAACTTATTTATTTTAAAATTCGAGCAAATTTTATTATATGCCTTTGTTATTCCCAAGGATAAAACATAATCATTTTCCTAATTTTTAAAATAATTCAAGTTTTAATTTAATTGTTCTCTTCACTTCAATAGTTGATTAATTTCAACACATTAATTAATTTTGGTAAGTTAATTTCCGTACCAACAAGGTAAGGGATGACAAGCATGCAAGGGAATATCACAGCTCCATGATAGCTTCGACCCTCTATACTTGCAATGACGATGAAACTTTCCTCCCAATGAATAATAATGAGATTCGCAACTTTCAACTCGCTTATCATTCTTATCGCCCGAATGCGGCCGAGGGAAGTTTTTGTAGTCATCTGCGTCAGTCTCTTCTCTCATCGGCGATAGCTGATGAACCAGTTAATCTGGTGCACATGCGGTGACTGCATATTAATTTTATAAATAGATTATTCGGATAGTCACTGTGATCGTTCATGTTCAGACGTTGGGTGTAAAAGTTTAATTGGTTTATCAATTAAATTGAGTAATTACTGGATTATCTTCCACAATTATAATAAACATGACAGAGACTTCAGTAGCACCTCCTATATAAACGTCTATATTATTCAGTTTATTCAAGTAAATATTCAGTTTATAATGGTTCGTCATAGTCCATACATATATCGCTCAAGGTTTGTTGCTACATAACTGTTAAAAAACTATTTTGCCACAGTTTATCATAATTCAAATTAGCAACAGCCTTATATCTCAGAACCAACGCATCTTTCCTTAACGATAGTGTGCCTTAATTATGGATTTTATGAGGTCCTGTTTAATTATGACCAAATACTAATATTATAACAATATAGGATATCCAACAAGCCTGATCGATTTCTCATAAGGGTATATTCCTTCAAAATATGAGATATTCGTATCTCATTTTGTCTAGACATACAGAAAATCCCATGATGCATTAAATAATTAAGTCGCTCTATTTAATTATAATCCCAATATAATAAAAAAACTCTGTGTTACAGTGCATGTAAAATCGTAATCTACAATTTCATTTTTTTTATTAATTGATGAAATCGAATAAAATAACCGCCGTTAAAATAATAATGGAAGGAATTGAGTAAAATAAAGTCAACATGGGGTATTTTAAATTCATGAAAACATACATTCTAAAACGAGAATGTTAAACTTTTTCAAGCTGAAGTGAAAGCGGGTGGATTACCTTCCCCTTGTTGGAGGGATTATTTAAGTATCCCCCAACCCCAACCCCCTCTCGAGCTTGTTGCAGAATCGTGACAAAAAAGGTTCTCAAGTAATTAATTCAAAAATTATTAATCTCATATCATAGTTTAAAAGCATTTAAATAAAACAGTGTCAGAATAACCACGATATTTTTTTCTTACTTAATTTGAAAGATTAGCAGTTAAAAAATTGAGTAGTAACTATATAGTTACCTGTATATACTCGTAATCAAGCATTATTTACCATAATTTTAATAAAACCGTTGAATTTTCCAGTATGTTTTTACAAAAATCCATATAGTTTTTACGGTTTAACTTCCAGAAAATATAAAATAAGAGAGTAAATAAGTTCATACCTCAGACCTTAAATTTTAAGTTTTTATCATAAAAATACCTTTAAAAATGGATATGGCAATCCACAAATTTTGTATGTTTTCTGAACCTTTAACCACGAAAATACATCCTTTATACATAGTTTCGTTACCTTTTTACCAAATTAGAGAGGAAGAAGAGGTGAGAGGGAGTTAACATAATTTTTGATTCAACAGAAAATCAAGATAATTTTGTATTTTGATGTTCTAAATTCAGTATTTAGTATTACTGTTCTTTACACTCCAAGAATTACCAAATATTTTTTCAAAACAAACAATTGTTTTTATTATTTTTTATCTTAAAAGTTGAGGAATACAAAAAAGAATTTAAAATAATAATTTTTTATATACATTTTTCTGTCAAAGTCAAATATTCTTTATTGCCATAAAACATATAAATGCATTGGCTTGCGTCACAAAACAAAATAAATCAATACTTAATAACTATACATTCATGTTTCCTATCTATTTTCTATAAATTCCTTTACAGAATAAAAACATTTTTCATTCAAAAATTTCTTTAATTTTCTTTTGAAATGGTCATAACTATCCTCAGTCTTCAGAGAGTTAGGGAGGGCATTAAATAGTGTGACGGCGTTATAAAATGTGTGGCGCTTGAAAAAGGAAGTACTATGGTGAGGGATGTTTAGTTTGAAGGTATTTCGAAGGTTGTAATTCGACTGTGGTACAAGAGGTTGGAAAATGCTATGGTTTTGTTTAAAAAAAAGTAATGTTTGAAAGATGTAAATACTGGGAAATGTAAGGATACGGAGATCCTTAAAATAAGATTTACACGACTCTCTTTGACGAATGCCAGCTATTATTCTGATAGCCTTCTTTTGAAGAACAAATACACGATTTGAATTTGATGTTTCAGATCCCCAAATTGTGACAGCATAAGAAAGGTAGGGAAAAACCAAAGAATAATAAGCTGAAAGAAGAACAGCTGTATCCGTAAAGGTTGCAAGTCTACGGAGAACAAAGATTCCCGAACAAATCCTCTGTGCAACGTTATGAATATGGGAGGAGAATTTCAGATTCCTGTCCACAAAAAGCCCCAAGAATTTTACAAAGTTTTCGGAACAAACCTCCACATCATCAATCAAAACATTAAGGTCATCACAGCGCTTTGAAGTAATTGAGAAATTTAACAATGTAGTTTTTTCGGTATTTACAAGAAGACCATTCTCACGGAACCACTGAACTATTGAGTTGGACTCCACAAAAGTATTCACCTCCATATCCTCACGACACTCATTATCGATGACAACTGACGTGTCATCAGCAAATAAGCACAAATGAGCATCTTTGACACAACTCTTCAAATCACTCACAAACAAAATAAACAAGAGTGGCCCTAGGATGGAGCCTTGTGGCACACCCGCCTTAACGGTCTGCACATCAGATGAGAATCTTTTGATCACGTTTCCATCCTTGAATGGTATTTGAACTACCTGTCTACGTTTTGATAAAAAGGATGAAAACCATTGATGGGCTACACCACGTACACCAATGTTGTCAAGTTTTTCCAACAGAAGGCTATGTGAAACCATGTCAAACGCCTTTCGAAGATCAAAGAAAACACCAGATGCTGATCTACCACCATCCAGAGCATTTACCACCTTATCCAACAGCATAAAAATCGCATTGATAGTTGAACCACCCTTCACAAACCCAAACTGGTTGTTGAACAAGACGTCACAATCCATAAAAGACCACAGTCTGGTTAAAACCGCCTTCTCAAAGATTTTGGAAAATGTTGAGGCAACTGAAATTGGTCTAAAATTGTCCAAAACGTCCACTCTCCCCTTTTTATGCAAGGGCGTTACTATGGATAGCTTCAAATAATCAGGAAAAACACCACTTTCAAAGGAATGGTTAATTAAATGGACAAGTGGCTTGACAAAATACTGACTACATATCTTGAGTAATTTAGATGAGATATTGTCATAACCCGATGATGTCTTAGGTTTTAGTGACCTAATTAAGTCAGCAACCTCCTCTTCCGAAACAGGTGTTAGGAAAAATGATGACTTTGAGCTAGACCTCTGGCATGTGGGAAGACTGATGGGTGCAGACGAGGAGCCACCTTTAGACACACTAATAAAGAAGTTATTGAAAATGTTTGTTACCAGTCTTGGATCACTAATAACATCACCCTTATCATCTTTAACAGTTTGAGTAAAATTTGAAGACATGTTTTTCTTGCCTCTGTTCTCATTTACAATTTCCCATACGCTTTTGACTTTATTAGAAGAGTTTTGAATGATATTATGCACTTTAGATGACTTTGCAGCTCTGATACTAGCTCTATACTGCCTCTTCAAAGACAAGTAGTGTTGTCTCCTTTCATCAGAAGCATCCAGATCCTTAGTGAAACAATACCACTGAAGAACCGTATCACGGAGTCTCTTTTGATCATCATTCAAAATCACCCTAGTATGTGGAACACGCTTACGAAGTCTGATTTTTTTCTCAGGAAATGCTTGTTCAAAATAATATTGCAAGATTGATTCAAACAGATTCATTTTTTCATTGATAGTGCCTTCCGCAAAAACACTACACCATGTTTCCTTGCCAAGAAGATATTTGAATATGCGAACATTGTCATCTGAAAAGGATCTTCTAAATGAGTACTGAGGTCGATCACTACCTATAGGGCTTGACAGTTTGACAACTGCCACCTGCGCATGATGATCAGACAACGCCGTAATTAGTACTGAGCAGCTAATTAAATCGTCAGGAAGATCAGTGTAGACGTGATCAATCAAGGACCTAGAGTTCTTGAACTCTCTGGTGAACGATGTTATCTTATTACTCAAATCAAAAGAAGCCATCATATATAATAAGCTGTCAACTTTATTGCCAGCAACTGATAAATCGACATTAAAGTCACCCACAACAATCGTTCTGTCCTCAGGATTCATTAAACGTTCAAGGCAATCCGATAAACTTTTATAGAAGACCTCGTGTTCTTCTATTGAAGATGAGAATGGCTGCGGTTTATAAGCTGAAACTATTAAAAATGAGTCGTTGCTGAAATAAAATCTAGCAGCAGCAAGTTCACACCTACCCTCTATACAAAATCGGGAAACATCTAATACCTCGTGCTTTATTGAAGGTTTACTAAAAATACAAACACCGCCCTTTTGTAATGTCTTTCGACAATACGCTGTGATTCCACTGTAGCCATTTAAAGATGTTACCTCAAATTCACAGTCCTTTAAATGGTGTTCCGAAAGACAAAAAATGTCTGGGTCTTCAGAATCTAGAAAAATTTGAAAACTATCCAGTTTGGTCCGAAGACCCTGTGCATTGTGGTGGATAACTTTAAGAGGCAGTGAAGAAAGGCTTTGACCACCTAGAGAATTGGGAGAATATCCGGGGATGGTTTTTCTAAAAAAGAACCATTCGCCTCATGAATTGTAGGGATCGATCCAGACACCACAGGTTGAACCTGTCCTCCTCCATCAACACTCGCAACCTCAGAAGATATCATGGGAGTTTCGTGAGCAGGGCGTAGGACGGAATCAAACACATTTGAAAAGAGATTCCCTAAAAGCATGCTGCCTCCTCTGCTCAGATGTCTACCATCCCTAGCAAGATGTTTCTTCTTCACCCAACAATTAGCTTCAACAAATACAACATTAAAATTGCTACACATTAACTCTAGCTGGTCATTGAAGTCAAAAAGAGCTTTGTATGTTAAATCTGACCTTATTAAGATACTATTAACAAAAACCGTAGCATTAGGGAAATTGGTTTTGGTAGTATATAAAAGGTCCGCCATGTCATGGAGAGCTTCTCGTTTACCGTCGCCACCATTATAGCCTGCTCTTCCCTTGTACCATTTTTTAAGGTTGTTGGTACCAACATGATAGTATATGACAGAAAAACTATTCTTAGCATACTTTAACAACTTAGTTTTAATGTCCTGAATCTTTGCCCCAGGGCAAAGTTTTACAGTGGCCCCTCTATTTGAAATAATTTTACTTGCAAACCGAATCATGGAGTCGCCTATTAATAAAACATGTTCATTGTATCTAGATTGACTCTGCATATTATTTACAGAGTCTTTAGCAGAAATCACATGAGATACCGGTAAATCAACAATGTGACTGGGGCCGAAAGAGTGATTGTCCTCAGTTGCAGACTGAGTTTTAGTGTGTTGCCTGGACTCTAGCTCTCCTTCTCTTAACTCTTTTTTTCCCTTTGTTGGACATTTCTTATTTCTTTGTTTCCATAAGCCAGACACATTTCTAATGTAAGACACCGGTTCACAATCAAGAGGTTGCTGTTCACTTAAACTATCGAACCTATTGTTACATTCTAAAACAGGTGACTGATCAACAAGATGTTTTGTTTTGGATACTTTAGAGTTTGCGTGTTTATGTTTAACCAATTCCCAGCCCACATTTGAAGATTTCTTAATGGTTATCGGACTCACTTTGTCACCAACATTTTCACTAACAACATCAATCTTTTTACTGACAGATTCACTAATTACAATACCTTTCTGACCAGGAACCATGCCTGAGCCACTTTGAAACCATTCGAGAAATGGTACTTTTACCTGAGAGCAACAAAAATAATTAAATATCAATTTAGCATGAACAATAACATTTATTCCACACTCGTAACCATTGTTTTGCCGAAAACAATTAACAGAGAAAACATTTTCGGGGACTACATTCAAACTGGTTGCTGTTTTTAAAGCAGGCAAATTATTCAAACCTAAAATAGAATCAAGGTGGTAAGCACGGTTTTTAGTTTTGTCAATAAAAATAAGGGACCAGTGAGAGCCGTTACCATTACTTGCCTCCTTATTCTTATCATTGACAGCAACAAATACATATTTACTCGATTGATAAGAGGGAGATTTTAAAACCCCTGTTGTGGTCTCACTGTTACCAGTTTTAATCAGATGTGAAACGGCAGGACTGAGAAATAAACATTGTCCTTTGTTATTTACCATATTTTGCATTGATTTAAAATAATCATTGATGATATCATCATCCAACCACTTGTCTTTTGTCATTTTTGAAAGAAGAGAAATTTCCTTGTTTAAAATACTACCTTTAACATTAAGACTCTCTATTATTTTATTTTTGTTTTCATTTTCTAGAGTTAAGTTTGTAATATCATTTCTCATATAATCTAGCTTAGATTTAAGAGTATCTTTTTCGGCAATAACAGAAGCGAAGTCCAGGTCCCGTTGCCGCAGCGTCGCTTGCAGAGTCTCGATGCGCTCGTTCAGCAGGATGATTTCCGCCGCCGATTGATCTTGGATTTGAAAGGACGAATTTATCTCCTCTTGACGATAGTCTTTCTCTACAACGAGTTTTGCCTCCAATAACTTCATATCCGCCCTCAAACATTGGAGTTCACTCACTTTGTCATTGTATGCAGTGTGCGAATTATCAATTAAACTAAGCAAGTTCGTGATGTGTACAGACACTGCTTCAAAATTTAAATCAGGATTATTAGCAGCAAGAATATTTAATTCACTCGACAGAGCCAACACAATTTCCTCCTGTTTATCACTAGAGTGAGGTGACGATTCATAAATTACTTCCTTCATTTTTTTTAATAAAACTTTTGTAAAAATGTAGCAATATTGCAGAATGACCGAGATGTATTTTTTAAGTTCGTTAGGATGCGTACGCTATCTATGAGAGACAGGTGGTACTACACTCAATCACAGAAATAAGAAATTAATTTGGAGCTGAAGCCACCAAAAGTTAGTGCCGGCCGGTGGAATCGAACCAGCGACGCGGCCGCTGTGCAGTCGTGGACAATCCTTTGAAGGCGCTGAGCGTAGCCACTCAGCCACGGAGACCTTGAAGTAATGCAGTTTTGGTGTTGTACAAGTGTCTTTTAAACTCTGACTGAATTTAAAAATCACGTTATTACAACCACAACTTTTGCTCAAGTTTGAGGTTAGTTTCAAACAGTCCACCAAATATATTCTGGGTTAAATTATACGTGACAGTCAGGCAAAGACACTCACACCAATCTCAAAAGCAGTCTTACATGTCAGCAGAATGTCACGACAGCATATAAACAACAGACTATAACTCACTTAAATCACAATAATATCACAGAAGCAAACGACGTGAAGTCAGTCCTATCGGCCATGTACGGCCATCTCCCGTCAATTATAAGTTATTGAGGCCTTTCGAAAATATCGAAATGCGGCTATTTTGTTATCTTTGTGCTAAAAAACAACGTTGATAGTCAAAATGTTGTAGTTATTTGGGACAAAATATTATTTACATAAATGTTTCATTTTCACCGGAACATTTTCTGTCGCACCTCTCGAGGAGCTGTGCCCATACTTGATGCAAGGGCGCGGGGCCATAAACAACAGTTTGTCACACAAACATCATTGTGATTCCGTCAGCGTCCCGCGTCGGACATCAGACTGCAGGGGCACAGGGACATCAGCAACCGAGTCTTGAATCTTGAGACTGACTGATTGAAAAACCAATAGCATTGACTGCAACGTAATTTAAAAACTTTTTCTTCACGGCTCTATTTTAGAATTCTAGAACAGAATTTTCTAGAATTTTTAAAGACTTGGTATAATTTTTGAAGGCTTGAACAGAAATGCCTGAATTCTGATGCTGCTGCTATAACGTCATCCTTTTATGAATTGCCTGTCATTAATTAATTTCATTAATTTAATTAATTTTATTTAATTTTATTTTATTAATGACGGTCAAATTACACCAGGGTCTATAATAGATGTTGAATTTTTAATATCGTGGATAGATTGAAGGTTTACCGACATAGTTTATAAATTAATGATACATTACATGAAATGGCGTCCTACTCAGGCAGGTATTTTAAGCCAAGTATGAATGACAAATAAGTGAAGGATGATTGTGGCGCGATCTTAGCCCAACAGCCAATGACAACTAAGGGACCTACATTTTAACGTAGAATCCGAACCACAATTTCCTCGGTTAACAGTTTTACGAACTGGTTTATATAACTATGAGGACGGTCCTATGAACGCAGTATTCAATAGTGCGGACGTTAATCCCCACTAAGGAACACCGCGTCCATAAGCTATCGCTCAAAACTATCCACAATTCGTGACCTCCAAGTAGCTGGATTACAGGACACGCCACAGTCCCAGTCTTAACTGTATGTAGCCTGTAAAACATGTACTGTAGCCTTTGAAGCTATTTAAACGACCTTAGAATGTAATAAACTTTCTACGTGTTTTTATAATTTTTGAAAGGCTAGCTAAAATAAAAATAAAAAGTGACGAAAAAGACTAATGAAAATAAAAAAATCGATGAATATAAAACTAGCGAGAGATCACAGTAGCATTGTAGTGATTTCAGTGTTCAATGGCAATGTAAAAGGGAGCAAAATGATCACCAAGTCTTATCTAATCGCCGTTCGTCTTACCCCTACTTCTCTCACTTTAAAGACTGATCTATATCTCTGACTCTCTCACTCTTCCCCTCTGTTAAATGTTCGATAACTCTCCCCTGAACCTGAACCAGAAGACTTTCCATGTTAATATAATAAAAAAAATTTAAATAAGCTGCTCCCAAACCAACCATTGCGTTTAAATTACTGTCTTGTTTTACAAGATTTTTTAAACTGGATTGTTTTGCCAAGTTTTTTTAGAGGTTGGCTACCATTCGTCAATCTTTATCCACATGAACCTATATTATATATATAGTGTTTCCAAGACCTTTTGGTATTCATTCTTTTGCATCAACAGAATTAATATATTCTATAGTATAACCATAAGTCTCCGGTGTCTAATTTCTCAACTGACCGTCTGTTTGTATGTTTTTTACATATTAATTCAAAGCTTTTAAAAATCCATCAATATTATCTTGGAACTTTGCCATTATATTATGTCCTACTGATAAGACTTATTTGGGATCGATCCAATGTTATTCCTACTATTTCAGTCTTATAAAGTTTCTGCGTTATAATTTCAATACGGCGGCCATTTTGATTTTTCAAACCTTAATATATCAAAAGCCATGCTTAAAAACTTTTTAACAACTAAAATTATTTAAAACTAATTATTAGGATCTTATCAGAAATCATTGTCTAGGCCCCGGAGACCAATGATTACATAACAAAAGGTATACGACAATGCAAGGAAAAATCCAAAAAAGGTCTCAGAGAGTTTGGACACACCCTGTAGAATGTGATGTAATAGTCTGTGCGATAACGTTGAATTTACCAAGGATCAGTACAAGATTGGGATTATAAGTCGCAATCACTCTGACTATTTCCCAGCGAATCACTTCGTCTATTTAACCCGTCAAGTCTTTCAGTTGAAATTCATGCGGGTATGTATCTCTAAGTCATAAGATTGAATCAGAGAAATGAGTTTTTGCTTTAAAGGGCCGTCCATAAATTACGTAACGCTAAAATCTGCCTTTTAAGACCCCCCTTCCCCCATTGTAACGGCATTGTCCAAGAATCCCCCCTGTAAAGGGTACATTAACCCCCCACCTAAAAATACGTAACGCAGTGCCTTTACCCCCCCCCCCAGAAATTACATACTCTAAAAATCATAATATATAACAGAAGATAAAAATAAAAATAAACAAGGCAAAAATAAATTTGAACACTAAAAAAAACAAGTATTTATTGATATAACATATACAAATTTTTCATCAAATCTTAATGTATTACATCAAATCATATTGCACGCAGTAAAAGGAAATAATAAAAAAAATATAATATTCATTAGTTTTTCCAAGGAGTGGTCAAGTGATCAGACACTGTCACAATTGGCACCGTGGATGACTCCGTTCTGGGTTTTTTGTTAATTAATTGGGCTGCGTCAAACTTATGAGAAAATTAATGGTATCATTAAACAACTTTAAAAAATTTTAATTTTAACTAGAGAAAACAAAAATGTTTTGAATACAATATGACATACATTCTTGAGATTTAGCAGTTACGTAGCGCAGTATTTTAACCCCCCCCCCCATCCTCCCCCGTAACGGTTCATAATGCTGCCAAACTCCCCCCCTCCACCAAGGGCGTTACGTAATTTATGAACGCCCTCTAACGAAGCATGCATGAGTATACATATGAATATTTTAGATTATTTTTTGTTTGAGTTAAGACCGGCTGGTCAAGTAATTATGCTGGACGTTTGATTAGGAAGCCATTGAATTATTTTCAAGTTCAATACTCTAACGCAATAACGGTTCAGCTCAGGATCCATCAGAAAAATGCATTGTAATACCCAAACAAAAATTGTTCCTCTTACCATCTGCAAAAGGAAGCCGTCATATATTTGGTCTGAATTCATATTCGGTTGAAAAATCTTACTCAAAATACCTGAAGTTTAATATCAAGTCAAATAGGGTGAAAGCTCTCCATAGATATGTCATCAACGCTATTCATGTTAAATATTATGTAGCTGTGCTGAATGTGACCTGTTTTCCAAGAGCCGAGTTCAAATTGAATTTCGCAGTAAGTGGAATGAATTTGTACGACTTTATAAATTTACCTTAATTTTGATGATCGGTTAAATGTAATACTAAATTAACATAAATTATCAACTTTTTTACTGTTAAAAACGAAATAATTTGATTACTCTGATAAGCAGATTTGTGCAACAAATATAAATTGGTGAAAAAGAGTATTATGTGAATATTGTTATAAAAAACTTATGATTTTATGTCACTGTACTCATTTTATACCTATCTTTTTGAAATCCTTAGAACCTCCTCTTTTCGGAATCCTAATCCTAAGATTATCTCTTCAATCGCTGTGACAAATTTTCCTTTAGACTACTTAGAAAATTGTTGACAAAATTATACTAATTTAATAGATTATGACAATTTATTCGCGTATAAAACGAAATCAACAAATCATTTTATCCTACTTAATTAAACCTAAGCGTCATTGTAGTTATTCGAATTAAAAACAAAATCAACGAATTATTTTATCCTACTTAATTGAACTTAACTGTCATTGTATTAGGACACCCTCTTTTGTAAACCAACTATATTATGGTAAGTGTATTGGAATCTTTTTAGACTAATGAACTATTCGGCTACGGTATTTACAGAATTTTACAAGCATTTTCAAATCATAATGAAAATGTGTAGACGTTCAACTTAAAATATCGATCTTTTGAGAAGAGGAGCCGCTTTACAATTTCAAATCAAGATCTGTAACTCATAGGAAAATGTCGATGAACACTGGAATTTTTATGAAGTAAATGCTTTTTTAAATAATTTTTTCTGAAAAAGTATTGACTAACTTAAGTGAACAAAGTAAAAGTTTCCTCGCTGCAGCAGACCTGCAACTTAAATAAATCATTTAGAAAGAGCCTCAAATCAAGTAAAATCAACTTGATTCCTAAAATGAGCCTACAACAAAATTTTCTCCATAACAATAACATGGGAAATGAGAATACAGGTTTGCTGCCACGGAAATGTGAAAATGAGATATGTTTTCAATAATTCAGTAGAACAACTAGATGAAGCCACATACCAAGTTTAATTCAGAAATGTAGATAAATAAGCGGAATATAGAATTTTAGTTATTTCCCATTAGGTTAACATTGAGACAGCGTACTGTGTTTACCACAAGCGATATCTCAGTAACATAAGGGACATAAGGGTAATAATTTAAAATACTACATCATTTGTTTTTTTCAAGCCAAATTCAATGGTAGAAACCAGAATTTTATAATTTTTTATTCGTCTATGTAAAAATCCCTAAAATCCATTTTTGGAGGGGTCTATCCCCCATTACTCCCCTTCCGATGGTCCGATCAGGCTGGCTTTCGAACTCGTCCGAATAATGTAAAAACCACTTAAAATGTCTGTGCCAAATTTTTATTCAGGTCGGACCATTTTTTCACAAGTTATCGAGCTTAAAGACAAATATATTTATGAAAATTAACAAATGGTGTTTTTGGCATCTGGGGACCTCAAAACGAAAAGTAATAATGGTCACGGGTTTAGATCTTGCCAAGAGATCTGCGGTAACAGATACTTCCCTATAGGAGGAAATTCACAAAAAAAACTTACCAAAGAACATGTGTAAAAAGGGAAACTGTGGGAAGGTGTTTGACTTAAAATATCGATTTTTTTACAACATGAGCCGTTTTAAAATTTCAAACCATAATCTGTAACTCTTAGGAAAATGTCGATGGACATGGATATTTTTATGAAGTGAATACACTTCTAAACATACATTTTTCTAAAAACATTTCGGTGAATTTGAGTAAGCAAAATATTTAAAAAAAACTCTTCAAAGAACACGTGTTTAAAACGGGAAACAGTGTTAATCAAAGTGGGCTCTCAGATTTTTTAGGTAAATTAAAAAAGCGAGGTGGGCAAAGTGAAAGCACTTACAGAACAAAGTGGGGGTGGCGAGTGTTAAGTTGTACAAGGTTTGGGGATGGGGAGGAAATAATGATCCAGACCGACTGCAAGGGCAATGCCCTCCCCAGTGGGGGAGGGGGTAGACTATCCCTGCACCCCCCTCCCCAACACACATACATACGTCCATATCCTGGTAATTAAACAGATTAAACCAATTAAGCGCTTTACATTGGGCAGCTTTGAGCAAACCAGGACCACTCGCTAGTGTTTGTTACTGATTTGGATGTGTGTTCAGATAGTTTGGATTTGGTTATCGTGTAACATATTGGTTTTATGGGGGTATATTTATGGATATTCTCTACCACTGTAATTTGTTTACATATAGATGCAGTGGTTTGTGTGTGACTTACATATTTACAGTTGATATTTGACATAGATTGTTACACATACTAATTAAAATGAATGCTTGTTCACACATCCCACTACTAAACAAATCCAACCATTTTATCTTGTAGCGTGTTTTATATGTAAACATACTTATTAATAAAAAATCACAATTTCTTTACCATTTAAATTGTTATGGACTAAATTTTATGACTGCAACCACTTGGACTAATGGATTGGGTAGAGAAACAAACAATGCAATAAGTGTGGGCTACAAGTACAAACAACTGAAATGAAATGACACGAAACAATTCCTGATTCTTTTGTTCCTAGAATAAATGAAAAAGGAAGTTTACTTAAAAAGCCCCCATGGGTTTTACTTTTTACCGGGTTTAATATTCCAAATTACGTCCACCCCCCTTTCCCCTCCCAACTGCCCCTCCCCCTTTACCTCCTGGAGTTTCGATGTGTCCTGATGAAAACGACTTTTGGTGAATGCCTTTTCTAGAATTTATTTGAGCGATTTAAACAAAATGTGTTTACACTACGCACTAAACATGCCTGTTTTATTTTGAAAAATAAAAAATTATTACTACTAGAAAACAGTAATTGTTGTGAACTGTAGGTAATTATGAAATATTGACGTGATATTTCTTAACATAAACATATGGAAATACGTACAGAAAGTAATATGAAGTGAAATATTTGGTGAATTTGTGAACTGTAATAAAAGGTTAAGTAAAGTTTCATGATTGCATTACTAAATTTAAATATTTTCTTACAGTTCTAACCCTGAAATAAAACGTTCTTATATTCAATACCATAAACGCAAAAACCCTAGTAAATAAATAATATTGAATATTTTAAATATAGGATAAAATAATTCACCACGAATAATTTTTATCAAGTGTATTATTGAAGTAAAATCGAACGTGCATTTCGTTAAAATGCTATAATGAACATGAGGATGTACAATTGTTGGGAGTGACTTAAAACGAGTGGAAAAGAAATATGGATACCATTGGAGACTAAACTTTGAGTATTTTAGTGTGGTAATATGATCAAATCTTTATGAAATATACATTAAACGTATAACAAATCTTCATGAAATCCATAATTTTGAAGAGGAATATTCTGTGTTCCAACTTTCGCCCTGGTGTTGAACCATAAAATCAGAGTTACGGTCTACGCTTCATTAATATTTTAGGCCTCATCCGGTGTATACTGCCTTTATGGCCATAATTTTGGCACACATTGTGAATTAATTGGAGCTTAAGCAAGACAGCAGATTGTTTAAAAGGTATCTGTTCTTTTCTTACAAACGATTTGGATTTGGTGTTTGTTCATCATATTGAAATAAGAGAAGTCTAAAACTAAAGGCAGTTATTAAATTACAGTTTTTAAACTTATATGGTAACTTAATTTTCAAAAATAATTTGACAAAGTAGGCCCTAAGCCACAGTACTTTTGGAACATTAGGACAAAAAAAGCAAATGTGCAGAAATAAACTTTAATGTGTTTTTTTAATATTTATTTTGGTTGGAACTCTTGTTTCACTGTATTGTAAATACACGTTTTGCTATTTAAACATTAGTTATTTCAAAACCATAAAATTTATTTACGTTTTTACCCCTGAAATTATAGTATACTTTATAATAATAATAGGAAAACAATTAAAATGTCCTATGTTCTTTCATCTCTAGTTGAAGTCTTAAGAGCATAATATTTTTTACAAATTTCTCAAGGTTTAAATTAATAACGTGGTTAAACTGTTGTCAAACAAATACAACAAATTTATTTTGAGAGCAATATTGTTGCGATGGAGAAGAGAATTTCACTTTAACCACTGACATAAATATTTGATTGTGTCGGATGAATTCTGACCTTTGTTGCCGACAGCTTGTGCCAGCTCGATCTCGAAAATATTTGTTATTTCCTAAGTTGTACATTCGTTTATGGTGTTTAAACTCGACTCAATTATCTGCAGAAAAATACAGTGAGATAATTTTTTTAATAAGAAAGTTCTTTTCCTCCACCTACTATCTAAAGTCGTCTTTTAGTCCCTGGGATGAGTACTAAAGTACATACTCCATGGGATATACTAAAAGTAATCTACTTTTTTCTCCCATGGGACTAAAAGTAACCTCATAAGAAATAAATAGGGCGAAATCCGGCAACGCCGCGATGGATAGTGAGAAAATGTGGCAACACTGTCGATTTTCATTTGCTTAATCTAAATTTAATTCAAGAACTTCAGTGTTTCAACTTAAGAAAACAAAACCGTATGCATTTTAAGAGCCAGGTATTAATTTTTTTTATGAATTAAGTTAGCAACACTGAATATAAAAACACCTGTTTTAGAGCTAGTTGTTACCAATATGCCGGACAGACGAACGTTTTATAAACATGATCGTTTTTTCCTACAGATTTTGGGAGGTATTTAAAAAAATTAATATCTTAGAAAAAATAATGTTAAAAAAAGTGTGAAAGTGTGAATAAATGGTTGTTTGAATTGCTTGATTATAATGGTTTTTTATTGTTTATGTTAAATATTTATATGCGATGTTAATATAGCCTAGTTTAAAGGAGAAAAAGGTCATAATTATTGTTAATGGTGTAGGTGGTGGAAAAAACTACACAGTTTAATGTAGGTGTGGACAACATGGGTTTAAAGTGCTTTTTCTACCTCGGAAAAAATTGTCGCCCTCGGCTACGCTATCAGGCGACAACGGTTTCTCTAGCGGAGAAAAAGTTGCACTTTAGTCCCTAGATGCACAAATAACTATTTCTCATTTTCTTTTGGTTGATGCATTTTAGTTTCCTTCGTTCCATTAATTTTAGTCTACCAAAATCATTATCTAAAGAACACCGGATCCAAGTTTTTTAACGATCAGCTTTAAAATGGAATCAATTAAATAACTAAATTTTAAAAAAAGAAAAAAGTATTGTTACATCATTTTCAAGGTAGACTAAAGCAATTCTGACAAGTGATTCCTTGATATGTTCTGGTTTAAATCAAATAATATCTAACGCTTGGAGGTTTCTAAAAAGTTTCTGGGTTGTAATTTACGACTTGTCGCGTGAGATCTGTTGCCTCCCAAAAAAGTCTTTTGCAGGAAAAAGTCAATAAAATATAATACTTTTTAAATAAAAGTTCTTTCTGTTTTTGTTTGTTTGATAGTATTCTTTTTATTATTTATGATAGCCACTTTTAGTCCATCGATTTTAGTCGATCTAAATCATTATCTAAAGAACGCCGGATCGAATCTAAGATGAAATAAATAAAAACTAAATTCGTAAGCCACAGAAACAGAGTTACAAAATGTTTATGGTAGACTAAAGCAATCCTGGCAATCGATTCTTTAAGATGTACAGACATAACACAAGTATCTAACGCTTTAAGGTTTCTAAAAAGTTTCCGCCTTGTGATTTACGATTTGTCACGTAAGATGTATTGCTTCTTAAAACAGTCTTTTGCAGAAAAAAAGTTAATAAAATGTTATGTTTTTTTAAAACAATTTATTATGTTTTTCTCTTTTATTTATGATAACCACGTTTAGTATGTAATGAGATAGAATAATATAGCCTTTAGAATGTTTGCACAGTTACAGTACTTATTACGTACTGATGTCATCATATTAATTTCTTACTAATAAAATTACGAATTAATTTGATAATTTTAATTAAAAATTAAAACTTAACAAGTTTTCTTATGTCGAGTGAAGTTTGTCACGGTCAATTATCGAAGGATGAAGATTTTCATGATTCACACAAATTTAAAAACGTGTTATAGGTACTGTAAATGAGTATTCAATAAACAAAATTTTGTGGTTACTTGTAAAACTATAAAATTATGTAAAAACATAAAAAATTCCATTTATAAGTGTATTCATTTAGAGTTTAATAATTTTATATTGGAGCGTTCCTTCTCACTTAAAGAAAATAGTTTAAATTTTTGAGAAGTCAAAGTCATCAACCCACCTAAGCATCCTAACTTTAAAAAGCATTTTCTAAAAGATATTTTTTAATTTCAAAAAAATGTCATCAATCCAAATTAATTTTTTGTAAACCCAAATATAACTTTGTAGCAACACTTTTTTTTATCAATCTCACTATTAATTTTAACCCAAAGAGACCTTTTCTGTATAAACTAGGTGATCCACGTTGAGTTTTGCGTAACACTCGGGTGCTGCGGTAAGGGTAACCGTACCCCTCGGTATGCTGCGGTAGTGCGGTAGCGGTGCGGTATGCGGTAGTGCACGGTGTACCGTGTAGAGTGCGGTGGTGACAGGATGTGGTAAGGTGGCCGCATGCCTTCAGGTCCTGGCTTCCTGGGACACACTATAGGCCTACTCCTGATTTGGAGCAAACCAATGAATATAATTGTGTGAGGAATAGTCGTGCAGTAGGTGGGCAAAGTGACCCTTAGCTACACCCAGCAAGAAAAATGGTTACACAAACATAATGTTGTTGTATACAGATATACATAAGCAACTTGTAAAACTGTTGCAATATTATGCATGTTTGCCATAGGAATAATTAATTTTTCGAGTGCGGTAGAGACACTGCGAACGAGTTGCTTAATAAATCTTTCCAAAAGTTAAGAGCCAATTCATAAAAATGCCTCCTGAATTTCATAGGTTAATAATAATCATGTTTTAGTTCGGCAAAAATAAGCATTATTGATCAGTTGTTTATATTCAGTGTTGTCAACCTAACTGTATGCATGAACAACGTTATTTGGTTAAGAACTAAATGAAATGCGTAGGCCTACTGTTTTTGGCTATTAGTGTTCTTAAGTTTAAACACCGGAGTGCGCGCAAAGTAAATTGAAAGCGCACAAAGCAAAAATGAGTGTGCAAAGTAAAAGAACTGACTTTATACTTTTTTAAGTAATTCAAGAATCGCTTGTTTTTCGTTTAACAGTCAGTGCAAAAACAACCAACTCTCTCGGACAAACTTAGGAAAACAAAATTGTAGAGCTACTGAATACAACTGGACGTAAAAATAATAATAATATTTCATAGAATATATTAAATGGTAGGCCTATACCGTGTCAGTTTTTCATGATTTAAAATCTTTAAGATTGCCTCCATAGGCCCTACCACGTGACGGATGATAGGCGTTATGTTTCGCTGAATCGCTAACAATGTTGGTAGCTGAGGCGTAGCCTGTTATTGGTTTGCTGAGGTGGCAAAAACGAGATCTAGAGTTACCTGCACCATAATTGACCAACGAGAGGTGAGGAAAAGATTCTTTGTGTTTTATTATTTGTTTACGAAAAGAACTATTATTATTCTACACAATCTCCACAAACACAAACTGTATAACATAAACTGTATTTTTTTACGAATTTGCAACTTGACAACTAACAGTTTTAAGGAAAAGATGAGCGTTTATAGATACCTACTGCTGTCTAATATTTTGAAGTACGGTACAGTATATGAATTGGGATTTCTATTATCGGGAATGTATACAGAATGGATTGCATGACTGCAGCTCTCACACAGGTTTACTACTTTGCCTAATTTACTTTACAAGAAAATTGCCGGTAGTTTAAGTTACTTTGTTTTTCAAGCTCAAACACCACCTGCACTCTATTTCGGTCATGTTCATGTTAAAATATGCAAATTATTTGCAACACGCCAAGGTTATACGTTGCAACCTTTTACATGTGGCCTGGTGTAATGATGGTGCATACTAATTACAAGTATTAGTTGCTTACTAATTACTAATTTCCTTCCTACCTCGTAGTGTAGTTTGCCAGAAAAATTTAGAGTTCCAAACATTGGGCGAAGGTTCTGGACAAAACCTGGGTTTACGTATTTGCCCTTTGACTGTCTATTAATCTAATGTATCTAATGTATTAAAGGGGTAATGAAATCTAAATGTTACACCTGTGGTAGTAAAATATATGTACAAAATATATTTGTTCCAATTACATTGTCAACTGATTACAACACTACCTCAAAAAATTGGGCCTAAATTATTTAACAAATTACCTAATAATATTAAATTAGTAAATTCAGAATCAAAATTCAAAATTATTTCAAAGAAACACCTTTTGGGGCTTGCCTGTTACTCTACAAGTGAATTTTGGGAATAAGCATTTTGGGCAGTATGTAGACAAGCTAAATGCATTTAACAAATTACTTATGATTAGAAGATTTAATTTTAAGTTCGATGATTGTAATTCAATTGTATAATAACTGTCCTACTACATATAATATTTTGGATTTTTGAATTGACTAATTATCTGAATAGTTGTAATAAATGACAAAAATAATAGGATTAAAACATTCTGTTACTTTTCTTTTGAAACAAAATATTTCCTTTGGAACTTTTTGCAACTTGGCCAGAATAGTGTAAGTCGAGTCAAATGACTAGCTTAGTCCACATATGAGATAATGTTAATTTTAGCATTGGGCTTATAAGGGCTGCCCGGACCACGTCATTTGACACGAACTGTACTCTGGATGGTAGTGTCTAATGGCAACGTTATGTATTTTTATTTTCTTTATATTTTTAACTCAACAAACAGTATTTATATTCTTTTAGATTTCTTAGATTCACAATGGGAAATTAAGTTTTATAGTTTAATGTTGTTTCTACTTTGAGAAATACTCAAGGCAATTAACCAACCACAACGGTTACATTGACAATTACCACTAATTATAGTCCGTGTCAAATAACTTTGGCCCAATCTGTCCATCACACTAACGTTAATTATTAGCGAATTTCCTTAAAGGAATAAGCTATTACGGTAGTACGGTAGTAAGACCTAAGACCCAGACCATGATATTTTATCGTTTTGGGGTCCCCAGAAGCAAAAAACACCGTTCGTTTGAATATATATATATATATATATATATATATATATATATATATATATATATATTTATATATCTGTTAACACGATAGCGGCCGTAAATATGGTCCGATCTTAATGAAATTTACTACAGACGTGTAAAGTGGTAATCATTCGGACGAGTTCGTGAACCAGCCCGATCGGACCACTGGAAGGGGGAGGTAAGGGGGGATAAACCTCCCAAAAATGGGTTTTTTGAGTTTTTCACATAGAAAAATAAAATTTATCAAATTTTTGTTGGCACCATTGAATTCAGCTCAAAAAAACAAACAATTTAGTATCTTAAATCACTGCTCTATGTCCATTGGTTACCGAGATATTGAAAGTGGTAAACACAGTACGTTGTCTCAATGTTAACCTTATAGGAAATAAGTAAAATTCTATATCTCACTTATTTCTCAACATATCTTGTTAAAACTTGGTAAATAGCTTCTTCTAGTTCAGATCTACTAAATATTGAATTAAAACCAACCAGTTTAAACATACCTGTAGCAGCAAACCTGCATACTCATACCCTATGTTATTCTTATGGAGCTTACCAAACATTGTCAAATCTCGCTATGTTGGATTAAAGTATGTTATTTTGCATTTGAAATTCGCTGAGTATGCAGGTCTGCTGCAACGGGGGTATTTTAGCATTAGGTTGGATGGCCTGGGCCATATATTACACCAACTGAAAGTTTGGCCATTAAGCACAGTCTACTGCGATGATACAACGTGTGCAGTGATTCATTACAACAGGATGCGTGGGTGTTTAGCTAATTGTTATTACAACAATAGAGCCACTGCATATTCAGCTGGCGGCGAGGAAGCATCAGCTGGGAATGACAATCAGCTGGCTTCACATCCGCAGCAAGTCACGTGACCACCGAGTGGACTGGAGACATACTCTTGGGAAAATAGTAGAAATGGGGGCAGAAATGGATGGTACATGGAAAGGTCGATAGAGTCCCTTACACTTATGTTTGAACAAATCGTGACGTCAAACCGGAAAGATGCAGCACTTCTGTAACCTCCAGCTGGGACAAAAAATTGTCTTGGTTAATGAGAGTTTACTTATTACTGACTCCTTGATTGAAGTTATATGTTTACCCAATTTGTCCAATATAGCTTGCATGGATAAAACTGGAAAAGGGTCAATCATTGACATCACAAACTCTGGTTTCACGTTCCAGGTCTTATGGGTTGTCTAACCATATTATTATTATTATTCTCCACGGATCTTGGATGAAGGGTAGGTGTAGGACAGAGCAATTTTGGGATAAAGAACTGGCGAGGCTACAGAAATAAGTGTCTACAATTATTTTAAAGTAATTAAAAAATGATCTTTGCTTAGTTCAGGAAAGATCATTCCTAATCTGTTTTCCTAATCTGTTTTAAGTTCAATGAAATAGCTGATTTGAAAACTTTAATTTCAAACCAAGACGCTAAAATAAAGAGCTGCGAAAATAATATTCAATCTATGTCTGACGAGAATATCAAATTAAAATCAAAAGTTGCATGCTTGGAAAATGAGTTACATTCATTAGAGCAATACTCTCATCGGAATAATTTAATCATTCATGGAATTCCTGAGGAAACAAATGAGAATATACATCACGTAATCAACCGTTTGGCGGCGACTCTTCAATTCAAAGATTGGTCAATCAATAAAGTGGATGCAGTACATAGACTGGGAAGGTCTGTGAACGGCGGCCCTAAACCCATAATAATAAAATTTTTTAGTCGTTTGGACAAAGATGAGTTTTTGAGGAAGCGAAAAGTTAAGCGCAATATGAAGGCTACCGATTTGGGCTACAGCAGTGAACTTCCAGTTTATATCAATGAGTCGCTCACTTCGTCCACGAGAGAACTACTGAGAGAAACCCGGGAGGCTGCGAGGACCAAAGGCTACACTCAAGTATGGACTGCGAACTGTAGTATCTACGTGAGGAAGGACAAGGGAAATTCGCCGGCGATAAGAATACTTTCAATCAGGGATCTGGACAAATTGTAAACAGTACGCTAACCCTAGGCTTAATGATATCGTGCTATATTAGGCTTAAGAATGCATGTCCATTAATATCTATCTGTTTCAATGTTATTATTAATTGGCCGGTGCTAATTTGCTTATTTTTTATTTTTTTTACATTTATGAAGCCTTTGAGGCATATTTATCAGGAATTTAATGAAATAAACAAGATAATTAATGATCTGATAAGCTTATATTTAACTAGTACGCATGCATTGTTTTTTTTTTCAAAATAAATTGAAATTAAATATATTATTTATTGCTTATTTATTCAATTATTTAACGATTTTGCATGAATTCAATTAATGAATATACCATTTATTATCAAAACGTAAGAGGGCTTAGAACGAAAACTATTGATTTCTTTCTAAATGCATTAGCTAGTCAATTTAAAATTCTTGCTTTAACTGAGACTAACTTACAGCCAAGTATTAGTTCAGCGGAATTGTTTACGGATGATTATAATGTATTTAGAAGTGATAGAAATTTAGAGATATCAAACAAGTTTGGTGGAGGTGGAGTGTTACTGGCAATTTCTAATCATATATTATGTAATAAAGTAGATAATTTATGTGTTAATTTGTCGGGCTATGAATCTGTATTTGTTAAAATACCGAGTTTAAAGGGTAAAAACGTCTTCATTGGTGTAGTATATTTTAAACCTAGAACACCGCTTCAAATATTCCAGAATTTTTATGATTCATTATATGAAATATCATTTAATTGCAACGCTAGTATTCTTATTTTAGGAGATTTCAATTTGCAAATTTTCGGTTCAGGATGCAAATTAATTGATGGAAATATATTATGTAGAGAATTACATCAGTTTTTGAGCTTGCATAACTTAATTTTACAAAATAATATTCTGAACTTTCAGGGTAAAACCTTAGATTTAGTTATCTCAAATATTGAAACTGTAGATGTAAACAAATGTGATGAACCTTTACTGCCTGAAGACCCTTATCATCCGGCGCTAGAGGTGAGGATCGTTATCTCGGCACCTTTATCTTATCGGCCTAGCGCTCCCCCGGCAATGGGCTACTGTTATCGCCGCGCTGATTTCCTTGAGGTTTATCGGCAATTGTATAAAATTGACTGGACTCAAATGTACGCTTCCAATAATTTAAATAATGCTGTAGATATTTTCTACAAAAATATATATTCTGTGTTGAATGAAACCTGCCCTTTAAAAAAGAAAAATAAGCAAAAGTATCCATTTTGGTTTACCCCACAGATAATTTCAAGTCTCAAACTAAAAGAAAAATTTAGAAAAAAATATAAAAAGTCTGGTAATGTTGAGTATTATAATAGGTTTAAAAATTTAAGATCTACCACAAAACAGGATATAAGAACTGCATATGCTTTGTATGTTGCAAAAGTAGAAAATAATATTTCATCTGACAGTAGTATATTTTGGCAGTTTATAAAAAATAAGAAATCTAATAATAACAGGGCATTAGTTATGGAATATAATGGGGAAAGCTTAGATAATGGCATGGCGATTGCTGGTGCTTTTGGGGAGTACTTTGGCTCAGTTTATACGAAATATATGAACCAGCCAACAACAGCAGCGGCGGTGGAGGGGCCTGTCATGGAGGGGGTGTCCTGCCTCACCCTGGGCTAGGGTTACCATACGTCCTCTTTTCCCCGGACATGTCCTCTTTTTGAGACTATGCTGTCCGGGCGTCCGGGCGGATTTTTGTAAAAGCTGCTAAATGTCCGGGTTTTTAAAGGAACGTAATATAAGAATATATAATTAGAGTAAAAGATGTTTTTTTATGTTTGTCCTATGCAAATGCAGTACTTATTTAAAAAAACATTTTTTAATATTCTACATATGTTCTGGAATATAAAATTTTTTAATTTTAAATCTCATTCTTTATAGCTGTTGTCATTTCGTTATTCTTTAAAGCAATAGTTATTAGTTTATGTACAAGCACTGGCGTTGCATCATTTCTTTTTTAGCGAATTTCCCCTATAGGGAAGAAGCTATTACCGTAGGTCTCATGGTAAGACCTAAGCTCGGGACCACTATAACTTTTCGTTTTGGGGCCCCCAGAAGCAAAAAACACTATTCGTTCGAATTTTTATATATATATATATATATATCTATATATATATATATATATCTATATATATATATATCTATGTGTCTGTTAGCACGATAGCGGCCGCAAAAATGGTCCGATCTTTATGAAATTTGGTACGGACATGTAAAGTGGTAATCAATTGGACGAGTTCGTGAACCAGCCCGATCGGACCACCGGAAGAGGGGGTAAAGGGGGATAAACCCCCCCAAAAATGGGTTTTTTGAGTTTTTTACATAGAAAAATAAAATTTATCAAATTTTTGTGGGCACCATTGAATTCAGCTCAAAAAAACAAATAATTTAGTATTTTGAATCACTGCTCTATGCCCATTGGTTACCGAGATATTGAAAGTGGTAAACACAGTACGTTGTCCCAATGTTAACCTTATGGGAAATAAGTAAAATTCTATATCTCGCTTATTTCTCAACATATCTTGATAAAACTTGGTAAATGGCTTCTTCTAGCTCAGATCTACTAAATATTGAATTAAAACCATCCAGTTTTAATATACCTGTAGCAGCAAACCTGCATACTCATTTCCCATGTTATTCTTATGGAGCTTAACAAAACATGTCAAATCTTGCTATGTTTGCTTGAAATACGTTGTTTTGCATTTGAAATTCGCTGAGTATGCAGGTCTGCTGCAACGGGGGTATTTTCTACTAACAACTGTCTGCCGTCTGACATCTGACGTCTGAGATTGAAATCAGCGCGGTAAGCGGTGGCACAGCCGGAGAGGTTATGTTTTTGTTGTTATGTTCCAAGTTAAACATATGTCAAGTTGTTTAAACCCGACCTATTTAAAGCTGTTCAAGTAAACGTAATGCCTAAAAGGAAGTGCACTTTTAATGAATATCTGAAAAAAACGCTTTAATAGCTTTGAAATTGGAGGAAATGAATTTGAAGCCGAGTGTCTAGTGTGAACTGCCGGCACTTATGTTTCTGTTGCCGATAATGATAATGATAACATATTTATTGCTTTAGAATATTTAACTTAATATATATTCTGTTTAACTGTATTAATAATAATAAATTATATAGTTTGTGAAAAGTTATTCAGGCGTTTTTAATTGATTTAATTACGGATTAGTTACTGCTTATCTCTCAAAATGATAGGTATCAAATTAAATTAATCAAAAGTAGTTTGATTAAGAGCTTACATGTTTTTCCTACAGTTTACAAGCTTCAGGTAAATAACTGATTCTTAGAAGATTGAAGAACGTTTCCAACTTTCACAACAATATATATAAAAATCTCTAACCATCAAAATAATTATGGGGGTGGGGAAGGACTCTTCATTTCCCTTCCACCGGGTCCATATGTCGATGTGTCCTCTTTTTCACCCTCCCCCATATGGTAACACTACCCTGGGCCGGGTTTCTGAGACTGATGTACGGGATGCAATTAGAAATTTGAAGTCAAAAACTACATCGGGGCCTGACCTGCTTCCTCAATATCTTTTTAAAGGGTGTTTAGACATTTTTTCAAAGCCGTTGACATTTTTATATAATTTAAGTTTAACTTGCAAACATTTCCCAGATTCGTGGAAAACTACGAAAGTTACACCGATTTTTAAGAGTGGTAGGGAGTCTCTAATCAGTAACTACAGACCAGTAGCTGTGTTGTCTGTGCCAGCTAAAATATTCGAGATGATAATCTGTAAATATTTGTTTAATCATTTCAAAAAATACATCTCTCCAATCCAGCATGGATTCATTCCTGGTCGGTCTGTAACTACAAACTTATTAAATTTTCAAAGTTATGTTTCTGCAGGGTTGGGTTCATCAGTTCAGACGGACGCTGCGTTCCTGGACCTGGCCAAGGCATTCGATAAGGTGGATCATGAAATTTTATTAAAGAAATTACACTATATTGGGGTTTCATTTAATTTGCTTGAATTCTTTCGGTCTTATATTGTTGATAGAAGCCAGTATGTTAATTATAATGGGTTTTGCTCTTCAAAATTTATTGTGCAGTCAGGAGTTCCTCAAGGTTCGAACCTTGGACCTTGTTTATTTTCTATTATGATAAATGACTTATATGAATGTATAAAGTCAGCAAAAGCCTTACTTTTTGCCGATGATCTAAAGCTATTTTTACACGTTTTCAGATTTGAAGATGCTGTTAAATTACAAGTAGATTTAGATAATATTTATAGATGGAGTGTTGAAAATAAAATGTCTTTTAATGTATCAAAATGCCATACTTACAGCAAGATACAGCAACCCACAAATGTATGATTATTTTTTAAATGGGATAATTTTAACAAGAATAGAAAGAATCAAAGATCTTGGGGTAACTTTTGACTCAAATTTTAGTTTTAATTATCATATTGAAAAATGTATTTCCTCTGCAAATAAAATAATGGGTCTAATTATAAGGCAAGGCGTCAACTTCAATAATGTAGGGACTTTGGTCTTACTGTACGAATCCTTGGTCAGGTCGAGGCTCGAGAGTGCGGCTTTTATATGGGACCCAATCCAAGTAGTGCATGAGGAAGCTCTGGAAAAGGTTCAAAAAAGATTTCTAAGATATTTATATTTTAAGCTATTTAATGTGTACACTTTCGATATCCCGTACAAGGATTTGTTAAAAATATTTAATTTTGTGACCCTAAGTACACGAAGAAAGGTAATGGGATTGGTTTTCCTTTACAAGTTGGTCCGGGGTGAAGTGGATGATCCTACAAGTGTGGAGGTGCTGAGTTATCGAGTGCCTAACTTTAACTCCAGAAATAAATTTCTTTTTACTTTGCCACATGCTAGAACTCAGGCACATGCTTCCTCGCCATTGTACTGGGTGATGAGGCTTTATAAC
Organism: Flexamia atlantica; assembly: GCA_035578135.1. Classification (NCBI taxonomy): domain Eukaryota; kingdom Metazoa; phylum Arthropoda; class Insecta; order Hemiptera; family Cicadellidae; genus Flexamia; species Flexamia atlantica. The sequence continues at coordinate 30,256,884 of JAQJVK010000008.1, read as the reverse complement.
ACCCTCTTAACAAGAGACACAAATATTGATATTTTCTCAGATTCTTTGGCAGTTTTTAAAAGAAAATGTTACCAACTTTTCAGTTCACTGTAGATTTTTTGCTTTTTATTGTTGTTATTCTATCTGTTTATTTATTTACTTATTTATTTATACAGATCAATTTACTATTAATGTATTTATTTATTGTTATGTTTTGAAATTATTTATTAATGTTATTATTGTTATTCAGATCAATTTACTATTAATTTATTTATTTGTTGTTATGTTTTGAAATTATTTATTAATGTTATTATTGGTATATTTAAACATTGCATTTATATGTTCAGTGCTGGTTCAAAATTTGTTCTTGAAATGAAGTGGAAGACCAAAGACTAAAAGAGACTCGACCTCAAAAATCAATATATGTTAATTTATAAGTGAACTGCTTCTTTATAATTGGGTTGTACCTGTTTTGAAGCATGTAAATAAAATAAAATAAAAATAAAATAAAATAAAATGAGTTTTTTTATAAGCTTAATTTATTTTGCCATTAATAATAGCATGTTCTAGTTCTTCAAAAGTTTCTTTCCGTAAATTAATTATTGCTTCTTGATTAAACTGGTTATATGAAAGGAATGTTGAATAAAATTCTTAGGTGTCAACCGACATTGTAATCGTTGGAGTCGTTAATTAATTGTTGCAGGTGTACGTGAAGGTCGAGCTAAGTGGTTTTGTCGCGTGCCTCAATGAACTATTGCTACGTATTAAACACATACAATCTATAAATACTTTAGTGAATGCTGTAGAGTGCATGAAAATCCTCTTATTTCATGAACTGTCGTTGAAATGTTAAAAATATCGATACATTCTTGATTTCAGTACGTAGGCTTACATAAATGCATGTCATTTTTACTTTATGATTTGCTTTAAAATTGTAGATTAGAAATTAGAAATATTTTATTACCAGCAAATTATAGTTAACATCAACTTTTTAAACTTACATAAAAAGGCTTCACTTTATTTTACTTGAAAATGATTTTTACGGTGTTTCTAAAAAACTGTAAGATAATTTTTCAAAACTGAAATCATTAACCGTGGGCTCTAGCATAGCCATCTCTAGTAGAAGAGATGGCCATGGCTCTAGGAATTAACTTAAATGCTGAAATAGCCAAAATATGCTGAAAATTGCAAAAATGTTTTTCCTTTTTATAATGACTCAGCCATGAAATCCCATGAACATGATATAAATAAAGTAAAAAACTAAATAAACTGAATATTAAAGTCCTAAACTGATATCCTAGAAATGACACTAAAAATTATAGAGAACTATTAATGAAATTGTACTTGACTTTCCTGTTTCAGCCAAGAAAAGCGTGATTTGTCGGAATAGAAAGCAATAATTAATTGAAGTCTATGCTTCGTCTTTGGTTTTAATTGATTGCTAAGACCAGAACATTTTTTAATGTCAGACTGATTGAATGTAAATTATTATTTTTCTACGATGATTGAAAGCTTATCTCTAGACATTTTAGTAACAAATGTATAAAATAAATACTAAGGTAAGGTTTACAGCATTTTGAGAAATGTGGTAAAAATTATCTTATCAGTTAAGCAAGCCTGTTTATTCGGGTTGGAATAGTTTTCATTCCAAGCGAAATTTCAACCGAACATTTTTAAATTAACCAAACAACATCTAAACACTATTTCAACTTAAAATTAGGTTTGAAAAAATATATTATTCCTAAGAGATAAACAACTGCTTATGCGTTAACTAATAAAATAATTACAGAAGAAGAATACGTAGACTGAAAAAATTCGGCGCACCGAAATTGCGCCGCATACCAATCTGTCGAAAAAGGACCACTAATCCCTAACCGATATTGCGCCGCGAGGGTGGCAGGTACCTGTAGACTGCAACATCACGCAATGACCAAGAAATTTGACTATGCTTTCACTACATTTGTTATTTGTTTTTTGTTTACATAATTTTGTTAGGTTTAAGGTTACTTGACAAGTCTTCAGCCCAGGTAGTTTCCTGCATGTAAGGGCGTCACAGATGATTGAAATAAATAAATAAATAAATAAATAAATGACTAAGGAATGTTACCCTAGCCCCCCCCCCGCGTCTGACCAGTTTACGAACCACAAAATATTTGTACTCCACAAATGATTTTTCAGTTTTGCATAAGACACCTGAGCGATAGGTAGCTCCATTCATGAGCAAGTGAACCATTGTAGTTATTTAGAATTAGTTGTTTATTGTTTGCGATCTTCATTAAAAATATATAAATCAATGGTATCAATACAGAAATAGCCCTTCAGAAAAAATGTTATGAGTTGCTATATTCCAGCACCATATAAAATAAATCGAACGGTATAGTTGATAAATTAATTAGATACCGGAAATAGAAATAAATAAATGAATAAATAATGATTAAAGTGAATAAAAATCAAACGGTACGGGGGTTAATCAAGTGAAATCAAGTGTTATTACCTTGGATTAACCTTAAAACCTTGCACTTTTTGATACAGCTTATAGTCACATGGCAGGTGTAAAGTAGAATAAATAGAAAATAGAATAATAGAAAAAAACTTTCTACCAGCAGAAGTATTTTTGTCCGAAGAACCAATCTTGAATTCTTGTAGAACACCTCCATATTAGCCATTAATGTAAGCCATCTGTATGAATTTTCAGATTTTGCCTGACTCCGTAGCTCACTCGCCACTTACCTCCAAGGGGCGAGAATGAAGAGATTTGAAGGAGTTCCTGTGTTCCGACTTCGAAGGCGAGGCGAGGAGTCAGTGCTTGCCTCCCTCGTGTGATTCTAGGAAGGGCTGCGGCGCAATATCGGTCTACCCCTGGTATTTAGTCACGGCGCAATTTCGGTGTCTACCTGGTTTTTGCGGCGCAATTTTGGTGCGCCCAAAAAATTAAAGTAAGATAAGGAGGAGAAGTTGTGTGACTCAGTGTTCGGCAGTTTTCACGCAGAGCTCCACAAGTGTAATCGCTGACCTCAAGGTCACAACGCTTATCTCTTATCAAAGGAAACACCGCCGCGCCCCTACAAAACTGTGCAGTTGACAAGGCCAAGAATACTAGATGTAATTGTTTTATTTAACGGGTAAATTAATTGGAAATAAATGTGATATCAGTACACGGTAAATCCATGGGCGGATTTAGGTGTTAATTTTTGGGGGTGCCAGGTCGCCTCATTTATGTATTGCATGCTCAAATTCAAACATCAAACTCCTATTCAAATAGTCCGTTTGCAGACATACTCCAAAAATATCTGTCTATTTTACTTAGCAACAACCCTGTTGTAATTTATGTAATAGAATATTCAAAGTTATGTTGAAAATTGATTGCCCCTTTTCTGCCGAAAACAAACCACAAAAAATCATGGGGTGTCGGGCACCCCATGCCCCATGGCACCCCCAGAAATCCGTCCATGGGTAAATCGTAATAAGTGCGACCTTTTACTTTTTCCCAAGTTAAAGACGAACCAACTCAGTTGGCCTTTTAATAATTTCTTAAGAAAATTCAATCGAAAATTTTTATGGTTTGAGATACCCTTTGGGAAGTCAGGAACGTCAATAAAACGAATGCTAATGGACTATTGAGGCGAAATCACTGTATGGCTTAACCACGTAACTTTGCGGATGACTATTCAGTGTATTATCAATGGTACAACTCATTTAGTTTCAAACACGTGGTTAAGAAATAAAATACATAAATCATATTCTTTTTTAAAAACGTATAACACAAATGTTTTAGAATAATATCCCCGTTCCCATTTACCCCTGAAAGCACTGCAAGCTGGTGACTTGTAAGCTGGCACTTGGGCCTCACGCGGGCAGTATAGGCGCGGGGGTGAGTGGGGGAGTGTTGGAGGTATAAGAAAAAGGCCGGACTGCAAACATTTCTGCTGACGAACGCCTTCACGCTGGTCGCGAGGACGTTGCCGCAACCCGCTTGACGGAACATAATGTTTTTGAACTAGGCTAGTAACGACTGAGTATCGATCGGTCAAGTGCCACCTTAGAAGTCACTAGATGTACTCATAAAACTGATTTTGGGTCATCCCGCCAAGTTGTTTATCAATGAGTCAACCGCATTTCCACGGACAAACTGGAACTAATCCGATCAGTCCCTCGCTATTTACTATTTACTCCCTAGTTTATTTGAAAGGACAATCTTCTTTTGGGATTGAGGGAAAACACACGACTCACTAAAACATTATTTGGTGTTTACAGAAAATCTTTATCAGATCCAAACGTTTTATTTATAGATTACTACCAAGAATCAAAAAGTTACTTATTTTATGGCTTTATTTTATCTCTCTACAGTTGTGTAAATTTTTACTTTTCTATACCTCTTTCTTGTCTGTATTAATAAAATACCCCCGTCGCAGCTACCTGCGAACTCAGCGAACTTCTAAAGAATTAATTTTTATATGGGAGCTTATTAATTTATGTACAAGAAAATGTTTCAAACATGTTATATAATTAATGCAAAAAGTATATTACACATCAATTCAAGAGCTTTAAATATAAGGGAAATGATCATGGGAATCACATCGGTATCCATTCCAGCAATACTCTTTTTGTTATTCTTATAATTATTAGTCTAATATTTTTTAAAAGTGTATCCTTGTCATAGTATAAAAATGTAAGCAAACATGATTTAAAATTAGTCAAAATAAAAACAAATAAAATGGTTACATGAAAAAATTAAATCCAAACATATGATTTAACTTAAAATTTAAATACACTTGTTAGCAAACTTGCATACTCAGTTAATTTCTAAAGGATTAATTTTTATATGAGGGCATAGTCTTGAATATTTCGTGTAAATATTAATCTATCTAAATAGAGTAAATTTTATCATTCATGATCTTATTTCTCAAAAATCACTCATATTCTTATAATTTTTAATAAATGTATACTTGTTATAGTACATAAATGTCAGCAAACATTTAATCAATCTACTCAGATCCAAGAAATAAAAACAAATCAAACCATCACATAAACAAATTAAATTCAATCATGTTGTTTGTATTATTATTTTTTTAAATCCCATTTTAGGGAAATTGAATGGAAAATTTGGGTATTTCATACCAGAATTTGGACAGCCTATGTCCCTTCAGGGAAAAACAAAAGACAATGTACTGCAATTTACAGATCCAATATCTCAATAACCGATTGATGTAGAGTAATAATTCAAAATGCTATATTGTTTATTTTTTAAGCTGAATTCAATTCTGACCATTAAATTTACATAAAATTAATAGAAATATGATAAATCTTGAAAATAAATTTTATTTAGTAAAAAAAAACTGCCTTAGAGTGTACCGATCTTGCTGGTTTCCGAACTTAAAGTCATGAATATCGCTATAAATGTTTGTTAAAAATTTCATCAAGATCAGACTTTTTTTACGAGAGTTTTCGTGCCTACGGACACACATATATATATAACGAAAAAATAACATGGTCCCGGGCTTAAGTCTCACCATGCCGCCTACGGTAATAGCTACTTCCCTATAGGGGGAAATTCGCTAAAACCTACTTTTTGACAGGTTTGTGAAGAGTGTTGTATTATTTTCGAAGATACTCTCAAATAAATTAATACAAACAAAGTATCTTCACAGAAAATACAAAGAAACTAAGGTGAGGAATTCATTAATTGTTGCAAAATTAATAATATAATGTATATTGTTCAGTATATTTTTCAAAAACTGTTGCTTTATTCTAGACCAATACTAGTAATTACTACATTACTAAAAATATACCTCAAATATGCATTTTTTAGTATAGCCTGGCCCAAAACATTTAATGAAGAGTTTTTCAATATGAATATCATTAAACAGTAGCTTACCAATGATTTGTATGTGTTGACCGCACTGTATTACCATGCCGCGCCTGCGGTTGCGGTCAAATAGGACCTCTCAATCATATTTCAACTATTACGGATTTCCTTCTCCGTCAGTAAAATATTTATTTCAACTTAAGTAGCCCCAGCAATCAGCATTCGCATTCGGAAGAATTTTAATGTAATTGGCAAGCTATGCAAATACTAAAAGTTTGTTTGCAAAAACTAACTCTCTTTTAAGCAGTGCAGACTGATATAAATTGTTAAAATACTTATAATTTGACATAATGCATTAAACTGAATTACCCAAGTTGCAGTAGCAGTTGCAGTAAAGTAGGTCGATCTCACGATGAAGCCCAGACCTCTTTCAAGGGAGCTGATTATCTTCTGAAAGACAAGTAAACATTGCTTCGGTTGAAATATGAGGACCATAAATCGAGTTATTATTGGACGATGGGGGGTTGAAGACGAATCGTCCGTCGGGTAAGCGGCAAGAAATTCGCTCGAAAGAGTTTCTTGTTTCAAATTTAATTGTTTCTGATTAAATAGTTTCCAACAAGAGAGGTTGATTCATGGAATAAAAATACCTATTGAGAATTGAGCAATTCCTTCCTCGCTAAAGTCGTTTCACTTACTTACTTATAAAGGTATTTGTTTGGAAATTTAGTGATCGGGTGCCGCGTTGACTTATCGATGAATTGGAAACCAATGGAAAACATCTTCCATCTGCTAGCTCAAACACAATACACTTTGTTGAAATAGTAAAAAATGAGATAAAAAATGTCTTTAAATAGGATTTAATAATTATAAACGTGTTAAAAGAACTGATCTGCGAACAGAGGTGGTCTTAACCACGTTTTTCATTCGGATTTACGTTTAATCCTAATTTCTAAGAGGAAGGCGGATTTGCAACGGATGAGTTGGACGGGCGAGTCAAACTGGGCGAGTTAGCGAACAAGTATGTTATTTACATCACCCCTCCACTTTTTACCGGTCTGATTACAATTTTTAGACCGGGCGAGTCAAACGGACGAGTTGCAACTCGCCCAACTAACTCGCCCATCACCTTGACCCGTGTAAATCCGCCGTTAGTTGCCAAAATCCCTAGTTTATATCAGTTTTTATTTATTTTTTAAAATATTTATCAGCATCCTGATAAATATCTTCAGCATCCTGCCACGAAGAGAAGAGGAAGAAGAAATAACTTTTTAAGGAAAAATAACTGATTTGTCCCTGATAAATCGATTTTATATTCATAAAATCATGTTTTCCAACCAAATTTTCAATAAACAAATAATTATTAAACTTTCATCTGAATGTTGTTTTCGCCAAACTTTGATCTATACATAGAAATAAAATCTGAAACCGCGAAACCTTGTAAAGTCTCAGTCCGAGAGAGACTCCGCCTTTCTCCCTATTTCTTGAAGGGATGAAAATCGATCGAGAAACTTCTTGACGTTTACCGATCGTGACAAGTTAAGTCTGAACTGAAACTGAAAATGCTCAACTAAACTCTCAGACAACTTTCCCGATTGAATTTGTTTGCAGATCGAGTGCCATATCGTTTATAGGAACACTCGAGAACTTGGTGTTTTCTTTAGACTAAATCTTTATCTCTGTAAATATGAATCTAATGTATAAAATAATATAAATAATAATTTAAATAATAATAATATAAATAATATATAATAAAAATAAAATAAATAATGTATGTAATCTTCTATCTTCTTCTATATTATTAAAAGAATTTCAAGAATTTTGTCCAGAGCAAATCGTCCCCTAGAAATTAAATTGTCTACACATATTTGGTATCAAATTAAAGCTATTGCTCTCTAGACGTGCCTTTTGCGGGTTTGGAAAATATCCCATGAAAAGCCTTCACACAGGAAACTTTTGAAATTCCAGCGAAAGTGCTACTCTCTGTGGTAGAACCTGTGAACTTTTTCTAATTCACATTTATTTGTAACAAAACAGATGATCAAGATTTGGAATAGTTCCAGAGATGTGCCATAGAATGCGGAGCTGGCAAAAGTCAGTTAACATTCATAATTATGATTTTAATTTCTTAAATATTGACGTTTTCAAGACAACAGAAAGTAAGGAAGAGTATTTGACTTATTGAAACTAAGACCAAGAGTCTGCAATCATCTTAATTTACAGTATTTATTTTCTTAAAAGGAAACTTAAAAAGGAACATAAGTAACTCAGGAATTAGGTGCTCTGGAGATGGGATTTTTTAATGAACTGTTGACAAAGAACACACATTGATATACATGTTGTTGTATCAATGTGTTGTCATTGATGCTTGTTTGAACGTTTAGAGTTCTAAAATATCAATATTAGTTGAATATTTTCCTAAAGAATTTAAGTTTTAAAATGCAATATAAATTTGAAATCTTTAAATTAACGGTTAGCCTGCCTATTTTATTCGATTTTGAAATGTACCAATAGTTATATGCATATTTAATGAAGGCATTTCATAGAAAGTTATGATATTTGCTTGGGTAAAAATAATTTGCCAAACGTGTATTCAAGATGTGAGAAAATGCGGGTCAATTTGATAATATTTTTAGCCATTATCAGCGTTGAATAATTTTGTTTTTACGTCGAGCGGCCATTTTATAAATGTATTTAGAAATTATTTCTTCTGTAGATCAGTGGTTTAACCATCTTCTTGTCGTTTGTTGTTAAGACCTAACAAAGATGAATGTAAGAAACTGACGCGTAGATATTATGTAGAATTAACATAAATAGACAATACTTTTGAAAGAAAACTCTAAAAGAGAGACATGGAGATGTGCCAAGCAATGAAGATCCATTAAGACTAACCCGCATTTTAGGCAAAATGAATTTTGTTGCACTGTCGAAATTTCGAAGACACTTTTAAAGCAGATTAAAGAAATGAACTTCTCAAATTCTGTGAGAAATTTCTTACCCACATTGAAGTTTCAAGTCTAAAGTAGTGAGATTTTTAAACGTTTGCCGAGATGGGAAGTTCAATTACTGACAATTTTATTCCAGTGCTATATACCAACAATTAGTTTAGAAAATTTAAAAATCATAAAAATTCACACACTTTCTCACTGTAAGGAGTTTTACGCTGAAAAACTTCATACATAATCAACATGAAACTAAAGCCTATTTTACCAAGTTATTTTATGTCAGAAAGTGACGCGGGCTGCTAGTGTATCTTGTAGATAGTATTTGTAAGTTTGATATGTTTTTGAATACAAAACCCAATTCGTAAATTGTTTTGAAACGGAATAAATTATGAGGAATAAGAGCACAGTGCCATGTAACACTGTTATTTCATTGAACAAAAAACGTATACACAATGGAATTTGGTTAGTTCTAGAAAGATTTGTTATAAGACAAATTACTCCCACATACTGGCTAGATTTTTTTTGATATTTTAAATTAGCTACAAATCAACGGTTTTGGATGAAAGATTAAATCTATGACGAATTTGAAAGTTGAGTCGAACATTGGTTTTATGGAGAAACAGGAAGAAATGCGATATTCTTTGTGACTGAAGCCCCCTCGCAATGAATTTGAAAGGACTAAATTGTAGACTGTCTTGCTCAGTCCTCTAGTACTATTATTCATTGGGCACTGACTTGGCAACATTTGAGTTTTAGAATGTTTCAGATCATAAAAATCATCCTACTTCAGTCGGAGATGACTCAGGGAGAGTTCCTGTCGACATCTCATGAGTCACTTTGAGCCCCCTCTCTTCGGCCCTCTCGCTGGTTCACTGGGTTTACTGTATATCTCTTTGCCCTCCGAACATAACATTTATGTGGATATGAAATTTTATTAGATGACTATACGAATACAGTCAGATCTTTCCTATGTTTTTAGACCGGTTCTCGTACAACTTAAATGGAAGAAGCTATTTCCGTTTGAAAATAACATTAAGGAAAATTAAGTATTCAAACAGTCCTAATAAAATGAACGAAAACTAATTTAGGGTACGGTATTTCTTTGCCATTGTACAGCGAACTGTAGTAAATCCGCTTTTCCTCAGACGAAAGTCGATTTTCTTGTCGCTTCCCCGACGATTCGTCATTAAACCCCCATCGTCCACCAGTAACACGATTTATGGTCCTCATATTTCAACCGGATCAATGTTTACTGTCTTTCAGAAGATAATCAGCTCTCTTAAAAAGGGACTGGACTTCGTCATCATTGTGATCGATTTAATTACTAAAACCATAGACAAATACTCGTATTATTAAACCATTAAAGAATATTTATTTTATGATACAATCAACTATCTATAAGTTAATAACTTTATGCTGAACTTTATGATAGCAATAATGACTCAGATTTAGGTAGGCTCTAAACACCGAAGTGTATAACAAATATTGAAGGATTGTGTCGGTAGACCAAACTACAATATTATATAGATAACGATGATTGAGAGAGTAATTTAATTGATCGTTACAACTTTTCCCATGAGTGTAAATTTGTTCGTTTGTGGTTTCTAAAATTAACTTTAAATTAAAATTGTATATATTTCAAACAAGCATAGTTGTGTTTTCTGAGGAAATAGATGTTGCCGCTCCCAATTTTATTCAAAACCTATCGAGTTCCGATTTGATTTGGAATACATTTTTGCCCATACACACCTAACAAAACTCCCCTTTCACACGTATCCTTTATTCATATCCCCTTTAAAGCGGATTTTAAAATAGACCTGCCGTCGTCGGAGCGGGGCGTCTTAAGATTGATTTAATGATAACACAGAAATTGTCATTACAAAACCTAAATTAATTATTTAAATTGTGATGATTAGCAACACGTAATCTAGAACGATTAACAAAAAATAAAAATTAACTGTTTCAGAAATCTCGAAATCTGACATAGGCCTGCTTATCCCCTGCCCTTTATCCTTAGATCAATTTTATAACTTTATGACACATATATATCGGGAGTGATATTCAGGGTAACGTCCTCCAAGAGGTACCTGTCTTATTAAAGTGATTAAGTGATTAAGTCCAGCCTAGTGTTATAATAGCTAACTTTTTTACTATGGGGGCCCCCTTCATTTTTACGCTGCTTTTAGGTACGTATTTAAATTTTTCAATATTTCCCGCCTTTTTTCTTACGGAACTGGAACACCTTGTATTTTGTAGTGATTTTGATTTTTTCAGATAATTTAAAGACAATTATATACTTTTATATATTTTCCTAAAACCAATGGTTAAGAAGTTATGAACAGTTTAATTTTGGTTTTCTCAATTAATATACATCGTGCCTATTTTAACTGTGCCATCCCATATATTCCTTATGGAGCACAAGGATATTCATAATAATACATTTCCATCATTGAACTTTGACTATAAAAACTTTTTTGATGGCATCTCGACCAAAATAATATTTTAAGGCACTTTAATGTTTTGGTATGTTTTATTTAACCGAACCATTTTCGATATATAGACTACCAATAATTTCTCAGTGCATTTAAAATAAGATAAAATCAAATTTTAACTGGTCATACGTACCATCTTAACCATCAATATTGTGAAAAAATACCAAAGTGTAAAAGTGTCTTAAAATTATCTGTAAAATCCAAAACCACTTTACAGAACAATTAAGGTTCCTTTAGAAAAAAATTGTCCGTCATACTGTAAAAATCACGGGAAGTTTCAAAAATTGAAATACATACCTAATAGCAGCACAAAAAATTGAAGGTGGTCCCCCATAAGAAGTTTACTGTCAGACATAAAATAAAAAAGTTAGCTACTGGAACACTTTCGCTTTGGACACGAGGTACAGTAATATTTAACCTGAATTTTTAAATAAAATCATATATAGAAGGAATATTTATTAAGGCGCCCAATGGTATGTAAACTACAAAATCTTAAACTAAATCGTAAAAACCATAATTAATAATTTTTACTCTGATGATATTGAAGGTTAACTACCCTTATTTTTTTACCCCCTTTGCAGGAGACCTGCATAGAATTTTGATAGTAACGTAAACATTGAAGTAAACAATTAATAAAAAAATCGAATTCAAATGATTCAACGTAGAATAATTGAACCCTCTTACGGAATTCCTCAAACGACAGTTACAAGTTGAGAGTTATTTTTAGACGTTATCATAGGCCTACTCCAAGCAGCTGCGGTGGAATGCGGCGGCATCAAGTGAGTATTCCGGCATTTAATTGGTGTTTTCAGACGACATGTGGACTTGGGGGGAGGGTAGTGGGGGAAGGAGGGGGAGGTGGAAGGGGGCGTAAGTTGATTGGTCGTGGGAGTCGGGAGGAATCTGAGTATCCGCGTCTTGAATATGAACACTCATCCACTTAGAACGGATTAAACTCTGAACATAGAGGAAACTGGTGAATGAATGTATAATCCGAGTCAAATAACTTGGCCCAGTCCGCCAATAACACTAACGTTAATTTTAGCATCGGGCTTACGGACGGGCTGGGCCACGTGATTAGAATCAACCTGTACAGGTAGAGGTTCGTTAGGGGTTTTGTAGGCGAAAATAGCGAAATACTTGTCGGCAGTGGAACAACAAAGAAATATGCCTGCCAACAACGACTTATTATTATCTGCTCAAGATGTGGCCAATAGATGTGACGGCCGCGAAAAGAGCGAAATACTTGCCGACCATAATGAGATCAAGAGATCTGCCGGCCGGTAAACAAGCAGGCGATTTTCCGAACACGAAATGAGCGAGCGATTTTTCGGCCGTGGGACGAGTGAGCGATTTCCTTGCCATCAAACAACGAGAAATGTGACGGTCACGAAACAGAGACAGGCTTGACGGCCGCGATGCGACAGAGATTTTCCGGCAGTGATGCTACTGAGAGATTTGTCGGCCGCGAAACGAAAAATTTGACTTTAAATTAATTTGTTTCGATTTTTGCTTAACCGGAGCCAGCCAGCTGGGGCGCCGTTGGCGCCCCCTAAAGGCCGGCGCCCTGGGCAGGTGCCCCAACTGCCCCCCCTTAGATCCGTCACTGCTTTTTTAACAGAATAATAATTTAACATTTTTGAAGCATATTTGAAATCTACCAACAAAGTTATGAAAAGTGATATAAAATTCGACCTAGTATTATAACATTTAATCTAATTATGACAATGTTTATAAACGAACAAATCTGGTAATAAGTCCGGTTCTGGGCGGCTGGGTTTTAATACCTAGGTCGAATTTTTTATCACTTTTCTTAACTTTTTTAGTAGATTTCAAATATGCTTTTAAAAACATCAAATTATTATTCTGTTAAAAAAGTGTACCACTGCATAAACACATAATATTTTAAGGCACTTTTATGTTTTGGTATGTTTTATTTAACCGAACCATTTTCGATATATAGACTACCAATAATTTCACAGTGCATTTCAAATAAGATAAAATCAAATTTCAACTGGTCATACGTACCATCTTAACCATTAATATTATGAAAAAATACCAAAGTGTAAAAGTGTCTTAAAATTATCTGTAAAATCCAAAACCACTATACAGAACAATTAAGGTTCCTTTAGAAAAAAAATTGTCCGTCATACAAATATGCTTTTAAAAACATCAAATTATTATTCTGTTAAAAATTGTACCACTGCATAAACACAGCCATTAGGTGACTCATCGCCTGGGCAGCAGACAGTGACAGAATATAAAGTAATAAAAAACATTTCTTCATTTTTTTAGAGGAAAATAACATTATCAAATTCTAGTCAGCACCACTGAGCTAAATAAACAATTTGGAATTCAGAATCTTTGCTCTATAGGTAAATGATTTACAAACATGTGATTAAACACAGCTGTTCAAATTTTTAGCATCTATTCGTCAAACATGCTGGTAACAATAAACAGCCAACAAACACAAAACAAATAAAAATATTTTATTTTTTTAAGTCATTGTATTTTGCACCAAACACAATTTACAAGATAGTAAGCTACGATCGATTAAATTGATATCCAAAAATATGGTTTTAACATATTAATACCCAAAAACTGTCCCCGACGTGTCAAGACATTGGAAGTTGACAAACTGAACAGAAGATGGCGATCAGCGATGTGATCTCGCGTGTTCCCCAGAGGTGGATAGTGAGTGTTTTGTGTAGTGTGACATTAGCGATCATCGCCTACAAGAATTATTGTTTCGCTGCAATAAGTTTCATCGTGTATTCCGCTTCGGAAGATAGGGAGAAGCCGAGCAGTGGGTGTCCGTTCCTATTTTCTCGGACTTTTTGGGAAAGAAGGGAAGTACCGTTAGTCTTGCCAGATGTATTTTGGAATTCTGACGTGATTACATTAGCCGACCACGCTTTTTTCATTGGGAAGATCGTGATGGTCGTGCCGGCAGGAATGGTGTCAGATCTTGGATTTTCTAAGTACGTCCTCTGCACAGGATTGTTTTTCATTGCGAGTCGTCTCTTACTCAGTCCTGCGTTCGTTCCGTTCGGAGTCTATATGTACGTCGTGATGAATGTTTTCGATGGAATCGGAGAAGCGTTGATATATCCGAGCATATATGCCATAATCAATAAATGGATACCACCTTGGGAACGAAACTTTTTCATCACGTTCATAGTATCAGGAGTCATATACGGAGACACTCTAGGACATGTGTTTTTTAAGTTAACTTATTTGCAGTTCCAATCCTGGACAGTCGGTCACTGTATAACCGGGTCTTTTGTATTGCTCTGGACGGCTTTAAGTTTTATGTTCGTATATAACTCACCCGACGAGAGTCCATTCCGCCATCCACACGAGTATTCCATAACCGTGCACCATCGAAGGATGACATTGCCGATCGGAATGAAAAGGCTACGCGGGATTCCTTGGCTGAGGATATTTTGTTCGCGTCCCTATCTCAGCCTCATCCTGGCGTTCTGCTCGATCAACTGGGTCGCCTGGTCCAACATTTGGGGAACATTCCAGGATTATCAGAAATTCATATTACACCTTCCCGATGACTTCAGTGAAGAATCGACAGCCATTGCCTTCGTCATAGTTCCGTCGTCCGTGCTCGGAGGATGGTTCGCCGATTGGATCATCAATCGTGGAATCACATCAAAAACTGTCGTCCTCAAGATTTTCACCTCTCTCGGCGTGCTACTCTCTTCGCTTCTGCAGGTGGCCGCGGTTTCGGTCGGCTGTAACGTAGCTGCCTTCTGGATTCTGTACGCCATCTCGATCTTCACTCTCGGACTCGCCGCGGTGATCTACACCAACCCCCTAGACCTCTGCGGGAAACACGCCGGTCTCCTGATGGCCATCATGTACGGCATCAGGACGGTCTGTGCTGTCTTCAAGCCGTGGGCGGACAATATGATAATGAACGACAAGTACAGCCCGGGTCAGTGGTGGAACTTCACGGTGTACAACTCGGTTCTGACCGGGGTGCTGCTGGTCCCCTTCTTGGTGTTCGGCTCGGGCGTGCCGCAGCAGTGGAGGCGTCAGGCCGCCCTCAGCCGCTTCTCCACCCGCGACGGACCCCGCCCCACCGAGACTTCCTCCGACATGTCCCTGTCCGCCCTGCCCGCCGCCGCCTCCACGTCCACCACCGAGAAAAGGAGGAAGTGGCTGTGATTTGAGTTATTAAATGTTTTTGTTGTTTCAAAATGAAATATTTAGTTTTATGAAGAACAAACCTTAAAAATATTGTCTTTGACATAAACATAAACATATGTTTTTATTTCCATTTTTTTGTTTTGATTGGTTGGTATTACACATAGACCATGGGAGAAAGTCTCCAACGTTTTGTTCATAATGGTCGTAAGGGCATACGGACCATGATGTAAGAAAAAAATATCTTTTTTCTTCACACCATGATACGGACAGCTTTATCGCACAAGAACTGCTGAGCTTCGTCTTCTGATTGGCAATAAAGAACGCCATTGTTTTAGCCAATCAGAAAACGAAGCTGAGCAGTTGCTCGCGACAAAGCCGTCCGTACACCGAGACCCTAACAATAATTAATTGTATGTTTTAGAAAATTCCCCTGTGGGGAATAAGCTATTACCATAGGTTTCATGGCAAGATTTAAGGCCAGGACTAACATAATTATTTTCCGTTTTGAAAATGGTATGTGTGCGTCTGTCCGTCAGCACCTTTATTAATTGAGGACGTATATAGGCCACGCTCAACGAACGTAAAAGGGCTGATAACGAGAAACCATGCTTTCAAGAAACATGCTAACTTTTATATATTTAAATATTTAAGGCTTCAAAAACTTTGAATAAAGTTCATAATCTCAAATTTTATGTAACAAAAAGTCTTATTTTGTTAAATTGGTATTTAAAATATGAATTATTATTTGAAAATAAATCTGCGTATGCCCTTTTTCTTAAGATGGCAGTCACACATGTTTTAATATGACCTTTTTAAAAAGAAAAGTCCTCATTCCAAAGATTCAATACACATAGCGAAATAGAGGAAGTCTACGATAAAAGGGCGAATCTAGGTATATGCCCTTTTTTTCTGGAGATGTTCATCAACACAGAAAAAGACTCATAAAATGGAAATCCATAGAGATATAAAGGTGAAATTCCACACGGTTGTCAACGGAGGCATGATGAATGAAAATAGACCAACTCCTGAAAAAGGGTGTTACCCAGGTATGCCCTCTTCAGGGTCGACGACAGGGAGGGGCAAATGCGTAGGGTCCCGGACTCACAGGGGGCCCGGAACCACATTAGACGAGTAAAAAAAGGTCGTCAGGGCAGAGGCCCGGGGTCCAAAATTGTACAGGGGCCCAAAAATTATGTTACCGGGCTGCCTTTTACTACATACCTCCTTAATTCTGGAAAAAATTGTCTGATCAAGATGTAAAACATAATAATTAGGACGAGTTCGAAAACCAGCCCGACCAGATTATGGAAAAGAGGTGGGTAAAAGGGGAGAAACCCCCAAAAATCAGTTTTTTGAATCTAAAAAAATATAACTACCGAATCTATTTGTTTACACCATTTAATTCATCTAAAAATACAAGTTTTTGAATCATTGCTTTATGACCATTTTAACATGACACAGAGTAGGCCTACAGTGGCAAATTTTGCTAACTTGTCTCAATTGTAACCTTAAGGAAAATTGATAAAATTGTGTACCTATCTCCCTTTTTCCCAACATGTCTTATCACGACTTGGTATGTGGCTTCATCTAATTGAGTTCTTCTGGATTATGCCCCAATAACCCCAAATTGTACATCTACCTGTGGCAGCAAACCTGCATACTCACTTCCCATGTTAATCTTAAGGGAAATAAAAACATCTGGGTAGTTTGCTTATTTCTCAACATAATATATTGATAAAACTTTGTATCTTCATATACGAGTAGTTGAGATTTACTTGATCATAGCCTAAAACCCCCTAATTTTTTGATTACTGAGGCACAGAGCTTGCTTACTCATCTCCCCAATATTAACCTTCAGGCAAATAAATAATATTGTATAGATTATACCGTAATATGCTACCTAATACATATATCTTAAGAGCGTGGTGGCCTCTTTTTACCAGCTTGCATACATCCTCCCCCCACATATGCCTCAGGCCTGTAAGAATTTGTGTGGAAGTTATAGGGCAAAGCAAGGGGTGAGCCGGTACAGGTCAAAGGTGAATGGTACACTGCTAAAAATATGTAATACCATGGAAACTCAAACCTACGACAACGCTGACATAGTTCTAAGGCCTAGATACGCTACCAAATGCACCACCGACTCACTTAATAATAACTCGCCTACTTCTCAATATATCTGAAAAAACTTGGTATCTGTCTTCATCTAGTTGAGATTAGCCTAAAATCCTGAATTTTCACATTCATATGGCAGCCAACCTGCATTTACATGTTATTTTTATATTAGAAAATATTTGTGCATGCTTACTTAAAGACAAACGTTAATTTCACTTGATATAAGGATTTGTATAAACCACTTAATGTATTTTAGATTTTGGAATTTGCTGAGTATTAAGGTCTGCTGCGACTAGATACCTCTTGAGAAGGGAAAAATCTGCTTGAAATCTGGAAAAGTAGGGCCTATAGTCTAGAATGTATGGTCACTCACTTCCTTCACTGCCTTCATTCGTTATCTGCTGTTGGACAGGGCGCTATATAATTTATAGCGCCTTTAACTTATTAAAAGTTAAGAGATAACTTTTAATAAGAGTATAAATATAATTTAACTAACATATTTAGTTGTTTTTCTCCTAACTATTTATTATTTATTAAAAAATGTGGATTTTTCTTCCAACTTAGAACATTGTCTAAATATGGAATAAACAATTAATTAGTGAGCTAATTTATAAATTAATATTAAATTTTAAAACTTTTATGTATGTATATGAATATTGATTTAATAATTTAAACAGACTTCTTGTTGTTGAGATTGAAGGAAGACCTTGTACATCGATAAAGCCTACACTCCGGCGAATTGTTTTCAAAAGTTCCGAAGCAAATGTAAATTATTTCCTTTCTTAACAAGAAGGATGGAACAACACAGTTTGCAACTCGAGCTAGGAAAGAACGATTTCATATTCAGCAGCATAAATCAACGAGGATAACTTTTGAATGGTTGTTCCGTGTAACTTTTGAAGCGTTCTGCAGCATTTGGTGAATCACTATTGAGAGAGCGTCTCTTTGGAATTAATGTCTTTTACACCTATACACACCTTACCACTTTATATTCAACAATGCGGACATTTCGTAAAATAATTTTATTTTCAATGTTCACATGTTAGGGTGAGAGTGGAAGAATGTGGTTTATGTGACCGTATTATTTATTACTCAAATACATATTGGATTATTATCAGAAGCAGTAATATAAAAATAATTTCAGCAATTTTACTGTTCTTGGAAGTTATTTTTATCATATGGATATTTTAATTACACTGATTTATCCTGGTATATTTTTTAACTAAGTCATATTGTTTAAGAATCGTTATCAAAGGATAATAAAGGATAACAAATTGAGTCATATTATTTAAGAATTTCCCTAAGAAAAATAGAGAAAAGTACCTACTGTATTCTAATGCTATATTATTTTTCCATAACTTCTTGGTCTTTATTTTTGCCAAACTAAGCCGACATATTTGTAGTCCATGACATACTTACATCAAAGTAACTTTGTGTTTTACCATGGCTTCTCTAACTAGCGTCACGGTCATCTGACAGAGAAACTCTGTTAAAGTGACCTAACTCCACTGGAAATGACCTTCTAAAGAATCATCTGAAATGAAATCTTCATAGGTTATTATAAAATAGATTCTGATTAATCGAATTATTAGATGGTATTACAATATTTAATTATTTAACACAAAAAATACTGTAATTTAGATTGCTCATTGTATTTTTAAGGTTAACTATTTGATTAAAATATCCTTTCTTTTTTGCAACGAACGAATGGAGCTTAGAATGAATAACAATCAAAATTTACCTGTAAGTTTTTTTGGAGATTAAACATACAATTGTGATAAAAATGGAATTTGCATTTTTAGTTTTCAAAATTGGCTGCTTATTGAGAAAAAGGCTGACTCAAAATTATAAATAGGTAGCTTACTTTTCAAAAATCAAATTTGTCCATGATTTTAAGGGATACAAGTTTGAATCAACCTAACAAATTATGTCTAAGTGGAAACTTTGCATAGATTTAAAGTAAACCTCCATAATTTAAATGCCACTAATGTCCCTAATAATCCCTGCTGTGCTTCAGCTGCCATCTTGGAAAAAACCATTTTCGGTCCCAGTTTTCAATACATTTGTATAATTATCATGAAAACCAGGAGAGATATGTAAAGAAGTACATGCAATGTTTTTGTAGCGAAATAAATTTACAATCAAATGAGGATAAACATGCAGAGTAGGAGTCACCAAAGTTGGCCAAAGCATGTACTAATCATCTCATCAAAAATTTGTATGCAAGTCACATTGAAAACATAGTTGATTATACATGGTGCTTGTTTACATTTTCTTCGAACTGACTAATCGCCTTGTTTCTTTGATTTTTGTGTAGGTTATAGAATGTTACATATTTTGCCTAGTTTTTGAATTTTCTATTTTCATTCAACCTTTTTACATAACTTAAAGTTTCATTTGATTCAATTTCTTGATTTACATTTATTTTAGTTCATTTAGCTGCCTTTTGTATGTTTTTGTGGGCCAATTTAACATTTTTAAACACAATATGAAGCAATCTTTCCTGTCAGATGTTAACTTGCAGCAAGTACAGTAGAGTCCCACAAACCTGGACTAATGTGGACCAAACGGTGTCCGGGTTTGTCCGGATTTGTGAATATTCCGAGTTATCAGGAAATGAGTAAAAATAAGAAAAAATAAGAATAGTTTCTCTTATTTCTATAAGAAATCAGTTATTTATTGCATAGCAATAAATATAAAACTATATTAGTTAAAAAAAAAACTTAAAGAAAAACTAAAACTGTTTTAAATGTGTCACACCGTGCTCTGGTCTTGAATCTCAATGCACTTTATTGCTTTGTCAGGCTTTCCGAGTTATCCAGAATTCCGGGTTATCGAAGTCCGGGTTTGCGGGACTCTACTGTAGTAATGGCTTTCCAATAATTCACATATTTTCCTTTACATATATTATTTACTAAGAAATGCAAAGACTGTTAATCCTGCCACATCCATGACACACCCTCTCCATGTTAATACATGCTTAATTTGAAAAAGCCCTTGAAAAATATTTTTAGTTCGCAAGAGAACTTCTGGCTGCAATATTGCATCAGAACTTCGCTTTTACTAGAAGTGCTATACTAAAACAGATGTTCGTTGTCAATTTTTTTTAAGCACAGCTTGATTAAAGCTTCAATCCGTTACAAGCTAATAGTTAGTTTACTTTCGTTTTGGCAAGCCTATTTTAAAAAGAACTACTGACATAATTTCTGCTCACTTTTTCCTTTAATTTATGGCCCAGTTTTTCCAGTTTTTCTGGGCTATGGTAAATAAAACGTTTGAGATTGTATTTTATTTTCAAAATTTT
The DNA here is from genome assembly GCA_035578135.1 of Flexamia atlantica. NCBI lineage: Eukaryota > Metazoa > Arthropoda > Insecta > Hemiptera > Cicadellidae > Flexamia > Flexamia atlantica. The sequence continues at coordinate 30,236,079 of JAQJVK010000008.1, read as the reverse complement.
GTCGTGTTAATCTAATCAATCATGAGTTTAAAAGGTTCAGAAGCTAAAGAACATTAAAATGTTTGCTGGCTCTTGAGACACATGGTATTCTCTTAATATTAATATTTTTCATAAAACTGCTGCAATTTTGAAACAAATAAATAAAAGTGATTTTTTGGAGCAGTACTAGTTGTTTCAAATTTGGAACATGGGCTAAGCCACAGAGGGAACATCTAGTTCTAAATAAAACTCGCATCGACCGTTCTGCTGGGAAATGTTCAGTATATGAAGGAGAGTGTTCCTTTATAAAATTGTTTGTCTTGTGATTGTTTGCCTCGTGAACTTTAAAATTATGAGTACTCGGACTACGCACCGTGAATGTTCTTAGCTTCAATGTTTACATTTTATAAGGATGTAAACATTAAAATACTGAATTTTAAACATCTGTGAGTACTAAAATTTGACGATTCAAAGAGCAGAAGTAAGATCAGCAGTAATTTTTATCGTGAGCGAAGCCACGGGTAACTGCTAGTAATATTACAAATGTCAAAGTTTGTTACCTTTGTTTGTTTGGTGACATTGTGTAAACAAAGTTGTTTGTCATATTTTATAAGTCAGCTGTAACAACGTATCCATCCAAGCAGAAGAATGTAAACAAATAACCCCAATTCCAATTGAGATATACAAAAAACAGTGCAGGAGCAACACTAGCTGTTTCAAATTTGGAACATGGGCAAATCCACAGAGGGAACATCTAGTTCTAAATAAAACTCATGACCTGCATCAACCATTCTGCTGGGAAATGTTCAATCTATGAAGGAGAGTGTTCCTTCTAGAGTTGCATGATGGTGTATCGGAGGAAATAGGTCGCAATTATTGCAGGGCACTGTGACAAATCCATCAGCTGTGCTGCACATGACTTGCCGTCAGCTGTTCAACTGCATCAGTGCTCAGCTGACTAGAGCAAAACAATAGATGAAACCACTACTCTACTATTCACAAATATAACTGAAGGGAATATTTTTCTTATGGTAATAAGATTAATAATGACATCAGCATCAGACAGCTGACACACATTTTATCCCTTTTTCGAAGCAGAACAGTAATCCAATTTTATAATTTTACAACATGTAATTTTGATCCTAAATTTTTTATGTGTCATTTACACATAGCAAAAGTTTTGTTTATCACCAAAGTCAAACTAAATCATAAAAGCTATTTGAGAAATTTGGATTTCTTAAATTTTAGCAGGTTTCTGAGAGTAACTGCCCCTAGAAAAAAGACAAATTTGAAGAAGGAAATGACCAGTAACCTCATGCCAAGTTAGATGTAAATTGGTTAGAATTAACGGAGAAATATATTTTTGATTTTCTCCATAAGAAGGACAACAATCAACAAAACCCCTTTACAACAACCAAACAAAAAAAAATTATTTTCTCCAAAAGTGGTTGACATACACCAATAATTCAAAAGATATATTAGATTGTTCTTCAAGCCAATCTTAATTCGTGCAAGTAAAAATTCCATTATTGATTATAAATTTCAGGAAATTAGGGAGAATTTTTCCTTGGACAAATTGAATTTTTAACACTCAAATCCTTATAGCTTTCTTACCTGAATTACACACATGCACGCAGCTACAGTAATTTAATTTCGATCATCAATGAGGTGCCAATCATCTTGCATTGAGAACAGTTTTAATGCATTCCGTATATGTTAACACGAGGATTTATTGTAAGTTGCTACCTGAAATCTGACTTGCTTTGATTTTGCCTCCAAAAAACTGACAAGATTTTTTTCTCATAAAAAGATATACAGTGGCACTCAATTTATACCTGGATGCAGCACCGGCTGAGTATTTTTGCTGAAATGTGAATGAAAAATGAGTGTGGCGCGGATGAGATGAAGCCTTGATACTGACAAGACCAGCTGGTTCATTTTGACACAATTATTAATCAGTTGCAGTCGTCTCTTGTGAACTAGAAATGCCACAAGACTGCGATATTTCTTCAATATACATAAAGTTCAACTTTGGAATAGTTTGAGTCAAAGAGATAATTCTTACTTGATTTTGACTTGCACAGGAAATTTGAGATATTCGAGATTCAGAGGTAAAAAAGTGATGCTGGATCGATAAGATTCACTGCCACATTGCGACCTGTAAACTGGGGTTTTGACTTGCTGAGATCAGTTGAGTGAACTTAGAGATATAGAAGTAAGCTTCAACTTATAGAGGTAACATGTAATTACCTCTATAAATTTAATTTAATTCAATTAAATTTAATTGAACCTATTGAGGCAGCAAATTTAATTTAATTCATCTACTGAACTTTGAGTCATAGAGGTAATTTTTGCATTGGTTCAACTTACAGACAACCGTGAAATCTTTTTTTTATACATGCTTTTTATTTTGAGTTAGACAGGTTTTTCCTATGGGATCGAAACCAACTCAAGTTATTGAGAGTCAACTGCATTTGTATAACACCCGTAGGAGTAACAAACTTGAGTTTATTTCAAATGGGTTTGTCATTATGAACTAAAACTATCAAGTAAAAATTTAATTTAGCTGGAAGAAAATAAAAATTACTTACAACAAATAAATGAGTTGGAGAAAAATTAAATTCAAGGGGAATCAAGGATGAAGGCAACATAAAATAAAGTGAAAGTTCTCTGTGATAATAAAAGCGGATCCCAGAGAATGTAAAATTTCTTTCACATTCTATGTGGTTGTAGAAAAACTGAGCTATTATTCTTCTCTTGATGTTTGAAAGAAAACCCCTACCCTATCGGGCCTTTTACCTTATCCCCTTCTTTAAACTCAGTAAGAATAAAAGGTAAGTCAAAGACAACAGTTAAAGGTTGACAATCGAGGAGAAACTTGTTTTATTGACAATAGAGTTAGTTAATTAATTCAGGTAATACCATGAATCTGAAATTTTAACAACAGTTCAACATATTCACCAAAGATTTGATATTTACTTTTTCAAAAGTTTTAAATGAGAAAAATTACTTAAGTTTTGTTTGATAGAATTGTGGTAACAAATAACAAATAAACAATTGGCAGATATTGTTTTCCTTAATGGGTGCAAAACATTTGTCAACCCATAACTACAATTTGTTTTCTTGGACTACTGTAGCTGAGAGAAGGCTATATTGATCTCATAAACAACTAATCAGTTGATAGTAGCTGTTAAAACCCAGATGGTACAGTGGGATCCTTCCTCACACAGACAATTATCTGAAGACCTCCTCCCTACTCCCCCCCCACCCCCTTCCTCAGCAAATAAATGAGGCTGTAGACAGGCTCCTAAACAAGATAATATGGCTACTACAAGAATGTTTTCCCCTAAATTTAATGAAACATTGTACGTCCAGTAGTTTTATTTTTAGTTTTTTTTTTACCTCACCTTAAAGTTTGTATTAACTTAGGTGAGATTATCGTCTAATAATGAGGAAATTGTTTCAAGATATTTATATTAATAACTCTTCAGATCCATCTTAAAATAATAAGTAAAAATCATAAAAAAATTGATTGGAAGTAAAATGAAACCAAGAGTTTGATTAACGATTCCAGAGTAATAACCTCTGTTTAAACCTTTTACAACCTGTACTCAAACTATTAAGCCTTTTAAAACTTTAAAACTTTAATTTGAAGAGAAACAAAACCACCCTCACAAAGGTTCAGGAAGGAGAAGGAGGAAGAGGGGTATGGGATGGGGGTGGGAGTGGAGGGGAGTTGTGTCACTAAGGTTATTAGAGTCCCCTTTGAGTGATATAATACACAAGAAACAAGGAGAGAGAGAAGCCTTCATTAGGGATTAAGGCATTATTCAAGTGTAACTCACTTTGCTTTAACTCTAAATTTAGGTAAATATTCTCAGCTGTGATAAGTTAAAAATATCTTTGTAAATAGTTATTATCTTGCAATTTTACTTTGTGCCCTTAAGAAAAATTTTATCAAAAAACAAATATTTGTGCTGAGAATTTTTCACCGAGACCTTTCACTCAAGTATATAGGTTTGATGGTGGTCAGACTTTGGTTTTCTCAAAAGTTGCGGGTAGTTTGGGCTTCATAATGTAGCAGTTGCCCGTGTCTTCGCTCAAGATAAAACTTAGATAGTCTAACCTTGATTTGATGAATCTGAAGGGACTGATGGATCTGAGGGTATGTTTATGTGTTATGGCGTTGTGTAGGTTTAAAAAACAGTTGTCACAGTGATAGTATTCTTTCCCTAGTCATAACTCAAAAACGGCTGGAACGATTTTAACGGAAATGTATAAATTTTAAGGTATTTTGACACAGATTTGTCGATACGTCACAGAATTCTCAAGTAGGGTATCAATTAGGGTAAAGGGCTGAAAGTTCAAAACTATGGTACTATCTGTCGACATTGTTTCAAACTCGATTCACTTAGTTTACAACTTAACATATAGGCTGATACATTACATTAGATACATTACTTGAAATGGCGAGCTGTTATTAATAGTTTTAAAGGTCAACCACAGATTGTAGCACTTATTTTTTCTGTGTAAAGCTGGGACACCTTCGAATTAAATGAAAAAGATATCTGCCAAAATATATTGTTGGGCGTGATTGAAGGACGACCTCAGGGAAAAACTATAACTCCCGCTACATGAATAAAGATTGTGCTACATTTTATGATTAAACAGATAAGGTACTAAAACTAATGATGGATTAAACCCAAACTAAATGTAAATAACTAAACTTTGCGTATAACCTAAAAAGAAATAATGAAACAACCATAAAACCATGATGAAAGGAATCAAATTAAAATTTAGCTGTAACAAAGCACTGCAACATGTTGAAATTGGAAATGTAAACAAAAGATCATCCATTACATTGTTATGGAAACATTTTCAAACTTTGACTCGGCCAAAAAAAACCTTAAAACTTGGAATTTTGAAAAATTCTTTCTTAGCGGATGGATGCCTACACTCTAAAAGGAACATTCATGCATATTTTCAAGGTCATAAGTTAAGTAGGTCAGGTCAGAAGTATTTGACAAATATATAGTAGATAATATGTATAATTTAAGGATTTTTACATAGATTAAATAGATCAAAGAATTAGATAATTACTGTACATCACAGTCTACCGGTGACTAAAAAACTACTGTACCTATCTCTTTCAATCTTGCCAGTAAGTAGTCTCAAGACTCAATCACAAAAGGCAGCACACTCTTCAGGCTTGGAACTATTAGATGACATGCCAAATCATCGTAACAGGCTTAATTGTAATGACAAAACATTACGGACGCCCTCTGGAAAAACGATAACTCCTGCTGCCGAAATAAAAATGGAGCCATATACTGATTTTATGATTAAAATGATGATGTACTAAGACTAAACTAAATGTAATTTTCATTATACTGCTTCAAAAACAGATGTTTTTAATGCATGTTTTCCGGACCTAAATACACTCTTTTTATTCCTAGGAATTAAAAGCTGATGTACTCGATACCAGCTGACTCTTTATAGTCCTAGGACTATAAAAGTCAAAAAGTGCCGAGTACGTCGTAATAATCGAACAATATTCATTCTATTACAAATAATCTAAACATTCATCGTTATTATCGAAACATTCATTGTTGTCAGTTTAATCAAATTGTGAAACTCGCTCATTTCACCAATCGATTATTACATGCGTTCGATACGTCGATAGTTGTTCATTGTTGTCAGTCTACCCTAACACAAATGAAACAGACAACCAGCTGATTGCTTCAAATAGCAAGAACAAGACGGTGGCATCTTTTGAAGGCATCTTAAAAGGTAAACAAGCTGTAACATTTTTGTTTAAGAAAACAAAAATGTTACAGCTACGTAGTGTTGTACGTGTGTACGTGTGTTGTAAATGTTGTAGTTTACGTATTGTATTGAGCAATAAAACGAAAAATATAGTTCATCTCACGGACCTAAAGCTGCTTTTCGTTACTCGGTCATTTTTCAACCTCGGCTTACAGCCTCGGTTGTAAAACTTGACCTTGTACGAAAAGCGTCACTTTAGGTCCTTGTAATGAAATATACTATTTTATATCTTACATAATTATGCTCTTGAAATAAATCAACAAAAAACCATGAAACCATGATGAAAGAAATAAAATAATCAGCTGTAACACTGTACATACATTTATGAAGCTAACTACTGACTGACTGATTGAATGAAAATTGAAAATGTAAACAAAAAATGGTCCAGCACAATTTTATATGGGAATATTTGAAAATATACGTTTTCAAATATTTGAAAATATTTGAAAAACCCTTAAAACTTTGAATTTGAAAATTCCATTCTTGGCAGATGCCTATGCCCTAAAAGGAACATCCATACAAAATTGCGAGGTTCTAGGTCAAGTAGATTGTGGATGTAAATAAAAAACGTCTAACAACACTTAAAAATATATTTTGTACTTATACTATATTTACATACAAGATGGTAAAATATACAAAAATGGTAGAAAAATGTAATCAATTTTGGTTGGTCACACCAATCATCATCAGGCCCAATGAGAGTTATAAACAGTCAATTTTGTAAAAAATTACAAGAACCATATATCAGCCTGGAAAAAATTTGGAAAAAAATTTATTGGCTTAATTACCATTCATCCCTTCGTGTAAATTTTTTGTCTCTGTAGATTCAGTAAGTTTAGTTCAAAAAGTCTCATTGTATTAAGCTTGAATTTTTTTATCAAAAAAAGTAATTATATAAAAAGGTTAAATTACCTTATATCCATTGTGTGATCCAATTAAATAGTAGCAATAGCTACCACGTGGTTTCGAGGCTTAAAAGCTTCATCCTCAGGCCTGCAATACTGCGAACATTGCCCTCAATTTGAGGTCGTCATGAGTTCAAAAACACTAAAACACCGACACTTAAAACATTTAAAAAACAAAACATTACAAACATTTAAAAGATTTGGCCAAATCACTATTTAACAACAGACCGGCACGGGCGAGAGTATTGCAGGCCTGAGGATGAAGCTTTAAGCTTCGAAACCACGTGGTAGTTATTGATACTAATTAATTGGATCATAAATAAATAAATAAATAAATAAATAAATAAATAAAAATGCCTTTTATTTCCGAGCATCTTACAGTACAATACTGCTTTACAAAGTAACTCAGGTCACTATATCTAAATTAAAATACAAAATAAAAACTAAATTAGCAAAGAGGCATACATCAATATTTACAAGTCATATTTACAGTTACATTGTCCATTGAAAATATTCTTTATTTTTGCCTTAAAAGCCAGGACCCCAAGCTGTTTAAGGCTCAAGGGGAGCTCATTGTAGAGCTTGGGGCCAAAGTAGGAAAACCTTCTCAGATGCACCCTTGGAAAGTGTAGCAAGGCGTCCTGCCGAGTGCTACGCAGAGCCACCTCCCCTCGAGCAACAAGTCTTTCCACCAGGCACTGAGGTTCCTGATGAACCATGAGCCAGTGGATGAGGTTGAAAGTCTGCATCATGCATACGGCCTCCATTGGCAAAAGCCCTGCTGCCTCCCGAAATGGAGTAATACGTTCTCGCTTGCGAATACCGCAACGAAGCGCAAAGCAGTGTTCTGCAGCTTCTGGATCCGGGACATTTCTTCCCCGGTTATAATGTTGCCATATGCAGGAAAACAGTAGTAAGGCACCGACAAAACCAGTGACTGTACCAGTTGCAGCTTAGCTGCCTCTGGCAGGATGTCTTTATATGTACAGACCTCGAAGCCTTCCCAAAGCCACCTGGGAGACATGGGTGATGTGATCTGAGAATGTGAGGCCACTGTCAAGTACTACACCCTACACATCTTGACTGAATCACTCACCATTACCGCTTTGTCCTCAAGTTTAACGTGCAAGTCAACATTTGCGATTGTTTGTAAAACATTGGGCGGAGCAATATGTATGATCATGCATTTATCAGCGTTCAACTTGAGTCCATGCTTACGTGACCACTCACTTATTCTCACCAGGTCTGAGTTTACACTCTCAAAAACTCGGTTAGTTGATCCAATCTCTTACGAGAAGTGCAGTTGACAGTCATCTGCAAATGAGTGCATATTACAGTGACTTACACAGCTGGGGAGATCTGCAGTGTATAGGGTGGACAGAATACATACGATGGATATAAGGTAATTTAACCTTTTTATATAATTGAAATCTGTGATTCTGAGCCTACACACAAACAAAATGAAAAAAAGTAAGTAAAAACATTAATGTTATTGAGATATTTTTGTTTTTTATTTTTGTAATGACTAACCTTGTGCTATTATCCAGGTCTCTGGGACTTTTGAGCGTTTTCAACATTTGGCTTAGCTTGAAACTAGACAAGAATGTGCAACTTTTGGGCCAAAACTTGGCTCATAATTCTCGTACATTACACACTATCATCACTTACAGCAAATTTAATTCCGCCAATGATGCTCCATGGTCTTTAATCTAATACTGTCACAATAATTTACGAAAATGACTTTCGCTCATCATGTGCGATTGTCACTCACGGCAAAATTACTCTGGCCAACTACACGCAATCGTCTTATGCGGCAAAGTTGCTATCGCCGATTATGCACGAACGTCTTTAACAGTAGAAAGAGGCATTATGCCATTCTGCCATAAATCAAGCACTGCTTTTACTTATCATCATACAGTTTTAAACAAAAAGGGCTCTTGTCTATTGAGTTCTGGCATTGTCCTTGCCTGCTGGGACTTAAAACATCTTCTTGATAGTTTTTAATAATTATAGAGCTATATGATATTCATAGAGCAAACCTTTTTAGAATAATGTCTCATATCCATAAGGTTCATGTTTTCGATTCAAGTTTACAGCTTTAGATTAGTAACACACCAGGATAATAAATCAAAGACAGATTTTTGGAATGATGTAGGTTTATTGTTTCATTAACCAAAACTATCACATTAAGAATAAAATAGGTTTTAAACTTATAAAATGTTATCCAATTTGTTACAAAACAACGAATGTCTTAGATAAAATAGCTACATTTAGTACGACAATAATACGAATCAGTAAAAGTCCTCCAGTACAAATAAGTACAAACAGCTATGCTTCCAGTTCTTTATACATTTATTCTAATATTAATTCTTTGATTTACAGTTACGGTACAGTTTTAAGTGTTAAACAAATATACTTCTGAAACAATAAAAAAAATTGATAATAACTAATTAATAAATGAAAAATACTAAAGGCCCAACAATTGCCAATAGTATTAGGATTAAAAGTTAATAGGTGACAACTCAATTTGGGCTAAATAAAAAAAAATGCTTCAATTACAAAATATAGTCTGACAAGCAATGTTGCATTTGACATAAAAACGAAACAAATCAGTGCTACAATTTCCTAATCACTCATCTTTTTGACACACTTTGTAATCAAAAGACTTTAAAAAAAATTCTAGAATTTGTTAAAGTATGATTTGTGTCAGTTATATAACATTCAAAATGCTTGCCAAAGGAAGAAATCATTATAAATCTTCGAACTTAATATTAAAAATTTATTTACACAAGTTGGCTTAGAGTAAGGAAAACAATATATTAGAAATAAAAGTTAGAAAAAAGAATGTCAGTATTGCTGAAAAAACTGATAGTACATGGTCCCAGTAAGAACCTAAGTATTGCGTAAAGTCCCTAGTTAATAAATTATCACAAACACACTGACTTAATCTAATAAACACTATCAGTCACCAAAGGTGATAACTAGCTAACATCCAGGATATGACTCTGTTGCAGTTACTTTTACGTCGATAAGAGTATTGAAAAATTGGTTATAACGGTTATTCATCGATTATGTTCCTTTACCGACAGCAAATATCGTAATGCAACAGATTCTGCCCTCCATCCTGTTCTTTAACCAAGTGCAACGAAGTTGAGAGTGTTTTGACTCTGTAGGTACGTTAGAAATACTTTAACTTCTTAACAGGTGTTTAAAATAAAATGGCAAAATGAAAAAAAATTATTCTTTTGAAGACATAAACAAGTTATTGCCACTCAACACGTTATTCCAACTAATTCATGCTGTGAGGTAGTTGGGGATGAAAAATTAAGCTCAGGCCAGATGACAGGATGAGGTGGCAGCAAGTTTTTGGTTCAGTTACGTGCACCACAGGTTAAATGACATTTTTTTTTTACAGTTAGCAGAGGAGCCCAGCTGTCCAATATCCCCTAAAAACAATTTTAATTGACTCAGTTCTTTCCATAAAGAACCAAACGTTGACAGTTTCTAATGAAAGAACAGGATGAAAGAGATTTTAACATTGCACTTTATAAAGGTCTCTTACAGGGCAACATCGATTTATGTAAAATTGTTCTACTATTTACAAAATTACATGACATACCGATTATAATATAGACATAAATAACTAATCATGCATCTCCTATACACCTCGAGACTCCTAAGTTACGATCACACCTTTATGAGCATTAAAATATATTTTAAACAATAATAATTGAGAAAAATTAATAATTTACTGAGTTAAAATAAAGGACGGAACAAAAGAGTAGTATTCAAAGGTTTAAATAAAAAATGTACAACTTACATCTAGTACAAATATTGTAGTAAATAAAATACTGCAATATTGTGTATAAATTCTAAGTAAAATAAACATTTTTATATATAGGTATTATGGAAAATATTGAGGCTTAATGTACAGTTATAGAAAAAACCCTGCAAGCACTGTTTTGAGGAAGTAAAATCTTTCTGCAGAAGTTGTATAGCACAGTCAGTCCATCTGATTTTCATCAACAAAGCTCTTAAAAGACACGGTTCGACATTTTAATATCCCTGGTCCAGTTTATCGAATATGAAGCAACAAAATTCAATGGGATGAATAGGCTATAGTTGTTTCTGTACAGTATACAGGCACTTCTTTTTAATTTTTAATACTTCTTGGTTTAGTTAATATTTTATTAGATAACACATGTGCCAAAATTTCATACTTGAATGTGCACCATTGTTTCCTTGGTTTTCATTCCAACCCCAAGAGGACTGTAAAATGTATTTCAAATTAATTTTTAAAGTTAAATCAATCTGAATTGTTTTACGCTTAGTTCAACAAATTTCTAAAATGTATGATTTGAAAAAAATTAATAAAGAAGGAATCTTTAGCCTATTTTTAAACAAATCCCGATCAGATTTATGACTTTTTTATGTTTTTATTACCTACGTTTATCTTTTTTCTACTGAGGATAAAAAATGCACTTGGCAACAATACTTCCCTTGAACCTCAGGCCTACCTTTAAAAGAAGACCCGGTTCAAAATTTTTAACCGGTTGCAATGTTTACAAGGAACCGGTTCCTCGCACGGACCGATTTCACAGCCTTGACGTTGTCGTGAGTGTGGCGGGGGGCGGGGGCAGGGCTAGGTGGGGGGCTGCAGTTGCAAGTCTTGTTCATCGTGTTCGCTCTCGGTGTCGACGGACCCGGAGCGGGGGCTGGTGGGGGGCGGGGGTCCCCCGTCCGAGTGGCGGGCCTTCCACGACTCTAGCCTCATGATCTGCAAACCACACATCTGTCTTGAAAAATCCAAATTTATTCAAGCTGAGGAGGTGAAAGAAAAATAAACAAAAAGATAATTAAAACTGTAAATTTATGGACATTTTCATGGTGATTATTTTTATTAGAGAATACAATATTCGATTTTTTATAGATCAAAGTTTAACTGAAAAACATTATATTAAATTCTTTCAGCATTCTTTGTATAAAGAATAACATCAACCAACACTAATCTGGAGATCTTTAGTTGAAGACATTTTCAAAATCCTGAAGGGTTTTCTTAAACCCTTTTGATATTCTGGGAGCAAAGGTAACAGATAAAAAGCCACACCAGTTTAATGAAAATATTTCGTTGAGTTTCTCTAAAAGGAAAAGTGAGAGGGCCTCATCCGACCGATTTCACAGCCTAACATTTTTATATACTGGTATTATATTGGTGGAAAATATTGTGGCTTAATGTACAGTAATAGAAAAAAACCTTGCAAGCACTGTTTTGAGGAAGTAAAGTCTTTCTGCAGACTTAATAGTAAAAGAAGATTTAAACTTGTATCTTGTTTTTCTCTAATCCGTAATAAAAACCCATAAAAATTGTAATGATTGAAAAAACTTACATTGAAAAATTAATATTATCAGACTATGAAGTCCACATTTGAAGTTCAATGAAAGTGGAGATTCTGGTTAGTGAAATTGTAATGAAAAAATAAAATACAATATTTAAAAAAATTATATCAAACTATATGACAAACATGCAAACTCAAAGAAAACACAGTCTGCCAATATAGTCCAGTCAATTTTCTGGATGACTTAAAAAAACTGCAAGAAGGCCGTTTGATGGAATTCTACAAGAAAAAATACCTATTTGAACTTCCCATGTGGCCCCATTTTTATGTAGATATGTTCGAATATGCATTTTTTCTTGTAGAATTCCATCAAACACGGTCTTGTTACTGTTTTAGAGGTTCCATATGTTATTTTTGTAATTAGACTAGACTAATAGTGTTTCAGGTAATAAAAAACCAAAAACACTCAAAACTGATGCAAGGGTTACACAAAAAGCTGAAGAGCAAAAAGCTTTGATTACACAAAAATACAAAAAAAATTGAATGATATAACAACAGTTATAAAATACTTGCAAACACAACAATAGCAATAAGGATCACACTCAGGAAAAATCACTAGACATTAACATAACAACCCACTCAATACCAAAGTTCCAAATTATTTTTCTAATTTTATTACCTAAAAAATCAATGGGTAGCTTATACTGAAGGCAATGATGCCAGAAAACAGCACTTACCCTAATTTAACAATAAGATACAATGAACAATGAGTTTAGAACAACGTCCACTTATAAAGTCAACAGTTAGCTTTAGAGGGAATATATTATTAGCCACTTGTCAATGGGATAGTTTGCTATCAGTTGGAGAAGTAAACAGTAAACAACCTAGTAAACATCGGGCAGAAGAGAAATAACAGGACATCAAAACTAATTCCTCTCTGTGCTCTCCCCATTGACCCAAATAAGACACAATTATGACACAAGAAATAGGATTATCTTTAGATTTTTAATTTAGGCAAATATATAAATTCGTTGAAGAGTTTAAAACAAAACAATCTGAGGACAAAATATAGATAAGCAGTAAAAACGAGTTCATAACACTTACATGTCAAAATTAAGCTGCACACCCAGATAATATTTAATAGCTCTGTCATTTAAATTCAAAATTTGCTTGAAAAAATCTTATAGTTTTGGAGGAGTTGTTGTAATGAACTTCTAAGTGTCTTTAACATGCCAAAAAGCTCTGATGGGAGGTGGTCAGCTGGATTTTAGGTGCAATCTTTAGGTTTTCCCTAAATATTTCGTAAACAGTCAACTTTTGATACAATAAATTAGATTTAAAAAATTAAAGTAATCACACTTCCTTAAATAAATGAATATTATATTGTGTTTAAATGGTGTAACCATTTACAAGATAATCGTTGTTTCATTCAAAAAACCTTCATAAAGCTTTATATGTGTTTGGTCAAAAAATTTCAATGATAATCACTGTTTATATTATAAAATTGATTTGAATTATAATAACCAAAAAATTGTATTAGCCTTGCAAATGGTAATACTGAAATAAGAAAATATATATTATTTTTTTATACGAAATTTAATAGCATTTCATTTTTTGATTCAATATAGGATACCAAGAGTTGAGTAGTACCAATAGTTTTTGAGTATGAAAAACGTGAAAAAGACACCTGAAGTCCAAGATGGTGGCCACTTGTTGACCACTGACTACCCCCAAATAAGGCTTTTTGGGATGTTTTAGTTTACATCCAACATGACATTTTAAAACAATTCTCAGGTTTATAAGATCTGTCCCTTTTTTAAGACATCAAATAACACGGCTACAATAAGAATCTTTCATGCTCAGATTTGTTTTGGTTCCAAAACAGAACTCTAATTCGAGGAAGTACCTAACTGTGTATCAAGTGATAGTAATATTGACTGGGGCGGATCTTTGGGACCAAAACAAACAGGACAGTGATCTTAGTTATCTCTCTTGGGGAGCAGAGATAGGACAGGAAGGAAGCCCAGTAAACAGACTGCTGCTCAGTGATAACATATCAACAGATAACAGGATTTGAATTAAGATGCTCGATTTATCTTCTACATTTAATATTGTTATTAAACTAACTCACTGTGGGAAGTATTAAAAGGTTAATAACAAACCTCCTCTTGAAATAGGATTAAAATTAAAGTTGTGAATGCTGCTTTTATAGTTATGTTTACACCAGCTGGTATATTTAAAACTACTTAGCCATGTTTGCACCACCAGATATATTTAAAACAGCTAATAGAAACACTGAAGCAGTAATTCCATTAGAAAATGACAAAATATTAGACAGCCAGTGGGGCAGAGGACAGGTAACTTTTGACACTTCAGGTATTTCCCCACCATCCTTGGACCTCAAGTTTTAAAATGAATCCTCATAAGCTATGCAACCTTTTTCCTATCTCAAGATACTTTTGTGGGAACCGATTCACTTACAGAATGAAATATTGGATACACGATTTATCTTCTACAATCAGTTTTCTTCCATAGAACACTGAGAGGTCAAAGGAACACAGCTTCCATACATATCAAACTCAACTCATTAGGAATAAACCACATACAAACTTACAAAACAAAAACAGTAATTTACAAACAGAAAACTACAAAAAACAAAAAAAAGCAAAAGAGGGGCAGGGGGTCCCCTCTGACCCAACTGGTTAGGAATAAACCATACACTAATTTACAGAACAAAACCATAAATTCACAAACTGAAAACTACAGAAAAAAACAAAAAACAAGGGGGCAAGGGACATGCGACGGTCACTTTGACATGCTTCATCCCAAGACTTACTCGAGCCACTTCCAGGGTTCACAGTCGGGGCTGGTTGGCGTCGGGAACTGGGGAAACATTGGTTATGTACAACAAGCGAGTATTTACACTGTTTACATCGCACAAGTTTACAGAAAATGGTCATAAACAGCATTGAGGGTGAATTGGTGTTAACCATTTTAAAAGCATTCTCTAACCTCTCGTTTCTTTCGGTATTCTCTATGTAAGACGGTGCTCAATTTATCAGTTTATGTGATACTACATAATGACATAAAATTTGATCCTTTGTATGGCAGGGCAAAATGGGAATTTTGAATAATATTTTTTTAATGCTATGATTATAGTTGCAATATTTTGTATTTCTACAATTTGTTAATATTTCAAATAAGTTGCATTAATTAACTGTTTTGGATGATCCATTAAGGTTGGGTGGAATTTGTAAGTTAAAATTTGTTTTGTTCGTTAAATATATTTGCTTTAAAGCAAGTAGAAAACTGGCACTGGAGGCACTTCTAAATATTAAATTTTCACCCTCTAAAAAATTTGAAACAAAAAACTTCACTTTCTACCCACAAACAAACTTTTCCAATATACAAAAAAAATTTACAGACGATTATTTATAAAAAGGAATACAAATATTTTGCGGAAAACGTTCTGCTGCACAGAAGTTGACAATGCTTATCAGGTAAACAAATACAATTTAGCCTTCAGAGTGGTACTATCTTTAGGACCTTGGAAGCCAATTACTCATGCTTCTTGATATTAGAGAGTTCCATGATGTTAAAACAAAGACCTTTGTTTCAACATTCTGTATTAAAGGTAAGTTAAACATGAAAAAAGTTTAAGAAAAAATAACTATTTATATAGTTCTTATATATAATATCTATTTAGTATAGTTTTTACTTTGTTTCTGAGAGGCAACCCTAAATATTGGGGAAATATTCTTTCAATTGCAGTGTTGAAGTTGAAAAACAAAATAAGCTTAATAATATAGAGGACAGATTGAGAAAACACCGAGGTGGTATTCAGGATTTACAAAATTATTATAAAGCATGCTTTCAATTTGACTGATGGTTTTCTGTTTTCTTTTTCATTGATTCTCTATAAATATTTTCCACGAATAAATAGTCACTTTTCTATCGCCGATATTTTTCAGTCTCAGCTTAAACATATCTCTCAGCAGTGAAATTGTAAATCATTCAATTACAGTTTTAACAATTCATTCTCAATGAAAAAAGGTACAAAGGACGGCACACAACTTTTAAATCTAATGAATATTTCAGAGGATAACAAGTTTTTATCCATATCCAAAATGTTCCACCAATAAACTCTGCAGATTATGTCCACTTTGAACATTTTATTTGCCTTTGATGACCAGTATTTAAAAAAAGACATTTGACAGGCCTTTGTGTGTATGGTTTCAAAGTCACAAAAATCTTGACCCAGAGAAAACAAAAGCAATGTTCTGCTCATTTCTTTAGTCTACCCAAAAAATAATCATCCCTCGAGTTGTTTTCACACAATAAAGATTTTAATCACAAACTCTCGATTAATCCATAACTTCTAAAAATCACAATTGGCAAGTCACACTATATTACGGACACTTTCAAATTTTCAAAACTTTTCACAAAACACACAGACACATTGTGTTATTCTCTCAGAGTGAGACAGACTTCAAGTGAGTAATTGATCAGCGAAGCGGCAAAGTGAGTAAGCGATGTGAGTGATGGATGTGTTTGAGTAAGTGAGTAATCTCACCTCAGCCTTCATCTCGGCCATTTTGTCCTGCAGTTCTCGGACTTTGTCGCTGTCGTCAAGGTTGCTCCGCAGCTCCCCTTCTGCCACCATTTCTGAGTTCTGTAAGGACAATAACGATATTTAATATTTAGATCATTGATATAAAACTCTAGGTCATTTTAGGATTAATTAAGGACAGCAGTCTTACCAGAGTGTACCGATAGCATATTCGTGGTGATAGAACACAAAAATATGACAAAACTGGAATATTTCAGTACCACTATCACCATTTTCGGCCATGAAGTAGCTTAAGTACAGGAAGCTACTCCCTTTACTTAAATATTCCACTTTTGTCATATTTTTGTGTCCTAGTGGCAAGGAAATTTAAACTGTTTTGAGTATTGTATCCATGGAAATGGTGGTATCTTTTAAAGATAATTAATTTCATAATATTAATTTCCTGCAAGTGAGTACAATTAGTTCTATATGAACAACATTTCAAAATAAAATCAACCATTCCTATGTTTGGTAAAATGCTCACACTTATGTATGGCTAAATATTATTTTAATGTAATAATATTTAATCTAATATGGATAAAATGCACATATTCCACAAACTCATAGAACTCAAAAGGCATTTTTAAATTGAAGAACAATGACTGCAGGTAAGTATTTTTCGTGTTTTCATTTCAAAGTAATATTTAGGCGAAATTCCAAAACGTCCAGGTGCAGCACACCAAAGTAAGGTTAGGTTAGTCAAGTTTAGGTTTAAGTATAGGTTAAGTTAGCGTAAATTAGTTTAGCTTAGTTTAGACATTTTTTTACATATCTGAACGTTCTGCACCTGGACATTTTGACACGTACCCATATTTTATTTGGTAAGTTTCATTTAAGTGTTGGGCCTACCTATCCATAAAGGTTAAACCTTTATTACCGTACCTTGAGCTCGAGTCGAGATATCTTCTGCGTCAGTTCCGCCACCTGTTGAGCGTGTTCGGCGTCTCGTATTCTCGCCATCATCAGATCATCTTTCATCTGTCAAGGAAAAAAGTTATTTAACAGCACAGTTTTTCTCCAGCTTGGTTTTAAATAACAGAAAAATATAATTAGTACGTAATATTACTTGCTGTTTTTTTAAATACATTTTTAAAGGTTTTTGTTCCCGAAAGAGACCAAATTCAGCTAGCTTACAAGAAGAAACAGATTGCTAGTCAGCACACGGAAACATAAAATATTTATACATTATTTTTCACTGATATTCTCTCTAGGGTTCTCGTTCAAAGAGAAGAACTCAAATTGGAAACCTTATTTATTTAGATAACTGTTCAATAAACTCATTTTATGGACTAATGTTTATGGAGTGTCTCCATGAATGTGGATATCCCATCATATGGGATATAGCAGTAGTGGATATAGCAGACTACTATTACTACTACTATTACTACACCGGAGTCTTAAAAGACACAATACATTAAAGATATACGCCACAATTTTTCTGCAGTGTTTAAATGAACCAGGATCTGGCTTATTTGAGCCTAGGTAAACTAAAGGAATAATATATTACAGAATGCACTTAGCGCAGCTGCTGGCCTAAGCCTTGAATAAAATACGAGTGACGACGTTTGGATTTCGGGTAACATTCATTTGGCAGCTGTTAATTTTGAAGCAGTTGCTACGATTGTCCATAGTGGCAAGTGAAATTCAGTGGTGTCACTCACTATTGATGCCTGGTCAGGATGGAAAATGATTTTTGTACCGCTTGTGCCTCACCGTCTGCATTGTTGCATTTTTGCACTATTGGAGGTTAGAATCTATACTAGAGATCTATACTAGATCCACTTTTTCATTAACAAAATCGTTTTTGTGGTAAAAAAAAACGATTTTGTTAATGAAAATGTGAATCTCATTTTGTAAGTTGGCAAAATGAGGGAGATTAATTATATTTAGTGATGAATACCGTTTTATGAGCAGCAGTTAAAAACAATGTTAATGTGAATCTTAACCAGAAGTCAGTTATCACCACTGCCTGTTACTTTCTGCTCGTTACTTGTATTGTACACTCCAATTCAAATGACCTGGCCTACCCCTACCAAACAAAATTAGCATTTGGCTTTTGGCCAACCCATGCCATGAGGCAGTGACTCTTCACCTTGCTCTCCAGGTCTGTGTAGCGGTGTTGCTGCTCCCTCAGCCGGGCCGCAGCCTCCTTCTCCCTGGCCGCAGCTGCCTCCAGCTCCTCCCGCAGCTGCTTGTATCCTGGTCCTGCCTCTGACACTCACCTTGCTCTCCAGGTCTGTGTAGCGGTGCTGCTGCTCCCTCAGCCTGACCGCAGCCTCCTTCTCCCTGGCCGCAGCAGCCTCCAGCTCCTCCCGCAGCTGCTTGTATCCTGGTCCTGCCTCTGACACTCACCTTGCTCTCCAGGTCTGTGTAGCGGTGCTGCTGCTCCCTCAGCCTGACCGCAGCCTCCTTCTCCCTGGCCGCAGCAGCCTCCAGCTCCTCCCGCAGCTGCTTGTGTCCTGGTCCTGCCTCTGACACTCACCTTGCTCTCCAGGTCTGTGTAGCGGTGCTGCTGCTCCCTCAGCCTGACCGCAGCCTCCTTCT
This sequence comes from Flexamia atlantica, assembly GCA_035578135.1. Lineage (NCBI taxonomy): Eukaryota > Metazoa > Arthropoda > Insecta > Hemiptera > Cicadellidae > Flexamia > Flexamia atlantica. The sequence goes on along the minus strand of JAQJVK010000008.1, from coordinate 30,216,880 downwards.
CCCTGACCGCAGCCTCCTTCTCCCTTGCCGCAGCAGCCTCCAGCTCCTCCCGCAGCTGCTTGTGTCCTGGTCCTGCCTCTGACACTCACCTTGCTCTCCAGGTCTGTGTAGCGGTGCTGCTGCTCCCTCAGCCTGACCGCAGCCTCCTTCTCCCTGGCCGCAGCAGCCTCCAGCTCCTCCCGCAGCTGCTTGTGTCCTGGTCCTGCCTCTGACACTCACCTTGCTCTCCAGGTCTGTGTAGCGGTGCTGCTGCTCCCTCAGCCTGACCGCAGCCTCCTTCTCCCTGGCCGCAGCAGCCTCCAGCTCCTCCCGCAGCTGCTTGTGTCCTGGTCCTGCCTCTGACACTCACCTTGCTCTCCAGGTCTGTGTAGCGGTGCTGCTGCTCCCTCAGCCTGACCGCAGCCTCCTTCTCCCTGGCCGCAGCAGCCTCCAGCTCCTCCCGCAGCTGCTTGTGTCCTGGTCCTGCCTCTGACACTCACCTTGCTCTCCAGGTCTGTGTAGCGGTGCTGCTGCTCCCTCAGCCGGGCCGCAGCCTCCAGCTCCTCCCGCAGCTGCTTGATGTCCTGGTCCTGCCTCCGACACTCACCTTGCTCTCCAGGTCTGTGTAGCGGTGCTGCTGCTCCCTCAGCCGGGCCGCAGCCTCCTTCTCCCTGGCCGCAGCAGCCTCCAGCTCCTCCCGCAGCTGCTTGATGTCCTGGTCCTGCCTCTGACACTCACCTTGCTCTCCAGGTCTGTGTAGCGGTGCTGCTGCTCCCTCAGCCGGGCCGCAGCCTCCTTCTCCCTGGCCGCAGCAGCCTCCAGCTCCTCCCGCAGCTGCTTGTGTCCTGGTCCTGCCTCTGACACTCACCTTGCTCTCCAGGTCTGTGTAGCGGTGCTGCTGCTCCCTCAGCCGGGCCGCAGCCTCCTTCTCCCTGGCCGCAGCAGCCTCCAGCTCCTCCCGCAGCTGCTTGATGTCCTGGTCCTGCCGTCGCAGCTGGTTACCCGACACTTGCACCTGGGTCTCCAGCTCCATCACCTGCGGAGCAGATTAGATTAGATTGGATTGGATAAGATTAGATTTGTTGAGGTTACATTATATTACCATATAGGAGGCTATCCACGACAAGTTGCACGACCGAAAGATGAGTGTAGAATGGATAATATGTATTTTTCTGACTGGCAAAGATTGGGTGATTTATTTGCCAGGATTTTGTTTGATGAGTGATGAACTGGGATTTAATTAGTAGTTGTGTGGGATGCATCAGAACATCATTGAACTTTTTGACATCTCTTAAATGCTACAGTGATAAAAATCCATCAAGTAAAATTTGAAGCATTTGGTTGATCATTAAGACAAGAAGTTAAACTTTACAAAGTAAGATATTAGAGGAAAGCTATCTATTATTATTAGATCATAAGCATTTCTAACATTAGCTAGACAGTTTATGTGAGTTGAATAGTACTAACACTACTTCAAACTAGATTAAATATCTAAAGTTATACAACAATTTAGACTCAAAATAACAGGTAACTGAGTTTAACCTTCAACTCCGGTTTAAACTGTACCTGTGTCAATAACTTTAAAAATATAATTTGTTTACACATATAAAATATATTAAAGTAAAAATAATTTGTAATAAAATGGAGCAAATAATCCAGAGAGATTTTGATTTTCAAGATATTTGAAACAGTTCACCTTCCTTACAAAACCTGCAATTAAGTTTCCAGGTGCATAAATACCTAACAATCATGACTCCTGAACCAAGGGTGCCTTCTCCAATCATCTTACATTTGAGAGTAGAGTCCAGACTTCCCTGATAAAACTTAAACCAATAGACAAAGCTCAAACAAGAGTTAGCAGACCGAGCTCACTGACCTTGAGCCGGAGCTCCTTGAGCTCGGTGATGGCCTCGATCTCCTTGACCCGGGTGGTCATGAGCTCCTCTTCGAGCCGCTGCACCTCGTGTCCCCGGTTGTCCCACAGGAGGTTGCTCACGATCTTCTTGGGCGTCGAATCGGGTGCCGGCGGCGTCTCCACTCGGTGCTCCTGTCAACAGATTGATGTTTCAGAATCAAATCTGCCCCAATGTATATTCTGTCATCAACACATAAAAAAGTTCCATCAATGGAATTTGTTTGACAATTATTGTTTGATTTATTGCAATTTGTGTGTTACTTTTGTTCTTGTTCTATTTCACTTAGTCTATATATTCCAATCAATATTTGTTCAAAACTTTGAAAAGGATTTGTTCATTTTGTCAGTAAATAGATGAATAGATAAATTTAGCCTGTTGATTCACTTGAGGTAAATTGATAAACAATTCAAATTTCTTAGAACATAAGGATTAAGGAAAAACATACAGGGCTGCATATATTTGATTTTATTATGCTTTGTCTACTGATTTATTTATTTTAATTTGATAAAAGTTAAAGCTTCTCAGACTTTTTAAACCAATAGTTCTTGGTTTAAGATCAACTTGAGACAAAGAAGATGAACTCATCTAAGAGTTAAATTTGAATTGAAATTTTTATTTCATATTTCATTTTTCAAATTATTATTATTACCACAGAAACTTTATAATTTTATACTTTTATGTACCATTTAATCTTTGGAATTCTGTAGGTCAAAGTGCTGAAGAATTACATAAAACTGTTTCTTAGTGGGCACCTACAACTAAAGAGAGGCAATTTTCAGGTCCATAGTTCTTATAGTTTAATTCATACCCTCTCCCCTATCCACCCCCACCACCTTCCTCCCTGCTGCCCCAACCTACCGCCTGCTGCCCCTAGCTACCTGCAGGTGTCGCTGCCACTGCTGCCCCAGCTCGGTCACTCGCTGCCTCAGTTCCTTCAGTGACAGGTTGGCCTCGGCCTCCCGCAGCTTGACAGCTATCAACTCCTCCTGCAGGTGGGCCACTGAGTTGTCCACCGTCGACTCTCGCAGCGTCTTCTTGTCCTGCAAGGGAGTAAAGAACAAGTGAGTGGGTTTGCTGAGATGATGTTACTAGAATAATCTGGCACTTAAATGAACTGTTCTTCAATTACAGAAGGGCTTCTGTAGGCAAATTAATGGAATTATGAAGTGCAAGACATAGGAAATTGCACTTATCATTGGTCAGTAACAAGCATGTTCCTCATGAAAACAAATGAATACCAATGAGTACAGTTTGCAAGATCCCATAAATTATATCATTGGTTGGATCCTTTTGGTTTGTTGTTTTTATAATATAAGTTGATTAATTTTCTTAAATCTAAAATTTGGAATTATTGGAGATTTTTGATTTTTTTGTGTTCCTGCTAATTTTTCACCACTTTCCTTAATGTTATTTCTGAAACTTTCTAGAATAAGAAATAAGAATTTTAGTGTACAGACCTCCTCGAGCTCCTGGATGCGGGCGCGCAGGTCACGGATGAGAGCGTCGTTCTCCGCCTGCCGCAGCCGCTCCTTGACCAACTGAGCCTGCAGACACGCGACCAGCTCCTCCTTCTGGCTCAGCTGCTGCTCCTTGGCTGACATCTCCTCCAGCGACGACTGGCACGAGTTGTCCTGTCGACCGATACGTGGGTTAAGACTGTTAGGCCTGCAGACTCGCCACCAGCTCCTCCTTCTCTGCCTACCGACACGTGGGTTAGACTGTAGACCTGCAGACACGCGACCAGCTCCTCCTTCTGGCTCAGCTGCTTCTCCTTGGCCGACATCTCCTCCAACCACAACTGGCACGAGTTGTCCTGCCGACCGACACGTGGGTTAGACTGTTAGGCCTGCAGACGCGCAACCAGCTCCTCCTTCTGGCTCAGCTGCTGCTCCTTGGCCGACATCTCCTCCAGCGACGACTGACACGAGTTGTCCTGCCGACCGACACGTGGGTGAGACTGTTGGGCCTGCAGACACGCCACCAGCTCCTCCTTCTGGCTCAGCTGCTGCTCCTTGGCCGACATCTCCTCCAGCGACAACTGGCACGAGTTGTCCTGCTGACCGACACGTGGGTTAGACTGATAGGCTAAATCTACATCTGTTAGATTGATAGGTTTTGGAGGAATGAAAGCCATAGCATTGCCAAAAACGTGCGTCTTCCCCGAAGGGTTTAGCAGGATAAGAAAGGTGTGATGGGGTCAGCCTCGCCCCTGAAGGAAGGAAGAAACATTACCAACTCATAATCCGAGCTCTTGAGGGGATGACTGGCACGAATCATCCTGGGGACAGCGATGGATTAGATTTTGGAGGAATTAATCCCCCGGTGTCAACCTTGAAGGAAGAGAGAAAAATTTCCAACTCTTCCTCTAGGCTCTTCTATGGATGTCTAACACAGGTTGTCCTGGATGTCGCTTGACATCCCAACTGCTTAGTTGGGTTGATTTTGGAGGAATGAAAGCTCCAGCATTGCCAACAAGGCATGTCTCCCTATGAGATGTCATGCAGCTTACTGAAGAGAATGAAGGAATTTGCAGGATGGGAAAGGTCAGTCAGCCTTGCCCCTGAACGAAGAGAGAAACATTCCTGATGGCAATCAACGACAACAAATTTACTCTCCAGCCTGTCAATATCCCTATTGACAGGGGGGGGACTCACCCCCTCAAGAATGGGATCTCCCGACACTCCCAGTCACCAGTGGATCACCACCTGGGAGCTCTTTTCTGTTTGTGAAGAGTCACCCAGGACAGTTCGACTTCCAGACTGGCAGACGCTTAGAAGTCAGGTGATGGCCTCTCATCCCCACCCAGACAAGACAAGCTAGGATGATCCTCCTTCCAGGATTCAGATCTGAAGGTATCAGAGCGCCCAGAGAGACTTGGAGGATCCAAGTTTTAAAGAAGCTAATCATTTTGGAAAGCCACACAAACTTACCAGTTCAATGACAGCTTCTATTTACTGTACCCAATGTGATTATTGGGATTAACCCATTTTTATAAATTTCATGCCACGCTATGACATCAATAGATGTTACTAGGGATGTGTCGATTCTGATTCTTGATTCCACCGATTCTTTGAAAAAGATTCGGAATCGAGAATCGATTCCTTCGAAACCGCCAAAATTGTTCGCATAGTTATTTTTATAACAGAAATAAGCTTTTAAATCTTGTGTGTCGATCAACGAAAATATCACAAGCCTACTATTATCAGTTGTCTAGTTTCACGAGCGATAAAAATAAACATCGGTCGCCGGATAACAACAATATTTGATCTGTTAGGGAAAGGATGTTAACAGGTTTGAATAAAAAACGATTTCTCAGAATTCGGTAGAGGTGCGCGAGTATTCGACCGGTCGAGCTTTTCAGTATTCGGCTCGGCTCGACTTTTTTCAAAAAAAGCTCGACACTCGAGCCGAGCTTTTGATAAGGGAGTTTCTTATCGGAAAGATAATTATTGCATTTATTATTGAGGACGGTAAATCGGAAGAGCGTTTCCCTCCCAAGAAAAACATAAACAAAAAACATTGCCTAGTGATAAGGAAAGGACATTGACAGGTAACAAGAAATATTATCTCCATTTAGATGGAAATCGGAGCTATATTTAGTTGACCTTGGAGAACCGCAAAATACAGCAATAAATTCTATTGTTTTATCATGGCTTATCTCTTTAACGGTATATCGTACAAGTTTCATTTTGGTCTCATTTGATTTATAAAAATAAGACAAAAAATATGAGCTGTCATTTATAGTTGTATGACAAGTGGTTTGTATTTTTGCATTTTGTAGTAAGGATTCCTTATCTCCTAATTAACTCCCGCTCGTACGCACTGAGTCAGACAATGACAAAAAACCAGGACAGGGGCTTGGAGTAAACAACCTCCACCCCCCCTCTCCATGGCCACTGATAAGGAGAGTGAGAGAGGTAGCTGTCTCTTTCTTTCTCTCTATTCCGTCCTAATTTCTGATCTTTCTTCTTTCTAATTTTTTTAAACCGTACATTGTTTTCTTCACAAAAGCTTAGAAATGCAATTAATTTTAGGATGACAATAAATTATTTTTGCTATTAAATATTATTTAATTCATATTCTGAAATAATAAGTTTAACCATCAATATTATGCCACATTGGGACTGCTTAAATATTATTTTTATACATAATTATATAATTAAATATAATTTATACTTGTTTTTTAAATTGCAGACGTTGGTTTAGTAATATTTTATTTCATACAAAATAATTAAAAAAAGATTCGAAAATTGAGAATCGAGAATAGATTTTTTCAGAATCTGAATCGGAATCGAGAATCGAAATTTCTGGAATCGACCATCACTAGATGCTACACAAAAACACATCACGGAACACTTACAGTTATTTTTCACAAATCGGGGCCCCGCACATTCAATTCAACATTTTGCAGATATTTGAAACGCTACGCTTCCTCAGCAATTATTATGCAGCCTGAGCAATAGATGTAGTTAAACAACAGCAAACACGAGAGTGAGCCTATTATAGCCTTGTACAGCCTTGACAGTTAATGAATATTTTAAATTGCGTGCACACATAGTTGGCACGACATCAACAATCCCGATGATTAATTCATCAAAATACATTTATCTTTTTGAGAAAGGAGTAATTAATCATCCTTTTACTTACTTATTGGTATTGTTTTTAAAAGAGAGCATTTAATAGTAAAAAATAAGTTTTAGATAATATGATTCCAATAGAAATTTTATAGAAAATTTGTATGTAAAATTTTTTGGCACAAACGATTGCCTCTAGTTTTTACCATACTGCTGTGTGACAAAAGCTGTACAAACCCAAAAACTATCTTTGAACGTTTTAACAACTTCAGCTGTTGCTTGGAGGTGGCCTTCTATAAACCCCAATGTCATTTACAGGCATCACGATGTCCCAACCACCTATTTACTTAGGCTTGCTTACTTCAGGCTTTTAATCCTCTAACTTTCTACAACCTTATCATTTGTAATTCACTGTTACATTTTTTAATTGACTCATTTCTTAGTAAACTCACATTCTGCTGCAGTTTTAACGACAGCTTGGTGATCTCCTCGTGAGCCAGCTCCAGCTGGTGAGTCGTCTCCAGGTGTGAATGTTTCAGGGCTGCCAACTCCCGCTGGACCACAAACGTCGTCTCCTCCTCCTCCGCCCGGGAGACCTGTGACAACAACAAAACGGGTTGGCTACATTGTTTAAAGCATCAACTAACACCAGCCAATCATATATAATTTTCAGTCGTTATTACATTCCTAGTAGAAAAACAGAAGAAAAGTTCCAAATATTTCCACAATGGATTATATAATTGTGCACTGAACTTGCACAATGGATTATATAATGGGCGGCTTGTTTAACAACTGTATAGGAGCGGTAGGATCTGGCTGTTGAAGATTACATCTTGACCAAGCCTGAAATCCTCTGAATCACCTGGAACCTATTGCACAATACAGTCTACTAATATCAGTGAACTATCCAATCTGATTGGGTGAATTGACTATATTATTAACGTGTAATTTATTGTGCAATTGGCCCCTGGTGTAATATACTAAATCGTGTTATAAATTTTTTAATTTTGTTCCATTTTTAGTTTCAAAATTAGTGATACTTAAAAAAAATTGTATGACTTAAAGACAGTAATGTTACCATATTTTAAGGCTACAAAGAGACCTTACTATATTGTAAGGCTTCAAAGAGGGCAATGTTACCATATTGTAAGGCTACGTTAATATATTTTAAGTGACAAACAGAGTAACATTACCATATTTTAAGGTTACAAAGAGAGTAACGTTACCATATTTTAAGGCTTCAAAGATGTCAACATTACCTGCCCACGAACCAACCGGTCGGCTAACTCGCTGCTCTCAGCTTCCAGCAGCTCCACTCTCTGCCGTAGCAGCCGGTTCTCCGACCTCAGCCTCTGCAACGGGATAGTCAAAATACAAATCCAAGATTCAAAACTCAAGATTAAATATTCTATTTTCTTAATTATAGACAGCAAAATATACAGTGAATAATGCCAAAGAAAAAACCATGAACATTCGGTTTCTGCTACTAAAGTAAGCTTATAATATGGTTTGTAATCTAGAGATAGTTATTGTGTATTTTGAATAGAGGAAGGGGGAGAGTAGTATGGAAAAAAGAAGAAAGAAGAAAGAAAAGATGCTGCACAAAGGAAATATAAGGGGTGCACTGGGCAAAGCTGGGCACCTGCTTTGCTTTTTCTATCGGAGCAATGACAATTTTAAAAACAAGGACCCCCCCAATGTATGTTTAGGCCATTTAAAATTTATCACATATATAAATTGATGTTATAAACAATTATTTTTATGATTTAATGTAATTAAGGTATTGGTTGTGATGACAAAGCTAAAAATTGAAAAAAATTGATTCAGAAAACCCATGTTTAATGGGACTTTTCCTTAAGAATCTAAAGTAAAATTAAATGACTTTCCTAGGAATTTAAGTAAATTTTCTTCCTTTAAGTAATTTTTTTTACTTGTGGAGTAGTAAATCATTGCAGAGGCCAGAAACCGACTTTGATATGAGTGGCCTTAGTGGCAAGGTAAGGTAGGGTTTGCCACTAGGGTCATATTTGTAGGCTTGAGATGTCAAATGTTCTTACATCCGACTGGTGGTATTGAGGCTGAGTAGTCTAAGGCGATATCTGACGAGTCAACGATGAAGACATTCAGAGCAGCACAGGCACATTTCCCATCCATTAGCAATCTCTATTAGGCTTGCAATTGCAGTGGACACTTTTGCTTAACCCTTGTATTGGAGGGGGGAGGTTTTTAATTTTTAATTTATTGATTTAGCAAATTTCAATAAATGTAAGCAATTAAAAAGAACATAACCAACATGTTAGACCAAATACAAACAAAATTGTAAAATAAGAGAAAATGAGAAATGAAAAAACTTGTGGCTCAAAGGGTTAACTTGAGAAAAATTGTTGCTAAGGGTACGACTTTATTATCTGATCTTCTGCCGTTCGTTTATTTAGCAGACGATTGAATTGCATTTCACCATCTGGTCTTTATGAAAACAATATTGAACGATCTACCGACAGTCGAACTTCGATGCACATAGTTTGTTGTCAAAACTCAATATACAACTCCATCGTATTTATCGATTGTTTCATTATTCTGTGAAGGTATTGTTGGTAATCGATTGGAACCTCAGTTCAAGATGGCAGATGATGGAAAACAAGGTAACGTTTTGATTTAGTTTTTGGGTTAGATATGTAATGTTTCGTTTAGTTTAATAACTTTTTTATTATTTTACGGTATGTTTACTGTTTGTAAAAGAATAGAATAATGAACTTGACCTTCATTTCTGTTACTGGTGGTTATCGAAACGTTTCAATTTCATCACTGACGGTTGTCAGAACAGTACTTCGAATGAGTCGACCAAACATCTGTTGTTATCAGATGACTAAAATGAGTTGGCTTCAGTATCTGATCTTCCTTACAGCACATACCGTTGCAAAGTACAGTTACACTTTGCCCTTGAAGCACTGTGTTGAGAAGTTCAATTACTAAAGCTGACTCTCAGTGAGGTTGGAACGGCAGACAGACATGAAAGTTGTACTAAAATTCATTTCCTAACATCAAGGCCAATAAAAGCAAACTTTAGCTACAAAGTCATTAAGATAAATATCACAATCCCAGAGGAGAGAGCTGATCAAAAGGTGACCATTTAATTGGGTGTAAATTATCCTTAACCAAAGGTGATAGTTCGATTAATTTTGGAGTTAAGTGACCTATTCATGAGAGTTGCAATTTCTTTAATAGTTTTGAATTAAAAGTGAATAATTATTTTTCACAAAATGCAGAATTGCAATAAAAAACCATAAACATCAACGATTGGTTAAAGATATATTTACATTACAATATATACATACATTAATAATTGTACCAAGCGTAAGAATAATGCACATAGTGCCGTGACATACCGCTACCTCATTCAAAAATAAGTACTGTGGTATAAATACAATAGGCTCATGCATTATTGCTGTTATCACCTTGGATGTTATCTCTGAGGTTGGCATTTTCCTGTTAAACAGTTATAAAACTAAATAAAATAACCTACTGCTCTATTACTGCTACAGCAACAAGTAAGTAAAATTAAATACTGTATACTGTAAAGTAAAAAAAAAATCATTAATATAAATTTTGTCTTTGTAATTTTTTTTTTTGAACACTGACTTATTTGAACTATTAGGTTCACTCCACAAATGGTTTCTAAAAATTTGGTTCATAGAAATTAAAAATATAGGTGTACTGACTAATTTCTTTTTTCTTTTAGAAAATTGAGTTTAGACCAAAATTTAGTCACTAATGGTTATAGGAGATAACAAGAGATCACAACATATATGGATATCTCAAGGCCTCAAAAACCACATTCATTATGATGTCCACATTCATTAAGAGTAACTTTGATACTCCTAATTGGTAGACAGTGAGCCACAATCTTTCCTTAAACTGTGATTATTAACTTATGAAAATGGATATTGTCAGATGGCTTTGAAGGTGGAGCCTGTAAATCTGTGGCATGCAAATCTTCATGAACTCCTCTATTCTGTTCCTCACCCTGGCATGAAGTATCTACAATGTATTAAATTTTATCAGTGAGTACTGTCCATAGAAAAGAAGTAAAAAAGATAGCGAATGTTTATTGATCAGATCAAAGAGCTCTAATTTAACACTGTATCTCTAAAACTATAAGAACACACCTGATATTTAGCCTGTATGTTCCTCTTTGGTTGTAGATGCTCAATAAAAATTGAGTTTACTAAATTCCCTTGACACTTTGCCTTAAGGATATAAAAAAACTAAATATAAGATTAAAAATCATTTTGAAATTTCCATGGAAACTATGTTTAAGAAGAATTTTTAATAACAAATGACCATTAATACAAATAATTAAGGAGGAAAACAAATCAAACCCTAACTCATGGAACTCCCTGGGTGAAACTAAAACTATAGGAACCTTCCCTAGATTATGTAATGCCCCGTGGAGGGGTAAAGAGAATTTTGGCAGTGTTTTGCACCGTTACAGGGGAGGATGGAGGGTTTGCCATCGTGTTAAAAAACTATTAAACCCCAAACATTAGCTTCTGAAATTCATTAAAAAATTGATATCTTTTCCTTTTAGACATTTAGAGAGAGAGGGGGGGGGGTTGAAAATTCACAGTTAAACAAAACTGTTTTCATCATGTCCGGAAAAACAGCCTTTTTTAGTTCTCTAAATCGTACGCGAAATGATCGTTTTTGGATCACTTCGAATAGGAGTACTGAAAAAACATATGGTAAATTTTGCCGTACTCTAATGTCAAAATTTGTTTATGTTACGTTTGAAAGGTTGAACGACTTCTTAACTTGTGTTTGTAAACAACTAACAGATGTGTAAATGACAATGACTATTTTGGATAACCTCAACATTACGTAGTCTAATTTATTAATGACTAAATGGTTATTTATACATAATGATGATAATAGTTGTTCATCACACGGAGCAAAATTGTCTCCTTGGTACTAGATCACATTTCTAAGCTCAGCTGCGCCTCGCCTGTAAATTACGATCTCATACCAAAATGAGCCACTTTCGCTCCTAGTGATGAAAACTAATATTTTTTTTGCACCCGCCCCATGCAGCAGCAGCAACTTCACAAAACTTTGCCACCTCAAGTGAGACATTTTCGGACGAAACTGTATAACCCATGCTTGGTCTTAAATGATTACCTTTTTTCAAGGTTACAGGAATTTTTAGGCTGGAAAGAGTTGAAAATGGTAAGGAACGGAGAGAAGCAATACTATTAGGTTAAATAAATTTTGCGTGATTTTCAAAGAACCCCGCCATTTTGAAACGCTATAAGAATGAAATGCATGGTCGGTCAGCGACGAGACTTGGCTCAGATTTGGTCCAGGAGTGGAGGTCTAGGCCGCACTATGAGTCACAGAGATGAGACCACTGGGCTAGATGTAGAGACAAAACGTAATTTACTTTCTGGACGGCCCTAGTATTATGAGTTTCATTTTGACCAAAGTGACCCATGTGCATATAAGGGAAGTAAGAGGAAAGTCATCAAGCCTCAGACTTTAAAAACAATCAGCCGTTGCAGGGAAACTTAAACAATGTATCATCAAATTGTGGGAAAGTGACCAGGGGTGGCTGATAGTTTAAATTGACTGGTGGGCTTACTTACTAAGATCATAGATAGCCTTTGTGAATTACCTCCACTGATTTTTGCTGCAATTTGTGATTCTCAATTAGAACCACATTAAAAAAAAGTAGTGTTATTGAAGACTGTCATGAGTTATACTATAGTTGGTGGTATATAATAATTTTCTATGAAAAAAGGATCATATTGTTAGGTATGTTTGTGCAGCAGTTGGCAATGGCGGGGGTTATAGCAACCAACACTATGTGTAAACCAATGGATAAGTCAATTCTCAATACCATTTTTGCAACTAACGCTACTAAAACTCTGGTACCTATATTCAAAATTTTGATACCAATAATTTACCATGGGGATGAAGGGGAAGTTACTTAAATGTAAAAGTCGGTTGCAAGGCATGATTATGGTAGTAAATTATTAGTAAATTTGGGCATTGAAACCATTACGTAGATTACCCAGTATTAAATCAAATCTCACCTTAAAAGCAGAGGCATTATTCTTTAGATGGTTACGACAACAATAATAGTAATATTTTTAATTGCCGAAACAAAAGAAAAGTTTTTTTAGCAGCATGCAAGAGGTAAAATTGGTATCCAAAAAATATTAATCAAATTACTAATATTTGCTTGGATAATTAGACAATTTTATAATTACAACATATAACAGAAAAATTTTGTATGACGATGCAATCACCACTGATTGATTACATCTAGAACTACGATCATTCCTTTTTCATGATATGTACTCATTTATGCGCAGGAAAGTCTGTAAGCCTAGTTAAATGATTTGTTTCTGGACCCAGCTGTCATGGATCGTTGAGTTTGATGACCCTAGCAAATAAATCATCAGACACAAAGATTCTCATCCACTCAATCATGTTCACATTGACATACCTTCAAGTGGTAGTTGGCGTTTTAGCCAGTAAAAGCTAAGGGGCCACCGACCCAAAAAAAACAACATCCAAAAAAATATAAAAACAACCAGGAGAAACATGACACAGATGCTTGTCCGGATCCATGTCCGCTCGCGGTTGCAGGTCTTATGTGGGCATTTTATTTTATATATCTCTCGAACTTTGGTATCCGTCTGCGCCACTACAATCGATGATTACAATAATTTTTACAGAATTGATAATCAATCGAAAAATCTATACATCTATTGGATCAGTAATAATCAATCACATATTGATGAAGGTATATTAAATTAATGGTGACTAAACACAGTTTTTAAAAATTTATGTCGTTTTACTTAGATTCTTAATGAAATCATTTACTGGAATCATAAATCAAACTATGTTTTGTCATACGATCATGTGATGGAGTAAATTTCCAAATCTTCCCATAATTTATGTTATTTATCGAATTGGGTAAACTTGAACCCTTAATTTTAAATTTAAATTGCAGTGGAAGAGACGGATCCCAAAGTTTTGCCATTTACGAGGAATGCATAAATACGGTGTAAACAAATAAATGATCGGGATCACAACAGGCTTTATCAGGGAGCAGCACGTGCTCTCAGACACACGCACGCAGTGCGCCGACAAGCGCAGGCGATGATCACCAGCGGATTTGCGATCGAATCATTCAATTTCTATGACTCATCGAGTGAATTGAATGAATCATGATCCTTTTAGAAAAAGAATTGATCCTTCATGTGGTCTAAAACGAATTAAATCTAAAATTTTATTCCCTTATCTTGAAGCTTTTAAGTTGACACTTAACATTTTTGTTTGTTTAATCAACACCAATGCCGTTTTTGTAGAAAGAGTATCTAAGACAATCAAGAAAGTAGTCCATACAACTCAATTCTTTTTATTGGTTTATCTGTTTTTAATTTGGTGGTTTGAGTCTTTTAGCTTACACTCGAGTCGCTTTTATTTCTTCATTCAAATTATACAGTTAGTGTTTTGAAATACTATGCACAAACGGAAACAGGATTGAAATTATACTCTCAGGTCAACAAACTTAAAAAAAACACTTTTTCTTCAACAAAAACCGATTAATTGTATTAATTTTACATTTTACCGCAAGAATATTAAATTAATCAATTCAAATTTCAATTCTTCAAAGTTGAGTGATTCATAGGATTCAATTCGACGAGAAGAATCTAACCCATCTAAATACCCCAAAGCAGTGGTTGGCGTCATCTGGTAACTGTAGCAGGGAGAAGGGAATAAGTGCATAAATAAGTGATCGGGAGCAGAACGTGCTTTATTTGCTATCAGAACGTGCTACTCAGAGGAGCAGCGCCAGAAGACAAGCGCAAGCGCAGGTCACCAGCGTGGGCCTACTACATACCCTGAGCTCCACCATCTCCTCCTGTTCCTTGATCTTCATCACTGTGTACTCCTTCTCCAGCTTCTTCATCTTCTTGGCGTTGTACTTGACGTTGAACGCCAGCGCCATCAGTCCGTCCGGGTCCGCGTCCGCCCGCGGTGGCAGATCTTTTTGGAAAAACTAGAAAGAAGGAGAATACGTGAGTTGGTTGATGGTGTGTATGTTGAGGAAGGTGAAATGACGTATGGTTTTTTGTACAAGAAAATCCTGTGAGGGTACTTCAGCCACTATTTTGTCTTTTTGTATGGCTACCGGAAAGGAAAGGAAGCTCTCCTTCGATTATCCCTTAAGCTCACAGCCTTTAGTAGATTAATTCAAGGGAAGAAAAAGGAAAAAAAGGAATAGGTAGATGGATAGGTTCGGCTAAGCTTAGACTGGGTGGGGGCAAAGGTATACCTTTATCCAATGGATGCTGTAACAGGGCCTCAAGGGATCAGGTGGCCCTCATATTGGCCCTCTTCTTGGTCGCAAATACACCCTGGCCCACCCTGCCGTCAAGCCCAGCCTCCCCTAGTGGGGAACTGAATTTGTTCACTGAAAGACAGCTACAACACTGCCTCCAATCGTGACAACTTCAGTTTCTGTACCCAGTATTGGTACCTAAACTAGCAAAAGCCGGTTAGAATCTCACTGGGGGTTGGTATGAGTGTGGTGATGTTTTGATTTGGAAGAGTTGAATATTTCTGTAATCTACGGATTATGGGGTCCCGAATGGCCCAGACCCTCGATTATCCAGACAACGATGAGGAATAGAATTTCAGTAAAAATGTGTTTTTCTTGTGTACGGCCTTTTCAAAATCATCATATCATAGCGTTTTCAACCAAACTCCATGATGTGCATGCAAATAACCAAATGCAGCTGTAACATGGTAGTTTTGTGTCGAAACCGAATCTTTGGAAAAGATTTTGACCTCCAGAAGTAAACAGTTGAATCCCAAATCTGCCAGGCTTGGACACGACTCTTACAGTGAAACTGGTTTTCTCACAATGTAGACAAGATTAGTCTGCCGCAAAACTGCCTAGATTGTCTGGTAGACAAGTTTTGTGTTGTGCTCTGAACAGTACAATGAAAATGTGACAATAATATGTCACAACTTAATAAAGTGATTTTTATCACATTACGGGGTATATCTCATGCTGTATTATAATAAGTCGTCTGTTGCAATTTGATGATGACAATGTAGTGGCGATATCAGAGACAATAATTCTGCGATTGCTATTTTTACAACATGCTCTGATGTTTTGGTTTTATGATTATCCAGAATTTGGTTACATGGATCAATCTGCCATTTTATCCGAATAATCCAAGGTGTACTGTACTCAGTGTCAATATCAATATTCACTTGTAGCTATCATAATGCTATTGAGTAACTTTTTCTTTAACAGCCTGAAAACTTTTACACAGGTTTATTTTGTTCTTTACAGAAATACTTCATGCAAATACTCCCAACCCAATGTAATATCAGTGGTAACCTGGCATCAGTGACAATGTCAGTGGTAACCTGGCATCAGTGACAAGTAATGCTTGGTCTGTGTGCATATGTCACTGGGTTAACCATTAGATTACAAATGACTCATTAAAATTTTGTTTGCTTAAAAACATTGTATGTCAGACTGAAAGTTAGTTTACTGAAATGAAATTCTACCTATTGAATTCGGTAGAATTCAATTTGATTGCTTAATACATGTGACAATGCTCCTGTTCTGTATATTTTTATATTTTAAAGAATGTACTGTACAAATAAATCATGACTGTAATATCGCAGGAAGGTATAAATCTACTCAATAAATGGATACATTCTTTATTCAGAAAACTATAAGTCCTTTTACAAAACAGAATCATTTCAAAACAGAAACATAACATATGTAATCTATTATAGTAATTGCTGTTACAGCCATCTGAATATTGATATCATAATAACAGTTTATATATATATTACATTCGTCACAACACAAATTTGGTTTGATTATAAATTATTTTATTTTTGAAAATATCTCTTCCTCTTCTGACTATAAATTTAACTTTTGAGGTCTTTTAATTGTACGACCAGATCTTCGTAGGCAGACCTCCTTTTCCGTTGCAACCACCTGAGGAGAAGAAGGAGCCAGTTGTGGAACCGACGTTCCTGGACCATCTTTATCATTGGATTGATAATTATCCACTTGGTCGTTTGTGTTCTGGAACGGACTTCCATGTGACAAACTTACAATGTTTCCTTTTTCGTCTTCTGGTCCACAACGTCTCAGATAATCATATTTTTCTTCTTCCAGTTCGGTCAATCTCAAATGGTCAGCATGACAAAACCTTACACTTCCCATGACTTTAACCAAATAAGTAACTGGGCTTTTCTTTACTAGTATCCTTCCCATTACCCATGAAACCTTTTCTTGACGTACTGTTTTGACCAAAACCTTTTGACCTTCAACAAATGATTTGCTTGGCCCACGCAATCTGTCTGAGGCCTCTTTCTGCTTAATTCTCTTCTCTAACATTACTTCGTTAAGTGCAGGCTTTAACAAAGTTAACCTAGTTCTAGGTTTCCAATTCAAGAACAGCTCTGCTGGAGTCATGCCTGTAACGGAAGTCGGAGTATTCCTGTATGCAAACAAAAAGTTATCCAGTTTATGCTGTAAATTAGAATACTTCTTTCCTAAATCTTCTTCCAAAATCTGGCGAATAAGATTCTTCTTGACTTCCTGAACACATCTTTCAGCGGCCCCATTTGACTCTGAATGATATGGAGGCGTAAGAGTAAACTTGACCGAGTTTTTCCTCAAAAATTCTCTGAATTCATAGCTTGTAAAAGTGCCACCATTATCACTGACTAACTCCTCCGGAAACCCATAGGAAGAAAACAAGGTTCTTAATCGTTCAATTGTCTTAGCCGAAGAAAGCGAATTCATTATAAACACTTCTAACCATTTAGAATAACTGTCGACAATGATTAGTAACTGCTGTCGAGAGTAAGGATCTTCGGCAAAATCAATATGCACTCTTTGCCATCTGTACTTAGCCATGGGCCACTGCTGTAGTGGAATCCTAGAAGTAGAATTTCTAGTAAACTGACAAACCTGACAGTTGGAGACTACCTTTTCAATAGCCTGGTCTATCCCTGGCCACCATACGTAACATCTGGCAAGAAGTTTCATACGAGTAATGCCAGGATGTTGATCATGTAGCATCTGTAACACCGAATTCTGCAATTTCTGAGGAATGACTACTCTGGAACCCCATAACAAACAGTGTTGGTCAACTGACAGCTCATCTTTTTTTCTTAAGAAAACTTCCAAATTAGGATCTTTGTCCGAAAACCTCCAACCACACATGACATAATCTTTCACTTTCGACAGTAGAGGATCCCTATCTGTAATCCTTGCTACATCAGACGCTGTTATTGTTGGTCTATCACTAGTCGTACAATAAAAGTTCATAGCCTCCACACAAGACTCAACATGAGAAAAATAGTTACAGTCAAGCTCAATAGACTCACTATCAGGAAGTGGCAAACGTGACAATGCATCCGCGTGTACTACATCAGCTGCCTTCCGATATTTGATTTCCAAATTATATGTCGACAGAATCAGGGACCATGTCTGGAGACGCGCAGCCGCCAGAGTTGGGACACCTTTCTTGGATCCAAATATTGCTGTAAGTGGTTGATGGTCAGTCTGTAAAATAACTTTTCTACCATAAATGTACTTATGAAATTTTTGGACTCCAAAAACCAAAGCAAGAGCCTCTTGATGAAGCTGTGAATAGTTCCTTTCACTGGGAGATAAGGATTTCGAGGCGAAAGCTATTGGCCTTTCTTGGCCATCAATCAAATGCGATAATACCGCTCCTACTCCCCGAGGGCTAGCATCACAAGTAAGAACAAGGGGTTTCTTTACATCATAATGTACCAGTAAACTAGAATTCAGAACCCAGCTTTTACTTTCCTGAAATGTTTGCGAGCATTCCTTAGACCACTTCCAATGTGCATCCTTGTGTAACAAATCATAAAAACAACAAAGTCTTGAGGACAAATTAGATATAAATTTACCATAGTAATTTATCAATCCCAAATATGCTCTAAGTTCATCCTTGTTACTAGGTTCAGGTGCCTCTTTTAGGGCAGATAATTTACTTTCTTGTGGTCTGAGACCTTCCCCCGACAAAACATAACCTAAGTATGAGATAGAAGGCTGAAGAAATTTACATTTAGATTCATTCACTCGAACCCCGTAGTCTGATAAGCGTTTCAAAACACACTCAAGACGATCTAGAGCTTGTTTTCTGGAGCAACCAGCAACTATTAAATCATCTAAATAGGCACAACAGCCGGGTATACCATCTATTATTTGGTCAATGGCGGACTGAAATATAGCTGGAGATGACGATAGTCCAAAAGGTAAACGTCTAAGACGATACAAACCCTTATGAGTGGTTACGGTCAACAAAGGTTGTGACTCCTCTGCCACAGGAAGCTGAAGATAAGCGTTAGTCAAATCTAAACAACTAAATACTGAACATCCAGACAAGGATGTAAATATATCATCTATCTGAGGCAAGGGGTAATGTTCCCTTTCAATGCATTGATTTAAAGTCACTTTAAAGTCTATGCATAACCGTACACCGTTCGACTTTGGTACTACGACTAGTGGAGAGCTCCAATCAGAATTAGTTACCTTGTATGCAATACCTTCCTTTTCCCAGCGATCTAATTCCTCCTCAACTTTAGCCCGTAATGCGAATGGAACTGGTCTAAATTTACAAAACTTAGGAACAACTCCTTCCTTAAGTTTAATATGTGCTTTGATGTCCTTTACTTCTCCTATTCCAGGACGAAACACAGAGTCGTACTTACTCTTTAACAAAACAATGTCATTATCGTTACCTCGTAAAGATGATGAATCACTAATATTAGAAATCAAGCCCTTACATGTGTTTGGTCCGCCTAAGGCAGATTCAGTTTCACAACCAAAAATAGAAGACCAATCAAGTTTTAATACACTAAGCCAATTACGTCCAAGTAACATTGGTTGATTCCTTTTCTCCACGTTTACAACCACCAAAGGAAGACTTAAACGTTGTTGGTTATAAACTACATTGACTTTGGCTTCACCAAGAACCGGCACTTCGTTACCAGAATACGTAACCAACCTTAAATTAGTTTTCTCTAGTTCAACATAGCCAAAGAGTTCTTCAAAAAGTTCAGACGGGCATATAGAGACCGCACAACCAGTATCTAAATCCATTGTTACGAGTACATTGTTAATCCTAATGTTTACTTTGTAACTACTCCTTATAGACCGAGGTATTGATTTACTTCGGCCCTTATCCGAGTCTAAAGAATAGATTGAAAATTGCCTCACTTCCTCATCCTCATCCCCCAGTTGGTTAACATTTAACTTGGATTTATTACCAAATTTGTTGACCCCCTGTCTGAACCCCTTATGTCCCTTAGATCGACACATCTTGAGCAAGTGTCCAGTTTTCTTACAACCGTGACATTTAAAATTAACGTAAAAACAATTACTAGGGTCATGGTCTGACAACCCATATCGCCAACAAAGTTGCCCAAGAGAATCTTGATTCTTTCTTGAAATATTACATGATTTGGAAAGATTATTACCATTAAATTCCCTGTTATCCTGGACATTAATTTTTGCAATTTCTCCTTGATGTGTAAAAATAGAAGACTTCTGTTCCGCCTGTTCAAGCCTAATCGCCATGCTGTATGTTTCTTCCCAGCCTTTTTCCTCTGAAAGTAATTTTTGCCTAATACCCTCATTTTGAATCCCGCATATCAACTTGTCACGCAATGCCTCTTTCAAAAACCCACCAAAATTACAAGAGCCTGCCAAATGTTTAATAGCAACGGAGAAATCAGCAATACTCTCACCTGGTTTTTGTTAGCGTGAATAAAACACGTAACGCTCAGCTACGACCAACTTTTTTGGAGAAAAATGCGACATCAAAATGTTTACTATTTCATCATAAGTCCTACTATCAACTTCAACTGGGGCAACAAGATCAGATAAAATTGCAAGAACTTTCGGTCCAATAACTGTAATTAATACGGATACCCGATTTTCATCTGAGATAGAATTTGCTTTAAAGAAATGTTTTAATCTCATCAAATACGCACCCACGTCCTCCTCGTTCGGATCGAACTCGTTCAATCGGCCAATGCTTGCCATTTCGTCTATAACCGCACAAACAAACAAAATTATAATTATAGCGTACTACCCTGGTCCGGATTTACTTTCTGCGCCAGTGTAATATCGCAGGAAGGTATAAATCTACTCAATAAATGGATACATTCTTTATTCAGAAAACTATAAGTCCTTTTACAAAACAGAATCATTTCAAAACAGAAACATAACATATGTAATCTATTATAGTAATTGCTGTTACAGCCATCTGAATATTGATATCATAATAACAGTTTATATATATTATAATGACTATGTCTATGTGACTCTGTGTCTACAAACCTTGAGCATGCCCTCCATGTCCAGACATAGAAGGTCTTCTTTGCCGATGGTGAGAAGAGCGATGGCAACTTTGAATATTATCTCCATTCCCTCCAATAGGAACACATCGATGATCCTGAGGCAAAAAAGATGATCTTCACAAATTAGTTTTAAAAGTTGAGATATGATTAAAATTAAAATAAAGGCAAATACATTTTCATGACACATTTTCTCAATTTCAGATCTAAATTGTGTTTTAAATTTTCATTCAGATGCCCATATAAAACTTCAATCTTTTCCTCTCTATTCTTGTATGAGCTTTAAATAAATAAATCTCTTTGATTTTTTAAATATCCACTGAAAGACCAAGACCAACATATTTAAACCATATTCGTAACTATCCACTTAATGCCATCTTCATATTGTTTACAATCATAGGTGCAGTTTGATATAGTTTGTTATAGTTATATATCTCCAACTATAGATAAAAATATGGATGGTATGATACCAACATATGATATTGGTAAGAAAAATTTTTAACGAGCAGCTTTGCTCACCTTTCCACTAGCCCATCGTTCCACTGAATTGAGTTAAATACCCACTTAGAAAAGTGGAGTCTTCTTGCTTTTTCCCGATTACCTAACCAATCATTTTAACAAGTCAACCTTTCAAATAACTTAATACAAAAAATTAATCTTAAGAGTCAAGTATAATCAGAGTCAAGTGACATGGCCCAGGCCTTCTGTAAGCGAAGTGCTAAAATTACCATTAGTCTTATGGTTGGACTGGGCCACGTTATTTGACTCAACCAATAGTCACCTGCAGGCGGTGGGCAGTGCGAGAGCCGTCGTGAACAGAGTCAGGAACCAGCTGCTAGCGTACATGCTTGTGTGAAAACTCTGCGACTGGAAGTGAACGTGAAGGTCCGGTATCAGCTCCTGCAAAACACATTTTTCAGTTATAAAAAGAGAAAATTAAAACACTTGTCAAATCTGGCTTGGTGTGCTTTAGGGTATTTGTTCTGAATTTGCTAATGAGCCATCGGCTCTAAATGAAAGGAGCTGGATTAAGGTCAGAGGGGGATCCAGATATGAAACCGAACCAGTCCAAACCCATAAAATCTTGCGTTAAATGCCTATTTTGCGACGAAGTGGCAAGGCTATTGTGCCATGGCATGCTGCATAGAACCCCTGGTATTGTGTCGTATCTGAAACCACCTATTTCAGAGATGCACCACTTCAATGTCTCATTACTGGGGCGTATCTTCCAAGTTTTTACTACGGGTCTATGCAGCTTACCTCAGAATGGAAGCCATGCAACTCCGGTGTACAGCAGCCCTTGAATACATGTTAAGCAAAAATTTCACAGTTCCTGGGACTCAAATATTTTATAACAGGTTACATACTTTGATATCCGCAATTCCTTCGTACAACTTTAACTGTTGACTAGTTTCGACTACCATGTAGTCATTATCAAAACAGAACGTTAATTTTTTTTCCACCCGTAGGCCCCGTAGGGGCTGTAGACAGGTACGGAAGTGCCAAAGGTGGCATCTTCATGGCCAACAGGAGTTGGCAGGGTAGGTTAGGTAGGCCAGGTTAGGTTATATAGTCAGTTCAGAAAATAGCAATTGGGTGAACATTTTGGGAAATGGTCTGTAAGGCTGCTCAAGTTGTAGAAACAATGTTTAATTAGATAAGTTTTCAAAGCTGATTTTAATCTATGATCAAAGACTATTTCCGTTACAAATTAATCCATCATCAACGTTCTGTCTTAATAATTACTACATGGTAGTCAAAACTAGTCAACAGTAAAAGTTGTACGAAGGAATTGCAGACGTCATGGTATGTAACCTGTTCTATTAATACCAATTCTGGGAGGCTTCAACATGAACAAATATTTTAGACTAGCTGATCAATACGGTTTCACCCGTGGAAAACATATAAAATTTCTCTGTCTTTTTTTAGGATTTAATTTGTCATACTTTTTAAGGTTGCCATGACAACCTTATATCCTTCCCTATAATTTTACATTAAAACTTTGAAGTACCATCGGGCGAAACCCTTTGGGAGTTTTGTAAAACCGTTTCTTAGTGTACATCTAGGACCCAAGGGGAGCCAAATTTCAACTCTTTAGGTCTCATAGTTTTGGTGATTTGCTGTCCGATAGGAAACCCCTTCTCCTTTATATATATATATAGATTATTGATGAAATGTAGTATATTTTTTAACACATTTATTCACTATCTCCAAAACACAATTAAAATTCACAAAAAAGAAGTTCAAGGTTATGAAGCAACCAGATATATATAAATAAAATTAGAGTTTTGTCTGTACATAGCCTAGAATATTGAAATTATTTGTTATTTTTCCGTTTTGAAGGTCAGAGAATCCGAATCAAGCCTTATCTCAATTTCTGTCACTCTGTCTGTTGGTAACGCTCAATATCACACCTTAGACTGCTTTTCAAGCAAAAATTAGAGTACCGGTATAGCTGTAACTTATTTTCTGTATTGTATGCACTTATGAGAAGGTTTTAGATGAATTAAAACTAGCGTAAGTCACTTTGAAATGAATCAGCAAGCTTCTAAAGAACAAATTTTATTTGATTTTGACCAAGTTTGCTTTTAGCTTATGAAGTTGTCAAGGCAACCTAAACATTATATCATGAATCCAAGGAAGTTTTTCTGATTTTCCACGGGTAAAACCGTGTTGATCAGCTAGTTTTATTATAAATATAAAGACTAAGCTAACACATTAGTGGCAGTAAAAGAAACAATGGAAAGAGAGATATAAATTGCCTCATAATGGTCAAAGAAGATAAATTTCGATCTAGAGTATCAACTGTAGAGAAGTAACAATTATGTAACAGTTAATTTTGAGTTTTGCTGAAAATGGATATTAGGACTGACTACTGTTAAAATGGTAAAATTTAATAACTTAGTTTTCACTGCGTACAATGTGCTAAATTGGCAGACATTACAAAAATATTGGCCGGTACAATTAAATTAGATATAACCTAATCATATATTACATAATTTTTGTAAAAAAGTATTCATGACCAAGGAGCAAAATGTATCTATTATCTCCAAAAAATTCTTTCTCCCAGAACCCACTCTGATTCTTTGTCTCATACTTATATAGTACACCTCGGATTATCTGGATTAATGTGGCAAAACACCGATCCGGATTAATGAGGAAAAAAACTCATCCGGATAACAAAAAATCTGGATACTCCGAGGTCATTACAATATCGCCTAAATAGCGATCGTGTACCTTAGTCCCTGCTGAATTGATGCTGCAAATGGCATATCACGACTGTACAACAGTCTTTCAAGCTCGTTCCGCGTACTATTTTTCTAACTTTGCTAAATTATTCTTCCAGTCACTTACCGCACTTGTACCAACACCCAGTTTCTTAGCTAATTTTTTATCTGATTCTCCCGCGTCAAGTATTTAACAGCATTCAGTTTCTGTTCTAAAGTTAAAACCACTTTTTCCCCTTTACTACCACTTATTTTGAAACGCAATCAGTTCACACAAAGAGTTCTCATCTATAAACACATCAAGTGACAGCAATAAACTAACTCGCAAAATTGCCATAGGCTATGCCTTTGTTGATAACTGCTAGCGCCCCAAGTAGAAAACCAAAAAACTATGTTCACAAAAATGCTGTAATGTACTGTTTAGGCATGCAACAGCGACTAATTCAATTATTTTGATTCCAAATTCGTACAGAAATGTAATGCATTTGCACTTTGCTTTTAAAAGATGCACATTTTAGCCATGATTTTAATTTTTAATTTTTTGGATGGACCGGTCCGAATAATTCGGGATCCGGATAACGAGGGGTCCGGATAATCCGAGGTGAACTGTACATAACATCCCGCAGGGAATGTTTCCGTACCTGAACCAGGTTCTCCAGCTGGTACATGCACAGCCCCAGCTCGGCCATCGTAGGCTTGAACATGTCTCGCATGCGGTAGTCCTGCATCAGCTTCACAAACACTGCAAATGCTTCCTCTTCAGGCATCTGAAAACAACATTAGTCAATAAATATCAACATTATTTTTATTTTTGTACCTAGATTGGATAACATGATTCAGAGTGCAACATTATCTAACCTAAGAATGGAAAAAACTAAATCATAAACGCTCAATACTAATAAATAGTTTACTTTGAATTAAAATAATATAGGAAAGTTTATTGAAATGTTTGTGATTAATTTAAGCAAGTAACATTTTTGGATGGCAATCTTGGCATCTGCCTGATTCTTTAATCTTTGAATGTTGCCAAATGCATGAGTCGACTCTTCAGGATGCTATAAATTTCTTTATCACTGTTTTTCTGCACAAAAATATTGACTCCTTGAAATTAGGAAATATAAATTTCCCGGGCTTCTGAATTTCAGTTAAATCCAAGACTACTATATTCAATATATATATATATTTTTTGAAAATAATTCTTTATTCATCACCAAAAAGCATTACATAACATTACATACAAACTTCTTTCACTGTACATACAGAGGTTACAAGATAGTGCAAAGTAGAAATTGCATTGACAAAAAAATTGACAAAAAAAATATTGACAAAGTACACCGATTGACTGCAAAATCGGTTGTTCTATTGACCAGAATCATTCAAAACACAGTCTGAAAACAGTTTTATTGTGGTGCATTGAAGTGTGAAAAAATAATGTAATTCAGCATTTTAGCATCCATACCATGAAAAGGCATATAATGGTTCTATGCTAAGCTGTCATAGATCATTAGATGTTTAACGATCCTGGAAATAAATTACGTGGGCTTTGCCAGCAAGAAAGCTTACATATAACCCATCCTAACCGATCTTTCATTCATATTCTTCTTAAAACGCCACACCATGGTCACGCACAAAATGGACGAATGATAGCAGCTGGGACTGAATGTGTTTTGTTTACCTTAAACATTGTATTGTATTGCCAGATCGGGATTAGGAGGCCCCAGATAATCTGGCTATTGCTTCCACTATTTTGAAAAAATTGTATAGGAAAGAGGGAATATGAAGGAATGGAAAGGTTGGAATGGGCAGTCTTGCTTACCCTTGAGAGAATGGTTTTTAACCAAAGCTATCCAGCCAACCCCAGTAACAAGCCTGATGGAGGGGGGAACCTGGACAAGCATGAAGGTTCCACCAACCCCTCTCCACAAGTACAGGACCACACTGGGTATCCAAGTTATGCGTAACAAGCTTAAAAAGAACCAAGGTGCAGGGAAGCAGTTCACACTATCTCACCAAAGGACTTACCAATACTATGGAAGCTTCTTTTTGGTATACCCAATGACAACCTCTCAACTTTAATAAAAGTCAGAGAGCCATCTAGAGATATCTTACATAAAAAAGGTAAAGTGCTGAATTGAAAATTAAAAAACTCTGTACCTGCATGAGCAGCAGTCCGACAATGAAGCCGGAGCCCTGGCAATACCCGACCTCGCGGTCGTGGAGCGAGTAGGCCTTCATCACGTTGAACAGACTCTCCTGGCCAAGTCCGTCCTTCTCCTTGAACAGGTCATGCTCCGGGTACGTCCGGGCAATGTCCCTGCGTATCACCTGGACACATAGCCCACATTTTAGTATATTGAATATAACTTTTTACCTTGTCTGTGTTTTGATTAGGATTTTTGCGGACATTTGCCATCACTGATTAGTAAAAAACAAGTTTCACGAACTTGTCTGTGGTTCGATTCTAGCGGGCTATTGTTCCGCTAAAGGTGCACGCTTTGCCTCACTGTCTAGGGGACTCGATGGGAATCGGGGTTATCAGGTGGGGAATTATCAATAGTCAAACACCTATACGGACGATATATTGATATTTGCTACCAATATACGTCACATTACTATCTAGGGGATTCGGTGGGAACTGGGGTTGTTGGGTGGAGAACAATCGAATGTAAACGACTTGGCCCATCTGAAAATTTCCCACATTGGGAATTTAGCCAGACTACAAAATTCCTTTCTCTAAATGCTTAGCCGCTTCTGCAGCAGCCACTGAAAGTTGCAGCAGTCGGCCACTGGTGACGCCCACAGCGTCGCACGGCCGTGGCACCGAACTCAGGGTGCCATCAAAATGGGAACCACCAAATAAACGGGCAGCAGTAAAAGTAAGCTCTTTTTCACATAATTATTTGCTATTTCAAGCATGGTGATTATTTTCTTTCTTTTTATACGACGTTGGCTATCGTGGAGGAAAACAAAGCACTACGGCGGAGGAAACAAAGCATTATGCATTAAAGAGCCAGCACAGTGTTCCCCGAAAAACTGTTTGATTCAATATATCGGTATGTACAATCTATAGAACTATCAATATATCGTTTGTATGAGATGTTTGACTATCGAAAAAAGCCCTAATAAACCACGATTTTATTAAAATTGTAAGAATTATACCCAAGGATATTGGGCTGCAGGCAATTATTCCATGCACAAGCATTGGCCCGTGTGGGGGTATTATTTATATATTTTAATGCTCTGTGTATTTATATGCTTTAACAAAAAATATTATTTTTGGATTTTAATTATTTTAAATCTTTATTAGACACCTCCAGAAAAATGTTTGAGCACAATAAATTTTATAGAGAAGAATTAATTTGATATAAGAGTAAGATTACAATCATAACATTAGGTCATTAGGCCCTTGAGTTTCACTGAGTAAAAGATATTTCAATTTAATGTTTAAGAAAATGTAGATATAAAAGATGAAGATTACCTTTTCGCAGGCAGAAGTGGCCTTGATGTAGTCGGCGTATTGTTTCTTGACGGGTGAGTCGTGAGCCCCGCAGAGCAGGGGCCACACGATGCCTCGGAACGGGTGGGGAACGCCCTTCCGCACCAGTTCCTACAATCACAGCACGCACATCAGTACTCTTCCTACTTCTGCCACACTTTCTGTTTTTCATTCACATCAAAATATTTTATTTATTACTCATACTGTTGATTTAGCAATCTGAACAATGGCGAACAATGGCTAAGACATTAATGGTGAAGCAATACAATTTTTTGAAGATATTTTCAAATTACATTTTAAAATGTCAAGCCATACAGATAGGTAAGGGAGGGTTAATTAAGGTAATGATTTAGCGAAATGGGAGACCAATATATTCCTCATCTCACAGGAATAACCAGATGAGGTTGCTGGAACTACTTGTTTGGTTTGTTATTTTTCACTTTATGTAAGAGTTGCCACACGTTACAGTGGTCTCTCTACAGTTCTGTGTGAATCCAGGGTTCACACCTGTAATCCAGGGTTCACACCTGTAATCCAGGGTTCACACCTGTAATCCAGGGTTCACACATGTAATCCAGGGTTCACACATGTAATCCAGGGTTCACACATGTAATCCAGGGTTCACACCTGTAATCCAGGGTTCACACCTGTAATCCAGGGTTCACACATGTAATCCAGGGTTCACACCTGTAATCCAGGGTTCACACCTGTAATCCAGGGTTCACACATGTAATCCAGGGTTCCAGGGCTCCTGTAATCCAGCATTTTATGAAATTCGATACTCCGAATGTGCTTATACCAATCATGGGTAGGTGAAGGGAATAAGTTTGCAAACTACCCAAACAACTTGAAAATTATTTCTTGTGTATTTATTGATCATGGGATTGATCATAGGTAGAAGTAGCTTTGAAGAAGTCGTTTCATGTTTTTTCCAATAATTTGGCATTTTTCAAAATCCGTTAAAACCATGGTCTGATACCTACCAGTTTCGTAGGAGCCTACTGTATCTTGGCATCAGAATATTCACTGCTAATCATTTTAAACTACAATAAACTATAATCTACATCTTCTCTGATTTTAAATTGCAATTCGGTTTATTTGTAAAGGGGATGAGAATATTTAAAAATATTTAGACGTATATTTATTTGTCTTTGGTATTTTATTTCTAAAATATAAAAAACAATCAGTGGGTATCAGTCTTTAAGGGCACCTAGTGAATCTTTCTGTGACTAAGATGCTCATGGTTATAAGACTGTAAGATCCTCGATAATATGAGGAATAAGTCGCTCATGGTTATAAGACTATGAGATCCTCGATAATATGAAGACTAAGTCGCTCATGGTTATAAGACTGCGAGATCCTCGATAATTTGAAGACTAAGTCGCTCATGGTTACTATTGTGGACGCCTCGATAATATGAAATTTTTAATTTCTAGGTTATGGACTCCAGCACTGAACAGTCCCACAAACTGAGAATACCTTGACAAAAGCAGTCTTTTTCTTGTAAGTGGTCTCCCAGTCGTTGACCACTCGGCCCCACACGCTCCACACATCCTCCTCCCCATCCTCGCCGCAGTTGCGGTCCTGACTGGAGCTGGTACCTGGGAACACAACACCTCGTAAGAACACCATGCACACGACACTACACATCTACATAACTCCACTCAACAACACGTCAGAACATTCAGATCATTACAAGACAAACTAATTGCCACATAAATTACCACAGCACTCAAAACGTTCATAGACACGTCACCCATTGAAAAATAAGAATAAAAGAGAGGTACAAAACAAAAGGTTTGATACACACAGGTGAACAGGTGATGACTCAAGCACCAGCGGCGCTTTCGTGGCATTCGGTCGAGGGTAAACAAAAACACATGTGCTACAAGTCGTGTTAACTCTAGATATCTCACAGTTCACAAACTGAGCTCTGGGCACTGACAATTGCATCCAGATAACAGTGGGTCATTCAGTGGAGATAACAGGGACCAATAGAACACTATTGTGATTAATGTTATGTCGTCATCTGATTATTAAAGATTAAAGCCTGATAACAACAAGTGTGTTTGTTTATGTGGAGGAGTAGTGTTGGTAAATAATGATTGGAGTTTTCTTGAAGAATACTGTACAAGTATTAAAAGAGTTAATTAACTCATAGCAGAAGCTAATTTGGATTTGGTTTTTTTTACAAATGCATCATAACATTTCATTGACAGGTCTTGAACAAAAATGAACATTGTTATGATAACTATTGAGAGAGGAAACTGTGGTTATGAATTTAAAATGTTTAACGATTAAGGGATATGCACATAAAAGTAAAAAGACAGGCTCAACAACTTCTGCCTTCAGCAATGGGCACTTGGAAAATGAAAAGGAGTTGTGAATTACACAATAATGATTGTCCAGTTATCAATTAGCTATTAAGACCAGATATTTTTGGGAAGTCTAAGAGAAAAATATAATTCTGGCTAAACAGAAATATGAATTAACTCTTTTAAATATTACACATGCAATACTCCAAATAATACAAATCTATAATAAGCAGATTACCCTCTCATGTACAGTGGTATTACCAAAAAAATAATACTCCTACAAATATTCTTACAAGCTCCCATAAATTTCTATCTGTTATTTTCATCAATGGAAAATTTAAAAGAGGGAGGTACCTATGAACAAACAAATACAAAACCAGTACCATATTCAGCTTCTGGAAATGGAGACATCATTCTCACACGGCACAATTCAGAGCAATGACAAAGCACACAAAGCCGTAATTGATTACCAGAGAGAAGTAGTTTTCAAGAGTTATAGTGTTGATAAGAACTAGACTCAATAAAACTCATATATTGTACAACTTAGCTATTGTTTACAATTACTGGAGACTGTGTTTGTTTAGATGATAACGTACTGGCTTGATAATATTCAATAATGAATTAACTATAGAAATTGCACTAAAGGATTATACTTGATCATAAATGGTGAGCAACTAAGCTAGAAATATGCCCTAAATGATAAATATTCTAACCAACGTGTACTAAACTACCTCCAAGCGAACTATAACAAACTATTTAAACTAACCAACTACAAATCCAGGCATGTTAGTTTATACAGTAGCAAATAAAAAATGTTAATTGCAAAATTTCCTCCACCCGAAACGCCAAAATTAAATTTTTAGATTAAAAGTGAGATCCAAGCTAGGAAGAGCAACAACTTAACAACATTCTCATCAAACACATTACGTTTGATAAATTCCCTTACGATTCAGTGATGCAGAGCAAAATCATCTTTCCCAATTTTGAATTTCAATTACCTTCTTTGTCTCTTAACAATCCCCTGACATCTTTGAGAGCCAATGTTCCTAGCCCATAGATGTTAGAGTGCATGATTGTAGGGGATCTATCTCTGACAATTAACTGTCATCAGCTCAACATAAGGTACTGTAGCATTTGGGTAAACCAAGAAAACCTGAAATTTGAAGCTAAATAATGTTTTCAATTTGACATTAATCTTAAGAATAAAAACAAATAAGCCTAAATACGATCAGAATGAACTCTAATTCATGAAAATTTCAAAGTGGTACACAGAAAAAATGCACACGTAACAAAGCTTCATTTTTGTTGGAAGGCTTGAAAAAAAACTTAATTTTTTGAAGTTGAAGCTTCATTTTTTTGCCTATAAAAAACTTCTCGCTAAATTTTAAGGCAACAAACATAATAAATAAAAATTACTTAAGAAATTTAAAAATATTGAAATCATACAGTAAGTAAAATTAGCAACAAAACGAGCACTTTCAAGCTTTTACTTTGCTGTAGCAAAACAAAGGCAATAACACAAAATGCTACTACTTACACCTACTTATATTACACCAAAAATCTAGAAGCCCATTATGACAGCACATCACCAGGCAGGGAATAGCACAGTATTGCTTGAGGGTGGTATATTCGGGACAAATGAATGCCAAATAAATCCCTCTCATTTCAGAACCACCCTAATGCCTCATTAGTTAGCTAATGTGTTTTTGCAACATCATCAATTGTAGAGGAGGAACAATGAGGGAGTCAAACAGACAGATATCGCTTTAATTTATAGTAAGAGTAAGAAAATGTTTAAGGGGCACTAAGACAAACACTGGTCTTTTAACAACCGCCTGGCCTTAAGTGAAATCTTAGCTAAACATTTGTAAATAGTTCATGTTTGAAAAACTACTCAACTTTAATGGTTGTGACAGATGCAAAATGGAAGTGTGCTTTCATAATGAGTTACTAATCTTAGAGGCCTTAACTTAATTAGGTTTTATATTATATTACTATTTTAAAGGTAAATTGACAAGGTTATTGTTACTTACAGCCAAAGGAAACTCTCAGCAGTGAGAAAATTGAGATAAAAATTCTAAATATTTTCAGAAGAAAAGATTATTTAATTCCCATCTACCATAAGCCACTAACAATGATATTTTTGAACGTATGAAACTGACGTCTTAGTCCTGGATGTAAGGGCATTCATTTTTGCGTTTAATTATTTAATTTCTAAACAATTCTTACCTGATGTAAGAGAGATCTGTGACGTGTCCGAACTTTTCCGGGAATGTCCGCTATTGTTTGATATGGAGTTTAGGGACTTGGCATCGGCTTCTATGAGCCTGAAAAAAAGAATATTAACTGAAATGTTTGAAATGTTTTAATTATGTGTTACAATCTGCAAAGATAAAAAAGCTAATAATAATAAAATTATCATTGCATAATAATGAAAGGACAACTTAACTCACAAAATAAAAACTGAAAATGAAAGTATTTGGTTAAATCAAAAGTTTTTAGTATAAAAATCCCTGAATCATAATTTTTACGTACAGTTTATTATAAAACCTTACTTTAATTGCTCATGGTCGGTGCTACCACAGAACTGATGATTTCATCTCTCGTTGTTCAGTTCTAAATGGAGTCTGTTTTTTGAAACATTAAATACACTTTTTTGATTTTATGATGTGTAGCCAACCAACCTTATTTTATGATGTGTAGCCATAGTTTCAACCTTAGCCAACTTTAAATCAAAAGTAACTTTAAGTTTAAATCAAAAGTAAATTTAAAGTAAGTTTAAAATTAACTTTTTTATAATAATTAACTATGGCTTGTAGGACGAAAGCCCCTAAATCAAAGAATATTAAATTTCTAATGGTCTGGCTAATGTGCATTAACCTACAGGTTTAAATCAAACACATATTCAATAGTTTAGAGTCCCAGTGGCATTATGGCTTTGATGAAAAAACTGTGTTTACAGTAATCAACTATTTTACGTAAAATTTCAATTCTCAGATAACATTTTATGGAGAAGTAAGAAACTTTGAGGGTGTCTAGGCTCTTTCCTGTAGTATGTCCTTCATAAATATTGTTTGCTTCATAATTTCATGACCAGTTCTTTCCAAGAACACCTAAATTTATCAAATAATTTTGGAACTGTAGAAGGAATTTCGATCACAAAAAACTTATTGCGAGTTAAATAAGTACCATAATATAATAAAATATTTCAGTTTTAACTTAATATATTGGAAGTGAGTGATAGATTACAAAGACTATATGAACATTTATAGACTTGTATATTACATTAACAGTTATGAAAACAACCCTTACATGCAAAAAATACAATCCCTACTCAGTTTTGATCCCTCTCTATTCTCAGTTTCACACAAAAACCTTATCATTTAATAAATGACTACAGCGATGTTGTACATGTAAAATTGGACGATAACAAGAGACAACAACAAGTTTATGGCCGAACATTAATCAGCTGATGGCTGGATAATGTTTTGCAACAAAGTCTGTAACAGTATTTTATGGTGGTTATCGCAGTAAAGTTGTGAGTCAGAAAGGAACTCCAGGTCAAACGTAATCACTAACAATCTTTTAAGTTTTGGACCAATATTAGTGAGCCTTTATTATAGTTATTGATATCCAAGTACTGTATTCGGCCGAATTAGTAGCCTCACATTAGGAAGCTTTTTTTAAACTTGAACAGGAATCCCAAGTACTGTATTCCTACTCATTTGGAAGGCTAAAAATAATTTAAATTTGTCTATACTAACAGACTTTATCTGCTTATCCTATCCACTACTAACTCCCCTCCAAAAATGTTACATTTATGAGTTTGATGGAAAATCCATGGAATCTCTATCTCTAGAGGACTACCATTCTTTGGTAAACTCAGTAAAAACACTTGACTTTAAACTTTTCATATTTATTTAGTTGACTTTAACTAACTCAACTAACTAATATGGAAGTTAGAACTTGATGGGTTCTTGCCTGGGAGCACAGGAGGATAAGAGAGTGAGGATGGGTCCCTGTGGAGGATGGGTTCCTATGGAGGATCAGTATACTCTCTTCTTTCAAGAGTGAGGCTGACTAACCAGATCCCCCAAATCCCCAAATATCTACCCCATCCCCGCAAAACCCTTCCTTAAGTAAGCTGCATTATAACCCCATAGGAAGACGTGCCTAGCCAGCATTCTTGGGGCTTTTAATCCTTCCCAATCTAACATTCTTTCAATCCTTCACAATGAAATAAATTTTCAACCAATAAAAATTTAACAATCCAACTTAAACCAGCCAGAAAACTCGCTCTACTGACCGGTTTGCCTCCTCCAACTTAGCGAGGAGCGCCAGTTCTTCGGGTGAGGCTTCGTTGTTGTTGACGAGCGTGAGGTTGTTGTTGTACTCAGGACCGGACTGTGCGACCATCACAGAACTCATGGTCCCGTCACATGGCCCCGACACTGACACCGCCCGCAGTCCATTACCCTCGCTGTGGCCTCTGCAATACGACAAACCGTGTGTGAATTCTTCGGATCACAAACGTAATCTTCATAAAATACTTGGCTTAAAATACCTGCCAAGGTAGGTCACCAATTCAAGCAATGTATAATGTACAGTAAATCCTTGGTATAAGTGGTGAGGAACATAATAAAGAACCTAGGTGTTAACAAATAAAACCAGATGAATTTGGATTTTTAGAGGAGGGGAAAGAAATAATGGCAGATGATCGGTTGATTCTACAATGAATTTCTTGAGTCAAACATCTGTTACATCACAGTCTCGGAAAAAATATTTTTTTCCTTTTTTTAGCATGTGGGTTACATGCTAAACCAAAAACATTTAATTTGTTTATTGATTGTTATTCAAATAGCAAAATATTGTTTTAGAAACTAAATCACACATTGTCGGTTTAGTTTCTAATATTCATTATGAATTTAATTATTAGTAGCTTAATCACGTAGCTATGTTTACTTGCAAGTAATCGATAATTTCATCCCCTCTTCTGATGAGACCTCAAATTTCAGTGTCACATATTACCCACCAGGTATAGTTCAACACTCAATACTTCAACACTTTGTATAGTTTGATGTGGACTGACACTCAATAAACATTGAAAAACCACCAACTATTTCATTCAGTGTTACATATTGGGATCTATATGACGATAAAATTATGATAAATTAGCTGTGCAATGGATTACATTCAAGGTATTTAATACATTTAAGAGATGTGTAAGTACAACCTGTATTTTTAATGCTTTTATTAATGTAAAATCCCATATACAACCTATGGTTAGACATTTCAATACTTAGGCACCCCAGAAGTCCACTAAGTATCTAATTATTGAGAGTCTACATCACCACATAGTCCACCCTCTTTGAGAAGTGAGGTGGTGTCTCTCTGTTTGTCTGCCTGTCCGTTGTTCAGGGTACATGCAAAAACAACTGAATTGACTGGGCTGAAATTTTACTCAAAGGTAGATCATTAACCTGGCTAATGTGCATAGCTACCAATGTGCATGCTGCAACAATGCATGCATGTGCATGTGCATGTGTGCTGTGCAATGTGCATTAGGTCCACCTAATTTTTAGAAAATTCCCAAAATAATAACCTGATTACACCTAACTCAATACTCGCTCAGCTTTAGGATTAAGTCATTCTATGTATAATTGAATAATAGATGATGAGTTATGGAGGACAATTTATCTAAATAGGCAAGTACCTCCAACGTCTAATCAGTTCAATGTAATATAGTTTAACACTACATATGTTTCACCATAAAAATGGCATTTGAAAAAAACCAGAGCATAAGCAGAGGATGTACTCTGCTCATTGTCAGTGCCATGAGTACATGTGTAGTAGGTCTACTAAACAAACTGTGTATATTTTTTGTGTTAGTGTCATGTGGTATGTGTACAATTTTAAACTTTGACAAGGCTTTTTCAATGTTTTTGTAAGGAGCACCACTTGAAAATGCCATTTTTATGGTGAAAAATATGTAGTGTTAAACTATATTACATTGAACTGATTACACGTTGGAGGTACGTGCCTATTTAGTCTTAATATCTCAGTTCAGGGGCTACAGATATGAATTTTAATTTGACAATTTATCGTGGTCAACTTCTTCCCTGGTTAGTTAGGGATGACAAGGGGTTGTTTGGCTTGTTAGGGGCGTAATGGGCTAACTTGAGGTGTCATCATTTGTCACGGGTCCCATGGGCTCGAAGCTGTCTCCTGGTTACGTTGTGACCAAGAGTAGGATTTTATTTATTTAATAATAGAACTTAAATTTAATATGAATTGAAGATTAGAGTGGCCTAATCTCTAAAAAATGAAACATGTGGCCTAATCTATGTAAAACATGAAAAACGGCTTTATTGTTCTTTTTGCCAGTGGTTAAGGAATTAGTCAAAGGTATTTTTACTATTTTGTACTATGGTTGGAAACAGCAGTTAATGCTTCTGCTGCAAGTTACAGAATTCACCCTCACTTTAATTTATTTATATTCTCCAACAAAGTTTAATATTAGAACATAGAAGAAGGCCTAGGCATGGTGCCCTATGGGAGTTAAAGAAGGATATGGAACTGAAACCCTACCCGCCATGTACAGAACAACTTCCCAACATTTCATGGCAATCAGATGGACGGCTTGGAAATGCATTAGCAGACAGACATCAATTTTATATATAGAGGATTATTATTTCTTTTGAAACACTTGAAATATGAACTGCCAAACACGAATATTTCACAGTATCAGTCTTTCACTCTGCATATTACCATATCCTTTATCTACTATGAAACAAATTCCTCTCTAAAATATAAATGTATTAAAATAAAACAATCACATGAATGAAATTCATTTAGTTAATTTTTTTAAAGTGGTTAGTAAAAAAAGCTGAGCAGGAAGAGAATGCGGGAGTAGAGTGAGTGTAAACAAAGCTGTCGCCCCATGCTGTTGCCGTTTCACACCCCTTTCGCCACACACTTTATTAAACCCAAGCGAGACACCCCGGTGTCACTCTCAGTCTGGCCCCAGCTGGGAGGCGAGTTAATCAACACGTCCTCTGGAAAACTACTCGAAACATTCAGCTCTTCATAATGGGACTGTTTGAAGTAAAGGCTATATTTAATTAAAAAAATTATAAAAAAATATAAAAATAAATGTAGCCATTTAGGGCAATTAGAAAAGTCTTTTCAAGATCTGTAATTCTATTTTACGGCGATTTTTAAAGTGCATTATTCTGTTTAGGTACTTTTATAAACCAAATTACAATACAGTAGAAATTAATTTGATTTTGCATTTGATTTGCGTGCCTTCATATAGATGATTTTATGATTTGTTTCTGATTCTCACAGAAATTTCAATCGCAGAGACAAATTTTTAAAGAAAAAATGCTTAAAAGTAAAGTATTCAACATAAGTATATATTATAGGTATTCGCCTATATTTTATAATACCAGAGTTGACCCAAAACAAAATTACCATTTAGCATTTCCCTTCTTGGCTCAAGTTTACTATTTCCGAACGAGATCGCACCCGGGAGAATACGATCGCGTACAGGTGCGTTCGTCACGGCCAGCGACCAATTATGTGGTCGCTGGTCAGTGGTCAGGGCTCGATTCTATGTCGCTCCATTAATATTGTTCGCCGAACTTTGAGACTACTCAGGTACACCCATGTTGGGCGAAGGTGTACTTGAGCCATAATAAAAGGTGGCTCGCCCAAGCGGTGATTCAACGACATTCCACGTTGCAGTATTCGGCAATTTCTTCGCCAAAATCAGCTGACTGGAGGTCGCGCCAGCTGATCGCGGTTACGCAAGGTCAGCTGATTGCGGCGGTTCAACAGCTGTGAAAGGCCGCATCACCTGAAGGACGCTTTCACGTCACGAGCGCCAGTACAGTAGACAGTACAGTGAACAGTAGCCCGTATAACTGGAACTAGGCCTTATAGAGAGTGGAGACAGTAAGGGTCAACGACCCGCCGAGAGCAACGCACTGTGGTGTGGGAGTGGTTATTTATTGCTCAATTATTGGTGACGTACTGATTTATTTGACACCATTTGATACAGTACACACAATCGTTTCGCCACAATTTTAAATACAAATTCAATAGATGCTCTTTTAAATCGCGTTAAATACATCACAGTATTAAATTCGATGCATATCGCATCGGGTTTTTAAAGATAAATCGCAATTAATAACAAAACTTTGTTTTCGTTTAAAAAGCAAAGACAGGGTAGACTTGACTATATGGAAGAAAAATTGTAGTTCTTAATCAACAACTGGAAATAAAAATCCTTTAAGAGGCCTAAAAGTGGGGAAAATTATGTAAATGATAAAAAAATCACACCAGAAATTTAGAGAAAAAATGTTAGTTTCTCTTCCTTTTGGTTCCATAAAATCAGAATAGTGAAATCTCAGAGAAAAATAACTATTGATCACTTTCCATTGGTATAAGTGTAAACTGCATAACAGAATCTCTTTCCCCCTGCCGCGAAAAAGGAGGAGGCAAAAACGAGACGGAATAAAAATTGATAGAACGAAAAAATATATGAAATGTGAATGTTCAACGGAGCGCGATATGAATACAATCGTATAACGAGATATTGCATTTCAACACAAATGTTCTGAACGAGTTATAAACGAATGTACATTGAAAAGCACATTAAAGCCGATTCATAATCAAAACATCGATTTTCAGCGACGTTCGTCCTCAATATTTTATGTGCCAAATAACAGCGAGCATCAATCATTAATCAACCTAGCCACAAAGTGATTTTTTTAATCAAGAAAAAAATATCATACAATTGCAGAATTAAATCGTCCATTACCTAAAATAATTAGCGATTGTTGTGATTTGTCTTATTGTCAAGGAACCCGATTAAAAATATATATACAGAGACATCTTCACATAGACAGTTGACTATATCTACTTAACTCTGAGTTCTGATTAGTATTTATCTCTTTGCTTAGGCTTAACTTCAACCAAGAAAACATTCTAAACTGTTTCAGAAATCTAACTTGATAAAAAAACACAAATATTCAAACATTAAAAATCTAGCAATCGAATGAAGCTCCTTGAAACTGAAGCAAATGCCCGACATGCCTATTTAACAAGCAACCGACAAATTAAAACAGAAAATCTTTTAATGTTGGCGGAAAGAAATGTTTAAACAAACAGCCTTATAAAACAATCGGCAACCACAAAGGTCAAGTGAAAATAAAATTTAACACACAGAGCATAATATTATAAAAGAACGTAAATTTACATCCAAGTATCTTCAGCAGCAGAGGTGCAAATTAGCAAAGCTAATCTATTACCATAGGGAGGGTCAATAATTTATTCCAATCTTTTGAAACATAAAGGCTTTCGCAGAATCATTCTCGCACCCAAAGGACCTTTAGGTCAGACCACAGATCCCACAATTCAGCAAAGGTCCAGACTACAGGCCGTGTCAAATCACATGGCCCGACCCACCTGTTGCTGAAATTAACATTGGGGCAGACTATGCCACATTACTTGACTCGGACTGTGGGTCCTCAGGTCAGACAAAGCACAATAAAAATAGCGGATGGATGCAGGTGCGGTAACATGATTAGGGGTGGTTGTACACGTGACGAGCTTGCGTAACTGACTCGGCCTCCCCTGTTGCTGCCCTTGTGTTGTAATCCCCTATTTTTTGTTGTAAAAGTAAATTTATAGTACGTCAATCTTCAAGAGTCAAACTTCATTGGAATTCAAATTTTTTTTTGTTATTTTTCATGAAACCTTAGCCTTGATGGGGTTGGTTTAAAGGTGGAAGAGTTTGATAAGCAGTTTATATTGATATAAACATTTTTCAGTTTGAAATCTATATTATCTACATTTTAAAATAAACGGATGCATGTGTGTGTGTGTAAGAAGGGTTCAAATCTCTGCCTTAGTAGGCAATTTGAACAATTTGACAGATCGCATTGAAATTTAGTAAAAGTAAAATCTATACATTTATGAAAACATTTTTGGCTTAGTCCCGTTCTTAAACTTCCGTGACATATTCCGTGGACTAATGTAAAAAGTCCAATTATTAAAAAAAACGGAAAAAATATCAGCCATTATCGAGATAATTATTTTTCTGGGTGTGGACTGCGGTTGATAGGTAGCACAGGTCTTGACCCTACAGGACTGTACAGGAATTGTTCACAATAAGAGTGTTAAATGTTGACAAGTCGACAAGACTAGTTAAAAATCCAACGTTGGTAAAAAATAAAAATATACACAATGAACGTAAAATAATTCATCTAGCAATTTTTTTAGACTTCAAAATAACAAAAATTGCATCCACTTCCACAGTTAGTATATATAAGCAGGAAATATAAGCAATTGAAAAGAAAAGAAAAAAATTGGACTACGCAAAATGTCTATAATACAATTCAATATATGGGGCGTAGTAAAAAGTTCAACAAAAATTCATATAAACGACGAGTGCTGCAAAGTGGTCAGGCGATATTAAACTCGTCTCGGCAGTTCTTTTAGGCCTAACATGGATATCGTCGTGTTTTGCGAGTTCCACCACGGTAAACAAGAGTGACCCAGATGTTTCCGAGTCGTCGACATCGACTGGTCGTTACTCCGGGGTCGATACATGTACAACTGCGTCCCTTCGACGACGGGTTGAAAATGTGTTAAAAACAAAAGCAGTGAGAAAAATACCCCCGTCGAAGCAAACCTGCAAACTTAAAAAAATTTCAAATGTTGGAATAAAAAATAATCTCTATGGAGAATCGAAGTAATCTCACATCCCAAAACGACCATGCAAAAACTCTTCATAATAATAACATATGACGATGGTGCAGGTTTGCTGCCACGGAAATGTAAAATTGCGGTCGTTGGCCATAATCAAGTACAGGAGACTGCCTCTTATCCGGACACCTTTTAAACGGACATCCGTTAAACCGGACCACTCTCGATGGAAGTCACACCTTTTTAACCGTACAGTTTTTATCAAAACATCGGTTTAACCGGACCTGATCAACTGAAAATGAACGTTACTGTATCGACGATTCTTAGGAAAATATTTGAGACCAGCAATGACGTGTCTCAGCAGCAACTACCCTATTCTCTCTTCAATTTAAGAAGAATGAGTTCATTTTTGAGTGATTGAAGAACAATATCGACGAAAAATATGTAATAGACAAACCATCGTAAAATATCTAATTTTTAATCTTTATATTTAATAATTAATTTTGGGAAACGTCGGTTTAACCGAAACCCCCGTTATCCGGATAGGCTTCGGTCCCGAGGGGACCGGATGAGAGGGAGTCAACTGTAGATATTTAATGTGAGAAGCCTTACACCAAGCTGTACTGGATGTGTCTAGAAATGAGTGAGACTAGGGAGCCCATGCGCGAATTGCGCATTTTGATATTATTTCCGCTCGTGAGAAACTCGCCTACGATTGGAAGAAATGGGGGAAATATTACTAAACAGACGAACACTATAATGGATATTAAAACTAAAACGCAAAAACTCACTTGTTAAGTTCTTTTCATATATGTTTTTGGTTTTAGCGAATTTCCCCTATAGGGAAGAAGCTATTACCGTAGGTCTCATGGTAAGACCTAGGCCCGAGACCATGATAACTTTTCGTTTTGGGGCCCCCAGAAGCAAAAACACCATTCGTTTGAGTTTATATATATATATATATATATATATGTGTGCCTGTAAGCACGATAGCGGCCGTAAAAATGGTCCGATCTTTATGAAATTTGGTACAGGCGTGTAAAGTGGTAATCAATTGCACGAGTTCGTAAACCAGCCTGATCGGACCACCAGAAGGGGGGGTAAAGAGGGATAAACCCCCCCAAAAATGGGGTTTTTGCGTTTTTCACATGGACAAATTAAAGTGGTCCAATTTCCGATTTCACCATTGAATTCTGCTTGAAAAAACAAACAATTTAGTATTTTGAATCATAGCTCTATGTCCATTAGTTACCGAGATATTGAAAGTGGTAAACACAGTACATTGTCCCAATGTTAACCTTATGGGAAATAAGTAAAATTGTATATCTCGCTTATTTCTCAACATATCTTGATAAAACTTGGTAAATGGCTTCTTCTAGTTCAGATCTACTAAATATTAAATTAAAACCACCCAGTTTTAATATACCTGTAGCAGCAAACCTGCATACTCATTCCCAATGTTATCCTTATGGAGCTTACAAAAACATGTCAAATCTCGCTATGTTGGGTTGAAATATGTTGTTTTGCATTTGAAATTCGCTGAGTATGCAGGTCTGCTGCAACGGGGGTATTTTAAGTTGTCTGCGCGTTATGGCTTTAAACTCGCCGTTATTAATCAAGTTAACCTTTCAAGTGAAATTTAAAGGTCTTACCTATACTTTATTCAGTGAGTGTGTAAAGTGAAGCCCCTCTACTTAAATAATATTTGAATAGAAAAGAACCAATCAGAGAAGAGGCAGTCCATACGTTCCCAGGAATAGTTCACAGCCACTCCCCTTAGTGATTCCCTTGTTTTAGTGGCCAAGGAAGTAAGGTACAATAAGGAAAGAAGTAATGAGTGAAAGATGACTCCTCCTTTGCCTCATCAGTGTTATTCTACTTACTTGAATTGGTCGAACGTATAGCAATCGCTGATAAGCATGAGACTTGGCACAACATGTCTTACATTAAACGCCCAATGAAATCGGTGGGATAGGTCCAGTATAGTCCAAGCTAAATAACGTGGCCCATTCCACCCACACGGTAAACGTTGATTTTTTTCACTAGGCTTGCGAAGGCTTGGGCCACGTCATTTGACTTGAACTGTACAGCACACGGGACCGTGGGCGGTGCGGGTGACTCACGTCCTGGCTGCGGCGAGACGAGAGCCGAGCGGAGGATGTGCTCGAGGATATCGAAAACCTCCTGATATTGTCCCGTTCTTAGCACGAGAAGGCACATATTTTATCACTAACTTTTTCGTGCAAGCCCAAGTTTTAGGTCCGAGGCGAAGCTCAATTAAGTTTTACCGATGCGGATTTTTAGTCGCACATTAGTGATTGATAGTTGAATAAGAGCTGGAATTGTAAAGGTTTATTTTCGTGTAAAATGTGCAAGTAGTTTTTTTCTAACTATAGACATTTGTTTATATAGACAAAATATTATAATACATACAACTTGGTAAAAAATGGTTACAAAATGGTGGAAAATGGCGATCGATTTCGATTGGTCACACCAATCATCATCAGGTCCAATGAGAGACTGGCATTGGACTGATTGTCTGCGAGACTCCAATGAGAGACTGATTCTATCCTATTTATCCTTTTATCCAATAGGATAAAAGGACGGACGCCATGATGGATCTGACAGTCTCTCATTGGGCTTGATGATGATTGGTGTGAACAATCGAATTCGATCGCCATTTACACAATTTTTGTATATTTACCACCTTGTATGTAAATTTAGTATAAGTGTAAATATATTTTTTTAGTGTGTAACATTGTAAAATTGTGTGTAACATTGCACCTGTCTTAAAAAATCACCATAATTTATTACACAAGGTATGAATTTATAACTATATCAATGTCCTTTTATTTATTTAATAGAGTTTAACTTTCCAGGAATAAAATCAAACAAAAGTACCTGGTGGACCGGTATTTTTTCATGATTAACAGTTCATCCAATTACTATCAGATATTTCAATGTCATAAAATTGATAAATAAAAACATTTTTATTACTCCATACAATGTTTATCCCACACGCTGCATTTGTCCTAGATGGCTGAAGTTTCCAAACAACTCATATGATTACTTCATTTGTTTACACTTTCCTTGTTTATTTCGTTGCTATCATGACAACTCATAAGGCCAATGTTAAAATTGTACAACTTTAAAATTCATTTTGTTACTTATTAGATTTTCTCTGGCCAAGTAGTCTGCATAGAAAACGTTTTTGAGTCAAAAATTACTTATTTCAATACTTTGAAGGAAATCCTCGAAGCCGTTTTAGAGATATTTGTGCAAACAAGCAAGCAAGCAAGCAAACAAACAAACACGCACGGAGGATTTGCTTCATTAATATTATTCATAATACAGCATTTTTATTTGACACATACTGCATCTGGCAACGATTGCGTGAGTCGCGTTCATCAATAAACCTTCATGCCGATGTGAATGGAGGTCGGTATTACAGTATAAAAGCTGAATTACATATTTACAACTAAGGCCTGATTTCACCAAACTTTAAACCACCGTTAAGGCTCGGTTAGTTTAATTTCATCAGCTGTTTAATGCTACTTTCCTATCTTTAACAAACGGTTTATTAACCGACCCTTAACTGATGGTTGGTGAAATCAGGCCTAAGAGGAACATCAAGGTCGTTCTGTTTATGATTAGCATAGGCCTATATAAATATAATTTTTAGTTAAGGCGCTCATCAAGCAAACCATAAATTTCAAAGAAGCCAATCCCCCTAATAAAAAACCGTTATTGCACTGTCTTCAAAATGAGCCTCAATCTTAATTTGCTTTCAAAGTAAAACTGCCTCTTCAATCATCATGATTACTTGGTCATTAAAAAGTTCTTATTTAGTTAAGTTTAAGATTTTCCCCTGGTGTGCAGTAAGTGACAATGAAGAAGGTTCCAAGGTTTCATCAAATTCTTATTTATTAATTCATGGTTTGATGCCGCATTTGTGCAAATTTACGTCCCTAGCCCTTTTCTCTAGTGCGCGTGGTTTGAGGTCCCAACTGAGGGCGCTTTTTCGTAGATTTGTCTTAAGACTTTTAGAAAAGGCGGAATAGCGGCGCTATCCGTCGACATTGGATAAAATTCAATCCAATTTGTTTTCAAGTTATTTCTCTGATCCGTCGGCCCCGTCTGATCATATGGATATTGTTTAAAATAGTTTTAAAGGTTCTCGGTGGTAACACATTCACTGATTGCAACTCTTACTATATTCTCCGGAAAAGCCGGAACCAGCTGTAAAGTTACCATAATTAGATTTATAGAAAGAAAGTT
This sequence comes from Flexamia atlantica, assembly GCA_035578135.1. Lineage (NCBI taxonomy): Eukaryota > Metazoa > Arthropoda > Insecta > Hemiptera > Cicadellidae > Flexamia > Flexamia atlantica. Next base: position 30,171,937 of record JAQJVK010000008.1, on the reverse strand, counting down.
AGGGTTTTTTTTAAATCAGCGAGGGGTTTCGGTATTATCATCGAGTTAACTTAAAGCAACCGGATGGTTAAACGAAAATTAAGTTCCGACATTGACTAGGAAGCAAGGAAGCTCCTTCCAAAACTTAAAAGTTCTGTTTCAGTTGTGTGTCGGGCACTTTAGATATTACTTGGTCAACAATATCGACCGGGTGCTTTGTTTGTTGAGGTCGCATGCCTTCAAGTATTCTTACTTTACGATTGCAACGCGAGGTGGAGGTGGGGTTATGGGGGTTGCCGCTCGGAAGCGTTCTGTGGGCGATGATTACACTCGGGATATGGCAAGCCATAGAAATACCTCCTAAAATATCTCACTCAAAGCATAAATGATAAAACAGGAAGAGTGGTGACTTATTTTAAAGATTTCGCACATAGATTCCTGAGAAAATTAAAAACATTACACAACGAACTTTCTATGGAAAGTTGAGCGGAAGTCTTTATGAACTTTTCACTCGGATGTATCAGATCTGTCTCACAGTGAGGTCTGGGGTCGGGAGTAGCGCACTGGGTCGCCTCCACAACAATGGTGCGTGAGACGTGAGACAGAGAGAAGACCGCCTCTCTCTCACGCTCTCCCAGAGACAAGCGACCGGGGACTAGGAAGTGGAAAACCTCAATCCTGAGACTGACCAGGGCCACGCCACTGCTGGAAATGCAAAAATGAATCCATTTCCGGAGACTTAATTTTGTAGGTACAGTCCTAGTAGAGTCAAACTTGACCGACACCGTCCATAAACTCAATGTTAAAATTCCTTAAATATATCCCGTACTAAGATACTGTACTAAATCTCTCCTGATTATGGAGGTCCTGCTCACGGAAGACTTAAGAATCCAAACAGGGAAAACTGAAGACTGCTTCCACCAACTGGCTAGCAAAATACTCCCTGGATGTGTTTCTGCAGTGAAGAGATGCCCTTCCACAACACACTTTTGAAGATCATTTTAAGGATACATTCTTGACGCCATTGAAAACCTTGATGATTTGTAGATAAAAAAAATTGATTTGAGAGCGCGCTGCACTTAATGGCGCGTCTATCGTGGGTCACGCGTTTCCACGACGTTGGCTGTCACGGGTCTGGGTTGATGAAACGCCGGTCGCCGGACGATCTGCATAAATACCTCCATTTTACGCGATGCATTCTGAGGGTACGCGCGACAGTTTCGGACGCTGTGTTTTAAATGCCTATTGTGTTTTGTGTTTCAAATGCGACGAACGTTTACGCACTAACGGTCCGGCATTAACGCTCTATTCTCTATTTCCTAAATTTAGGTTATGCCCATAGAAGTATAAGCAAGTTAAAAGTTCTATGGTTATGCCATGCATAAAACCAGCCGAGCACTTCCTAAAACAGCAGACACAAAACAACAGAAGTTAGAAATACCCCACTGCAGCAGACCAGCATACTCAGGGAATGTCAAATGCTTGAATAATTGGTTTCAACGAAGCCTCGCATCAAGTAAAATCTACGTACGTCCTTTAAACAAGCATGCAAAAATATTCTCCTTAAGCGCATCATGGAAAGAGAGTATGCAGGTTTGCCGTCTTAGGAATCAAGAAATCAAAGAAAAAAAAGTTACCAGATTATTTAAATACCCCCGTTGCAGCAGACCTGAATACGGGGGTGAAATTGAGAGATTTCTTGCAATAATTCAGTAAATATGAACTAGATGGAGTATGAATACCAAATTTAATCCAGATACATTGCAAAATAAGCGACTTAGAGAATTCTATATATTTCCTGTAAAGTTAAAATTGGGACAACGTACTGTGTACACCAACGATACATAAAATAGTTCAAAATACTAAATTTTTAGTTTTTCGAGCTGAATTCATCTCTACAAAAATGCTCTATTGTGTCAAAATTTCTACAGGCACTCACGGCCACGAAGAACTGATTAATTAATAACGTCTCCATGCCATGTCTATATGATCCGCGTCAAATAACCCCAATAAGCCCAATGCTAAAATTAAAAATAGTTCTGTGGGCGGATTGAACCATGAAATTTGACTTGGTCTATACATGATGTATGAGGGTAGGGCGAAAGAGGCGGTGGCGATTGCTGTAATTAACAAAGACGACAGTCAGCAATCACTGACTGACAATCACACAACAGGGACTTGATTGAATCACAACTTTGATGAGCACAAATTTTATATAAGGCGAAACCAAACGAAATAATTGGGAACTTCAGCTCAGGAAGAAGCTGCGAAAAAGAACGTACGAACTGCTACTCAACAGCACTGAGCATTAAAGGCTTTTATTTACACATATTTATTCATTTACAAACGAGAACCTTAAGTTCTTCCTAAATGGCAACTTTAAAAAAACTACAAAAAGTTTCAAAACGTCTTCAGCATTCCATTGGGAAAGTAGGAACTTGTGATTTAACTCGGGTTAACCCGGACGAACTAAGAGGTTTTTCTAGAATGTTTAGAGACTGCAAAGTAGTTTGTGTTACCGTGTCGAGTCCACAGTTATACTGGTGTCGCCCATTACACCCATCTAAACAGTCTTGGTGACACAGCTACGTCCACATCACTCCACACCCGGGCCACATTACATTCCGATTCAAATGACATAGGCCAGGCCGTTTGCAAGTCCATTGCTAACATAGTAAACATTATCCTTATGGGCGGGCTGGACCAAGTCGTTTGACTCGATCTATAGCTACTTCCTCGTTTACGCCTTCAGGTTATCATGGAATCACGTCTTTTTAAACCAGTCTTTTCACTAGGCTTGCTGTATTTTTCACACAGTTATGTTATTTTTTAAATCTATTTGAAAATTTTTTTTTAAATAAAACGTCTTTTACAGAATTTTATTGATAGGTGAAGGTGCTGAAGAGGAAAAATAATATTGAATTCAAACTTTGTCACGAAAACATTTTATTAAAAGGGTATGTTTGATATCTGTCTATATTAGTTAACTTTACTTTTGAAAATTCCTGAAAACAAATTCCCTGACACAGTGTGTCAATACATGAGAGATTTTTTAAGTTGGCCCAACAAGTTTTTCACTGTAACAAGCAAACTAAAAAATAATTAAATTATATTTCGAAATGAACGATTTTTTCATGGTGAATTAAAAATCACAGAAAGCAATTACTAATTGAAAGTCCAATAACGTTTTAACAATCGAGTGTCAGCTGTTAGTGGCAGATGAATGAAATATGCCACCAGCTGTTCAACAATTACTCCGTCACACCTGTGCTCGCGGACAATGTAACACGGAAACGCGCTGAAAATGTACGGTTGAAAATGACCTTCGCCGCATATCGCGCCTGGAGGTGAGTTACAGTAGAGTCAAATAACGTGGCCAAGTCAGGACTGATAATATTTGCATTGGGTTTACAGACGAGGGGGACCACGTCATTTAACTCGACCTTATAAAGGCCTCGAGTATAGGCCTACTGAAAGGTTATTTTTTAGTCTGAGTTAAAAAAACGTGGCTCAGTCAGCCCTTTACTAATGTACAGAAGGACTGAGGCACGTCATTCGACTCGAACATTTGTCAAGGCCTACGAGGTATATTGTTGAATACATATGGAAAAGGGTAAATTTTCAGACGCAATGTTATCAAGACGTAAAGTTTGGCTATTTAAACAAAAGAAAAGTAGCATAGCTTGCTAGGATAACTTTTTCTGAGTATTTTGTTTGGCCACGTAAAATATTTCAGCAGAATAATCGCTGTTTGATTTTTTTTATTTTACCGAATTTATAGGTTCAAGGTATTTGAACAAATTTGGTAAATAAGGTGTTAAATTAAAATTACATAAAATATAAAATCTTAGAAATGGTTTAAAGTAAAAAAAACAGACCTATTTTATAAATTGCAATTTTGGATATGACGCTACTTGGATTTAGTAACGTTTCCAATCAGTTCAACGTAGTATGAGATCGATAGCACAAACATTTCAGGAATTAGATTATATCCAACAGTAAAATCAAGCTAATCAAGATGTTAACTAAACATAAAAATGGCGGAATAAGGAGAAATTATACAAAGAAAAAATTGATTTGTTGGAACTACAAAAACCTTTGCAGATATAAAACCTGCAAATGTTTTTGTTGTTCCAACAAATATTTTTTTCTGTATATGAAATATAAAACTGAAGTAAAAAAACAACTCACAAAATATAGAGCCAAGGGAAAAAGAGGTAGAACTGAAAGAAACTGAGAAGCAAAGCAAACATGGGGTGGAGGGAAGCCAGAAACTCAATATCAGCAAATGGGCTTTTCCTGGACTTGGGACCCTTGCTAAATGGGGATAAAAAGTAGAGGGAAAAAAGAGGCAAACATTGTGGACATAGTTTGGTTAGCTAATGACGGAAAATGAATGTTTAAAAATACCCCTGATGCAGCAGACCTGCATAATCAGCGAATTTCAAATGCAAAACAACATATTTCAATCCAACATAGCGAGATTTAACATGTTTTGGTAAGCTCCATAAGAATAACATGGGGAATGAGTATGCAGGTTTCCTGCTACAGGTATATTAAAAATGGGTGGTTTTAATTCAATATTTAGTAGATCTGAACTATAAGAAGCCATTTACCAAGTTTTACTAAGATATGTTGAGAAATAACCGAGATATAGAATTTTTCTTATTTCCCATAAGGTTAACATTGGAACAACGTACTGTCATTGAATATGGACGTACTGTGTTTACCACTTTCAATATATCGGTGACCAATGGACATAGAGCAGTGATTCAAAATACTAAATTGTTTGTTTTTTTTGAGCTGAATTCAATGGTGCAAATAAAAGTTCGATAAAGTTTATTTTTCTATGTAAAAAACTCAAAAAACCCATTTTTAGGGGGGTTTATCCCCCTTTCCAGTGGTCCGATCGGGCTGGTTCACGAACTCGTCCGATTGATTACTACTTTTCATGTCCATACCAAATTTCATAAAGATCGGACCATTTTTGCGGCCGCTATCGTGCTAACAGACACGTATATATATATATATATAGAGCCCCAAAACGAAAAGATACATGGTCCCGAGCTTAGGTCTTACCATGAGACCTACGGTAATAGCTTCTTCCCTATAGGGGAAATTCGCTAAATAAATAAAAACACAAACTAGGAATGTACAAACACCTTGAGGACAGTGATAAATACGCCAGTTATCCAAGACTGATGACTGATGACTGTAGGACTGATGGTGATTTTAGCATTGGGTTTACAGACGGAGCGGACCACGTCATTTGACTCGGTCTGTAAAGGCCTGTGAGGAGGCGGCGGTTGAATTCGCCACAAAATTGATTGAAGCTGTTTTATGAGTTGTGGGTATGTTAAAGCAGTACGTCCCGAAGTTTGTAACTTCTAAAGCCTCGGAGAAACCAGTTATAAAAAAAAAATAAAGATCGAATCATCACCAGACACTTTACCTTGTGTCTATTCGATCTTTATAAAGATCGAATAAACACCAGGTAAAGGTCGACTACATAACTATTCCAAACTTTAAGTTTCGCACAGATTTCTATACAAACCATTCACCCTACAGAGAAAAATCAAATCTTTAAAGGGGACTTAATACCCGACGATTTCAGTTCTCTTGGCAGCTCAGTAGCTTTTATCTCCCCGGAGATAAAGTCCTTAAAATAGCCTCATATGAAATTTTCTTTAGTGGCCTCTGAAAGTTTTGAAATTTCCTATATTTATTAACTTTGCTAATTCCTTGATTTTATGACTGGTCAAAACCATAAAAATCATAAGTAAAAAAATATTCATTAATAGTTGTTCGATTTTTTTTTAGCGAAAGTAAAGGCTAGAGGAAATGAATCTTTAAAATTGCCCAGTGTGAAAATAAACTATTTGATAATTTAATTATTAACATTGCAATTAAAGGAATATTTATTTAAAACACACTAAATCAAGTTTTAAAGAAAGATAGTTTTAAACTAACCCGGTTTCTACAATAAACTAACATAATCAATCAAAGCATAAATCAAAATCCATTATGTGGTGTATTATGCTCTAGTAACTCAGGAAAGTAGGGACAGGATACACAGCAATTAAGTTAATTGCTTACTCTTATCTATTTACTTCCTTTAACTAATTGATGTTAGACCTTGACTGAATTACAATATCAGCAGTGAATAAAAATAATGGAAAACTAAAATATATCTGTACTGTAATATCTTGTCATTCCAAACGGTTAAACGTTCTGAAATTAAAGGGGTATTGTAAATAGAGGGGTATTGTAAAATTTCAAAGACAATCCATAGAAGTATTTTTCTAAGAAATAATCGTGTATAGCAAAAAGAACGGAAATGATTTAAAAGAAAGACGATTTATAACTTTAGTCCAAGACGAGTTATTAATGATGTTCGTTTTCCGATAACATCTTCGCAGCCCAACGTGATGTTTTGAACGTGATAAAAATTGCAAAGCATAACGCAGGTTTCATAAATGGCGTCAAAAAATTAAATTTCAATAAGTTACTAGTTTACCTCCGTATATGACAATAATAATCCTAAACAGGTTTTCTCAATTTTTAGAAAATGAGCCTTAAATTTAAAGAAAGAATCAGAAAGTTTTCACTTCAAGCGGCATAATGTAATGTAGAAAGTTTTCAAAAGTTTATAATTTGTTATTAAAACCAACGAGCAGATTTTCCTGGGACCGAAAATAATTTGTTTATTGCTCAATTAAATAAAGCATTAACTACAACAACATCTTTAATCAGAATGGAAAACATTTAATTTCAACTTGATTAATTAATTTACATTTCAAAAGCAATGTTATCTAAAACAAGTAATATTATCCTATCTGTTCACAAGGTCCTTTATAAATTGACAAAAAATACTTTAATAAAACAGAGCCATCGCAGTCAAAATGAGTTTATAAATACTAGTGCACTATTGAGTAAAAAAAGGCCTAATCGCCACTGACACAATTGAAAGAAACCTAGTAGTTTTGATCAAACACTTTTCAAAGGATTGCTAGGAAACGCCCTTATCAGGGGATTTTAGAGGGACAAAGAAAGCTGAAGGGTCAGCCAAATTGATTTGGACGGAGACTACTCTTATATTCCGACAGTTGCTGTCCCTTAGGGCTCGACCCCGGGTAACAAGGGCAAAACGACCCTCTGTCGAGAGTTTTTCTAACTTCGTACAAAGCCCATCAAATTCAAATAAAATAAATCAAAATGTCATAGAAATGAAACGCATATTTTTTAAAGATATAAAGTCAAATACAACGTTAACAAAACTCAATTATCCTGGTAGTGCCACAGCGGGACTTTTAATTAAGTTGGTTTGATTAAATCAAAGCAAACCTCATTAACACGTATAACCACTTGTAAAACTTTTACAAAAACACGTTGTTGGCTAAGTCAAAATTCAATTTACTCTAAGAGTCTCCATAGATTGTACCAGACTGGGCTAGGGTTAATTTACAGCCTACCCCAAAAGTCAGCTTACAAAAACGGTTTAGTGGCTTATTTATCTGCCATAGTCTCAAGGATCATTATTCAGACTTTTACTGTATTCTGCTTCAGTTAATGATTTGCTTACTCTTTTAGGTTTAAAACTCTGAGAAAGATTAAAACTTATAACCTAAAAATATTTCATAACAGCAGCCTTAAATTAAATAATAGATTTACAATATATTAAAATGTGTTAAAAAACTGATAATTATAATGTTAGTATTGATGAGAGCGTAAAATAATTTTTAATGTTAGTTTAGAAGTAGAGTTTCCAATTAAGGAGATGAAGTTGTCATTCATTCTCCTTCATTAAAGCCATCTCACTGATAATGAGAAACTGAGGAAATTATGTTTCGCTCTAAATTGCGTTTATGTTAAACTCTCTTTATAACGGTCCAGCAGCGTTATAAGTCACGGAACTATTGTGATTTTTTAAATATTTGAGACAAAGTTGAACATAAAGTGCTATGAGAGTTACAGTTATTTAAAACGTTATAAGGTTGTGTTTCTCTGTTACAAATCCAGCTGCGAATAATAGCTAAAGAATGCAAATAAATAATTTTCTATCCATTCTTTAGTGAGTTTAGCTTAAATAAAAAATACTTTCTAACAAGTATTTACTATTTATTACTCGACATTAACAGTTTGGATTTCTTTAGGGTGACGATTAAACTGACAAAAGCTTATCGGAGTTGAAATAACTTGTACATAGCTGAAGTAATATCGCAAGCAATCCTATTTATAAACATGTTTGCCTTCGCCAAACGGCCAGTTATTTACTAAACCTTGCTTAGTAAAGTTTGGGACACTTTTAATATTAGGATATCTCATTATAACGAAAAAACACTCAGGCTTTATAATGGTATACAATATGAAAACCAGCGCACAAGAATCATTAAGCATTTCAATAGAATGTTTACAAAAAAAACCCTTCAGGTAAAATTTAATCTCTCATGCAAAAAAGTAAAGAGGAGAAAGCAGCAGCTGTCGTATTAAACGGGGCAGCGAAGGAAATGGGGAAGACTCTTTCCGAGACGGCTTAGTTAACTCGGTCACCTCCCTTAAATGGAGGGACACCTAATCCTTTAAAAGCTTCTCGAAACATGACAGGGACAATGTTTATTGACAGACCTTTAATTTTCATGCGAAACGAAGATAGATATTTCAATAAAGTCCAAGTAAAACCTGTTAAAATGAATTTACTAACATCATTAGGGAGTTTTCCATTTTTTAATAAATCAAAGCGATAGATACTATTGATTTTATACTTTGGTGTAGGCCGATTCAAATCACGATGCCCAGTCCGTCCGTATACTGATGTTAATTTTAGCATTGGGCTTATGGATGGCGTGGGCCTTATGATTTCATTCTAACTATATGATGTTAAAGAAAAAGTATAACGTATACCGTGTTTACAGATTACAAATACTTCCTAGTTAAAAAAGTTAGTTTATCAAAATAATGGGTTTGTTGTTTTTTTAATCAACTAACTTTTTTAATAACACTGAGTTGTTTCTTCATTAACTCTTAAATTATTTTTTGATTTCATTAAACTATGGATACAAATGAAGATAATTCAAAATATAAAATACACTGCTGAAAAATATGTGACATATTCAGTGACAACGGTCACAGTGTCCTTACCTAAACGTACACAAGAATAGAGATTGCAGGATATGATCCCCATCAGAAAGCAATTATTCGGTTTGTTGTTGTCTGGGATTTATCCAATTAGGCGATAAATGAGCACACAACCAGTGGTACCTATATACTTGTTTCAAACGTCAGATTGCATTTAGCATCAAAAGACGATTTAAATGACAAGGCCCAGTCCGCCAATAAGCATAAAATCAATGTTTATTGTATTATCGGGCTTACGAACGACCATTGGTCACGTCAACTGACTCGACCAGTACCCGTCTAATATCTCCAATTGCTATGAACGTTAAAGTACCACAGAGTACAAACCAGCAGAGTAATTTGTTTTCTAAAAGATGCAAACTACAAGTACATTTGAGTCTAGAAAAAATTATGGGTTAAACACAAGCAAAAATAATGGCAATAACAATAATGTACTGTAGTACATACTGCTTTCGTTAACGATTAAAAAAAATTAAACAGTATTTTTATAAGAAGAATATATTGTTTGTCGAAATTCAGAGAGTTCCCGCATAAAAACCAGCGTACGTGAAACATTTCATCGCATAAAAGGAAGCTAGATTTAATAGAAACTTTACAACCTGAAAAGGCGTGTCTCGGCGTCAGCGTGCTTTTACAACATTCGGGCTTGGGTTTAGTTCAGTAAAGAAGAGAGCTTTATTCGTTTAAAGGGAAACCTGAGTGGTTGGATTTAATGCAAAACCTCCGAAATAGACTGAATAACTATCACATAACGAGCTGACAGAAGCGTACAAACGATAAAGAAAATAAATATTTTCAAATTATGCCGATGGTGAAAAAGTTCTCTCCACCAAAATGATTATGAAACTTCAAATATTATTTAGCTAACTGATGAAATAATGTAATTATTGATTCGTTAATATTGGCGGCTAAACTGGTTATAAAATGAAATAAAAAATCTGAATTTTTAAATTTAAAACCCAAAAAATTTAAAACTGCGCTGTACAATTGTTACAATAACTATTAAAACATTCTCCACATTACATCCATTACATCATCTGCGTAATAGAGCTAAGAAAGTAATTAACTATTTGGATTCACTAACTACCCTCTTTCTGACATGTTGTAGATGGTAAATCGGTATATAATCCTACTAATATTATAAATATGAAAGTATGGATGTTTGTGTGAATATCTGCCTTTCAACCACGTGAAAAATACTGGACCAACTGAGCTGAAATTTTGCAGGAGTAGAGCCACTATATCAGAAAAATACATATGCCTATTCACTTCCTTAAAGTCCCCTCGGACTACGCCCGTGAACGTCCTTAGCTTCAATGTTTACATGTTATAAGGATGTAAACATTCAAATACTGAATCGAAACAGCCGTGAATACTAAAATTTGACAGTTCAAAGGGTAATTCATTTGACAGTAAAGGGTAAAATGTGACAGTAAAATGGATCAGCTGTAATTTTTATAGTGAGCGAAGCCACGGGCAACTGCTAGAGATGAAATGAATGCCAAATTAGTCAACCACAATTAAAAAGAGAAATTCTGAATATAAGCCAACAATGAAATAGTAACCTTACAACTTAACAACTGACAACATTTCACAGCACTTTAACATCGAAATGAAGCTCCGATTCAGTGACAAGTAGATCGTCACTGACAACCGCCATGTCAGTGACAAGCAGCTCGTCATGTCAAAATGACAAACGTCAAGGCAGCGACAAGGTTCGCCTGAGGCTAATGGCAATGGTATCCACCTGGAGCACTTTCTAAGATAACGAGGGGATCAGTTGAAATATTTTAACACAAAAGCTTGTAGGCGGGAGAAAAAAGGAAAATTCTGGTTACATTCTATAAAAGACGGGAATAGGAACTAATACAGGAACAAAATTGCAGCATTCTAGAAGCTAACGATGGAAGAGGCCTAGTCAGGGGTGGCCTTATCAAGGAAAGTCCTCCACCATAGTGCCATAAGATAGTATGGATAAACAAATCAGCTGAACCAGGCGCGTGTTGACAAACAAAAAGCAACGAACAGCACACCGGCAGCGCCGCGGCAGCAACGTATACAACCGGGGTTGTACGTTGCTGCATTAGTTTTTTCTGTTTTTGTGTTACGGTGTGCTTTTCATGCTTGCCTACCCATGAAAATAACAAAAGGAATAAGTACTTATAGTAGGTGATTATAAAAGTTGGAAATATTTTCTTTGTTGTTATGTTGAAATAATTAGGGTGTGATGCAAAATAAGTGAAATCATTGTAATTAGAACCTGATGAACCATTTGTGGGCACCCGATATATCTATCAAGTTGGTTTCCGTGAGTGTCCGAGGTGATGTTCGTGATCGGTATCATCCGTCACTCTGTCGGCCGGAGACGATTACTGTCCGCCCTGCATTATCGTAACCCTTCCCCTTCTTCTCTACATTAGTTCGCCCCTTTTTTAAGCTGTGGGTAAACCAACTGCTTTTAAAAATATCCAAGTATGCTAGAAAATCCTAAAATCGTCCATCCTATACTCTTATATGAGCAATGTTATCGTCCGGCCGTGCGTGCTTGCTTGTATGCTTGCTTGTATGCTTGCTTGTATGCTTGCTTGTATACTTGCACATTTATCTCAAAAACGGCTCCGAGGATTTCTTTCAAAGTCTGGAAATAAGTAATTTATGACTCAAAAACGTCTTTTACGCAGATTACTTGGCCAGAGAAAATCTAATAACGTAATAAATCGAATTTTAAAGTTGTAAAATTTTAACATTGGCCTTATGGGTTGCCGTGATAGCAACGAAAATAAACAAGGAAAGTGTAAACAAATGAAGTAATAATAACAGCTGTTTGGAATCTACAGCTATCAAGGGAAAATACAGCAGGTGGGATGAAGAGTCCATGGAGCAATAAAAAAGGTTTATATTGATACATTTTATGACATTGAGATATTATATAGTAACTGGATGAACTGGTAAACATGAAATAACACCGAGCAAGGCTCGGTCCACCAGGTACTTTTAGTAAAGAACAAATCTTGAAATGTTATACGTTCTACTGGACACGCGCTGCTCAGCAGGTTTTAAGTTTTTGTTTTAAGTATGTAGATAAAAAAATGTTTATTCAAATCAGCTGCTCCTTGAAATTTCGGCTCCAATATTAAATTGTATGTACAAAACGAAAATTTAAGGGCATCTAGGGCTCTTCCATTTAGTGTAAACTGCATAAATAGGGAACTTTTGTCATCCTAGGTAAAACAAAAACGTTAAACGTTCCTAGGAGAAACGTTAAACGTTATTTTTTAAACATTGAACAAAATGTAAAAAATCAGCTGATTTAACCATTTAACATCGTGTTATTGTTTTTCAATCTACGGTAAACAACACATTAAACGTTAAAACTGTTATATCAGCTGATTTTCAACATTTAGCACAATGTTAAAAAATACTGTTTAACGTTTATCGTATTGTTTTACCCTGGCAGGTAAAAACACCCTATCTTTCCTACAAAATGTTACGCAGTTCTTTCAAACGACCCCCAAATTAGTGGAACCGGCTCAGAACTGTAGAAAGAGACTTCATCACAAAAAAACCCCAAGTGCACTTAAATAAGAACTAGAAATTGTCTATTAGTAGAAATTCAACCAGAAAATATAGTTAAATTTTTACTCATTGCTCCAATAAAACATGTGACTGCATTTGTTTATAAATTTCTCTTTATTCTACAACCAACATGGCAACTCATAAAGTTCATGATATATTTTTTTATAATTTAAAATTAATTTTACTTTATTTCTAAAAAAAATTCAGTTAATTACAATGGAATTGTGCACATATGCTTTTCTAACGGTGTGCTTACACTCACTACGTTGCTTATAGGCTGAAAAAAGGGATAAAAATATTCATACTTGCCAACTAGTATATCATATTATCAAACAAGCAAGTAGAATACCGACTTCTTGGTTTCACGCTCCACATAAACAGTTGTAAACTATTTGTTAAGAAACCATTTATACAACTAATGAAGATCCAAAAAAATCATAGTTTGAATTATTAAATTTAATTTTTTGTGATATCCTTTGTATGTAGCAACTTTTTCAACGGAGTAAGAAGATTATAATTTATTTCAATAAATTATCTTATATTGAATATCATATTTCAGGCTTGGTCTCACTACTACTGCATTGTCAAACTATTTCTTAGTGACTCGGATGATGTAACAACATTTTCACTAATGCTTCTGATCCAATTACATGGTTAGGAGATCATGTAAACAATGTGCGGCAAGGGTAAACAAGTAAACCGTCAGAGTATCGGCGGGCTCAGCATCGGCGGTTCAGCAGCGTCAGCGAGAGCTGCGTCAACACGCTGACCCAACCCCAGACTGCCTCAGCACAGTGTGTTGTGTGCAGCCAATATCAGCTGAGGCGCATCCTCGTCAGTGATTTTTTTTAGTTATAGTACGCGTCAAAAACCGTGGCCCAGGACGAAGTGGGAGACTCGATGGTAAAATTATCATTATAGCCTTACGGACGGACTGAGTCACGTTATTTGATTCGGCCTATAAATTGTACGGGGAGCTGTTATATGTCACGTTAAATCATTGTAAAAGACGTAAAAATGTACCAAAACGGTGAGGAGTTTGTTAAATAAATTAAATAAAGTAGGTTGAATATCAATAAAATATATTGCATCATTTCCAAATAGTTTCCCACTAAATATAGCACCTTAACACTTCTACCCTCATGACCGCATTTTCATGGGTAAATTAATAATGATTCAATTACAATGACATTAACTAAGTATTAAGTTGATTGAGACACTTGTTTTCACTGCCTCCTTTATTCAATAACATTTCTGAAAAAAATACGAAACAAACTGTGCTTAATTTATTTAAACGATGATAATATAAGGTATATTAGGTTACTCATCAAAAATCAAATAGAAAGTAAAGGTAACACAAACACTGTTCTAGTTTCCTTGACCGTGTTAACCACAGGTAACGGAACGGGTAAGTATAAGTGAAATCAAATCATAAGTCCCAGACCGTCCGTAAGACCAATGTTAATTTTAGCATTGGGCTTATGGACGGTGTGGGCCTAGCGTTTTAATTCGAACTATACAGGTCGCGGCAATCGACGTGGCCCAGGCCGTCCGAAAGCCCAATGTCAAAATTAACATGAGACTTATGTACGGACTGGGCCGCGACATTTGTGGCGACCTATATGAATGTAGGTGACGGCCTGGCTGGTTAGGACCGCTTTCAGAGTAATGAATGTATTCATGCGCGCCCTTGTCAACATCCGAGTAACACTGGCTTTACATTCGGTAGTACGTAAACTAACATCATCCACCTTAGGCCAAAGCCCACTGGTCCTTGACAAATTATATCCAATCAAAATAAAATTATTGTAGTTTGCCTGGGTGAGGTTTACTTTTACTGCCCATAATATAACAAACATAAACTGCGCTTGTCCTGTTTTAATTCGCTTAATAATGGAACATTCAGAGTATTATTCTTAAACTAGTGGCTTGAAGGGGCAAAAAGCCCCTAGTGAGGGAAAATTAAAAAATTTTTTGTTGTACAAAATACCTTCATATCAAACTGAATCCACCTCATATTGATATCCAGCCAACCACATGGTTTTCAATCAAATATCAGCATCACATATTTTATGTAAACAAAGCAGACGTTTTTAGATCCCAATGCTTTCTAAATGACAGATATTTTACGTTACTTCTCGTTTTCTGGTGAATTTCAAGCAATTTCATTATTTTTCCCGCCATCACGGAATAAAGACCTTTAATTTGAGCCCTCTCTCACCTTTCTACGACTTGCCAGACGCCCACAATTTTGACGCAAAGAATTGCCTTACGAAATTAAATATATGATGATGATGATAACATACGTAACTCTGGAGAATGACGTCGGTGTATGGATAATACATCAGATACATACCTGAAAAAAGAAAATCACAAATAATTTCAAATATCTAAATTACCTTCCTTTGCTCCATTGTTCCATCATATTATCAGAAAATATAAACGAATCGATAACTAATGTATAAACACATTTTCAGTGAATTTTACCACGTATCGATTATGTTAAAATAATGGTCTTTGCTAGACTCTACATTTGTAGCGAAATGAAATGAAAAATAGTTCCCATCCAGGTGAAGGCGAGGGCGAGATGTCCTACATCAGTTTTGACGTCAGAATGACTAATGTCCTTCAATAGCCCGCCGCCGAGGATAAAGTGCACTTTCTGTTGCTTTGACTTCCCCAAAATTGATGTCGTTCACAGAAAAACATAAGATGGAATGGATACTTCAGACAAAACTTGTTGATGTACAATAGTTTATTTAAAATTAATCTTAGACTAATCGAGCTTTCGTTTTTAAAATATATTAATGCGTTGAGTCAAATTCAGATCATAACTTATTTTTTCACAGACGCACAGAAAATTTGTAAGGCTATGGTGAATATACCTCATAAGATGTTTAAACTCTCACACAATCCCTCCCTCCCCAATACACATAGAAAAGAATCGGAGATTATTCTCAATTATTAATTATTTCGTGTCTATCCAATAATCGTATATGAGAGCAATGTTTGCCTGATTGCTTAGTTGCACAACTATCTCAAAAACGATTCTGAGGATTTTCTTCAAAATCTGGAAATTACGGATTAATTTCTGAGTTATATGCAGGTTACTTGACCTAAAAAAATCCAATTATAAAAAAATTAATATTTAAGTCTAAAAATTAATATAGGGTAATTTTTACTATGGAGGAAAAACGATTTTTTTTACAGCATGGGGTCATATTATGGTGTTACACCATGGGGTCATATGGCAACGAAATAAAGAAGGGAAACATAAATGAACAATCATAACATCTGTTTGCTAACTCAGCTACCTGTAAAGAGAACTTACATATTGGAGGCTGCAAATGAAATGTCAGCGAGCGAGGCTCGGTACACCAGGTACTCTTATTTAATTCCCCAGTCTAAAAATATTTTTTTCGAGGGTCGCTCGAGGGGAAGCTACTTACCGGAGCGCTTGTGGCTAATTACACCGAAGGAGGGTCGGGTAACCACCGCCGCCCACCACAGCGCTAAACTGTCCCGGCTACACCGGCTCTTGCGACGGCAGATTTTTATATAGTGAATTAAAGTTATTAGTAGTTATTTTTCTAAGTGAAAACCTCCCTCGATGTTTTCCTCCCTAGACGCAGTAGAAAACATCTTGGGATAAATGAATTAGTATTGATCAGATACAAGCATCATGTCTTAGTTTATATTTATCGTTATTATACTACTTACTGATTTTATGTCAAGAGGTTCTGCAAATTATTTTGATGAATATGATTAATTGATTGAATATAATTGATTATTATAGTGGTGGTGTGAAGGAATTAAATATGTAACGATTTTCCCATCAACTACCCGTTTAGTATATAAGTAACATTTATTTTAAAAATGTATCTTTCCACCAAGGTGAATAACATGATTACAAAGAATACTATATTACCTGATTACTTTGTGCAATTACGAAAAAAATGTATGGCATTTGACATAATTGTTATAAAATGGTTCTTCAAAATGCTTATTGAGAAGTTCACTGTAATCTGTGCGATTTAAAGAGTCTTGCAACTAAACTTGAACTTTTTCCCACAAATCTTGAAACAAATTTGGAATGGTTCCTTGAGCGCCAATAATAATTGCAATAACTTTAAAATGTTTGATGTCATTTGTTTTCTTGCGATGACTTCATTGGCTTTTTAAATAAGGTACAGATTCCGCTTAAGCACTGAACAGAAATACCATATTTGGTCAATAATTCTGTTGAAAACAAATTTAGGATAAGAAAAAATATTGGATACTTTTGAAAATGTATAAAAGATAAGTTTCACACCTAAGATGTAAAAAAGATAAATCTTGTAATTTTCTTTCACTGCAATACAGAAATTTCAAAACGACCTCGAAAAAACAAACACTAACAATAGTTCTGCATACGAGTTAAGCGGCAGTTATCAGTTAGCGATAAGGGACACTTATGTTTACATTATTTTTTATGTTGGTGCAGTGCAATCTGTTGGCTTGATAAAATGTAAATGGTACAACAAAATGCAAAAAACGCGGCAGACTAATTTAAAATGAAAATCTGTTCTTCTGCCTTTGTCAATATCTACTACAATATTTCCTTTCATTGCATAATACTTAATACTGTTCACTTGGTGTTCATTGGTCATGATATTCTGTTTCTGTTTACTCTGTAAACCAAATACGGCTAAGACTGTCTAAAATGTCCGTCCCTACGTTATTTCCTTATTTTTATCCACCCAATTTAATGAGTCTAAAATAGATAGGTATCTTTAAACTCTTTTCCCATGACTCATTATCGTCTTAAAGCAATCCAAACCTATTTAATTGCATATTTTATAAGACGGTGAGACAAAGTATAATTTATATACAACAATTCCTGGTTGTCAATAGAAATAAAACTAATATTAAACCTTAACTAAACGCACATTCAAAGCACTTAATTTTCACATCAATTTCAATCAAAATAGAAACAAACCGTGAGTAACCACTTCCCCAAATCAAAAGCAATCGAGTTAAATCGAGCTGACCCAGAAACACTGGGTGATAAGACGAGCGCACGGTGTCGGCAGCAATCACATTAGTCCGAGATATATCACGATAGTGGGAGTACAGTGTGCAGTGTACACGCCCACCGGCCTCGCCGCTTCACTGCACTGGCGTTCGACAAAACATGCCTTCACAAACTGATTTATACCTGCGAAATAACTAAATTGACACAAATAACGGTAGGCATAACGTGGTACAATAACGTTCTTGGAATTGCGCTGAAGAATACCTTCGACTTTTCCAAAGCATAAGATTTTTATTACTGAGGCTTTTGAGAAAATTAATCGAAATGTAATCTCAAGTGTTTCACAAAAAAATGTTAATTTTCGAACTTCATTTATAAGGTAAAAATGTTATCAACTCAGACTTACATAAAGTCAGGCTGTAACCATGTAAACTAGGCTTAGAATCTAACCATCACAAAATGAACTTAGGGGTTTGGTCAGGATCGACCAAGCAATATTCAGAGCATAGTCTGAGTATAAGTTGGTCCCAGACTTTCCGTAGGCCCAATGCTGAAATTAATATTGTGGCAAACTGGACCGGGTTGAGGTCAACCATAGGCATCTCTAGCAAAACGTTCACTTGATGGAAGGGGTTTGGTTTAAAGGTGGAAGATTTTGATAAGCAGTTTATATTGATATAAACATTTGTCAGTTTGAAATCTATATTATCTACTTTTTAAAATAAACGGATGCATGTGTGTGTGTGTGTAAGAAGGGTTCAAATCTCTGCCTTAGTAGGCAATTTGAACAATTTGACAGATCGCATTGAAATTTAGTAAAAGTAAAATCTATACATTTATGAAAACATTTTTGGCTTAGTCCCGTTCTTAAACTTCCGTGACATATTCCGTGGACTAATGTAAAAAGTCCAATTATTAAAAAAACGGGAAAAATATCAGCCATTATCGAGATAATTATTTTTCTGGGTGTGGACTGCGGTTGATAGGTAGCACAGGTCTTATGACTCTACTTGAGTTGGCTGTACAGGAATTGTTCACAATAAGAGTGTTGAATGTTGACAAGTCGACAAGACTAGTTAAAAATCCAACGTTGGTAAAAAATAAAAATATACACAATGAACGTAAAATAATTCATCTAGCAATTTTTTCAGACTTCAAAATAACAAAAATTGCATCCACTTCCACAGTTAGTATAATAACTGCGCCGTCAGGAAATATAAGCAATTGAAAAGAAAAGAAAAAAATTGGACTACGCAAAATGTCTATAATACAATTCAATATATGGGGCGTAGTAAAAAGTTCAACAAAAATTCATATAAACGACGAGTGCTGCAAAGTGGTCAGGTGATATTAAACTCGTCTCGGCAGTTCTTTTAACATGGATATCGTCGTGTTTTGCGAGTTCCACCACGGTAAACAAGAGTGACCCAGATGTTTCCGAGTCGTCGACATCGACTGGTCGTTAAACCGGGGTCGATACACGTACAACTGCGTCCCTTCGACGACGGGTTGAAAATGTGTTAAAAACAAAAGCAGTGAGAAAAATACCCCCGTCGAAGCAGACCTGCAAACCTAAAAAATTTCAAATGTTGGAATAAAAAATAATCTCTATGGAGAATCGAAGTAATCTCACATCCCAAAACGACCATGCAAAAACTCTTCATAATAATAACATATGACGATGGTGCAGGTTTGCTGCCACGGAAATGTAAAATTGCGGTCGTTGGCCATAATCAAGTACAGGAGACTGCCTCTTATCCGGACACCTTTTAAACGGACATCCGTTAAACCGGACTACTCTCGATGGAAGTCACGCCTTTTTAACCGTACAGTTTTTATCAAAACATCGGTTTAACCGGACCTGATCAACTGAAAATGAACGGTACTGTATCGACTATTCTTAGGAATATTTGAGACCAGCAATGACGTGTCTCAGCAGCACTACCCTATGCTCTCTTCAATTTAAGTAGAATGAGTTCATTTTTGAGTGATTGAAGAACAATATCGACGGAAAATATGTAATAGACAAACCATCGTAAATTCAAATTTTAATCTTAAGATTTAATAATTTTTGGGAAACGTCGGTTTAACCGGAAACCCCGTTATCCGGATAGGCTTCGGTCCCGAGGGGACCGGATGAGAGGGAGTCTACTGTAGATATTTAAGGTGAGAAGCCTTACACCAAGCTGTACTGGATGTGTCTAGAAATAAGCGAGACTAGGGGACCCATGCGCGAATTGCGCATTTTGATATTATTTCCGCTCGTGAGAAACTCGCCTACGATTAGAAGAAATGGGGGAAATATTACTAAACAGACGAACACTATAGTGGATATTAAAACTAAAACGCAAAAACTCACTTGTTAAGTTCTCTTCATATATGTTTTTGTTTTTTAAGTTGTCTACGCGTGATGGCTTTAAACTCGCCGTTATTAATCAAGTTAACCTTTCAAGTGTAATTTAAAGGTCTTACCTATACTTTATTCAGTGAGTGTGTAAAGTGAAGCCCCTCTCCATAAATAATATTTGAATAGAAAAGAACCAATCAGAGAAGAGGCAGTCCATACGTTCCCAGGAATAGTTCACAGCCACTCCCCTTAGTGATGCCCTTGTTTTAGTGGCCAAGGAAGTAAGGTACAATAAGGAAAGAAGTAATGAGTGAAAGATGACTCCTCCTTTGCCTCATCAGTGTTATTCTACTTACTTGAATTGGTCGAACGTATAGCAATTGCTGATAAGCATGAGACTTGGCACAACATATGACTTACAATAAATGCCCAATGAAATCGGTGGGATAGGTCATGTATAGTCCAAGCTAAATGACGTGGCCCATTCCACACACGGGCTTACAAAGGCCAGGGCCACATCATTTGACTTGAACTGTACAGCACACGGGACCGTGGGCGGTGCGGGTGACTCACGTCCTGGCTGCGGCGAGACGAGAGCCGAGTGGAGGATGTGCTCGAGGATATCGAAAACGTCCTAATATTGTCCCGTTCTTCGCACGAGAAGGCGCATATTTTATCACTAACTTTTTCGAGCAAGCCCAAGGTTTAGGTCCGAGGCAAAGCTCAATTAAGTTTTACCGTTGCGGATTTTTGGTCGCACATTAGTGATTGATAGTTGTATGTGAGTAGAAATAAGAGCTGATATTGTAAAGGTTTATTTTTCGTGTAAAATGTGCAAGTAGTTTTTTTCTAACTATAGACATTTGTTTTATGAAGTACTGTTTTATACAATTACACTTTCACCCCTCCCCCACACCACCAATCAGGAATTCCATAAGATTTTAACCACCACCAAAAAAATGTTGATAATTTTCAAAATATTAATATACATACAACTTGGTAAAAAATGGTTACAAAATGGTGGAAAATGGCGATCGATTTCGATTGGTCACACCAATCATCATCAGGTCCAATGAGAGACTGGCATTGGACTGATTGACTGAGAGACTCCAATGAGAGACTGATTCTATCCTATTTATCCTTTTATCCAATAGGATAAAAGGACGGACGCCATGATGGATCTGACAGTCTCTCATTGGGCTTGATGATGATTGGTGTGAACAATCGAATTCGATCGCCATTTCCACAATTTTTGTATATTTACCACCTTGTATGTAAATTTAGTAAAAGTGTAAATATATTTTTTAGTGTGTAACATTGTAAAATTGTGTGTAAAATTGCACCTGTCTTAAAAAATCACCATAATTTATTACACAAGGTATGAATTTATAACTATATCAATGTCCTTTTATTTAATAGAGTTTAACTTTCCAGGAATAAAATCAAACAAAAGTACCTGGTGGACCGGTCTTTTTTCATGATTAACAGTTCATCCAATTACTATCAGATATTTCAATGTCATAAAATTGATAAATAAAAACATTTTTATTACTCCATACAATGTTTATCCCACACGCTGCATTTGTCCTAGATGGCTGAAGTTTCCAAACAGCTGTTATGATTACTTCATTTGTTTACACTTTCCTTGTTTATGTCGATGCTATCATGACAACTCATAAGGCCAATGTTAAAATTGTACAACTTTAATAGTATATTTCATTACAAGGACCTAAAGTGATGCTTTTCGTACAAGGTCAAATTTTACCTTTTTTTTGAAGCAGTATAACGAAAAATTCATTTTATTACTAATTAGATTTTCTCTGGCCAAGTAGTCTGCATAGAAAACGTTTTTTCGTTATACTGCTTCAAAAACAGATGTTTTTAATGCATGTTTTGCGGACCTAAATACACTCTTTTTATTCCTAGGAATTAAAAGCTGATGTAGTCTTTACCAGCTGACTCTTTATAGTCCTAGGACTATAAAAGTCAAAAAGTGCCGAGTACGTCGTAATAATCGAACAATATTCATTCGATTACAAATAATCGAAACATTCATCGTTATTATCGAAACATTCATTGTTGTCAGTTTAATCAATTTGTGAAACTCGCTCATTTCACCAATCGATTATTACATACGTTCGATTCGTCGATAGTTGTTCATTGTTGTCAGTCTACCCTAACAAAAATGAAACAGACAATCAGCCGATTGCTTCAAATAGCAGGAACAAGACGGTGGAATCTTTTGAAGGCATCTTTAAAGATAAACAAGCTGCAACATTTTGGTTTTTTTAAGTAGTTTACGTATTGTATTGAGCAATATAACGAAAAATATAATTCATCACACGGACCTAAAGCTGCTTTTCGTTACTCGGTCATTTTTCAACCTCGGCTTACAGCCTCGGTTGTATAACTTGACCTTGTACGAAAAGCGTCACTTTAGGTCCTTGTAATGAAATATACTATTGAGTCATAAATTACTTATTTCAATACTTTGAAGGAAATCCTCGGAGCCGTTTTAGAGTTATTAGTGCAAACAAGCAAGCAAACAAACACGCACGGAGGATTTGCTTCATTAATATTATCCATAATACAGCATTTTTATTTGACACATACTGCATCTGGCAACGATCGCGTGAGTCGCGTTTCATCAATAAACGTTCACGCCGATGCGAATGGAGGTCGGTATTACCGTATACAAGCTGAATTACGTATTTACAACAAAGTAGAACATCAAGGTCGTTGTGTTTATGATAAATATAATTTTTAGTTAAGGCGCTCATCAAGCAAACCATAAATTTCAAAGAAGCCAATCCCCCAAATAAAAAACCGTTAATGCATAGTCTTCAAAATGTGCCTCAATCTTAATATGCTTTCAAAGTAAAACTGCCTCTTCAATCATCATGATTACTTGGTCATTAAAAAGTTCTTATTTAGTTAAGTTTAAGATTTTCCCCTGGAGTGCATTACGTGACAATGAAGTAGGTTCCAAGGTTTCATCAAATTCTTATTTATTAATTCATGGTTTGATGCCGAATTTGTGTTATACGTCCCTTGCCCTTTTCTCTAGTGCGCGTGGTTTGAGGTCCCAATTGAGGGCGCTTTTACGTAGATTTGTCTTAAGACTTTTAGAAAAGGCGGATTAGCGGCGCTATCCGTCAACATTGGATAAAATTCAATCCACTTTATTTTCAAGTTGATTCTCTGATCCGTCGGCCCCGTCTGATCATATGGATATTGTTTAAAATAATTTTAAAGGTTCTCGGTAATAACACATTCACTGATCGCAACTCTTACTATATTCTCCGGAAAAGCCGGAACCAGCTGTAAAGTTACCGTATTAGATTTATGGAAAGAAAGTTAGGGGTTTCAAAAAATATTTGTATTGTATAAGCGAGGGGTTTTAGTTAGATCATCAAGTTAACTTAAAGCAACCGGATGGTTAAACGAAAATTAAGTTCCGACATTGACTAGGAAGCAAGGAAGCTCCTTCAAAAACTTAAAAGTTCTGTTTCAGTTGTGTGTCGGGCACTTTAGATATTACTTGGTCAACAATATCGACCGGGTGCTTTGTTTGTTGAGGTCGCATGCCTTCAAGTATTCTTACTTTACGATTACAACGTGAGGTGGAGGTGGGGTTATGAGGGTTGCCATTCGGAAGCGTTCCGTGGGCGATGACTACACTCGGGATACGGCAAGCCATAGAAAATACCTCCTAAAATATCTCACCCAAAGCATAAATGATAAAACAGGAAGAGTGGTGACTTATTTTAAAGATTTCGCACATAGATTCCGGGGAAATTAAAAACATTACACAACGAACTTTCTATGGAAAGTTGAGCGGACGTCTTTATGAACTTTTCACTCGGATGTATCAGATCTGTCTCACAGTGAGGTCTGGGGTCGGGAGTAGCGCACTGGGTCGCCTCAACAACAATGGTGCGTGAGACGAAGACCGCCTCTCTCTCACGCTCTCCCAGAGACAAGCGACCGGGGACTAGGAAGTGGAAAACCTCAATCCTGACCATGGTCACGCCACTGCTGGAAATACAGAAATGAATCCATTTCCGGAGATTTAATTTTGTAGGTATAGTCCTAGTAGAGTCAAACTCGACCCACACCGTCCATAAACTCAATGTTAAAATTCCTTAAATACATCCCGTACTAAGACGCTGTACTAAATTTCTCCTGATTATGGAGGTCCTGCTCACGGAAGACTTAAGAATCCAAATAGGGAAAAACTGAAGACTGCTTCCATCAACTGGCTAGCAAAATACTCCCTGGATGAGTTTCTGCAGTGAAGAGATGCCCTTCCACAACACTTTTGAAGATATTTTTAAGGATACATTCTTGACGCCATTGAAAACCTTGATGATTTGTAGATAAAAAAATTGATTTGAGAGCGCGCTGCACTTGATGGCGCGGCTATCGTCGGTCACGCGTTTCCACGACGTTGGCTGTCACGGGTCTGGGTTGATGAAACGCCGGTCGCCGGACGATCTGTATAAATACCTCCATTTTACGCGATGCATTCTGAGGGTACGCGCGACAGTTTCGGACGCTGTGTTTTAAATGCCTATTGCGCTTCGGCGACGAAAGTTTACGCACTGACGATCCGGAATCAACGCTCTATTCTCTATTTCCTAAATTTAGGTTATGCCCATAGAAAAATAAAGTCCTAAAAAGTTCGTTAAGTTCTATGGTTATGCCATGCATAAAACCAGCCGAGCACTTCCTAAAACAGCAGGCACAAAACAACAGAAGTTAGAAATACCCCATTGCAGTAGACCAGCATACTCAGGGAATGTCAAATGCTTGAATAATTGTTTTTTACGAAGCCTCGCATCAAGTAAAATCAACGTACGTCCTTTAAACAAGCATGCAAAAATATTCTCCTTTAGCGCATCATGGAAAGAGAGTATGCAGGTTTGCCGTCTTAGGAATCAAGAAATCAAAGAAAAAAATAAAAAAGTTACCAGATTAATTAAATACCCCCGTTGCAGCAGACCTGAATATGGGGGTGAAATTGAGAGATTTTTCGCAATAATTCAGTAAATATGAACTAGATGGAGTCTAAATACCAAGTTTTATCCAGATACATTGCAAAATAAGCGAGCTATAGAATTTTATATATTTTTTGTAAAATTAAAAATTGGGACAACGTACTGTGTATACCAGCGATATATTAAATAGTTCAAAATACTAAATTTTTTGTTTTTCGAGCTGAATTCATCTCTAAAAAAATACTCTATTGTGTCAAAATTTATACAGGCACTCACGGCCAAGAAGAACGGATTAATTAATAACGTCTCATGCCATTCCGCGTCAAATAACCCCAATAAGCCCAATGCTAAAATTAAAATTAGTCTTTTGGGCGGATTGAACCATGTAATTTGACTTGGTCTATACACGATGGATGAGGGTAGGGCGAAAGAGGCGGTGGCGATTGCTGTAATTAACAAAGACGACAGTCAGCAATCACTGACTGACAATCACACAACAGGGACTTGATTGAATCACAACTTTGATGAGCACAAATTTTATGTAAGGCGAAACCAAACGAAATAATTGGGAACTTCAGCTCAGGAAGAAGCTGCGAAAAAGAACGTACGAACTGCTACTCAACAGCACTGAGCATTAAAGGCTTTTATTTACACTTATTTATTCATTTACAAACGAGAACCTTAAGTTCTTCCTAAATGGCAACTTTAAAAAAACTACAAAAAGTTTCAAAACGTCTTCAGCATTCCATTGGGAAAGTAGGAACTTGTGATTTAACTCGGGTTAACCCGGACGAACTAAGAGGTTTTTCTAGACTGTTTAGAGACTGTAAAGTAGTTTGTGTTACCGTGTCGAGTCCACAGTTATACTGGTGTCGCCCATTACACCCATCTAAACAGTCTTGGTGACACAGCTACGTCCACATTACTCCACACCCAGACCACATTACATTCCGATTCAAATGACATAGGCCAGGCCGTTTGCAAGTCCATTGCTAACATAGTAAACATTATCCTTATGGGCGGGCTGGACCACGTCGTTTGACTCGATCTATAGCTACTTCCTCGTTTACGCCTTCAGAGGTTATCTTGGAATCACGTCTTTTTAAACCAGTCTTTTCCTAGGCTTGCTGTATTTTTCACATACTTATGTTGTTTTTTAAATCTATTTGAAATTTTTTTTTAAATAAAACGTCTTTTACAGTATTTCATAGGTGAAGGTGCTGAAGAGGAAAAATAATATTGAATTCAAACTTTGTCACGAAAACATTTTATTAAAAGGGTATGTTTGATATCTGTCTATATTAGTTAACTTTACTTTTGAAAATTCCTGGAAACAAATTCCCTGACACAGTGTGTCAATACATGAGAGATTTTTTAAGTTGGTCCAACAAGTTTTTCACTGTAACAAGCAAACTAATAAATAATTAAATTATATTTCAAAATGAACGATTTTTTCATGGTGAATTAAAAATCACAGAAAGCAATTACTAATTGAAAGTCCAATAACGTTTAAACAAACGAGAGTCAGCTGTTAGTGGCAGATGAATGAAATATGCCACCAGCTGTTCAACAATTACTCCGTCACACCTGTGCTCGCGGACAATGTAACAGGGAATGACCTTCGCCGCATATCGCGCCTGGAGGTGAATTACAGTAGAGTCAAATAACGTGGCCAAGTCAGGACTGATAATTTTTGCATTGGGTTTACAGACGAGAGGAAGCACGTCATTTAACTCGACCTTATAAAGGCCTCGAGTATAGGCCTACTGAAAGGTTATTTTTTAGTCTGAGTTAAAAAAACCTGGCTCAGTCAGCCTTTTACTAATGTACAGAAGGACTGAGGCACGTCATTGGACTCAACCATTTGTCAAGGCCTACGAGGTATTGTTGAATACAAATGGAAAAGGGTAAATTTTCAGACGCAATGTCATCAAGACGTAAAGTTTGGCTATTTAAACAAAAGAAAAGTAGCATAGTTTGCTTGGATAACGTTTTCTGAGTATTTTGTTTGGCCACGTAAAATATTTCAGCAGAATAATCGCTGTTTGATTTTTTAAATTTTACCGAATTTACAGGATCAAGGTATTTGAACAAATTTGGTAAATAAGGTGTCAAATTAAAATTAAATAAAAAGTAAAATCTTACAAATGGTTTAAAGTAAAAAAAAAAACAGGCAAACCTATTTTATAAATTGCAATTTTGCATATGACGCTACTTGGATTTAGAAACGTTTGTAATCAATTCAACGTATAATAGGCTATGAGCATAAACATTTTAGGAATTAGGTTATATTTATATCAAACAGTAAATTCAAGCTAATCAAGATGTTAATTAACCAGTAAAAAAATTGGTGGAATAAGGAGAAATTATATGAAATATAAAACTAAAGTAAAAAACAACTCACAAAAATATAAAGCCAAGGGGAAAAAGAGGTAGAACTGAAAGAAACTGAGAAGCAAAGCAAACATGGGGTGGAGGGAAGCCAGAAACTCAATATCAGCAAATGGGCTTTTCTTGGACTTAGGACCCTTGCTAAATGGTGATAAAAAGTAGAGGGAAAAAAGAGGCAAACATTGTGGACATAGTTTGGTTAGCTAATGACGGAAAATGAATGTTTAAAAATACCCCTGATGCAGCAGACCTGCATAATCAGCGAATTTCAAATGCAAAACAACATATTTCAATCCAACATAGCGAGATTTAACATGTTTTGGTAAGCTCCATAAGAATAACATGGGGAATGAGTATGCAGGTTTCCTGCTACAGGTATATTAAAAATGGGTGGTTTTAATTCAATATTTAGTAGATCTGAACTATAAGAAGCCATTTACCAAGTTTTACTAAGATATGTTGAGAAATAACCGAGATATAGAATTTTACTTATTTCCCATAAGGTTAACATTGGAACAACGTACTGTCATTGAATATGGACGTACTGTGTTTACCACTTTCAATATATCGGTGACCAATGGACATAGAGCAGTGATTCAAAATACTAAATTGTTTGTTTTTTTGAGCTGAATTCAATGGTGCAAATAAAAGTTCGATAAAGTTTATTTTTCTATGTAAAAAACTCAAAAAACCCATTTTTAGGGGGGTTTATCCCCCTTTCCAGTGGTCCGATCGGGCTGGTTCACGAACTCGTCCGATTGATTACTACTTTTCATGTCCATACCAAATTTCATAAAGATCGGACCATTTTTGCGGCCGCTATCGTGCTAACAGACACGTAGATATATATATATATATATATATATATATATATATATATATATAGAGCCCCAAAACGAAAAGTTACATGGTCCCGAGCTTAGGTCTTACAATGAGACCTACGGTAACAACTTCTTCCCTATAGGGGAAATTCGCTAAATAAATAAAAACACAAACTAGGAATGTACAAACACCTTGAGGACAGTGATAAATACACCAGTTATCCAAGACTGATGACTGATGACTGTAGGACTGATGGTGATTTTAGCATTGGGTTTACAGACGGAGCGGACCACGTCATTTGACTCGGTCTGTAAAGGCCTGTGAGGAGGCGGCGGTTGAATTCGCCACAAAATTGATTGAAGCTGTTTTATGAGTTGTGGGTATGTTAAAGCAGTACGTCCCGAAGTTTGTAACTTCTAAAGCCTCGGAGAAACCAGTTATAAAAAAAAATAAAGATCGAATCATCACCAGACACTTTACCTTGTGTCTATTCGATCTTTATAAAGATCGAATAAACACCAGGTAAAGGTCGACTACATAACTATTCCAAACTTTAAGTTTCGCACAGATTTCTATACAAACCATTCACCCTACAGAGAAAAATCAAATCTTTAAAGGGGACTTAATACCCGACGATTTCAGTTCTCTTGGCAGCTCAGTAGCTTTTATCTCCCCGGAGATAAAGTCCTTAAAATAGCCTCATATGAAATTTTCTTTAGTGGCCTCTGAAAGTTTTGAAATTTCCTATATTTATTAACTTTGCTAATTCCTTGATTTTATGACTGGTCAAAACCATAAAAATCATAAGTAAAAAAATATTCATTAATAGTTGTTCGAATTTTTTTTTAGCGAAAGTAAAGGCTAGAGGAAATGAATCTTTAAAATTGCCCAGTGTGAAAATAAACTATTTGATAATTTAATTATTAACATTGCAATTAAAGGAATATTTATTTAAAACACACTAAATCAAGTTTTAAAGAAAGATAGTTTTAAACTAACCCGGTTTCTACAATAAACTAACATAATCAATCAAAGCATAAATCAAAATCCATTATGTGGTGTATTATGCTCTAGTAACTCAGGAAAGTAGGGACAGGATACACAGCAATTAAGTTAATTGCTTACTCTTATCTATTTACTTCCTTTAACTAATTGATGTTAGACCTTGACTGAATTACAATATCAGCAGTGAATAAAAATAATGGAAAACTAAAATATATCTGTACTGTAATATCTTGTCATTCCAAACGGTTAAACGTTCTGAAATTAAAGGGGTATTGTAAATAGAGGGGTATTGTAAAATTTCAAAGACAATCCATAGAAGTATTTTTCTAAGAAATAATCGTGTATAGCAAAAAGAACGGAAATGATTTAAAAGAAAGACGATTTATAACTTTAGTCCAAGACGAGTTATTAATGATGTTCGTTTTCCGATAACATCTTCGCAGCCCAACGTGATGTTTTGAACGTGATAAAAATTGCAAAGCATAACGCAGGTTTCATAAATGGCGTCAAAAAATTAAATTTCAATAAGTTACTAGTTTACCTCCGTATATGACAATAATAATCCTAAACAGGTTTTCTCAATTTTTAGAAAATGAGCCTTAAATTTAAAGAAAGAATCAGAAAGTTTTCACTTCAAGCGGCATAATGTAATGTAGAAAGTTTTCAAAAGTTTATAATTTGTTATTAAAACCAACGAGCAGATTTTCCTGGGACCGAAAATAATTTGTTTATTGCTCAATTAAATAAAGCATTAACTACAACAACATCTTTAATCAGAATGGATAACATTTAATTTCAACTTGATTAATTAATTTACATTTCAAAAGCAATGTTATCTAAAACAAGTAATATTATCCTATCTGTTCACAAGGTCCTTTATAAATTGACAAAAAATACTTTAATAAAACAGAGCCATCGCAGTCAAAATGAGTTTATAAATACTAGTGCACTATTGAGTAAAAAAAGGCCTAATCGCCACTGACACAATTGAAAGAAACCTAGTAGTTTTGATCAAACACTTTTCAAAGGATTGCTAGGAAACGCCCTTATCAGGGGATTTTAGAGGGACAAAGAAAGCTGAAGGGTCAGCCAAATTGATTTGGACGGAGACTACTCTTATATTCCGACAGTTGCTGTCCCTTAGGGCTCGACCCCGGGTAACAAGGGCAAAACGACCCTCTGTCGAGAGTTTTTCTAACTTCGTACAAAGCCCATCAAATTCAAATAAAATAAATCAAAATGTCATAGAAATGAAACGCATATTTTTTAAAGATATAAAGTCAAATACAACGTTGACAAAACTCAATTATCCTGGTAGTGCCACAGCGGGACTTTTAATTAAGTTGGTTTGATTAAATCAAAGCAAACCTCATTAACACGTATAACCACTTGTAAAACTTTTACAAAAACACGTTGTTGGCTAAGTCAAAATTCAATTTACTCTAAGAGTCTCCATAAATTGTACCAGACTGGGCTAGGGTTAATTTACAGCCTACCCCAAAAGTCAGCTTACAAAAACGGTTTAGTGGCTTATTTATCTGCCATAGTCTCAAGGATCATTATTCAGACTTTTACTGTATTCTGCTTCAGTTAATGATTTGCTTACTCTTTTAGGTTTAAAACTCTGAGAAAGATTAAAACTTATAACCTAAAAATATTTCATAACAGCAGCCTTAAATTAAATAATAGATTTACAATATATTAAAATGTGTTAAAAAACTGATAATTATAATGTTAGTATTGATGAGAGCGTAAAATAATTTTCAATGTTAGTTTAGAAGTAGAGTTTCCAATTAAGGAGATGAAGTTGTCATTCATTCTCCTTCATTAAAGCCATCTCTAATAATAATGCAATAATTTTCTATCCATTCTTTAGTGAGTTTAGCTTAAATAAAAAATACTTTCTAACAAGTATTTACTATTTATTACTCGACATTAACAGTTTGGATTTCTTTAGGGTGACGATTAAACTGACAAAAGCTTATCGGAGTTGAAATAACTTGTACATAGCTGAAGTAATATCGCAAGCAATCCTATTTATAAACATGTTTGCCTTCGCCAAACGGCCAGTTATTTACTAAACCTTGCTTAGTAAAGTTTGGGACACTTTTAGTATTAGGATATCTCATTATAACGAAAAAACACTCAGGCTTTATAATGGTATACAATATGAAAACCAGCGCACAAGAATCATTAAGCATTTCAATAGAATGTTTACAAAAAAAAACCCTTCAGGTAAAATTTAATCTCTCATGCAAAAAAGTAAAGAGGAGAAAGCAGCAGCTGTCGTATTAAACGGGGCAGCGAAGGAAATGGGGAAGACTCTTTCCGAGACGGCTTAGTTAACTCGGTCACCTCCCTTAAATGGAGGGACACCTAATCCTTTAAAAGCTTCTCGAAACATGACAGGGACAATGTTTATTGACAGACCTTTAATTTTCATGCGAAACGAAGATAGATATTTCAATAAAGTCCAAGTAAAACCTGTTAAAACGAATTTACTAACATCATTAGGGAGTTTTCCATTTTTTAATAAATCAAAGCGATAGATACTATTGATTTTATACTTTGGTGTAGGCCGATTCAAATCACGATGCCCAGTCCGTCCGTATACTGATGTTAATTTTAGCATTGGGCTTATGGATGGCGTGGGCCTTATGATTTCATTCTAACTATATGATGTTAAAGAAAAAGTATAACGTATACCGTGTTTACAGATTACAAATACTTCCTAGTTAAAAAAGTTACCTAATGAAAACAATGGGGTTTGTTGTTTTCAAAATAATGGGTTTGTTGTTTTTTTAATCAACTAACTTTTTTAATAACACTGAGTTGTTTCTTCATTAACTCTTAAATTATTTTTTGATTTCATTAAACTATGGATACAAATGAAGATAATTCAAAATATAAAATACACTGCTGAAAAATATGTGACATATTCAGTGACAACGGTCACAGTGTCCTTACCTAAACGTACACAAGAATAGAGATTGCAGGATATGATCCCCATCAGAAAGCAATTATTCGGTTTGTTGTTGTCTGGGATTTATCCAATTAGGCGATAAATGAGCACACAACCAGTGGTACCTATATACTTGTTTCAAACGTCAGATTGCATTTAGCATCAAAAGACGATTTAAATGACAAGGCCCAGTCCGCCAATAAGCATAAAATCAATGTTTATTGTATTATCGGGCTTACGAACGACCATTGGTCACGTCAACTGACTCGACCAGTACCCGTCTAATATCTCCAATTGCCATGAACGTTAAAGTACCACAGAGTACAAACCAGCAGAGTAATTTGTTTTCTAAAAGATGCAAACTACAAGTACATTTGAGTCTAGAAAAAATTATGGGTTAAACACAAGCAAAAATAATGGCAATAACAATAATGTACTGTAGTACATACTGCTTTCGTTAACGATTAAAAAAAATTAAACAGTATTTTTATAAGAAGAATATATTGTTTGTCGAAATTCAGAGAGTTCCCGCATAAAAACCAGCGTACGTGAAACATTTCATCGCATAAAAGGAAGCTAGATTTAATAGAAACTTTACAACCTGAAAAGGCGTGTCTCGGCGTCAGCGTGCTTTTATAACATTCGGGCTTGGGTTTAGTTCAGTAAAGAAGAGAGCTTTATTCGTTTAAAGGGAAACCTGAGTGGTTGGATTTAATGCAAAACCTCCGAAATAGACTGAATAACTATCACAAAACGAGCTGACAGAAGCGTACAAACGATAAAGAAAATAAATATTTTCAAATTATGCCGATGGTGAAAAAGTTCTCTCCACCAAAATGATTATGAAACTTCAAATATTATTTAGCTAACTGATGAAATAATGTAATTATTGATTCGTTAATATTGGCGGCTAAACTGGTTATAAAATGAAATAAAAAATCTGAATTTTTAAATTTAAAACCCAAAAAATTTAAAACTGCGCTGTACAATTGTTACAATAACTATTAAAACATTCTCCACATTACATCCATTACATCATCTGCGTAATAGAGCTAAGAAAGTAATTAACTATTTGGATTCACTAACTACCCTCTTTCTGACATGTTGTAGATGGTAAATCGGTATATAATCCTACTAATATTATAAATATGAAAGTATGGATGTTTGTGTGAATATCTGCCTTTCAACCACGTGAAAAATACTGGACCAACTGAGCTGAAATTTTGCAGGAGTAGAGCCACTATATCAGAAAAAGACATATGCATATTCACTTCCTTAAAGTCCCCTCGGACTACGCCCGTGAACGTCCTTAGCTTCAATGTTTACATGTTATAAGGATGTAAACATTCAAATACTGAATCGTAAACAGCCGTGAATACTAAAATTTGACAGTTCAAAGGGTAATTCATTTGACAGTAAAGGGTAAAATTTGACAGTAAAATGGATCAGCTGTAATTTTTATAGTGAGCGAAGCCACGGGCAACTGCTAGAGATGAAATGAATGCCAAATTAGTCAACCACAATTAAAAAGAGAAATTCGGAATATAAGCCAACAATGAAATAGTAACCTTACAACTTAACAACTGACAACATTTCACAGCACTTTAACATCGAAATGAAGCTCCGATTCAGTGACAAGTAGATCGTCACTGACAACCGCCATGTCAGTGACAAGCAGCTCGTCATGTCAAAATGACAAACGTCAAGTCAGCGACAAGGTTCGCCTGAGGCTAATGGCAATGGTATCCACCTGGAGCACTTTCTAAGATAACGAGGGGATCAGTTGAAATATTTTAACACAAAAGCTTGTAGGCGGGAGAAAAAAGGAAAATTCTGGTTACATTCTATAAAAGACGGGAATAGGAACTAATACAGGAACAAAATTGCAGCATTCTAGAAGCTAACGATGGAAGAGGCCTAGTCAGGGGTGGCCTTATCAAGGAAAGTCCTCCACCATAGTGCCATAAGATAGTATGGATAAACAAATCAGCTGAACCAGGCGCGTGTTGACAAACAAAAAGCAACGAACAGCACACCGGCAGCGCCGCGGCAGCAACGTATACAACCGGGGTTGTACGTTGCTGCATTAGTTTTTTCTGTTTTTGTGTTACGGTGTGCTTTTCATGCTTGCCTACCCATGAAAATAACAAAAGGAATAAGTACTTATAGTAGGTGATTATAAAAGTTGGAAATATTTTCTTTGTTGTTATGTTGAAATAATTAGGGTGTGATGCAAAATAAGTGAAATCATTGTAATTAGAACCTGATGAACCATTTGTGGGCACCCGATATATCTATCAAGTTGGTTTCCGTGAGTGTCCGAGGTGATGTTCGTGATCGGTATCATCCGTCACTCTGTCGGCCGGAGACGATTACTGTCCGCCCTGCATTATCGTAACCCTTCCCCTTCTTCTCTACATTAGTTCGCCCCTTTTTTAAGCTGTGGGTAAACCAACTGCTTTTAAAAATATCCAAGTATGCTAGAAAATCCTAAAATCGTCCATTTTAGTAAAGAACTAATCTTGAAATGTTATACGTTCTACTAGACACGCGCTGCTCAGCAGGTTTTAAGTTTTTGTTTTAAGTATGTAGATAAAAAAATGTTTATTCAAATCAGCTGCTCCTTGAAATTTCTGCTCCAATATTAAATTGTATGTACAAAACGAAAATTTAAGGGCATCTAGGGCTCTTCCATTTAGTGTAAACTGCATAAATAGGGAACTTTTGTCATCCTAGGTAAAACAAAAACGTTAAACGTTCCTAGGAGAAACGTTAAACGTTATTTTTTAAACATTGAACAAAATGTAAAAAATCAGCTGATTTAACCATTTAACATCGTGTTATTGTTTTTCAATCTACGGTAAACAACACATTAAACGTTAAAACTGTTATATCAGCTGATTTTCAACATTTAGCACAATGTTAAATACCCCCGTTGCAGCAGACCTGCATACTCAGCGAATTTCAAATGCAAAACAACATATTTTAATCCAACATAGTGAGATTTGACATGTTTTTGTAAGCTCCATAAGAATAACACGGGGAATGAGTATGCAGGTTTGCTGCTACAGGTGTGTTTAAACTGGTTGGTTTTAATTCAATATTTAGTAGATCTGAACTAGAAGAAGCCATTTACCAAGTTTTATCAAGATATGTTGAGAAATAAGCGAAATATAGAATTTTACTTATTTCCCACAAGGTTAACATTGAGACAACGTACTGTGTTTACCACTTTCAATATCTCGGTAACCAATGGGCATAGAGCAGTGATTCAAAATACTAAATTATTTGTTTTTTTGAGCTGAATTCAATGGTGCCCACAAAAATTTGATAAATTTTATTTTTCTATGTAAAAAACTCAAAAAACCCTTTTTTGGGGGGGTTTATCCCCCTTTACCCCCCCTTCCGGTGGTCCGATCGGGCTGGTTCACGAACTCGTCCAATTGATTACCACTTTACATGTCCGTACCAAATTTCATAAAGATCGGACCATTTTTGCGGCCGCTATCGTGCTAACAGACACATAGATATATATATATATAGATATATATATATATATATATATATATATATATATATATATATATATATATAAAAATTCGAACGAATAGTGTTTTTTGCTTCTGGGGGCCCCAAAACGAAAAGTTATAGTGGTCCCGAGCTTAGGTCTTACCATGAGACCTACGGTAATAGCTTCTTCCCTATAGGGGAAATTCGCTAAAAATACTGTTTAACGTTTATCGTATTGTTTTACCGTGGCAGGTAAAAACACCCTATCTTTCCTACAAAATGTTACGCAGTTCTTTCAAACGACCCCCAAATTAGTGGAACCGGCTCAGAACTGTAGAAAGAGACTTCATCACAAAAAAACCCCAAGTGCACTTAAATAAGAACTAGAAATTGTCTATTAGTAGAAATTCAACCAGAAAATATAGTTAAATTTTTACTCATTGCTCCAATAAAACATGTGACTGCATTTGTTTATAAATTTCTCTTTATTCTACAACCAACATGGCAACTCATAAAGTTCATGATATATTTTTTTATAATTTCAAATTAATTTTACTTTATTTCTAAAAAAAATTCAGTTAATTACAATGGAATTGTGCACATATGCTTTTCTAACGGTGTGCTTACACTCACTACGTTGCTTATAGGCTGAAAAAAGGGATAAAAATATTCATACTTGCCAACTAGTATATCATATTATCAAACAAGCAAGTAGAATACCGACTTCTTGGTTTCACGCTCCACATAAACAGTTGTAAACTATTTGTTAAGAAACCATTTATACAACTAATGAAGATCCAAAAAAATCATAGTTTGAATTATTAAATTTAATTTTTTGTGATATCCTTTGTATGTAGCAACTTTTTCAACGGAGTAAGAAGATTATAATTTATTTCAATAAATTATCTTATATTGAATATCATATTTCAGGCTTGGTCTCACTACTACTGCATTGTCAAACTATTTCTTAGTGACTCGGATGATGTAACAACATTTTCACTAATGCTTCTGATCCAATTACATGGTTAGGAGATCATGTAAACAATGTGCGGCAAGGGTAAACAAGTAAACCGTCACAGTATCGGCGGGCTCAGCATCGGCGGTTCAGCAGCGTCAGCGAGAGCTGCGTCAACACGCTGACCCAACCCCAGACTGCCTCAGCACAGTGTGTTGTGTGCAGCCAATATCAGCTGAGGCGCATCCTCGTCAGTGATTTTTTTTTAGTTATAGTACGCGTCAAAAACCGTGGCCCAGGACGAAGTGGGAGACTCGATGGTAAAATTATCATTATAGCCTTACGGACGGACTGAGTCACGTTATTTGATTCGGCCTATAAATTGTACGGGGAGCTGTTATATGTCACGTTAAATCATTGTAAAAGACGTAAAAATGTACCAAAACAGTGAGGAGTTTGTTAAATAAATTAAATAAAGTAGGTTGAATATCAATAAAATATATTGCATCATTTCCAAATAGTTTCCCACTAAATATAGCACCTTAACACTTCTACCCTCATGACCGCATTTTCATGGGTAAATTAATAATGATTCAATTACAATGACATTAACTAAGTATTAAGTTGATTGAGACACTTGTTTTCACTGCCTCCTTTATTCAATAACATTTCTGAAAAAATACGAAACAAACTGTGCTTAATTTATTTAAACGATGATAATATAAGGTATATTAGGTTACTCATCAAAAATCAAATAGAAAGTAAAGGTAACACAAACACTGTTCTAGTTTCCTTGACCGTGTTAACCACAGGTAACGGAACGGGTAAGTATAAGTGAAATCAAATCATAAGTCCCAGACCGTCCGTAAGACCAATGTTAATTTTAGCATTGGGCTTATGGACGGTGTGGGCCTAGCGTTTTAATTCGAACTATACAGGTCGCGGCAATCGACGTGGCCCAGGCCGTCCGAAAGCCCAATGTCAAAATTAACATGAGACTTATGTACGGACTGGGCCGCGACATTTGTGGCGACCTATATGAATGTAGGTGACGGCCTGGCTGGTTAGGACCGCTTTCAGAGTAATGAATGTATTCATGCGCGCCCTTGTCAACATCCGAGTAACACTGGCTTTACATTCGGTAGTACGTAAACTAACATCATCCACCTTAGGCCAAAGCCCACTGGTCCTTGACAAATTATATCCAATCAAAATAAAATTATTGTAGTTTGCCTGGGTGAGGTTTACTTTTACTGCCCATAATATAACAAACATAAACTGCGCTTGTCCTGTTTTAATTCGCTTAATAATGGAACATTCAGAGTATTATTCTTAAACTAGTGGCTTGAAGGGGCAAAAAGCCCCTAGTGAGGAAAAATTAAAAAATCTTTTGTAGTACAAAATACCTTCATATCAAACTGAATCCACCTCATATTGATATCCAGCCAACCACATGGTTTTCAATCAAATATCAGCATCACATATTTTATGTAAACAAAGCAGACGTTTTTAGATCCCAATGCTTTCTAAATGACAGATATTTTACGTTACTTCTCGTTTTCTG
The DNA here is from genome assembly GCA_035578135.1 of Flexamia atlantica. NCBI lineage: Eukaryota > Metazoa > Arthropoda > Insecta > Hemiptera > Cicadellidae > Flexamia > Flexamia atlantica. The sequence continues at coordinate 30,133,677 of JAQJVK010000008.1, read as the reverse complement.
GTGAATTTCAAGCAATTTCATTATTTTTCCCGCCATCACAGAATAAAGACCTTTAATTTGAGCCCTCTCTCACCTTTCTACGACTTGCCAGACGCCCACAATTTTGACGCAAAGAATTGCCTTACGAAATTAAATATATGATGATGATAACATACGTAACTCTGGAGAATGACGTCGGTGTATGGATAATACATCAGATACATACCTGAAAAAAGAAAATCACAAATAATTTCAAATATCTAAATTACCTTCCTTTGCTCCATTGTTCCATCATATTATCAGAAAATATAAACGAATCGATAACTAATGTATAAACACATGTTCAGTGAATTTTACCACGTATCGATTATGTTAAAATAATGGTCTTTGCTAGACTCTACATTTGTAGCGAAATGAAATGAAAAATAGTTCCCATCCAGGTGAAGGCGAGGGCGAGATGTCCTACATCAGTTTTGACGTCAGAATGACTAATGTCCTTCAATAGCCCGCCGCCGAGGATAAAGTGCACTTTCTGTTGCTTTGACTTCCCCAAAATTGATGTCGTTCACAGAAAAACATAAGATGGAATGGATACTTCAGACAAAACTTGTTGATGTACAATAGTTTATTTAAAATTAATCTTAGACTAATCGAGCTTTCGTTTTTAAAATATATTAATGCGTTGAGTCAAATTCAGATCATAACTTATTTTTTCACAGACGCACAGAAAATTTGTAAGGCTATGGTGAATATACCTCATAAGATGTTTAAACTCTCACACAATCCCTCCCTCCCCAATACACATAGAAAAGAATCGGAGATTATTCTCAATTATTAATTATTTCGTGTCTATCCAATAATCGTATATGAGAGCAATGTTTGCCTGATTGCTTAGTTGCACAACTATCTCAAAAACGATTCTGAGGATTTTCTTCAAAATCTGGAAATTACGGATTAATTTCTGAGTTATATGCAGGTTACTTGACCTAAAAAAATCCAATTATAAAAAAATTAATATTTAAGTCTAAAAATTAATATAGGGTAATTTTTACTATGGAGGAAAAACGATTTTTTTTACAGCATGGGGTCATATTATGGTGTTACACCATGGGGTCATATGGCAACGAAATAAAGAAGGGAAACATAAATGAACAATCATAACATCTGTTTGCTAACTCAGCTACCTGTAAAGAGAACTTACATATTGGAGGCTGCAAATGAAATGTCAGCGAGCGAGGCTCGGTACACCAGGTACTCTTATTTAATTCCCCAGTCTAAAAATATTTTTTTCGAGGGTCGCTCGAGGGGAAGCTACTTACCGGAGCGCTTGTGGCTAATTACACCGAAGGAGGGTCGGGTAACCACCGCCGCCCACCACAGCGCTAAACTGTCCCGGCTACACCGGCTCTTGCGACGGCAGATTTTTATATAGTGAATTAAAGTTATTAGTAGTTATTTTTCTAAGTGAAAACCTCCCTCGATGTTTTCCTCCCTAGACGCAGTAGAAAACATCTTGGGATAAATGAATTAGTATTGATCAGATACAAGCATCATGTCTTAGTTTATATTTATCGTTATTATACTACTTACTGATTTTATGTCAAGAGGTTCTGCAAATTATTTTGATGAATATGATTAATTGATTGAATATAATTGATTATTATAGTGGTGGTGTGAAGGAATTAAATATGTAACGATTTTCCCATCAACTACCCGTTTAGTATATAAGTAACATTTATTTTAAAAATGTATCTTTCCACCAAGGTGAATAACATGATTACAAAGAATACTATATTACCTGATTACTTTGTGCAATTACGAAAAAAATGTATGGCATTTGACATAATTGTTATAAAATGGTTCTTCAAAATGCTTATTGAGAAGTTCACTGTAATCTGTGCGATTTAAAGAGTCTTGCAACTAAACTTGAACTTTTTCCCACAAATCTTGAAACAAATTTGGAATGGTTCCTTGAGCGCCAATAATAATTGCAATAACTTTAAAATGTTTGATGTCATTTGTTTTCTTGCGATGACTTCATTGGCTTTTTAAATAAGGTACAGATTCCGCTTAAGCACTGAACAGAAATACCATATTTGGTCAATAATTCTGTTGAAAACAAATTTAGGATAAGAAAAAATATTGGATACTTTTGAAAATGTATAAAAGATAAGTTTCACACCTAAGATGTAAAAAAGATAAATCTTGTAATTTTCTTTCACTGCAATACAGAAATTTCAAAACGACCTCGAAAAAACAAACACTAACAATAGTTCTGCATACGAGTTAAGCGGCAGTTATCAGTTAGCGATAAGGGACACTTATGTTTACATTATTTTTTATGTTGGTGCAGTGCAATCTGTTGGCTTGATAAAATGTAAATGGTACAACAAAATGCAAAAAACGCGGCAGACTAATTTAAAATGAAAATCTGTTCTTCTGCCTTTGTCAATATCTACTACAATATTTCCTTTCATTGCATAATACTTAATACTGTTCACTTGGTGTTCATTGGTCATGATATTCTGTTTCTGTTTACTCTGTAAACCAAATACGGCTAAGACTGTCTAAAATGTCCGTCCCTACGTTATTTCCTTATTTTTATCCACCCAATTTAATGAGTCTAAAATAGATAGGTATCTTTAAACTCTTTTCCCATGACTCATTATCGTCTTAAAGCAATCCAAACCTATTTAATTGCATATTTTATAAGACGGTGAGACAAAGTATAATTTATATACAACAATTCCTGGTTGTCAATAGAAATAAAACTAATATTAAACCTTAACTAAACGCACATTCAAAGCACTTAATTTTCACATCAATTTCAATCAAAATAGAAACAAACCGTGAGTAACCACTTCCCCAAATCAAAAGCAATCGAGTTAAATCGAGCTGACCCAGAAACACTGGGTGATAAGACGAGCGCACGGTGTCGGCAGCAATCACATTAGTCCGAGATATATCACGATAGTGGGAGTACAGTGTGCAGTGTACACGCCCACCGGCCTCGCCGCTTCACTGCACTGGCGTTCGACAAAACATGCCTTCACAAACTGATTTATACCTGCGAAATAACTAAATTGACACAAATAACGGTAGGCATAACGTGGTACAATAACGTTCTTGGAATTGCGCTGAAGAATACCTTCGACTTTTCCAAAGCATAAGATTTTTATTACTGAGGCTTTTGAGAAAATTAATCGAAATGTAATCTCAAGTGTTTCACAAAAAAATGTTAATTTTCGAACTTCATTTATAAGGTAAAAATGTTATCAACTCAGACTTACATAAAGTCAGGCTGTAACCATGTAAACTAGGCTTAGAATCTAACCATCACAAAATGAACTTAGGGGTTTGGTCAGGATCGACCAAGCAATATTCAGAGCATAGTCTGAGTATAAGTTGGTCCCAGACTTTCCGTAGGCCCAATGCTGAAATTAATATTGTGGCAAACTGGACCGGGTTGAGGTCAACCATAGGCATCTCTAGCAAAACGTTCACTGCTACCCATTCTTTGTACCCAAAGAACCCAAATTTCTACCCAAATTTGTTCATAGATATAAAAGTGAGTTGTTTGTGTTTGGTACCTTACATTATTGAATTTGCTAAGGTAAAGAGATATTTGTTTTAGCAGTATTTTAGTTATTAGTACCGGGGTTATTGATGAAATCTGTGTTACCTCACAGATCTTTAACTAATTAATCAATGGCCTTTTGGGAGTATCGCAAATTAACCTTATCTTGTTAAGCTGTTTATGTTAAATATTTGCTTAGGCTGATCATTATTAACTAGAAAATATGAGAAAATATCTCCCGAAACAAAGTTTGTAAAGACTAGTTTACAAGCAACGATTTTTTTAATTGAGCTGGTAACTACAATCAGATCGCAGGTAAATGTCGCTGAGTGTAAAATCGCTCCAACCCAACATAAAAACAGTGCGAGACCCATTGTAAAAGGTTAGAATAAAAGATATATGCAAAATATCGTAGTGTGTAAACGGACCTTAACAAAGCGGCGGGGGGCGCACCCGTAACGGCGTCGGCGATCCGTCTCAGTTAAAGAACAGTTGCAGTTGTCCGCGATATATGGGACGGGAAACTGCTTCCTCATTGGCAGACAATTCGAGTGAAATATTCCCGTTCGATTTATTGGTGCCGTTAAAAAAGTCTGCTGTAAATCTTTCTTTTCTGTTTACAAACTTCCAAGGGCGAGGATTCGGTTTCCAATCGATAAACAATTCAACTCAATTACCGAGCTCGACGTCCCAAGCAAACGGAATTTCTAATCGATCACGGATGATCCGGAAGTAAACGTATAACTTTCTTCTTTTCGTTTCCGGTTCTCGCGCGCCAGTCAAATACCGCCGATCGCACCTATTATTGCAGACTTTCTACTCCTAACGTCTGTGACCGAGAGCGTTCACTATGTTTACTGCTCATTGTTGACAATCTTTACCTTTCCCATACAGTTTAACCTTGAAATGTAGTTTTTATGACGCCACAAACGTAAAGATCAATGACAAAGTTGGACTGAAACACGTGGTTTTGTCGCGGCGACTCTTCCACGCTTTCTACGTGCTCAGATTGTTATAATTACTCGAGACGCTGTCAGGAAGAAAGCGACAGGAAATTCTGTAACAAATGTCTCAAAAAGAAACCGTCCACACCAGTTTAGCTAGAAGCAATTACATAGCTTATGTTACGTTCCTAAAAAGCAATGCAAATATAGCAAGCAATATTTTATATATTTGAAGGATCATATATCCGGATCCATACAAGCTACGGAGCTGCAAAACCACTCAGATTGTAGGGAATTAAATTTTCTTTAATCTATTATTTGGTAAATTTCTGTAGGGTGCATAATTGTGATATATATATAAATTTGAAAAAAGTACCAGAAAGTAACGCGCCCTGTGGCAACCCGGGGAAGCTTGAGGTAAAAAACTCGGATTTTATGTTATCAGCTCAATACTAACAAAATATTCAAAAATCGCCACTACCCGACCTTTTGTACATCACAATGTATAATATTAATGAAAAATCGATATTTCATAAACTAGTTCTTTTATAGTAGATATATTTAAAAAAAACAAGAATCCTAAATCACTTAGATAATGGATCAACAATCACTTGGAATAACATGAGTAAATAAAGTAACCCCGATACAGTAGCGAAATATATTTAGATTCCCAAATAGACGATAATTTTACCGCACAGCTTTTGAATTCAATGACTTTAACCTCTATACCGGTTATAGAAAAAACTTGGATGTCAAAAGATAAACATCAATTGGCATTTACACTATCGAAATACAGGCGAGATCATGGTAAGTTTCAACGACGCGGTTAACTAACCAGTGGGGTGAGCATAGATTGACCTGGATACGAAGTGTCATGATGTTTACGACTCCACGTGAGACGCGCCGGCGGGTCATAAAATCACTACCGAGAGCCGCCGCGGTTTATGCCGCACTTAGAAGATTCACCTGATTTAAGGTTGAAATAATATCCGCAGGGAAATTCTTAAAGTATATTTTTGAGTTCCTCATTATATATATATATATATAAGCCAAAACCTATTGACTGACTGACTGACTGACTGATCACAGTTTCACAAAAACTATAAGGGTTAGAGCCATGAAACTCGGCACAAATCTATATATTTAAAGCCGTAAGAAAAAACCTTGGGACAGTTCGTCTGAGACTCCTACTGGGCCGATTTATATGACGGTTGTACCCAAACAAAGTGTTTCAGTCCTATATTAGCAGATTTTATTCGTATTTTGAAAAAATTACGTTAAATGGGTCAAAAATGAAAAATAAACTTTTCTTATGGAGATTTAACATGGGGGAAAAAGTCCTCTTTTTCAAACCTCGGGACAGTTCGTCTGAGACTTCTACTGGGCCGATTTATATGCGGGTTGTACCAAAACAAAGGGTTTCGGTCCTATATTAGCAGGTTATATTCGTATTTCGAAAAAAATTACGTTAAATGGGTAAAAAATGACAAATAAACTTTTCTTATGGAGATTTAACATGGGGAAGAAAGTCAACTTTTTCAATTCTTCAGACAGTTCGTCTGAGATTTCTACTGGACCGATTTACATGCAGTTTGTGCCGAATAAAAGCTAAACTTATCTATATTTGCAGGTTTTATTTACTTTTACATTATCTAGCTTTTTTAAATTTAAAAAATCGAAATTTCCAAACCTTTGCAATAATCTTATTTAACAGTTCTTCAATCACCTGATTTTAACGGCATCGAGCTATGTTATCTATCGACAGAAGAAGAGCGAACGCTCAAGAAGTATTTGGTTTATTATGGCCAGTACCCAAAAACGTGTACACATACTTTAAATTAAAAGGGATAATAATACAGTTTTTGTATTATTTTAACCAAACAAGTTTATAGTTAGTGAATTATAAAAACAAGTTTTTATTGTTAAATTTGGTTGGGCTACATTTAAAGTTACTTAATTATGTGAAACAGCTGATTGCATCCATTAATGGTCCAAAGGATGACTACAATGGCAAATTAATTGTAAAGGCGGGTTAGTTTAAATGGTTTACATTCATAGTAAATACCATTTTTGGCATAATAAGGAACTAATTTTAAGTAATTTAAATCTTAGCAGTCGATATAACTAAATGTAGCCAAGACAATTATATGGTAGGCCTAGCAGATTACCTTTAAAAACTCATATTAACCCCGATTTCAGTATTACTTTTTTCAGTAATAATGCACCGGTTTTAATTCGACGCGTGCTCCATATCCTGTGCGTGTTAAGGAAATTATCGTAACATATAGATTTATTCCCCAGCAAGTAGTCAATTTTTCGCATATGAATTCGTTTTCTTTACTTCGACCACACTGACGCAAGCCACTGTGGCAGTAACGGCAGAGTGGCAGGCTGCCCGAATCCGCATAGCGCCGCTAACTTTTTTCATACGTCGTTATAAATGGCATCACTAAGGTCTGCTTTTTACTAATACTGATATTTAGGTCAGCTAAGTTTGATAGGAATTAAAATGTCTATAGGCCTTTGAAAATTCTCGAACGACTTATTTCTTGAACATTTGAAAAACCATCTAATCCAATACAAATTTATGGTTTTAGACCTACTTATTTGTGATGTTTTTGAATCTAATAGAACACTGTAATTAGGCTACTAAGATCTAAGACCAAGTAATGAGGCCTTAGATTTAGTCCCATGGTTAGACCTAAGGTTTAAGCTTTAAGCTAAGACCTAAAGAGTATCTGTGTATGAAAGATTCCATTATTGTTTTAAGGGGTACTCTGACAGACGATCAAACTAAAATAAAAAAATAGATTGTTGTATTTTCTGTGAAATATGTTTTTGCTGTTTGCAACTGGGGTTGATCTATATAAACGTAGGTACTCATTACAACTTTACACATTGGATCATTCAAAGATATTTAATAAAACTGTAAATGGTTATATATGCTGTGCTTTCATCATTTAGGTACTCTTTGCCACCACACTGCATAAAACACTGACGTTTCTACCGGTTTCCGGTAAAAGTGAACATCCTGTCTTACAGCGTTTTCCGAAGTTGTGACGCTTTGTGACAGTTTGTTTACGTGGTAGTTGGCAACTAAATCACTTATGCAACGAAATCGTGTTTCCTCCTATCTTTCCTATCTGTATCGATATCCCAGAAAAGTAGATTATGAGTATAAAATATTAGTGGATTTCACTAATGACTGGAAAATTGTTTTTCTTTTTTAAATTTGTTGAAAGGAAAATACATGGAAGGGAATGGCTGTTTAAAAAGGACATTTTATAAATATTTCGCGCCAACTGCCTTGCGCTCCACTCACCACAAACATGGAGCCGTGTACGTCGAGTATCAACGGGAAAAAACTAGTATTCTTTACGGGCTCTAGATGCACACTAAGAAAGAATTTTGCAATATTCTGTCTCTAAGGGCCTAAATCAGGTATATTATAAAATCCAATATAGCGGCCAGTTTTAGCTTTTAAAGCTTACTTTCTCAAAAACTAAAAGACTTTGGGCCATGAAACTTGGCACAATTATTCTTTATAGGCTTTAGATAAAAAAGAAAGGTTTTTAAAATATTCTTTCTCAGATGGCTAAAATAGAGTATTTAAAAAATCTAAATGGCGGCCATTTTAGTTTTCCCTAACTATGGATGGGAATTCTGTAGAATATTTTCAGGGAACAGAAAAGGTACGAGAACCAATCTACTGAAAGAATCAAATTTAAAAATTTAATGAGAAACTTTTTGGGGAAATAGGTTTTTTGCAAAGACATTTTACCTCCTACTTTTTCTTTAAGTTTTCGGTTTATTTTCAAAAACATGCAAAATTCAGATTGATTTTAAGTCGAAAATCCATCATTAGTGTCTTATGTTCTGGGTTATCCTCATTCTGTCTGGAAATGGGAGGAAGCTAATTCATACCATTTGGTAATCATGGGGGGAACATGTTTAGAGGAAGCGTTACACTTTCTCATTTTCTTCTAGAGTGGAACTATCAGCTGCATCCCAAGGGTGTAATTGCACGCCTATGGCGCAAATAAATCGGTCCATTAATTATTCCTAAAAATTGCAAAAGGCATAATATAATTGAATTAAAATTAGCTGTCCTTCAGCGGGCGAAGCTGCGGGTATATCTGCTAGTCTATCTATAACTTAAGAGCAAGAGACGAAAATCTTATTATGATTGTATTATGATAAGTCTTATTTTATATCAATTACGTTTAAAAGACTACTTATCTCTTTATTTGGAACAGTAAAGATAAAGTTTTGTTCGGTTACTCATAACTAACGGACTTTTTGTGAAAAGCTTTGCTTAATGTGCTGCAAATGTGACTTCTACGTATACAATTTTTCTAGAAAATTATCTCTAGGCAAAAATCCATCGTGTTTATGATGGATTTGCTTAACAAAAATTCAAGGGGACACAAAATAAAATTTGCACACAAACATTAATCATCCATCAAGTAAAAATATGAAAATAGAAGTGTTCCTGTCCTCCACTATCCATTAAAACAAAAACTACTCATCGTCGAAACAAAATTTCAATTTGGCACTAATCGAGGCTGTGACAAAGCATGCGACAGGACGACAGCGACAATGGATGTAACGAGTGACCAATCACCGTCCAATGGCCAATCCCCCCTCCACCATCCAATCACGTGACCTGCCACAATGCAATTACCATGGGGAATCCACGCGTTGCGTTATACGTAGAGATAAGACTACTTATCTCTTTATTTGGAACAGTAAAGATAAAGTTTTGTTCGGTTACTCAAAACTAACGGACTTTTTGTGAAAAGCTTTGCTTAATGTGCTGCAAATGTGACTTCTACGTATACAATTTTTCTAGAAAATTATCTCTAGGCAAAAATCCATCGTGTTTATGATGGATTTGCTTAACAAAAATTCAAGGGGACACAAAATAAAATTTGCACACAAACATTAATCATCCATCAAGTAAAAATATGAAAATAGAAGTGTTCCTGTCCTCCACTATCCATTAAAACAAAAACTACTCATCGTCGAAACAAAATTTCAATTTGGCACTAATCGAGGCTGTGACAAAGCATGCGACAGGACGACAGCGACAATGGATGTAACGAGTGACCAATCACCGTCCAATGGCCAATCCCCCCTCCACCATCCAATCACGTGACCTGCCACAATGCAATTACCATGGGGAATCCACGCGTTGCGTTTTACAGTTCCGGTGGCGCGGTGATGGTGACAGAACCGTGGCATGCCAACGCCATCCCGTGGCAACCACAGGTTGAAATTACAGGAATAAATGACTTTTTGAAACAGAAGGTCAACTGAAAAAAAACAAAAATATTTCACCTAACCTTAAACCGTGCACTATGGATTTTTTAAGGAAATAGAAAGTGTGAAATTTTACAGCAGTATATTTTTGGATAAAAAGTATTGGTAAAGAAATGAAGCGGGAAAACTATATTTTTTGAATAGCCGATACTCCTTCGTGAGCAGCAAATTTAGTGAGATGACAATTAAAATCAGCTTCAACAAAATACATTTAAGTTTGAGAAATTCAACTATTAGGTTTCATTATTTTTATCGATATACGTGTCAAGGGCTCTTCGAGCTACTACAGAATAGACAGTCAAGTTTTATGAGAACGTTGTAACCCTTCAAGCTCAAATGGAACTTCGCGATCACACGAAAGCAGACAAACCCTTTAGTGTAATATCAACTGTTTTTTTCCTTTTCTTTTTCGACATTTCTTACTACATAACTATATTTCCGTTTGAAAATAACATACTACAACCTTTTTTCCTTGAGAGATAAGAATGTGTTTTAAGGTGGTTTACAGGTTTTCATTTGTAATCGACGATTACAATACTGTACCAAAAAATAACTCCGCATCCACGTCATCCATTGAGCTGCAACCGAACAGGCAATGGTGAATTTACTTAAGGAAAGTTTGAATTTAGTAACGGTGAAATTTATGCATAGTGGTGGATGGCTGTATAGTCGACTATTGGTTCAATCGACTAGTTGGTCATCTATCCGACTGTTTTTATCAGTCGATCGATATTTTATCATTGTAACCAGGTAGTTGTCAACTTAACCGATTAGATTAGGTATTGAGATTTTTTATTGGTTTCTGATCGTTCGACTGGTTTGAACTACTAAGCTATTCAAAGTTTCATGCGGTGATTTGGTGACTAATCGAAAAGTGTGAGAGACCAGACTAGTAGATGTTTGTAACCGACTAGTCACTAGGAGAAAGTGAAAAGTAGTAGATTTTTACTACACTTATCCTTTTGATCGTTCGACTAATTTGAACGACTAAGAACCCGTTCAAACCGTTTCACACTTGGGAGAAAGAGCAGACTAGTCGATGTTCGATAGTTCTACTAGTCACTAGTCGATAGTGACAAGTATTCGATGTCTAACAATCGCCCCTCCTTCCTCCAACACCCGTGCCATGAGTCACCTCAAGGTCCGAGGAGTGATTGAACACGGAAGACTCATTGTTGAGACCACAGCAAGGCCGTGGTGATAAACAACCGCCTTCGACCGCCACCGACTTACCACTCAAACTTACTCTGGACTTCGTCTGCTGAACTTACTCTGGACTTCGTTAATCTCGATGAAAAATGCTAACTCATCAAAACGGCTAGAATGAATTAGTACCGCATTAGTACTGATAAAAGTTAGGTTTTTAACAACTACTTAAATTTAAGATAGGTCGTAACTATAGGTCTAACTTATTGATCGTAAATTTACAGTTATCCTCAACGTTTAAGAACGTTAAATTTTTTTATAAGTTTCCGTTCTAGATTAACTTCCCATTTTCCATTGGAGTAACGAGATGACGAAAATAATCACCCTTTAAAACATTAAAAGGAAACTGTAGCGTTGAAACACAAATTGTAATAAGCATACAAGACGTATACAGTTTAACATCCATTATTAGCATTATAAAAACCGTTTATCGAGGTCGCGAATTTAGGTATTAACAAGAGGAAAAAAATTACTTTTTTACTATTAGGGCTTACAGGGTGTTATTTGGAGATAGCTGAACACGAAAATAAATTGCCAGGAAGAAAGAAATTGCCTCGTAATTTTTCAGCAGACGGAGGGATAAAATATTAAAGAAGTTATGCAAATGCGTTGTGACGAATGAGTTTCCCAGACTCGTGGGATGGGAATTACGAGGCGGGCTGAAGAACTCGGGACGGACCGCTCTCGGAGAATTAAACCCCGGAGATGTTTGGAAAATTGGCGTAACTGAAATGGGAAACTGTTGGCTCAAAATAATTCTGTACCAAGTTCAAGGAGCTTGATTGTAAAATTCGATGTTCTAAAAACGGCAGATTAATTGAAACTTGACTATTACTTTCATAATACGGTGCGTGCTTACAGGTAAATAACGCTACAGGGTTATGTAATTTCTTACTAGTTTTTTTTATTTGGCGGTTTACGCAAGAGAAATGAATGCAATAATTTAATCAATGCATGTTTTTTGAAGGCACTTAATTTTTGTCTCGATTAATTCAATTAATTAATTGGCGATTTCCCAAAATGTTTAATTGATGCTTGTCAATGCTAGTCTTAAATCTTTTCATTATTGCAATTCCTATAAAGAAAGCCTGCGAACTGACATTCCGACATAACGTTAGCATGTAAGGCAATTTGTTTTCCTTTATTTCGTGTATTAGTTAACCATTTATTAGTTCATCATACTTGATTTCCGGGGTAAAAACAATAAATCCAACAACCCTTAAATTCAGAAAATATCATTCCTTATAACTCCCAAAGATGTTTCACCCAGAGCCTGATATAAAATGAGTTTCTTATTCGTATTTTGTCACTCTTTTAAAATGACAGGTTTATGACCATATCTTTTGCACATAACTCTCACAGAGCTTCGGTCACGTACTACAGATATGTTCTTTGCCAAACCGTAGCTGGATGCGTGATCTCCAGCTAAACAACATTTTTTGTTCTACTGAAACCGCATGTAACCTATAAACGATCTTACTAATATTTATTTCGTGCATTGCTATTCATGTTTGCCTGGAATGTTCTAGTACAAAATTTATTACTGCATTTTAATTTACTAGAGCTTTAATTTGGAAAATACTGTACATGGTTGAAAAGGTTGCCAAACGTGAATAGTCTATGCCAAACGAAGTTAAAACACAACAACTAAGTCATACGTACATAAGGATGGATAAACATGTGAAAGTTCTCTCGTCTATAATATAATGGTTGCATATTGCACATTATTGTGACTCGTATGACTGGCAAACGTACGCTATGAAATTATTTTAATTTGAATTACCAACGTTTAAATCATCCATTAACTAAACCAATTTTCATACATTAATAAACAAAATTAGAACTGACTAAATAAAAATACATAATGGTTTGAATCGGTTAAAAACCCAGCTTAAATTTTACTGTGTTAAATAAGGCTAAACAAAAATTTAAAAAATTGTTTTTCCTAGTAATATTAAAAAATAAAAGCCTTGTAAGGATTCGAGATAGAAATAGAAAACACATTATTCTTTATTTGTTGGATTGTACAATTCAAAAAAGAAACATACAGAAGTTTAAAATCCGAATGAAAAGCTATTTTCAGACAAAATGAGTCCATTAATAAATTCTAGAGCGTATAATAGAATAGTTATGCTCCAAAATAAAGAAAAATAGTGAGAAAAAGACAACTTCTAGGAAAACATTTTTTTAAGTCATCCCAAAGATTTATAACAACCATGCACATATTATTAGCAGTTTTTTTAATTAAAACAAATTATATACAGAATTGATAATTTTGAAACATTAAACTAAAATAAGTATTAAAAATATAGTTATTATTATGAAAGTTGCTTGATCGCCTTAGAAAAGCAAGATAAAAAATTAGGTCAATTGAATCTGTAGAAACTAGGCTAAAAGGATACGGATGTAGTCATAAAACCTCTCATTTCATTCCTTGCCTCCGCAGATTAACTATACTGAACTAAAAACAAAGTGCAAAAACTACCAATAAACAAAATTTTCTTATAGAGTCACTGGAATAGTAAGTAACATGTTAGTAATAGCTATTATAACACAAGTATAGCAATTTTAAAAAGATTAATAAAATGGATCATTAGTAACGTATCATAAATAAGTTTATATCACGGCATTGACTTTAAATAGAGTTAATGGTTTTTCTTTACTTTAGTCAATGATTATGGTAAAATAATATCCTCAGTTAAATATTTCTAAAGGCTTGAGTTCTAAGCCTTGAAAAGCCTTGCTCCTTTTACCTTCAACAAAAGTTCTCTTTCAAACTGGCTAACAATCGAGTATTGGATGTAGGAAAAAGAAATCTCGAGAAATGTTTTGAATGACTTTTACTTTGCAGATGCAAATGTGAAAACACGATAAATATTAAATAGAACACAGTTCCTGAGTTACTGATTTTAATTAACAGTATTGATTAACGAGTGATGACTGGTTTGCGATATTTGTGTAATGATTGCACAAATCTTCGTATTGCCCTTTAAATTTTAGTGATTGCAAAAATAATGCCAATCATTAGGCACATTTATTTTCCTTTATTGATAAAGGAAAAAGAAACACCATTCCAATGGTGGTTCTATATCCAAACTCGATTATATATAGTAGTTATTTAAGTTATTCTGCAGTTTTGAAAATGTCGTATTTATTTTAAATTTTGGTTCCTTACGTTTTTTGAATTACCAAACAGGAAGTAAGTGGTAGAGTACAGTAGTGGCGTGGTCGATGATCAAAGCTATTGTAAAGGTCTTGCCAGTGTCTTTGACAAGTGCCTGCAGAACTTGTCAAAGATGCGTTGACGGAGTTTATTTATTGAATATCCAAACAGACAAGCATCTGCCGTAAGCGTTCCGCCTGAAGCAAGCCGTAGAAGAAAACCACCAACACATTCAATTCCTTTCATAAAACGTCTTTCCTAACTTATTTTCTAGAATCTCGTACTGTACACATAAAATTCTCCAGGGAAAAAAGGCCTTCCTAAATTTTCCACCAGGTAAAAACCAACAGACACGTTATATACTCCAAGACTTGGAAGGCTTGCGGGGACAAGGAGAGTAAGAGTGTAGCGGGCGACCACATCACACGAGACCGGTAAATGTGAGCGTTACATCAGTGTCGGCCCACGGGCCGCCTCGGCGCGCCGTATCGGGCGGTAACGCCACCTGGCGGCCTTCGACCACGGCGCGGCGCTGCGGCAGGAGGCGAGCTTGGAAACTGCCAGAGAGTCGGTGACAAAGGTTTTGTGACTGATCAATTTTGGACTCATCAATTTGGCCTGAAGAGATTGAGTTAGTCGGGAAAAATATCGCGTGTTTACCTGCTTCTCTCTTACGGCTAATGTTTTCAAATCAGGCACAGCCTCAACCACTCAACCAAAATCGTCGATTTATAGCCCATGTAAAAGAGTAAAGAACTATCGAGCGATTGGAGCGATTGGAATTTTGATGAGCGGTTTTCGGTTTACTTAAACAAAATCGGAAAATTGAGAACTTACGGATTTTTTAATACAATTTATTGTTTGTACTTCTTTTTGAAATGATTTAGATATAAACGATTTCTGTTGAGCGCTTCGGGCTGTACTGGATTTGAAAGTCACCATTGGTCTCGTAAGAGAAGTAGGTGGTCTCGCGGGACTAGAGCCCCCTTTGAATATGACCAATAAACAATACCCCGTTGCAGCAGACCTGCATATTCAGCGAATTTCAAATGCAAAACAACATATTTCAATCCAACATAGCGAGATTTGACATGTTTTTGTAAGCTCCATAAGAATAACATGGGGAATGAGTATGCAGGTGTGCTGCTAAAGGTATATTAAAACTGGGTGGTTTTAATTCAATATTTAGTAGATCTGAACTAGAAGAAGCCATTTACCAAGTTTTATTGAGATATGTTGAGAAATAAGCGAGATATAGAATTTTACTTATTTCCCATAAGGTTAACATTGGACAACGTACTGTGTTTACCACTTTCAATATCTCGGTAACCAATGGACATAGAGCAGTGTTTCAAAATACTAAATTGTTTGTTTTTTTTGAGCTAGATATATATATATATATATATATATATATACAAATTCGAACGAATAGTGTTTTTTGCTTCTGGGGGCCCCAAAACGAAAAGTTATAGTGGTCCCGAGCTTAGGTCTTACCATGAGACCTACGGTAATAGCTTCTTCCCTATAGGGGAAATTCGCTATAACGAACCACAACCTTTAATAAGATAGAATAGAGGGATTTATTTAACTGGTTACCGTATAAATATTTTTATGGCTTAAAGATAAAACACCTCCAGAGTAAATTCGAGGGTACCTGAGATATTAAACGTGACAGCCCTTAAGGGTAACTAATTTTTCTTTGTAACTGGAATGTAAGTAACTAATTTAAGTAGCTGATATTTCTTCATAACTAGTACGTCACCAAACTACATGTTTCAAATAGATTCAGCATATTTCAAACCACGAGACATGCGTAGCCCACGAGAGACGAAAGCTCACCGTTTCTTGGCCTTGGGCCGGTGCCAGCGGTGCGTCAGCTTCTGCAGCACCATCCTCTGCTGCGGCAGGTGGAGGGGGGAGCCCTCACCCCCGAGGACTCCGCAGGCCAGCCGCACCAGCGCCGGCATCGCCCATCACGCGCCGCCCGCCGCCGGTCCTATAGGGCCACCGGTCCTATCGGGCCGCGGCACACACCCTGCCGCCGCCGGCCGCCGAGGCGTTCAGTTAATAGTAGTAATAACTCTTTTATCACTTTTCATTTAAACCCTTTATTTTTATCATTTATTTATTGTGCAACTAAGCTATTGGTGAAACAGTTATATAAAATAAATTGAGAGGTAAGTGACGTATTAAAAAATATTTTGAAAGGTTATAAAAATGTAACGGTATGAAAGAGAAATATTGAATGCTAATAAAAAAATGTTTTTAATTTATGTATTAGCTTAAACTGCAACTGTAATACAATTCTTTTAGGCTTAACTCATAAATATCTGAAAATCTTTTAGATAATTTAGAATTTAATGATTACAACAATAACGTTTTCACACTAAATATATTTTTTTATAAAAATATTCTTAAAGAAATATTTACTAAATTATTTATTGTAGGCATTTTGTAGTTTAATGTGACTATAGGTAAAATACTCTTTGGTTTTGCATTTTCAGAGAAGCTTAGGCCTGCTAAAAATTAAGTAACATTAAAACAAATATGTGTTTGTAAATTTATGACTTCTATAAACCTAAATTTTATCCGATTCGATTGAAATTTTACTTCCAAAACAAATCATTAACCATCCATAACTGCGCTGGACCGCGTGAACCACTGCGCAGCCGCCAACGCGACTCCAGTAAAACCTATAAAATCCCCATAAAAACCAAACAAAACCTCTATAAATCGGAGTTACCTAGGTCAACCACAGCAGGAGGGTGTGTGCGAGAGAGAGGGGAGATGGAAGTATCGGACACGTGCGAACTACGAACAGTCCGGGGTCTGGACGCGAGAGGACTGAGACATCCAGACTCCGGGATCAATACCTCCCCCTGGAACACCTCGCACCCCCCTTCGAGACTAGGGGGGCGGGGGCGGGGGGCACTTGACACATGTATCAGGTAATTGGGGGGCTGGTGAAAAGCTATTCGGGTGAAATAGGACCAACCTTCGTCTGGTGAGATTTTTTAATCGTCGGAATTAGTTTTTGTTAGGGGGGGGCTGGGTGGGGTGGGCCGAATGTTACGCTACAAGTGAGCAAAAGTAATTTGAGAAGAAAATATATAATTTGAAAGATTTAGCAATTAACTGCTACCGGATTATTTATTATTCCTGGATACTGCAGGAATTATTTCCTGCAGTATCCAGCTCCACCTAAATAAAAAAAATCATTTATCGTAAACACACTGCTAATCAAATAAAAAACCAAATAAAATAATTATGACGGAAATTGCATGTTAAAGCGTTATATCGTATATGTATAGTTTAAAAAAAATTAGTAATTCATTTCAGATCATTGTAGCACAAATGTGATTCATTTTCCTATGCAGTTGAACTTTGTTTATTCAAATCTCATTACTAAAATACATTATTAAAAATATTACTTTAATATGTTAAAATCACACGGTTTTTCCAAAAAAAAAAATACATCAAAACCTAGGCACATATTGATCCAGAATTTCTAAGTGTTCGATCATCATCTCCGATAATAACCATGTTCAATACGCAAGCCCAGACGTGGCGTTTAATATTAATAATGAAGGGAGCCCCCAGAGCGTACACGTTGTTTCATCAAGATTAATTCGCCGTAAACTATTAACTACTGTTACAACTAACTACCAAAAGCATTTTCTAGGATATTGATTAACTTTTAACATGCATAATTACATCATACACCAAGGATCGTTGTAAACAAAAATATAAAGCAACTAATCAACTACTGAACTACCGAAACAACTACTTTTCATTCATTTGTATTATTCTTAAAACTTTCGTTCTTACTTTCTTTCGTTTATTTTATTTATTTTTTACAAAAATATGGGCTTGAGAGTTAAACATACAATTTTCCACCGACGTCAGGCTAAACATAAATTTATATATGTATCGAAGGACTCATGACATTTTATGTAGGGCTGTGCTGTATGAAATATACTTCCCTCCGAAATTCACCGCTGCCCTGTTCGTATGGTTTACACCGCCCAGTAAAACTCGGGGTTACTCGCCTGGGACATGAACTATGAACCATCTGTCTTCATCTTGACCGTAAAAACTTCTGGTGCAACTGAATAAAACATGACTACTGAACCACGGTTTGACTTATTTTTGTAAATTACATATTTTTTCGCAGTATTCAAAAGCTGCGTCAGAGCAGATACAAAGTTAGTAAATGACAATATTTTCTAGACTTTCCTCATAACATAAATAATTAATTATTGACATAAAAGGTCAATTGCTTTCTAAATAGTCTAATATGCGATAACGGTAAGAAAAAGCAAAAATACATTTTTATTTTTAATTGTAGCTACACTAAACTCAAACTAACAAATGCAAACTTTCCGGGCAAATTTAAATACTTATACGTTCACTTAGAATTACATGTTGATCTTGTTGTTCTAAAATCAGAGTATTTATTTTCAAATATAACTAGCTATGTTATAATACTTCCACTCTTAAAAAAACAATTAAGACAGGCACGAGATGACTGACAACATTTATGCTTTAACAGTTGTTCACTAGTTAGACCAATCTTAGACAACCTGGAAAATTATACAATTAGAAAATCTGATCGACCCGTTCATAAAACGTCGTGTAGCAGCAATCAAGGCTATTTGGCAACGCCAGGCCAGTGAACCCAACGTCTCGGACTATCAATTCTAATTCCCTCCAGACTGACATTACTGATACTGGATCCTCGGCTGAATTCCAATTTCACAGTCAGATTAAGAAGATGAGCGCGCTGAAATGCAGATCGTACAAACACATTTCGCCTGATGTACTTTTTTATACTAACAAAGTTACAAAGAGAACCAGATTGTAGTGTTGACTCAATCTTAATCTTCACGATATTAAGATAACATTTTTCATTTAACAAATTGAGCGTTAAGAAGTGGAGAGAAACACTATTAGGCTAAAAAATTGGGGATGACTTATTACTTCAGAGGTTAAGAGTCTTGGACTGCTCAAGAGGTCTCGATATTCGGTTAGGCTCTTGGTTCAAGAGGTCTAGGATTCTCGCAGACCCGTTGCTGAATGGGCGTTTGCAATTAAATGACGGGCACAAAAAAACGGTGGTAATAGAGGAAACCATTCATAACTCTTAAAAAATATTTTAGATATAGATAACGATAAAGATTATATCTTCACACGTATAAATAACTTTCATAGATGCAACTCATCTTCATATTGTGACTTATACAGCATGTAATCGAATAATTCGTTCATTTGTATATTTATCGTATTCGTTCCAGTAAATGTTATCTAACCCCCATCATGAAACCTAACAAAATAGCGAATGAATAAAATATGTGTTTACACTAATATCTGTGTTTATACAATGGCTTTAGTCTAATTTACAACTTTTTCCTTAATGAAGAGTCGTATCCATAATTTCTTACAACTTAGCTGGGTCAGAAATATTTGGAAAATTAAAAATGATATTAGTTGATGTAGTCGGATTAAACGAGTTAAATGAGAGAATCCCAGTATAAGCTGCTTGATCGGATTAGCGGGATACCACAATACGCGTCACGCTCAATCCTCTTATTAAAACTCATGCTTGGGACTTATTAAGCCTCGGCTTGCGACAGACGATTGTACTATATTTTAACCGTCTAAAAATTGAAGAATTTAAGTAGGTAAAAGGATGCTACTCCTTTGCTGTAATGACAAGGAAGCATTAAGCTTTGAATTTGTTCTGAATAAAAAGAACGTTATTATGTACTACCTTTGCTGTGCACTGAAAGACAACACAAATTGGCTGTAAAAGTTTAAAATAAAATTAAACGCGATTATGGTACCTTGAATCGCTGCTAAATGGGATTATTTGTACAAAGATTATCGGAAATGTATAAAAAAAAGCCGAAAGTAGGAGGATGAGGTTAATTAATTTATGATATTTTCATAGACTTACATTCGCTACATCCACTCCTAAACTTCGTTCCCTTACCTGAAACACAAGAACGAGTTTTTGTGATCTGATAAGTAACCAAGCCTTTATTTTAATAAGGATCAAGAAAATGGGTCGGAAGAAAGGATTAATTTGAGCAAGGGAGAGAAAATACGATGTCAAATCCAACAAAAACGACAAGAATAAAATCGAAATACACCCCACCATAATGCTAAAGTTACACTATCGGCTAAACTATTCTGCTTAACTTATGAACTGTTTGTAATCGACCTTCCTTTCGGTACATGTTCTACTCCCAGATTTGTTACCCATAGGGAAGGCCTGCTGTCTCCGTTCCTCGGTTCCCCCTGTTTCGTCAATAAACGTCGGTTTTGCCCCGCGGCGCCCACAAAATACGGCGCTTCTCCTCCACACAACGTCGTGTTTATGATGTTATCTACTCCCAGAAACTTCCATTCAACTTTTTTTAACTTTTGAGTGGTTGAGTGACAATGTGTATTTGGTGGTTGTCTTGTAAGCAGAGGATTACCAAGACGACCATGAATAATTTTGCAACATTTGTGAAAGTTTATTAAAAAGGTCATCAGTTCCACTTGAACATGATATAAAATGGTTTTTGCTGATTGCGGCTTTAATATACTTTAAAGTAATGTGCCCTTGAAGTTTTCATTGTTTTATAATTTATTATAGTGGATTCTCTTGTCACATAGTTTCCATTTAATATTAGCAAGACTAATAACACAGCAATTATAAATGAACAATTTGTTGCTATACAATCCTACATATTAATACGCAACTGAAGACCGAGTACATAAATCTGTAATTAAATCTCGACCAAATGCCGATACCAGTTAGATATCAACATAAATTTGTAATCAAAACTTATGATTCCAATACAAGTTGAGCCAGGGATTTTAGGTCAACATCGGTCAAAAAGTCAATATCATTGGAGTTATCTACCCCCTAAAAACTTCCATTCAACTTTTTTTTAACTTTTGAATGTTTGAGTGACAATGTGTATTTGGTGGTTGTCTTGCAATCACAGGATTGCCAAGACAACCTTGAATAATTTGGCAACATTTGTGAAAGTTTATTAAAAAGGTCATCAGTTCCACTTGAACATAGTATAAAATGGTTTTTGCTGATTGCGGCTTTAATATACTTTAAAGTAAAGTGACCTTGAAGTTTTCATTAATTTACAATTTAATATAGTGGATTCTCTTGTTACATAGTTTCCATTTAATATTAGCAAGACTAATAACACAGCAATTATGCTTTAAATGAACAATTTGTTGCTATATAATCCTACATATTAATACGCAACTGAAGACCGAGTTCTCATAAATCTGTAATTAAATCTCGACCAAATACCAATACCAGTTAGATATCAACATAAATTTGTAATCAAAACTTATGATTCCAATACAAGTTGAGCCAGGGATAGTTTGTCGTGTTCAGTGATTCCCATTCCCACAGCCGCTCTATCGCCAGTAGCCCACGCCGCTGCGCAGACCCCGGACCGCCCGCTGGAACTTTTCATTAAACTTATCTCGCTAAACCGCACTGAACTGAGTGCCACTTGTAACTTAATTAAGACAATTCTGCTACTTCGAAATACTAACACTGTTCAATAGAGATTAGCCTTTCTAGTAATTGACATCCTTTCATTCGTGATTTTCGGGAGTTTTTCTATTATCATCAAATTTAACACAGAGAGAGTTGTATTATGGTTTTTCTATGTTATACAGCTCTTTAATTGATCGATAAATTTTTCTCTATCAAAGTAGAAGATTGGTGAGCGAGAATGTATAATTCTATAGAGAATCATTAAATTTACAAAGTCATATAATTAACAGTACTGGGTAGCGTACATACAATTTACAGTACTATTAGTGGGAAAGGTGTGCAGGACAACTAGATTTAAACACAGGACAGGACAGCTTTTAAATGAACATATGCGACGGTTGATAAGTTTTTTAACTCAACACGTCTACTGGATGACCGACTTTATTAAAATACAATATTGAAACTATACTAAACGCGTTGCTGTAAAACGTAATAAACTTTAACAAATCACTATTAAAATTTATTGTGCTTTGTATGCGATGAGGAACGAATCCTCAAAAGACATTCTTAAGAAATGATATCTTTGGTGTATTGTATCCAAGATAATCCTGAGCCTGAGGCAACTCAATAGACCCGCATTGTCGATCTCTGTGTGCTTTCGCTTCAGGATCGGATTTTTATATTAGTAACCAAATTAATTGGAATTAATAGAAGGTTCCATTCAACAAAAAAATTTAACCGCTACACTTTAATTAAGGTTTTATACAGTTCTAAAGCAGGTTTATTCGTTGTATTTTATATTCTGATTTTTATTTTTGCGGACACTTGCCATCACTGATTTGTTAGAAAACAACATCAGTCATGGCAAGTGTCTGCAAAAATCAAAATCAAAATATAAAATCACCATCACCAACAATAAATTTGAAACGTTGTAATTTGTTTAATTTTTCAATTATTAAATTAAATTATTCATATAATATTTAAGAAAACCAATTTATTTTCACCCAAAGATAAACATTAAGGACAGATACAATTTTTTTTCGACCTTTCTTCATTACCATCAAATCTAGAACATGGGACAATCCTCATATATTCACAAACAATGTCAAATATAAAATAAAAATGTGGTTTTACATACCTGATCAATCCAGTTCAATTCTTATGATAATCTCATGGATTATTGCAATTTCGGCATAAATGCCATCATCAGATCCTTTTGTACAAAAACTTAGCTTCTTTAAGAGTTGTCAACTTAAAAAAAAAAATAAAACATTTAAAACACTTATACATTTAAAAATTTTAAAAATTGGTCACACAAGGACTTGGATTCAACATCATGCTGGCCAGCAAGTATCAGACTCAAAGTCATTGATCAGGTATATAAAAGCACATTTTTATGTTCATATCCAATTCTAGGGCTAAACACCAAAAATGATGAAAATGTCAAATAAGAAATAAAATCAAAACCAAGCATAAAAAGACACATAGATCTATAAACCAAACAATACATTTACCAATAACTTTAAGAAAGGTAAAAAAATCTTTGATTACCATAAAATCCCTTGATCTTTAATATCTTATCCTATTTCATCTGACTCTTTTTGGAATCGACGGGAAATGATTGAAGATATTCATTGATCTCAGTCTGTAAAGTGATATCAGTGTCAGATGATAAAATAAACTGCATATTATGACAGATAAAATAAAGGAAAAATAAGTAACTTTAAGCTTTATTAAAGCTCGTTCTAACAGCAGAGCTCGTATAATTGTAGGCCGCTGGGGCAGGTCTTGCTCAGCAATCCCACAATAACCTTCGTTACCTCATGCAATTATCACACGTCTACGCTGTCTTGGCCCCTTTGTTAAGCCTAACCGCTGCTTTTCATTACCCTCATATTCAAGGGTTGAAGTTAATGAGAAAATAACAACGCTGAATTCTGTATTTTATGGCTTGTTCCTTGGTGAAATAATGCTGACTTATAAGCGACTCAAAATAATGAACGAAGTCCTGAAAGTTTAATGATTCAAACGTCCAATAAAATTCATTGATTGGTTAGAAAAATACCACTTATGTGTTAATTAAAAAATTTTGTAACACTACTGTACTAAAACACAAATATTCGTGATATTTTTGATACATGTTACTCATCGAGGTAACCCTACAATTGTTTTATTTTTTGGAATTTCCAAATTATTATTTTTGCTTGAGGCTGTGTTCAAAAATTTTAACTTTAAAAACATGCATAATGATTTGTTTGGAGTAAAAATCAGAAGGATTCCAACTTTAAAAAGTCAAAGTGTAATTTAAGTTTATTGTACATCTGGTTATATAATGGTTTTACCCATAAGAATTGCAGTATATTTTATTTTTAATATATGATAGAAACAGTTTAGTTGGCAATAATGAGTTGAGCTTAGGCCTACAAAATAATTTTATATAACCCATGATTTAACATAATTTTAGTTTGAAACGTTAGTTATATTTTTTCAAACAAAAAAGTTTCAAGAAAGGATTAAATTTTTGCCTTTGAAAATCCTAATTAAATAGAGATCTAGGGTTTAAATAAAATTGAAAAATAATCAGTTGTCGATTTCATTGTGCATGCAGAAAAAAGAAGCAGTGCAAATCTGTGTTGGTTATGCAGACCCATCACCTGTCAGTCATTACATACAATTAAACGTGAATTTTATTTAGCTTTACAACGCCACCTCCCGCTGTGCTCTGTCACACGTTTTGCTCATCTACAATTCAAAGCAGTCTGACATGAACGCGTTATACGGAACGATTGGGTTTGTCGCAATTTCGGCGGCAATTATTGCAAATATCAGAAACTGTCTTCAAAACCAATTTAATTTGACTGAAAAATTGAGTTTTTAATTCGTGAATTACTAATGTTTCAGGCATAAAAAGCATTGGGAAAATTTTCTACATGACACTTAACATTCTCAACTTCAAACTTTTAATATAAACTATAACATTTTCAACCATAAGCTGAATAAAAACGCAAAAGACAAATTCATCTTCTAACCAAATTGATATACTTATTCAAAAAAATTAAAAATACGTTATAGCACTTTAATGGTATATTTGAATATAGAACAAAAGTAAATCAAATTATTTAAACAAAGAATTCTCCTTGCAAGATAAAAACTATTTTAGGAGTACATTAACGTTAAATCCATCATTCTGTTGAAACACCCAAAAACGGACTCTTCGCATTTTCACCCGATTTTGGTACCCATAACTTTCTGCACGGCCTCCACCACGTCGTCCGGCCTGGGCAGAGTCGCCGCCTCCAGCGACTGGGCGTAGGCCATGGGCGTGTCCACCCCCGTCACCCGGATCACGGGCGCATCCAGCTGGAAGAACACCTCGCTCTCCATGACCCGGGCCGCGATGTCGGCGCCCACGCCGCACTGCGGCCACCCCATCTCCACGACGACCAGGTGGTGGGTGGCGGCGACCGAGGCGGCGACTGCGGCGAAGTCCAGGGGTCGCAGCGACCTCAGGTTGATCACCTCCGCCTCCACGCCCTTGGTGCTCAGTGTCTTCGCCGCCGCCATAGCCACCCCGCACGACATGGAGTAGCAGACGACCGTGATGTCCTTCCCGGGCTTTTCTATCTTCGCCTTCCCGATCGGGACTAGAAAGTCTTTCGAGTTAAAAGCGTCTGACACTTCGAACTCTTCGTTGTACAGGAGCTCCGACTCCAGGCATATGACGGGGTCCGGATCCAAGATGGCCGACTTCAGTAAACCCTTAGCGTCCTCTGCCGACCAGGGGGAGACCACCTTCAACCCGGGGCAGTGACTGTACCACGCCGAGTAGTCCTGGGAGTGCTGGGCGGCCACACCCTTAGCCGCGCCGTTGGGACCTCTGAAGACGATGGGGACATGAAAAATACCGGCGGACATGTAGAACATCTTGGCCGCCGAGTTGATCACCTGGTCGATCGCCTGCATGGAGAAGTTGAAGGTCATGAACTCGCAGATGGGGCGCAGCCCGGCCAGCGCGGCGCCGACGCACAACCCCGCGAACCCTTGCTCCGAGATGGGCGTGTCGAACACCCGCTTGTCCCCATACTTCTTCCACAGCCCGCGGGACACCTTGTAGGCGCCGTCGTACTGCGCGACTTCCTCGCCCATCAGGAACACCCGGGGGTCCCTGGCGAGCTCCTCGTCCATCGCCATGTTGAGGGCATCCCGCACCGACACCTTGGACATCCGCCGCACGGAGGGCAGGGGGAGAGGACGAAGAAGGGAGAGGAGGGGAGCCATGGGTCGGGACCTTGAAAAAGGAAATGGAGGTTAGGGTGGTACTGGTAAGAATTTAAGGATAAGTTTTTATACTACATCTTTAAAGTAATAAATGAACTAAAGGTAAACTAGATATAGTTGGTAATTGTCAGATTTTAAGGATAAGTTTCTATACTTCATACTTAAAGTATAACACTGCCCTGAATGAAACCGGGGAGGGGGGGGTTGATACTCTTCAGCTTTTAAGGATAAGTTTCATAATACATTGCCCTGAAGGAAATGGGAGATAGGTTTGTACTTGTAAGACTTTAAGGGCAGGGTTCTATACTACAAGCTGAAAGTAGTAAATTTCCCTGGAGAAAACGGGAGTTAGATTCAACCTTATCACATTTTTAGGATATACTCGCTCAAAGTAGTATTATCGTCCTAAAAGAAACGGGAGTGAAATTGGTTCTTGTAATTTTTAGGATAACTTTCTTTACTAGAGGAAGTGGGGCGTAGGTTGGTACTTGTCAGGTTTTAAGGCCAGGTTTCGACAGTAAAAAAGTAGTACTGTGAGAAGTAGTCGTTGCCCTAAAGGACACGACGGTGAAGGATTATTTCCCCCCAAGATCCCCAGATTTGATCCCACTATATTATTTTATTTGGGGATACATAAAAAGTAAGGCCTACGAAACAATTCACAGGATATTCAGCACCTCAAAACAAACATAACAAATTTAAAGCAAGAAATGCAATGAGGCACCTTGCAACACGTGTTCGGGAATTTGATGGAGAGAGCATAACTTTATACAAATGCCAATGGCGGACTGTTTGAGCACATAATGTAAACTAAATGTGATCAAACTTAAATAGTAGGTTGTATAAAATGTAAAGATCAATAAAACAGTACTCATTTAATATTTATATGTGCGTTATTCGATCTTACTACACGCGTTTCTCTACTAAACGCTCAAAGTAGTACATCGTCCTAAAAGAAACGGGAGTGAGACTGGTTCTTGTAATTTTAAGGATAACTTTCTTTACTAGAGGAAGTGGGGCGTAGGTTGGTACTTGTCAGGTTTTAAGGCCAGGTTTCGACAGTAAAAAAGTAGTACTGTGAGAAGTAGTCGTTGCCATAAAGGACACGGGAGTTGACAGTCATCAAATTCATAGGAATAGATTTACATGCTACAAGCTTAGAGTTGGGTACATGCTGTTACTTATTTATGGGTTGTTGAAATAAAAATAATTGAAATGCCTTGAAAAAGTTAGGCCTATTGCGTTGACTTGCTAATTTTATTGATAGCTTTTCTAAACTCTGAGCACACTTCACTTGATATGCTATCGCAAAAAACTAAAATTATTTTGATTCAACACGTAGGCCTATTAATAAAACAAAGTCCAATTAGACGAAAATAACGTTAAAGCAAGTTGGCCAATCCGATAATGCTTGGTAAGCAATAGATGAAATCCTGAACGCCGCACGATTAAATTCATTCGGATAGAATGAAACTAAATTGCTATGTATGATTACACGATCGCGAGAGCGAATATTCAATATTATGAGCCTTCTAAAATTCATAGCCTCATTTTCCTACGGGAAGTGACATTCCCGTAACCATTCCAAATACCTAAATCAGCGAAATCTGCATGTATAGTTTAATCCCGAGACTGAATATGAACCCATAATTCACACAGCAGCACTGTTTCGATATTGGAGAACAATTATAAGTATTACCTCATAATCGAATCATCAATCCAACATATGGCAACGGCTATGATGTTAAGCTTTCAAATATCTTAAAAGGCTGTAAGCTATTTAAAACTAGTCAAACATGCCTTTTAAGCTTTCATTAGGGAGTTTTTTTTAACTGAACGGTACATTATAACAATTTTTTTTAATTCAATAAAAATGTTATAAAACAACGTTAGGTTTTACGTTTATTCTGTTATTTCGCATTAGAGACAAACTCCCTATTATATTAAGAATTATACAAAACTTAAAAGAAGAGTGAAACATCAACTCAAGCAAGTCTTTTCGAAAAACCTAAAATAGATTTAACTCGAAAATCCCCTTTTACATGTTTTGACAGGAACCAAACGAAGTTTGGCTTTAGTCAGGCTTCACTCAATTCTTGTTCTAGAGAGAACGACTATTTTTATTCTCATTCCAGACCGTTATTTTTAGGATGTATTAGAAAAGTTATATTTTAGAGTGACGTAGGCTATCTTAAATATTATACTTATACTTACTTACTTACTTACTTACTTATTAACTGTTAAATAAACTTAAAAAAAACACAGTGAGAAATGAAAGTTACTATGCATCAAACACTACAAAAAAGGGATTGAAAGCTTGAGAATTGGCTATTTAAGATTATTTATTATTGTTTTTTTATTCCTATATAATTTACAAATAACTCTCTCTCTATATATATTACATAATTCGAATTTTCAGTTTCTTAGAATAATTATAGGTGCTTAAGAAAAAAATCAAAGTAGTAATGGCATTTAAAACAGAAACGTTTTTCCACTAATTAAAAATATCCTAAAACGAGGTTCTATTTAAAACTACCTCGTTTCACCTAATGCTAATGGAGGTATAAAGAGAATATAATTCTCTAGTTTATGTAGCTGAAACCGGAATAAGGTTACACGGAAGGGGCGGCGAAGGATTGTGGGTAACTTTGCACTGTGGTTAAGCTCATAATCCCTAACCCGCCTCCATGTTAGGGGTGGAAGGTTATTACATCGTATAACTTATTATAATCTATAGAAAATTTTAACATTCAACACAGTTTCAAAGTAATCTCATTCATTTTGTGTATGCGGAAAATCGCCCTAGTTTTTTTATACTGTTGTAGTTGTGTAAGTCATCTCACCGAGAAGTATTTTAAAATTTATCCCGCACAAAACTATTCGGAAAACGTTGCTCGTGATCATGCGTAATTTAGTTATAAATCCAATGACTTTATTTTTCTACCTGTAATTGCAAATTGTATTTCCTGACGTTGAGAAACTCGTAAAAAATGACGATTATCAAAATCTTATAAAATTTTTAAGTTATCAAAACAAACTTAAATTATGACATTTTCTACCAGCCTTGAAAATAATTAATAACCATTAACTAATTAGAAATTCTACATTTTTGAAGAAAGTAAAACACAGCTTAAGCAAAGAAAACCTACAAGAAGGATCGATACTTCGTTACAAAACCTTGTTATCAAAGTGACTTACAGACAAAAGTGTAAAGAAACATTTTTTCCAATGTTAAGGTGTCAGTTATTTAGGAAAACTAAAAAGTCACGCTGCAAGCAAAAAAAATCATTTATTTTTAGTAGCCTTATTCTGCTTTTTATCTTGAGGACAGTGACAAAAACGGCACTATTTAGATTGAATCTCAAATACCAACAATTGAACAAAACAATAGTGATAATTCCCCAAAATATACGAAAAATTTTAATTTCGATTTACGAAAAATTTAAACTACAACGTAACGCCTATGCAAGACTAAAAATCACTATCTGCCCGTAAAAAAATTCATTGGGGTCGGGAGCTATAAAACCGTTGACGATACAGCATGAAATACTTCACGTCTGGTCGGGCTGTGTATCAATTGATACGAGGCCGTGATGGATCAGCTCTGCTGGTGAATATCATGAATGGATTGAGTCCCATTACGTTACATTACTACTGCATTCACTGGGCCTGAAGTATCGCCTCGCCAAACCGACCCTTAGAACATTGATTTTACTACTTTTCATCTTGCTCCAAAAGGTTTACGATTCTTTTTGATATTGACTCATAAAATACTTTAAGGATTATTAGGATGGATTTACTTTAAGGCTAGATTTTAGGTAGATTTAAAGTCGATTAACGTGATTTAGAACAAAGGATTTTGTAAATAGTTTTTGAGAATTATCGATTGTGCTATAGTTTACAAGATACATTCCCATTTATTTTTTATGTTATACCGTTTATGTTTCTGCTGAAACAAACAAATTATGTTTCCAATCGAAGATTGCGGTGGGAAAATAATATACATTTCTCCTACAAAATTTATAAAATTCTGAGAGAATTTGAGATGAGGATGCCGGCAAGAGAAAGGAGAAAACAGCGAACAGGTGACAGGCGGACTGACAGGACTGGCCAAAGAGAAAGGGTTTATGTCAAACTCTTATGCTCGTGTGTCTTTATTTGTGGTATCGTATAAACTGTAAGATAACATCCGATGTAATGAGAATTGCCATTCACGATTTTGTTTCCTCTTTGTTCGTTCAACAAAATCTGTACTAGAAAAAACCTCAATTTAATATTACGTTTTGCACCTCTGAGTGCTTAACATCACAGCCGTTAAAATTTTTCTGTTAGTCCATTATGTATATCGGTTGTCACATCAAGTGCTTTGTTTTAGTATTACTGGGAATTGGCAAGCAATAATTGAGATGATTTATCTACCGACCCAACAGACGGTCGGCAAAACATTGTTGTAGCGTTAAGTTAAAAATACCCCCCGTTGCAGCAGACCTGCATACTCAGCGAATTTCAAATGCAAAACAACATATTTCAATCCAACATAGCGAGATTTGACATGTTTTGGTAAGCTCCATAAGAATAACATGGGGAATGAGTAAGCAGGTTTGCTGCTACGGGTATATTAAAACTGGGTAGTTTTGATTCCATATTCAGTAGGTCTGAACTGAAAGAAGCCATTTACCAAGTTTTATCAAGATATGTTGAGAAATAAGCGAGATATAGAATTTTACTTCTTTCCCATAAGGTTAACATTGGGACAACGTACTGTGTTTACCACTTTCAATATCTCGGTAACTAATGAACATAGAGCAGTGATTCAAAGTACTAAATTGTTTGTTTTTTTGAGCTGAATTCAATGGTGCCAACAAAAATTGGATTATTTTAATTTTTCTATGTAAAAAACTCGAAAAACCCATTTTTTGGGGGGGGGGTTTACGCCCCTTTACCCCCCCTTACGGTAGTCCGATTGGGCTGGATTACGAACTCGTCCGAATAATTACTACTTTACACTTGCCATGCCAAATTTCATTAAGATTGGGTCATTTTTACGCGAGTTATCGTGCTTAAAGACACATAGATATATATATATATATATATATATATATATATATATATATATATATATCCCCAAAACGAAAAGTTAACATGGTCTCGGGCTTAGGTCTTACCATGAGTACTACGGTAACAGCTTCTTCCCTATAGGGGAAATTCGCTAATATTGTATGAATCAAACGGTTTATGATTTTAATAAGGATTTTTTCTTTCTTCCTCTATTGAATATTTTGTTAACGTTTGGTCTAACTGTGTTTTGGTGTCATTTCTTACGGTCAAATTAAAAGCAATGGGTTAAGACGACACCAAACAACCAATTCTATATACCGATGAACCAAAATTAACAATGCGCGTTATTTTATGAATATTTTTCGTAAATTACATAGATTAGCATACCTGTGATACTGCCACAGTTATTGCAGTTAAATTGGCGATATCATTTTACGTTAATATGAGTATTTTTCTTTATGAAAACAAATAAACGAACTCGTTAAAACAACGGTTTTTTCCTGTAGGTTATTAGAAGAGGTGTAGTTTTTTTTTGTAACCGTGATAATATCAAATCACTTTTATACTTTAAGCCGTTAACTTTTTTGAAGCAGAATTTAAATGACTCTGGTATATTTTTAGCTCTACATATTGCTTTACAGTAATCATAAACGCTACTTAAATAGAGCGAACGCGGCACTAAGATAGACAATACCCGCAGTGCATAGGAGCCCCTATATTGCTGCGTTCGCCGTGCGAAAGGAGAGCTAAAAACTAATACTATACTTTTATTTTATCTTTTCGTTTCAATTGTTCTTTAAAAGTGGAAATTTTTTATTTAAAAAGGCTTCAAAAGAATCACTTCTCGACACTATATAAACAATCGGTTGACCTAGATTTGTTTTTAAATCATTTGGATATACCTTATTAGCGAATTTCGTTAAAGGAATAAGCTATTTTATCTTTATTTTGTAATACGATTTCCGATTCCAGTGATCAATATAACTTCCAAAAAAGTTAATAGGTCTACGGAATATATACAGTTTTGGCTTGTAAAACCAATCACGACATTAGAAAAAAGCTCCTGGATTTTTCAGGCTTGTCCTTAAAACACAAAGCAGCTATATCTGCCAAAGTGTCAACACATTATACATAGTTAAGAACAGATTTAAGTTATGTTCCAAGGAACAAAGGCCAAAGACAATGTGAGAGGAGGATTATGGTAATGCGGAAATTGTATCTCCTCTGCGCGGCGCTTTCAACCTAAACTTAGTACATTACTTGGACCTCTTTACTCCGTTAACATGACAATAGTGCAATACATGAATTATTAAAGTTATCAAAACAGAAACATTTTCTAAAACATAAAAAATTGAAATGAAAACAGCAAGGTTTGATAGTGATTAGTTTCCGGTTCTAATGACCAGTAGTTTAGCCAACACCAAAAAACAAATGTATGTTCAGAGCCGGAGTTCGACAATAGAACCACAAATGAAGAACCATACAGATTGGTACAACCTAAATTTTATCGAACCCGTTTCTTATTTTGGTATCTAGTTTTTTTGGGCTGTTTTCCAATCAAAAAGCGCAGGTGTCAAAGTAACTGCCGGCTACATCTGCTTTTTGGGACCTAAATATTTTGTATAGATGACGTTACCTTCGATTCCAGTGCAATATGGGCGACAAATCAACCAAATAATCATGACGCTGTCCGCAAAAAACCAGGTATGAAAAACGTAAATCGGGTTTCTAATCTGAAGAACTTCATCATTTGTGGTACGACTTATGTCACTTATGTACTAATCAGTGATGGCAAACGTCCGCAAAAATGAAAGTCAACCATTTTATTTTTTGTATTTCACGTAGTTTTTAATTCAGAGGATAAATTTGCTGTTATTGCGAAGACACCTTATGTAATTGGCTAATCAGCAAGAAGGAAGTTACATAAAGCAGGAGGTGGAACTAATCCAAATGAAGTAGGTGGACAGAGAGCGACGTCCTGCGAGACACCGGGGCGGGAACAACCCACACTGTATAGTCTGAGGCAAATGTCGTGGCCCAGGCCGTACGCAAGCCCAATGTTAACATTAACATTAGTCGTATGGGCGGATTGGGCCAAGCTGTTTGACTCAACACCTAAGTTGCTTGCTGCTGTAACTAGGGAATCGGTAATCGCGGGATTTCAGCTGAGGTGCAAATATAAGTGCATACGCTGTCAAAAAATGCCGAGCTACCAGTACACTGGGAGTGATTTTTTTGGTAAAGTAACAATTGTATCGAACCAACAAATCTGAGTTTCGAGAGTTAGAAAATATTGTCTCTTGCGAGAGTCAGACAAGTCCGAACTACCAGTACACTGGGAGTGAATTCTTAAATGTAACAATTGTATGGAACAACACATCTGAGTTTCGAGAGTTAGAAAATATTGTCTCTTGCGAGAGTCAGACAAGTCAAAACTACCAGTACACTGGGAGTGAATTCTTAAATGTAACAATTGTATGGAACAACACATCTGAGTTTCGAGAGTTAGAAAATATTGTCTCTTGCGAGAGTCAGACAAGTCAAAACTACCAGTACACTGGGAGTGAATTCTTAAATGTAACAATTGTATGGAACAACACATCTGAGTTTCGAGAGTTAGAAAATATTGTCTCTTGCGAGAGTCAGACAAGTCAAAACTACCAGTACACTGGGAGTGAATTCTTAAATGTAACAATTGTATGGAACAACACATCTGAGTTTCGAGAGTCAGAAAATATTGTCTCTTGCGAGAGTCAGACGACGTGGCCCAGTTACGGACGGCATGGGCCAAGTTATTCGACTCGGATTATAATACCGTGTGTTCATTTCTTACAATCGGAACTTCGGTAACTATGCAAGGCTACTTATTATATTTTTCTCTGCAAATATTTTCAAAACCTACACAGACCTACACAAACCTAATTAATAACCAACCATCAGCGTTAGTGAACACTGTGATCATTTTTATCATCATCAAACATTTAATGATGCACGAAGGAATTAAACCAGCCAGCCCGTGGAATTCGATCAACCGTACTGACCCACAATCTAGCAGACATACATAAAAACGTGACACATACGATGGGTAACGGCGGCGTCTAAATATACCGATGACAGTTGGGTGGCTTCGTGGCTTCCCGTCTCTCGGTCACCGTGGCGATAAGCGCGGCTGGCAGTGTCTGGTGGCGCTGGCGGTGGCGGCAATGGAAAATAAACAGTCATTTTCAAGAATAAGTTAAATAAAATAAATAAATAAACTAAGTTTTCATATTGACTTCTGTCCGCGAGGGAACATTTATTGAGAGGAGATCACATTCAAGCTTAACTCTATGAAGAATATAATCCCAATTATTTGACCATACTTTGGATTTTCCATTAGTTAAAATAAACTAATTTCGACCTAAGAAGTTAGCCCACAAATTAGTTTAGTTTATTTTTCACGTTACCAGCATATTTCAGTTCGTCACTTAAAGGCACACATCTATTGGTTCGAGTTATTTTTTTATTTTGTTTAATTATTGTTCATTTTTCAATCGTCGACAAAGACTAACAATAACACTCTGAATGTCTAACCTTTTAATTTTTTTAAAATTATGAACTGTTTAATAAAATGTACATTAAATTGTCTATATGAAAAAATTGAGGACTTTGAATG
This sequence comes from Flexamia atlantica, assembly GCA_035578135.1. Classification (NCBI taxonomy): domain Eukaryota; kingdom Metazoa; phylum Arthropoda; class Insecta; order Hemiptera; family Cicadellidae; genus Flexamia; species Flexamia atlantica. The sequence continues at coordinate 30,098,976 of JAQJVK010000008.1, read as the reverse complement.
AATACTATAGTCAATAACATTTTATAGAAATTGGAGTATTTTTAAAATTGAAGGGACAATAAATAACAGGCTTGATGTCTTTTCTAAGACCAATTAATTATCACCGATCAAGGAACTTTAAGAAAAAAACATTAAAAATCACACTTTCCATCCGAGTTTCAACGCAAATTTAAATGCAAGGTCCATAAGATGTAAACTGTTATGTGAAATTGTGAGAAAAGATGAAAATTATACTTCTTTCCATCTGTTGGGTATACAACCTGAAGGGAGGAAAAGGCGGATAAGCTTTCTAAGTACCCATTACTTTTAACAAGCTTTTAACTTGTAACTATCTTTGATCTCAAGTTAACGAAGGCAAATGTTCTGGAATAATAGAGGGGAATTTAAATATTTCAACGACCATTTTAATGTAGGTATCATTTGAAAACAAATTAATTTTACAGCGGATTAGAAAGTTAAGCCTCACCATTGCTTACACAAGAATAAAATGGTGTGGATTATCATGTTGAGCTTAATGATGATAGTGATAAGGGTTCTTAATGTTGATAGAGATAAGGTTCTCTTACTCAATGGGGGAGAGGGTCAATAAAATGCATAATAGCGAATTTAATTGAACATATTTCGAATAAATTTTACGGTAGACATATAAAAAATCCCAAATATGAGATATACAATTTATTCCAGTGTAATTCAAATTAAAAGTGTACCCTACCTGACAGTAGCAATTTAAAGTTGTTTTTTGAGCTCCATACAAAAAGGGAAACATTAAAATAGCGATGGGCTACAACAGAATAGGTTACACAATTCAGCCATCGATATGTACAACAATCGATAGCCCAAACAACGAACAACGATAACAATAAAACGACTGCTCAGCTAAACAACGCCAAAACATGGCGCAATCAACTGCCGAACTTGTCCATTGATCTTTGATCACGTTTTTAGCCTATTGATCACTGATCACGTTTTACCCTCCCCAATAAAACGCGGAGACTCGACGTTTTGTTATGCAATATTTTGTTGTGTATTGTAAAAGGTTGAGATATATTTGCGTTAGTAATTAATAGAAGCGAAAACATTACAGTGTTTAATTTTGTACTTGAATAAATTTAATTCAGATTAGTGAATAAAGTCCGATAGTGATTGTAGTATTCTTTGTAATAAGTAGGGTTTTTTATTAATATTTTTGTTGTAGTATTAGATGATGCAAAATGACAAACACAGGGTTCTTACATACATATATTTAAAACCGTGTAAATAAATTTATATCAAACTAAGATATTTACAAATAGCCATTTGTAAAGTTTAAATAAAATCGTGTCGCTTACCGCTCCGGAAGTTTTGCCTATGTTTTGATTTTGAGATTTTTTAATCTTCCTAGTTAGATTTTTTCAAATAAAAAAAAATAAAAATAAATTGTTCTTTGTTTGAAATCCACTGTTGCTGGACCTTGCAAATTTAAAACCCCAACAACCAAAACTAGTGCAAAATTAAGACGAAACGAAAACTAAAAATATTCAGTGAATGTGCAGAGAGGTCCGTGCGCCGATCATGAAATTGCAACCTTGCTCCTCACACAGACCCGTCACCCTTTCTCCCATATCAACAATCTAAACACTCCCTAATTGAATACGCCTAATTAGGAACGCAGCAATTAGCAATCAGACAGATGATTCCGATTCGTAATTGGTGATCTAATTGTGTGCAATAACCGGCACGGCTGGGCGAGCAGTATGGTCGGTTGTGGTCGCTAATGAGGAAGCCCAGCTGGGAGGATACGCGGGAAGACACGCCCCAGATCCCTCGGTGACCTTGAAACAGCTGATCTGGATCACCGGGCATTACTGCTAACACTCGTTACCATCGCTCTCCACCAGGGCACAACGAGAAGAGTGAATCCGGTTGTAAACCTCATTGTTGCCATGAGCAGCTGTTGTTTGCACATTGTGGTGTAGTGCAGCAAGTGAATTTTTAAAGAAATAATTTTGCGCAAAGGTCTTGAGTGGAAAGAGGAGGCACCAGCATCGCCAGTAAATACTAAGAATTTTGACAAATGTGAAGTAATAATATGCTCGTGTGGAAGGAGATAGATAAGAACAAGTGGCTGATCTTAAATCTCTACTATGGCATATTAGCCTACTAAGCAAAAGGTTAACTGCTCAGCAACCTAAGGGAGCAATTGGATGAAGAAACCATGTTAAATGACAAAATGACAACATAGTAGAGAGTGATCAAGTTTGGCGACCGACTCGATATCCTAAAAAAAGTAAATTCCTCAACATTAAGTCCTATGATGGCTTAATAATAGGCAACACTAGAAACCCCAAAGTACGAAATTAACATTTAAATTAATTTGAATCTTTAACTTGAACTTCCAAAGCTGAAATGGCAAGCCTCATTTTGACCAGAGACCGTATTATATTGACGTCAATATTATTTCACAAAAAGAAGTATATATATATTTAAAGTCAACTACGAAAAGTGTTTTAACACGCAATCAACAATTTATGAACATATCACAAGGACGATTCTTACTTTTGATAAAACCTACCTCTTTTCAATAACAATAAGCCATATCAAGGTCCTATACTTTGTTAATTATAATCAGTAAATAAAATATGATGCTAGAGTGCAACTAACTTTATTTTACTTTACAACTTACCACACGTCGGGACATATTAATCCAGGTTGACACTCACCTGAAAGCAAACACAATACTCAATGTGCGAGTTGTTAAATAGCTTACAATACGGAAAATAAGTTTAATTTGGTCGTACTTTGTAAAGAGGTCTAACTCGTAAAAGTATGACACCCTACATATTCCAATCGCTTACTTAGATTTAGAATAGCAAAACTTTACCAAATGAATGAAAGTTAGTTTCTCACGACCATGAACGGCCTCTAGGTGAAATGATTTAACAGTTGTATACTTTCATCTCACACGAATGTTATCAGTTAGCTGTCCCGGACTGCCGATAGTCACGTGTTGCAATTCAGGTGGCAGATCGCACATGAGATAAGCCACGCTCGATGAGCGGGTCCAAGGCCGCTCGCGGTTGGTGTAGGACGGGTCAAGGCACTGCCTGTGGTGGAAATGTCGACTGTGCTGCAATCTGCAATACAACTATACATGTCGAGTCGAATGACGTGGCCCAGTCCGCCCAAAAGACCAATGTTAAAAGCGTTTCGTACCTACGCCAAAATATGCACGTCCCGCGCGGTGTCATTTAACACTGACAGTTTTCAAAATGAAATTAATTTTAATATACCAAATATTTAAAAGATAAGGGGTTGTAGAACTTTCATTGCAAATCCAAAATCGCTTATGTAAACGAATTTTTAAGATACATTTCGTTGAAGTTGACCAACTTTAACCTGGTACCTGTTTTATAAACGATTTTGAAGAAGAAACACTGTACAACTCTTATCTATATCTTTATGAATATATTCAAATAAATGTGTTTTAAGAATTTGATACACAAATGACACCGCGATACCCCTGGACCGCCTTGTGCGGCGAAAAGTGCGCAACTTTTATGGGCTCTCATTGAGCCGCAGTTCCAAAATATGCCGCTAGTGTCGCAGAACAACGAAAACAGCCGTAGGTAGGGTCTCTTCATTTTTGTATTGAGTTTACAGAAAGCCTGGGTCCCGTTTATTTACCATACTACAATACATACAACAGCTCTGCCACGCACAAACCTGTATAAAAAAGAAGAATAACAAACGCTTATAGATTGCAGAGAATTTGATGATAAGGAGGAATCTAACACGTGCATTTTTCATAGGACTCAAGACAAATTGAACAAGAAAACTGTGAGAAATACAACGATAAAAACAACCCCGCCTGGCTTAAACACCAGAAGGTGTACAATTTAAAGGAAATGTCTGGGCCAATAAACGGCGCGAAACCCTTAATACGAGTTTTTGGGGTGTTCAAAATATTACTTTTCACGTATCCGCGCGCCAGAGGATTTTCGAGTTAAGAATTGTACTGAAAATCAGTCTGAAATATAATTTGATTTTTATAAAATAATATTGAGTTATTAATTAAGACTCAAACACGTATTCGGAGAAAAAACACCATCTCTTTGAAAATGTCGTCAACAATTTTGAAACGGTTTTAAAATTATTTAGGTTTCTTAGGCTAATCTATTTTTGATATGTAAATTAACGGCTTTACAATCTACATAAATTAGTTACAATAACGTTGAACTTTGTCCGTCACTCTTCTACGGAGTTACCGCAGAGGAATAGCTATATTTAATGCATTACTGCCGTCCTGGTCTGAACGGCGAGACGTGTAGGTAGAGACGTATCCAGGTTTGAAGGATATATTTGCAGCGCAACCCTCGCAGGGGCTGTTTATCACTTCCTTTCTCCCAGGTGAATTCCGGTTGGGCGGTTTGGGATCAATAATGTAACATTTATTACTTCTGATAAAACACAATGTCTGAGAAAGGTAAGAGGGATTAAAAGTCAGTTTTCCAACAGAACTATTCGTTTCGATTACACTACCTGAGTTTTGAGATTCACAAATTGAATCGTAAAACTACAGGCCAACCTACTTTAAATGAAAGAATAGTCCTGTTTTAACTACAGATAGAGGCGGTAGGCCGCATCGTGTATTTAATTAAAAAAATATCCACGTTTTCGTCGCCATAACATTTTGTTCACTGAAACGCTAAGAAATTAATCTTTACGAGCTATAAACTATAACGATTCTGATAATCGGCTGGAAAGGGCATTTATTATCTTTAGTTTTATGAGGGGCTCCGCGGATTCCAACCGTTTTCAGTGATGAATTACCAGGAAGTTAACTAAATATTTTGCGATGAGTTGCGAGTACAAAAAACAACTAATTACTGCGTCACAAATAAAATAAGCAAAATATTTTCTGATTGAAAGTACAAAACACGTTAACTTTCAGACAATTTTTGCATCTAACAGCAAGCAGCCAATTCGGAAAAACTAAACTAAACCTCAGCTTACACCGACTAAGCCATTCTCAATTCCACACAAAACGAACGACAAAATAAAGCAATTAAAAGCCGACCGAGCAGAAAATTACACACAATCATGAGTGCGACAACTGCGTCCCTCCCACATCTGGCAATCAACGGAATGCGTTCACATTACCGTCAGCGTAATGATGGCAATGATCGTTATTACAGGCACTGTCGTTACCGGCGATATCGTCGCTGTCGTGTTAATAGTTGGCGGATGGCGGACTCGACTTGGCCCCAACCTCCGTAAACGACTATCGATTGGCAACAATCACTAATATCGTCGTTACTGTCAATATCGTCGCTGTCGTGTAAATAGTTAGCGGATTCGAATTGGCCCCACCCAGCGTAAACGACTATATCGATTGAAAACAATCACTACTATCGTTACCGCGACGATATCGTTGCTGTCGTGTTAAAAGTTGGCGGATTCATTTGGCCCCACCCTCCGTAAACGACTATATCGATTGAAAACAATCACTACTATCGTTACCGGCGATATCGTCGCTGTCGTGTTAATAGTTGGCGGATTCGACTTGGCCCCACCCTCCGTAATGTAATCATCCGCTGTCAGTCTGACTATCGATTGGCAACAATCGCTGAGGTGAAGCGAAGCGTTCACGGCGTGAGTCATCAGTTAGGGAGTGGGTCAGCCACTCTTCGTTTGCTTGTGCTAAATAGTGAATTTATACTTTTCCAGAGGACCGCTTGTTAATCTAAGAGAAAATTCAGTAAAATGTAGCAACTTAGAAGTTTCCAATTCATATAAGAGGTTCTGGTTTGTTTTGAAAGAAATGCTCATTTTTAGATACAAAACCTATATTGATTTCCAAGTCAACAGAACCAACCTGTAAGTAGTAAAGTAAGATGCACAACCAGTCGTGCGTTTCAAATATATATAAGGCTGGTTGGTGTAGTGGTTATAGTGCCCGCCTACAAACTTGTAGGTAGCCGGATCGATCCCGAAAAAAGTTAGTAGCTTTATGAAGGGTTGCTTCTGGAGTCAGCTGCCATTGGTTGTTGGGCTATTAATTAACAATCCTGTCTAAGGAACATGCCATCCTTAGTCAGTAACAAGGCTACAAGATCGCGCCACTATCATCACGATCATCACACTCATCCTTCACTCATATTCAGGGTAACGTCCTCCATGAGGTACCTGTCTTATTAAAGTGATTAAGTGATATATACTCGTTAGTTATTTTGATTTATCGTCCTACTAATCCTTTTTTTCCCCGAACAATTCGAAAGTATAAGTGTGATTACTGTACAGTTCTCACTCCATTAATTCAATGCAAATACATCAAACAACACATTCTTTAGTATATTTTTGGTGTTCATTAAAAACATTACATTCGGAGTTGTACATTGAGAATTGAAAGCACCTCCCGCTTTGCTTTCAAGCCACATGTAAGAGTAGATGCAAATAATAGTCGAATCTGATCGTGATACTTGAAGCCTAAATGTGACGTCAACATGTATGAAGGCATAACAAATGCCTTCATACATCTATAGACGCTTTTGCAATCTATATGATTTCACAATCATATAGATTGCAAAAGCGTCTCTCCCACACACATACAGATATATACATTCAATATTCCTTCGATTTAAAATAACGATATCCACTTCAGCTGACGGTTGTGTCAACATTATCGCGCGTTATCGGAAAGACGCGCCGGAGTTTCCGGCTCTTTTTGTGTTTATTCAAACCACAACTGAGTTCTGAAATCAAACATAAACAATATGCTGATATTATTGTATTGCCATGGAATAAACAGAATCCAAAGGGAATTGATAAACTGTTTTATAGAAGAAGATTGTATTTTAGACTCCATCTGTACATTATCTGTATCACAATCTGTATATTATCTATATAATATGAATATTATCGAGTGTTTTAATTAGTTGGCCATCAATTGCTGCAAATCAGCCTTTGGAAAGAGGATTTCGTAAGGTTAGAGCTCTATCCCTTTTATGAAATTGTATAAGCGAATTGACAATTGATCAACTGATTGGTCTATGAGATCTCGAGTAACTGAGGATCAATGTCCGACCCAAATTTGCTTAGTACGAAGCTTCTTCAGTTCCAACTTAACTAGAGTAAGTAGAAGTTTCAAGTAGACGTTTCCTTGCCAGTAGCACCACCCACAACCTCTGGAACATCTGCGCAGTTGGTTTCAAAACTAGAAGCGCAGTGTACCAGCTAATAAAAAACCAATAAATACAGAAACTGTAGTTTCTGTATTCATTGAAAAAACCTGTGTTCAAGAGTCTCCCTCATGACGTCGCAGCTGCAACTCAATTTTGACTGGCTGAACAGCTGTTTCAATATTTAATTATCTGAAAGACTAGCCACATCACTGGGTAAACCACCTCTTTCATAATATACTTTGCATGTAATCCTTATAGTTGGTAAAATTGCACCGGAAAAGTGACTTTTTCACATGAAATATTTTTGCCATTGACGGATAGTCCGCGAATGGCGCATAATCCGAAATTTGGTACCACAATCGATAAATGATACCAGCGACCAGCAAGTGGGTCAGCGGCGGAAAGCCGCGGCAGCAGCGGCGTGTTGCGACAGTCCGGCGGCAGATAAGCGGTTCCGTCCGCCGGGGGATAGTCTCGCTCGCAGATCTCTCCGATCGCCGATCGCCGAGCCGGGACAAGAGAGCGACGAGGCTGATAATTTTCTTCGTGACAATCACGCAGTTTCGCCCTGGAGGCGTCTAGATTCGGGCCGAGCACTGAAACTGATCGTGTAGATGTGGAGAGCCCGAGGAACTGTTTTCAGTTATAATTCCAGAGGATAGTTTAATTTGGAAGGATCTGTAAAGACACTGCAAAATTTCTACTGCAGTTGCTTCGAGTTCAAAGAAATTACAGGCAGGATATTAGCTAGTTGACGCTGGAATCGCTTCAATTTTTGAATGTTAGAAAATATAACTAGCACATTGGCTGCATTATAACTCTAGAGTCATGATGCATCTCATGATAAACGTCACATTAAAAGCTTCACTTACTTATAAGCTTTATGAAAGTTAATACCTGGGTGTATCTTGTTTATGCGTTTAATCGCAGCTTTATTCATCATTATTCGCATCTCCTTCTCATCTCAGTGTTAACCATTTCCTCTCGTAAAATCGATGTACTCCAACGCGCGCTGTTCAGCAACTTCGATAGGCCATATGACCACTCTTGAATTATATTAACGTGTAGTTTCTCTTCTATTAGACGGGCTTGTGCTATTGTTCGCCCCTGACTCCCTCGGTCTGTACCCGACATCCATGCATTATGAAAGTCGGGTTGAATTTTGGTCTGCGCAGATTTGCAGCGAGACCTGAAGCAAGGTTAACTGGCTTCAATTTGGTGGAAGACACACCATAACGAATTTGATGCCGTGAATCGTGAATTGTATCTAATTTGACGACGAGGGTTCGTTGCAGGGGGCGCTGGGTCACACCTCTTTTTATTGCAAATTTCATAAACTTCATTTTTTATACACGTCTAGAAATAGTTTATGATATACATTTTATTCTACCATTAAATCGCTTGTACTCCAGTAACCAAACATGCGACTGTGCACATGACCCACAATTATAAGGTACTCAACTGATAGAAACATATCATCTTTAAGGTGGTCTCGGAGAAAAATAACAATCAAGTCAAAGAACGGGAAAAGCCAATCTCAGAGCAAAGAACGAAGAGCGATTAGCTGTGTCAAATTGAGTAGACCGCGGCGCTGAGAGGCTGAGAGCTGCTGATAAATGGGCCAGAAGACTTCCTTAACGAACTTATTGTCTGCTACGGCTGCTGAATCACCCGACCTCCGGTATCAGCACTTCCTTTTCCGGGAAAAGAAATGTATAGCTGTAGAGAGTCTAGAGTCAAGCAATAAAACAATCATTAAGTAGAGAGTGTAATTTTATTATCAAACTTTTAATAGTATGTTTACATAGTCCGGGTTTTTAAAATTCTGAACGTGAACATCAAAATATTTAGTATGTATGCATTCATGATCTGAAAGGTTTCAAAATACTGATTTATTTACACCACCACCACCGATAACCTTTTCGGTTTTTCGGGATACACCCGAAGAGAGCTCAAACCCCCCCCCCCCCCCACCATTTTCATTAAAAACAAAACTGATGATGTTATGAGTAACATAATCTGCCACCAACGGCAATGCAGACGCTATTGTTGTCGACCGAGTGTTGGGCGACAGAGCTGACTGCCCGCATGTTGCGGCGGACCTCCCTTGATGAAACCCGACTCTCATTGTTGTGCTCATGTGCTCCCCTTCGCGCCGTCAAGAAAGATTGGAAAGTCTCTATATCAAACTTGCACCCTCTTAGAGTATGGAGAATGGAAACCGAAAGATGGTCGAATGTTGTCAAACCGATAAGGAAAATGTTAGACAAGTCAAACAGTGTGTTAAGAGTTTCAAACAAAAGGGAAATATTTTTGTAGATATTATAATTGTGTACTACCCAGTGCTTGTTGATAAGAACAGTAGTTAGATTTTAAAGATACTGGTTTTCCAAGTAGGAAAGAAATAGGAATTCAAGAGTAAAGAATTCCCGGAACAAAAAGGTATTATTATCAATTAAATATGTGTCAAATTAATTTATTTAATGATGCATAGCTGGCTTTACAATTTAATTATATTGTAGTATCCTACTTACAAAAATTATCGAAGTTTCATGGGGGTTTTCTATTATGTTCTTGCATTTTCAACTTTATATAGCCTCTAAGCGTTTTTTCGATGAATGGTGTATTTACACGTAACAAAGGTAAAATGAAGCTGAGGCCCATTTACACGCAAGAATATTTTGCTCTAACCCGTTGGAAAACTGGTTTCCCCGGGTGGAATATTGTTAAAACCAGCATCGGTAAGCGAGGGCAGACTCCAATCAGCCGAACTGACGATGAATATGGTAACCACGAGAGCCGCGATGCGGGTTCTAACCCACAATGTCCACCACAATGAACTCACTCAAATTCAAATAAAATATAAAATGTTAATCTTCAAAAGTAGTTAAAATTTCTTGTCGACCAAATACTACAGGCTCCTTACTATTCTGATGAGGCCCTTCTGTGCTTCTGAGGCGGGGCGCGAGGGGGAGGAGCAACCTACAAGCAGGACAGGGACTGGGACGGCAGTCTCCCACGTCCCTCCGGTTTTCGCACGCGGCCAACTTTTGCAACAAAACGCCGGTGTTGCCAACTGTAAACGCCGTTAGCCTTAGCGAGATTAGATCTTATTGTTAACATTCCTCTGCGCGCCGTCGTCATTGTGACTACGTCCCGTCACGCGACTGTCGAAAACCCTTCCGATAGAAATCTCGGAGAGGTTTTCAAGCGAGAGAAAAAACTTATCAGTAATGATTTCATCATGGAGAGTAAATTTGCAGTAGAATATATAGAAGTAAAATGTAAATAAACAACAAAATAATATAGATTTAATGCATAGGATCCACCGAGGAAATCAATAAGGCTCAGATCTCCTAAAGGTTCTTATACCAATGTATACAGAACCCCTGACAGAACCCTCTAAGTAGGCACATCCAATATTAATTTTTTAGTTCCGCAGCCGAAAAGCAGAGGAAAAATTAGCGCTGATGCATGGAATAGTTTAAGCTGGTTCCGTATGGTCCACGCTGCTACTCACTATCCAAAATGTAAAAAAGAGAATGTTTGTAAACAAAACAAGGTAAACATTAAAGGTACAACAATACAAAACAATAACATACGTACAACTGTCAAAATATTACAACCAGCTGCTTGACTTTGGAAAGACAGCTTGATCCGTAAACTCCTACAACAATTCCAATTGGACTGAAAAATGAAAGTGGCGCCATTTCTTTTTCGGCGGCGGGAACTTCATTTTTCCATAAGGTGTCCCTACTTTAGAGGGTTCTTTATACATTGCTTTTACTTAGACAAAACAGTTTAGATTATGTAGGGATCAAAATTTATAATAAAATACCTGATTCAATAAAACAATTTTCAAACATGAAAAGATTTAAGTCTGTATTAAAAGAAGAACTGACAAGAAAATGTATATATAAAATTGAAGGATTTTGAAATGAATATTTTAAATAGAATGTCACTTATTTATGGATACAATTAATTAAAAAATGTGTTAGTCTTAACCAAATTACTATGACAATCGACATATTTGTTATATCAATATATAAATATCTTAAGGTTTCACGATGAAGACTTACGTCTTTTCATATATCTCAAAATATCAAACAATATTTATATCTGTTCAAGTTATTGTCATAAATTCAGGTTTTAAAACATTAACAGTCAAAGACTTTAAGCTCAGACGGACGTTTTAACGACTAAGCTCAAAGTATTTCTCCGTTCCGAATCAACGTTGAGCTTATTAAGCGTCGCTATTTCTGTCGAGGGTTCTCGACCGAGAGGGAAGATAAATTAAATCGTTCTTACTTGAAACATTCAACATGCTGGAACGCAGTCTGGGAGTCGCTTGTTTATTAACTTGCTTATTTGCATTACAATCGGCCGAGCGCGTCTTCAGGGCGGTCTCATTTAAGTTCCCTTGTATTGTTTTAATTTAGACGTAATTCTAACGACTCGTAAAATTCAAACGATGAACCTGCATCTTGTCTTGTAACGAAACATGAGGGACAGAAAAATGGTTTTCTCAATGAAAATAATGTCTTAAAATAAATACTCTTAAACCTGGAAAAATTTCGTTTTTTTAACTTTTGCTTTTTTCATAAATAATAATTACAGTGGTATAGTGTTCTTAGAAAACACCAATTTTTCTAAATGTTCATCCAATTTCTTAGTTCTAAAAATATTGATAAACGTTTTGAGTTTATGGTATTTAAAATTTTTTGCAATAATGAGAAACATAGAGTACGATTTTTGCTTCATAAAAATGACTAACTTGACTAACTTGATGTTTCTAAGTTATTTTCTAAACACAAATTTTATAGTACGTTTATTTTTAGCGAATTTCCTTAAAGGAATAAGCTATTACCGTAGGTCTCATGGTAAGACCTAAACCCGAGACCATGTTAACTTTTCATTTTGGGGCCCCCAAAATCAAAAAACACTATTCGTTCGAATTTATATATATATATATATATATATATATATGTCTGTTAACACGATAGCGGCCGTAAATATGGTCCAATCTTAATGAAATTTGGTACAGACGTGTAAAGTGGTAATCACTCGGACGAGTTCGTGAACCAGCCCGATCGGACCACCGGAAGGGGGGGGGGGTAAAGGGGGGTAACCCCCCCCGAAAAATGTGTTTTTTGAGTTTCTTACATAGAAAATTAAAAATTATCCAATTTCTGCTAGCATTATTGAATTCAGCTCAAAAAACAAACAATTTAGTATTCTGAATCACTGCTCTATGTCCATTGGTTTCCGAAATATTGAAAGTGGTAAACACAGTACTTGTCCCAATGTTAACCTTAGGGGAAATAAGTAAAATTCTATATCTCGCTTATTACTCAACATATCTTGATAAAACTTGGCAAATGGCTTCTTCTAGTTCAGATCAACTAAAAAATGAATTAAAACCACCAAGTTTTGATATACCCGTAACAGCAAACCTGCATACTCATTCCCCATGTTATTCTTATGGAGCTTACAAAAACATGTTGAATCTCGCTATGTTGGATTGAAATATGTTGTTTTGCATTTGAAATTCGCTGAGTATGCAGGTCTGCTGCAACGGGAGTATTTATTTTTGCGTTTACAATAAGGCGTGTATACGAAATTATTCGAACATGAGGGAAATGTATAAGGTTTCTCCACGTATTCAAAACTGAAATTAATTAATGTGAAGAGAAATAGCTTAAGGGTTAAGGGTTTCTATTCCGCCACTTGGCAGACTACCTTTGTCGATCAAAGAAGCACATTATTCACATATTCTACATGCCTACCCAACCCTCTCCTACTAATCAATCCGTCTCCCCTATAATACAATCACAGAGTGCTAGTCTCGTCAATTAGCCAGCCAATCAATGCTTTACGTCTCGTCGACGCTAATTTGTTACCGTTTCAGCAACTGACTGTTCCTGGTTACCAAATAAAAGTGCAATGCGCAAACCTTACAGATGGTTTTAAGGTAAAAAAACTATACTTGAAATCATGCTTATAAATATAACAAAAGGTTTACACGGAATCATAATTGAATTTTGTCTGGGATAAAATAATGGTTTATTTTGATTTTAGTCCAATTTTGTAATAAATTTTAAAATTGTAAACGAAGCATTATGCTTTATGAACACTGCTCTATGTTTGTTAAGGCACTGACAAAGTTGGGTTACAAAGATTATGTAAAGTGGACAAATAGAATTTAATTCAGCTACAAAAGCTGAAATGGAGCGTTATAATATTTTAATTCAAGCTATTCAAGAAACTTTGGAAATAATATTTTAAGTCAATGAATTTATTGAAATTTTTACCTTAGATAACCTTTTAGCAGTTTGGTTTGGTAAGTAATCTGTCTTTACTACATCGTACGCAAACGTTTTTATAATGTTCCATATTGGTCGTATAAAACGTTTTTCTAGAATTTGTTGACAAAATCAGTAATAAATATAACAGACATGAAAGGCTATGCCGCAAGTGTAATCGTTCATTTACAATGTTTGCACGACATAATGCGTGCTTGGAAATGGCGAAATGTGTGACTCAGCGGTAGGAGCGGCGGGAAACTAAACAACTTGACGGAAACCTTTTGGAAAATGTATTAGCCGAATAATTATCACAAGTCGTTAGCCGACGCTCTGATATCGCTTAATAGGGGCGATTGCGAAAAGTTCTTGTATAATCGAACAATGAAAAAATTTTCACGCAGTGCCGATCTTATTGAGAGTTTAATAAAAATGTGAATTTATGTACCTCGCCAAAGGCTCGTTTAAATTATAGGCCGCTTGCCAGCGCTGACGACTACCTATTGTGAAGAAACTGCTGAAGTCAGCTTGGTGAGGCCAATACATTCGCCGCTAGTACTAATAATTGTTCACGGTGGAAATGCATACAATTGTCTTTCCACCGAGATACTTGTTGTTTACGCCAGCACTGATGACAGCCGCTGCTTAACATCAGCATCGTCAGCACTGGCAACCGACGTAATGTATAATGTAAACGGGTCTCAAGAGAAAGAAGACATACCTTCTGATCTCTGAGAGTAAAAAATCTGATCCCTAATAAGAAGCGTTACCACGAAGATTAAAAAAATTAAAAACTATAGGTGCGAACGTTTAAAATTAAGTTTAAATTAAAAATAAGTGCTATACAATAAAAACCACAATTACGTTTTGCATTAAAAATTCATTTTTTTAAATTTTAAAACCCTATATTAGGTAAAATCTTCTGACTATGAAGATATATGTGTGGATCTGATTGATTTAGAGGAAGGAGCGCAAAAATTAATATCACTTAACCTAAATTAGTGGCCTAATTGTCAGAATGGTTTTGAACACGATTCAAAATTAAACCATGTTATCTAGATGTATTTAGAAGAAATAAGTTACTTCAGAAACACGTCATTCATTATGCTATTTATTGATGGTAAAAATAATCTTTTTCACCCCTCCGCCAATTGCAGCGTCGCGTCGTCGCGTCGGTCGCGCTTTCGCTGAGACTCGTGACTACGGGAAATGCACCGCAATTGCAGCGACAGTCGCAACGCTTTCCACCGCTTATCTGCTCGCCTGACACTGAAGGATCACAAAGTCAGCTTGCAGAGAAATTCGTAGAAGATGCCATTGCTCTAAATGAGCTTAGCGTATGAGGTTATTGTTCCGAAATCAAAGTAAATCTTTTAAAAACTGGTAGATGAAGTAACATATTTAATTTCCAATATACTTCATCGACAGAAATTTCGTAAAAAGGTACTGTATTTATTTGGTAAATTATTCAATGGACTTATCAAAAACTAAAATTTACTGTTACGATGTATAGTGGCCATTCAGACACAATGAATTATGATTTTAAACGATAAAAATAAGAGATCTTGTAACCTTTTACTGGCCTTGCACTTTAAAGTTTCTGGCTTCGAAAAGGAGTCAAACTAACACTGTAATATTTTATTTTTCAAACGTACGAATGATAAGGAAAGAAAATTCTATTTTTGAGTGAAAAAAAGATAGAAAATCATATTGAATAAAAAATTTAGGATATTTTCATGAATCTTTCGCTTCGAATTTGTTCATTTACTACTTTCGAAGCGGATTCTTCGAAAGAAAGGGAACTTTACAACGACGCTGAGTGAAAAGCATTAAAAGCCACCGCGACTAAAGGCGGAGCATTAAACCTGAGTTTTAGGGTTTAAAGAGAACAATCTATTGAAGGGGTGAAGGAACTCATCGAGTTCGTATACTCAAAAGAAAAATGTCTTTATGTATATGGTTTTTATTATTTTAATTAGGCATTTTTTTACTATTTTTAAGGGTTGGTTTTGTGTACTCAGCTTTCATTGATCATAAGGTTTTTAATTAATGATCTTAAAATAAACCACCTGACCTTTTGCCAGCAACCCATTCTACACTCACCTTAAATTAAAACACCCCATATTGACACGTCTTAGCCTACTATTTACTCAGATACAATGCCATTAATACAAGGCTGAGTTTTCACACTGCGTAATGTTAAAGGTTTGCTTCCACTAAATTACATCGATAAAAATACATATAAACTTTTAATTCTCTTTTAGAACGCCGACCGTGCTGCTGATCGAAAGCTCAAACTGTCGGGGAGTTCACACTTCCATATGGGGAGACATTGAAATGCAAATGTAGCCGGAAACCTTGATGAGACGAGGGGGAAAGGGCTGAAATGAATTCTAAAGCGTGTCATCACTGCACTGGACCCCTTCATTGTGAGATGTTGCAGCGTCACAAATGTGAGGGAGTAAAAAACCCCGCCAGTATCATTCGCACTTTTAAAGAATAGTTGGGAAATAGGACGAATAAGGGGAGATACAAAATTACAGAAATATTATGTCCGATGAATTTATAAACGTATGCAAAAATATTGACGTCTACTTTCGCATACAATTTTTGAAATAACTCTAGGATCAAAAGATAAATAAAATGGCACAGAGAGTTAGCTATTGGGCTAGGGAAAACTTCCATCTAAGCTTAGATGTTCAGTGTTGTAAAAGTTGAACCAGGAGGACCGGACCACCGGACCAGATTCCAAATATTACTATGAATCTTACTTTGAAGTAATTAATACTCGAAAAATAATTTGTGAACCAAATTGACGATTACTTCAACAAGAGCTCCAAAAGTAAATTTACTTTCTTTTACATTACATTATTGACGTTTGATTCAGCCCAGGAGATTGAGCTAGATGGAAAGATCAAATCACCCATTGTATATTTGGATTGTATATAGTGTTTTAAGACCTTCGGAAGACTTTAAGCATTTGATGGAGGCAGTACCAGCAGGTATTTAGTTGTAGAGAACCGTTAATGACCTCGGTCAGAATCAAGCGAGACAAAACGAAGGGAACACTTGGCATGCAAGAGCCCCTTGTACAACTTTATTCATACACTATTGCTTTACCCCACGCCAAAAACTTGTTAAATAGTGTTGTTTCTTCAAATTAGAGGGATAATAATTTTTATGAGTTGCTGATTTTGAAAATATTTCAATTAAAACCTTACAAATGAAGTACTATAACGTGTTTTTAGGTTTCAACAGTCATGAACTCTGTACATTGACCTCGTTATCGCAAACCACCGGATCGATGTTAGTCACGGTAACTTCCACCTGGCTGAACCGTTAAACCTCGCCGAAGATCTCGCCGCTGCCGCTGCACTGACCTGGGTCAACCCGCCTTCCTAAAGTCGAGTATAGAGCCCGAGGGAGTCTGAGACGAAAAAGAGCACAAGCTCTTCTTTTAACTATTCAGTTTTAATTACTGAAGATAAACCACGTTCATAAAAAAGGAGGGATCTTTTAGCTTTTTAAAGTAGGCAAATGGCGCGCAGCGCATTAACGATATTAAGAGACGAAATAGTTAAGAATGGAGATACGAATAATAACGAACAAGGCTGCGATAATCATAAAACGCAATCCAATATACACTTAAATTTTTATTTTCATTAATTATATCAATTCTAAATAAAGTTTCATATGTGTCGCACAAAAATAGATAAGGTACAGTATTCAAAGAATAATAATTCATGTTGGAAACACTACTTGAAGATAGCCCGTTGTTCTGTTCAGTGTCGAACAGAGAAGAATTCGCAGAAAACAAAAACAAAAGTCACTTTTCATATATTAACAAAGTGTGCTAAAATTAATGAGATTCCCTAGTTTTCATACTGCAGACAATGCATTTTCCAACCACTGTTGCCCGTTAAATCCGATTCGTCTCCGGGTAAACTTTCAATTTCCCCGCGCTCCTCCGCGTCTGTGTCGATCTGACCGTGACTTGCCCGGCAGGAACTGCACGGCGCCCAAGGTCGACGCCGGCCACGATGTCGAAGATGAAAATCCTCCAGGATGCTTGAAGATGATTCTAGTTCCTCCAGAATGTCAGTTTATAATGGGACAGTAGTCAGAGATGAGTGAGGATTTTCACTTCCGTGTGACTGCACGCGATGTAGTTGAATCTTCAGTTGGCTTTCTTTTATCACCTGACATAAATGACACATCATAGTTTTTATAATTTCACCTGCTTTGTTTAATCGCATTTCTTACTCCTTGTTACGTGAGTAAAATAATACTTTTTTCCCGACGGAGGAAGTTAAAGTAAAACCATACAATTAAAAATGAAATTTAATTGAATTACATATTCAATAATTTATTTTGTATTGGTTTATTCGTACAGGTAGGGGAAAAATGTAAGTACATATTATGAATTGTCTCACTCGGGAAAAACGCAACTACAAGGAACAATCCTATGCTTTACTCCCTTAACCGTTCACCAACCGTTTTAATCTACTATTCCACTTTAAACGATGACTCACATTAAAGTTCCACTGTAAATCGTGAGGATTCAGAATATAATTATATGACTACGAAATAAATGTCAACACTTACAAATGTATGAGCGTCTTTTGATGTGAAGAAATTAATACATACCTGGAAACAAAACATTACATCAGAAAACAGCAATAAATGCAAATACAAGAACGTAATAAATAAACATAAATTACATAATTCCCACAAAGAGAATATAAATATGTTTTGTTCGGATTGTTGAAGATCATCACAAAAAACTGTTTATCAGACCCTGTTCATAATCGTGATAAATAGCGATATAAATTTAATTTATAATTTAATAACGTAATGCATTAGGTAATACTGGTGTTATCACGATGACCTTTAAACATACACGTGGAGGAAACTAACAAAGAATATAAGGTTTCATTGCAAGCACCGTAATTCGCAATCGAATGTAACTTGCAGCAAGGAAAGGCTTCACTTATTTTTAAACTTAGCCTCGTATTGTGAGACGTAGCAAGTACTCATCACAATAACTCAGTATTTTTTATAGTATATCGAATTATATTTGTTTTATTTTTGGATATCGTGGTTTTGTATAACGTTTCAGAGATAACGTTTACTGTTTTTATGCAATAGAAGACTACGCATTAGCTTTCGTGAATTAACACATTGAATCTAATGAAGTTAAACAAATTAAATTTGATGAAAATCAACACATTTGTGATCGTTGCAGTCGTTGAATCCATTCAGACCAAGTAGTAAAGTAGATTAAATGGCCATTGCCACTACTGATTGGGTAGGCCTACTAATCTAAACAGTATTTCGTACTGAACGCTACGAAATTAAAATTTAATAATCTTCTTGTTTCTCGATATTTGTTATAAACATCGCACAATTATTGCTTATGGAATAGCCTAAAAAACGATTTGAAACGAAATAACCAATAAACTATTCCAGCCACCTTTTCGATTACTTTATGGAACGATTAATTGGTAAAGTTGATAAAAAGGTTATTATTAAAATGGCTCTTGAAAAAAAGCAAAACCTTAGCTTTTGATTGGATACTAAAAACACTGTCTTAATTAAATGTTATAAAAACCAACTTCCATTATTGCTCGAGTCATTAAATAAACTAGTGACAACTCATCCTATGAATCTGTGGACCCTGTATGTCAATCTATTTAGTTGAAACTTGTATTAAAAACTTAATCAACTGATTATTGGAATAAGGTTTACTGCAAATTTTATTAGTGTTTTACGTTTATACAGCGTTATCAAATTTATGTTTTAAAGCTGCGCGGTCGCTCCGCCGATCACATTCTTTCAACAATCAGTGTATACAACTTTAAGCAACGTCTTCTCTCTCTACATTGCAAGTTATTTTCAACCCTCGCCCATTTTTTTCGGACCTGCATAGTTCGTATGTTAACATAATGCAAAAAACACAACACAAGGAAATCAACTTAGGTCGGGCACACCCATCGATGTAAATAAAATTTACATCGATGGGCACTCCTTCCCGGACATTATCTCACCGCGGCCGCAATCCCACATCAGCTGGTCGGCGAGTTTCACCGCACCGTGAGTCACGGGTTCACGGCCGACCGCATACTTGCGGCGCGTACCGCGTCTCGCGACTGCGCGGCTCGCGGCCGCCACACCGTTATACGCTCAGTCGCGGAAACTATCCAGCCAGCGGACTTATTAACTATGACATGGCCATCGCCAGGGGGTGGGTGAGGGGTTTACCCCCCCTCCCCGAAATGTTGGAATACCATTAAAATATGAGGTCAGAAAGTAATGCTGCAACCGCAGTTAGCACTGGATTTGCGCCGACAGGGGCCGCATAGGGGCGAAGAGCGAACGTAAAGTCAACATTTTAGGTAAGGGAAATCCGGGCACTGATAGGAACTCAAACCCCCCCCCCCACCCAAAAAAAACTGGCTAAGACCTTGAGCTGTGATTTTAAAATAGTAAAAGGATTAACTCCCAGCGACCGTACAGGCACATTTGAGGACCAGGCAGTTTTAGGTCGAGGCAAATGACGTGGCCCATAGTCCGCCTTTAAGACTCGTGTTAACTTTAAGAGGGTTCCCTACCTACGCCAAAACATGCCTTAAACACGCTCCGCGCGTTGTCATTTAGCGCCTACAGTTTTGAAAATAAAATAAAATTTAACATAGCATTTCAAAGATAAAGAGTTGTAGAGTGTAAATTGCAAATCCAAAATCGTTCATGTTAACGTATTCTGAAGATACACTCCGTTGAAGTTAACCATCTTTAAAGCCATGTATCTGTTTAATGAGTGAGCATAAACGATTTTGGAGAAGCAATAAACGCTCTGCAACTCGTTATCTTTAGAATGCTACATCCGAATATCTATTATTTTAAGAATTTGAGACGCTGAACGACTTCGCGTTTACCCCTGCACCGGCTTGCGCGGCGAAAAGTGCACAAATTTAACATGGGCTCTTATGGAGGCGCAGTTCCAAAAGTCGCCGCTAGTGTCGCAGAAAAACGGAAACTGCCGTTGGTATGGAACCCTCTTAACATTGGGATTAAGGTCAGTTGGGGCTATATCATTTGACACAACCTACAGGTTTCATATCACCGATAGCATAACAGGGTTTCATAAGAAAATCGGGTACATTACCCGGTTCCTAAGCTTCGTAAAACTCAAACAAACCCACAACAGTACTCAACTGTTTTGTAGTTAAGGCAAGGCAATGCGGAAGGACAATGAAGCCCTATCTTATCACAACTACTTGAAAACCCAATGACTAGTTTCACATACTAAGTAGTAATGTACGAAAGTGTTAATTTCAAACATTCTAAAACTCATAACATTTTATCAGCCGTGAAACTCCATTCATTATAAACTGGACCATAAAAAAAACTGGAATTATAGAGGTAGTATAGTTAAGTTAGAATCAATAAAAGCTTCAAGGACACATTATTTTAAGTTTTGATGGTTTATTTATAGTGAGAAGTAATCGGCAAAGACCAAATATACAGTTGAATTAAACCGGTGCCCTTTAAACTTCTCTGATCCGTTACTATAGGTGAATTGAGGATGAAAATCCTAACTTACGAAAAACAGGTGATCAAAATGAACCACATTGAACCACCCCCCAAAAAAATTAACAATGAAAATCATTAAGTTGTGTAAATGTCAATTAACTTGAAATCGGCTAGGTCAATGCGCATTCTAAGGTTCAATGAGTTTTCATGGCCTCATTACGGCGAGGATCGACGGTTAGACGCACAGACGAGAGTTTCCGCCATTGAACTCCACAAAACCAGGAGCTGGAGGGCTCTACAACACGGGCCACTGAACGCCTGGCTCCGATCCTAGTACTGCTTAAACGAGCGATTTCATTAAGTCTTAGTCATTCATTGGCAAGTAAATAATGAACCCAATAAAAAAATAATAAGATATTTGATTGTAAAAAATGTATGACAAATAAATTGATCAATCGATTAATTTTGTAGAATTCACTGCACTGATTGTGGTAAATTATTGATTGCAATCGTATAACAATTGTAAGTTTTCTTTTACTATGTTACTTACGTTTTACCTTCACTGCGGAATTTTATGTTTTTATTTAACATACAACTTGACGTCATAAAAGTATCATTATTTCTATTTTAATCGCCGATTAATTTATGTTTGGGTTGATAAATTAAACAAAACTCCAAATAAAAAAATCAAGTTATGCTAAAAGAAGTTATGCTCTCAATTACGGGTATGAATAAAATGCTAAAAAAGCGTCACGGGTGGTCACAAGCAGCCATTTAATATTGTAATTCATTATCAACTGTAAATAGAACAAGGACTAAGCAATGCACACGCATCCACGTACAATCCTCTTCCCGGAGAGTTAATTTACCCAGAGTTTTTGTTTCCAGAATATTCAATACGGTACATGATCAAATACATATCTAAAGGAGCATTGCATTCGCGTACACGAAGAAGTACGCGAAGTAAAATGCTCGATAGGAAAACCTCGGCGAAATAAATAATTCTAGAAAATGTGATAAGGCTAATTCAAAGATTACAAACATTATATAAATCAAACAAATCAACTGCACATTTGTAAGGGCACATTCAAATAAAATCAAATGAGTCAAATGAAGTAGCCAAGACACCCAAAAGGGTACTCCGAGTAGTTACATCGCAAAGCAAGCGTTTATTTACACTACATATACCTTCCACTCATTCCCACTTTCCGACGGTCACATTTCACTTTCGTCCGGTTGTCCGGTATCACTTAACCGAATGTGATACGAGTGAACCGAAAACCGCAAAGCTACCACGAGGGAAAGCACCACCTGACTTTCATTTTCTAAAACGTAATCAGACGCTCCCGAGTGTATGACGTCACAAAATTACCCTTCGAGTGTGATTTAGAACTGAGAAGATGCAAAATGACCTTTTCAATGTGACCGCCCATATTATATTGAGCAACGACGTGATTATCAAACTTTGAGAGAAACATGTCATACAACTTTCTTCGTATGACTAGAACCAATTACAGTAGAACGCCGATTGTCCGAACTAATTGGGGACAAGGGGTGTTCGGATAACTGAATATTCGGATAATCGAACATGAAAAGACAACATTTTAAAATTATATATGTAACGTAATTCTTAATTGTAAAAAGGCTAAAAAATGATCAAACAAAAATTATTCACTTAATTTTATTATGAAATCTATCAGAATACATTGATATCCCGGCACAACGGGAGTTTCGGTTGGCGCGCGAATTTGAATTGCTTGAGAATCATGTTCAAAATATGAATCATTACAGCGTTCGGTTAACCGACGGTTCGGATGATCGACGTTCGGATAATCGGCGCTCTACTGTAGTATTCTCTCGAGGACTGAAGAAAGGTGTGGACAGTCATTTATTTATACAATAGGCCTATCGTCTTTGATGTATATATTTCCATGTGTCTCCAAACTAATGAAGAAAAGCACAACGTTCCCTGGCCTTAAGGATGAAGATTCGATGAGATAAATAATTGGAAGAACATCAAACTTTGTTTCACCTTGTACACGAGGAGCAATACAAGAAATATAACAATCAGACTAATAACACATTGACACATTTTTTCGTTGGCCCTGCGGAAACAAAGTGATCTCTTCTCTTGTTTCTTGGCTTCCTAAAAGTGGAGAGTCAAGTTAATTACAGATGTTTGTATTTTGATACATTTATGATATAGCAGGTACTATACTAGAGGAATCGCAAAGAAGCCAAATCTGATTAACCTGAAAATGAAAGTCTTGGTTAGTTCGTGTAGCAACTGTTTTCCTCTATAAAAACCCATATTTTTTCTGATCAATGTTACCATCAAGGCAAGTGTCGAAAGTACCGTTCGTTAATTAATACATTTTTTGTTAGAGTCCTTTGGGAAGAGTTGAAATCTTTTCTCATGAATATTAAACGAACATTACAACTGTACTTACAATACTGTCAGTGACTATTCATAGATTTTTTATCTTTTGACGCAATAATAACAAGTACATTAAGAATTAATATAAATTGATGAAACTTAAAGAAAAACTAGATTTCTTCTTCTTAAAGCGACCTAATCATTCTGACCAATGTTCGCATCAAGACAATTGTCCGAAAGGACCATTCGAAGGGACCATAATGATACCTACAAATTTTCAAAAATCTCTAAAAGAGCGGCCGCAGTAACGGCGAACACCTGCTGTTGCCAGTGCGCCACAGCGAGTGGTATAATTGCAGTAATCGCTGGTTGAAGTAGACCGGCAGACCTGATCACCGTCACTGGACACGGCTCGAGACTGGCCCAGTTATGAAGGCTCGATGACAGCTTGTACACAACGTACTCTCCTCATCTCGCGCACAGGCTGTGGCATATGAAGTGGCCAATACACCCAAAAGGTTGTTAATTTTAGCATTGGTCAATAATTAATTGGAGGCCCGGGCCACGATATTTGGCTCGGACTTTACGTTTGTCAAAGTGGCGAACATGTTTTTCAACAGAGCGCTTGAAATTCTGTAACACTAAGTTACCTGGGAGTCAAACATCTAGTGATTTAAGCATCTTCATCGTTTTTAGGGACTCGTTGTGTCCCTCATTAACGTATAACTCATTGTTAAAAGTCATCGTGGGAATAAAAATGTGCATATTATTGTGGTTAATTTTCAGTTAAATTGCAATATTAATACATTTTTATATTTTAACGAGAATAAATGAAGGTATGAAATCAGCAATTGAAAGAATGGTTTGCAAAGCACACTTTTGTCGGAAACATGAAATTCTAAGTCTTCATTACAAAGGAGTCGTTTGCAATTATGATTTTCTCATATCGCGGAGAGCATTGATTTCTCAAGCTTCATCCCAAAACAATATTCTGTTACGATCCTGGTGAAGTGGTGGGTTTAATCTATATTGGAAAACAGTTTGTAATATTCATAATAATTGGGAATACAATCGCATTCATTGAAAATACTACGAATGCCTATAAAAAAATGCGTAGGCATTTTTCGTGTTAAAATACTTTTCTAGGCCTATAATAAACTCCAATAGAACTAAAACAGTATCAATCAAAACGTTCCATGCAATGTTTGTCCTCTGGGTCAATACCGACAATGTTTTATATTTTGACAGCGTGTGATACTGATCTAGTTAGTTACTCCACTATCAAAGGTTGACTGTCTATTAGTTAGCACAAATGATTCTATTAGTTGACCAAATTGACCAACAAAAGTAGATAAATAGTAGACGCCTCGTTCCTGTTTCGAGCCTTCATAAATTTTTCTCATTCAATTCTTGTGAATTAACATTGAATTACGATCATTGGAATGTATGCAAGAATCTTGCTACCGTGTCACCCAGAAAATTACGTTATGTTACACTGACGGGTTTAACTCGGTAATCATGACCTCATAAAAAATTAGAAAAAAGCTTTGCGAAAAACAATAAATCAAGCTTAAAAACTATTCAACCAACAACAATATTACCTCTTTTGCTTAAGACGAACCATAGCCTAATCGATTAGTCGAAACATCGCCAATAAACACTCGGTACACCGACTCCGCATACACTGAGTGATCGCGTATGGAAGCGATAAGACCGATATCCGGACCGCCCATCCCTTATCAGCCAAACCTCTAGAGGCTATTCCTGCCGCGTGTCTGTTTTCCTAAAACGAGATAATATGGGGAAGACTGAAAACACTATTGGTAAACAAACTAAGCATGACATTTAGTATCAATACAAAATTATATATAAAATTTGTATTTTGGGAAGTTAGTTCACATCTGCCTATTTATATTTGATTTATTTTGGAACGCTACTGACTTTGATTTTTATCAAAAAAATGCATGCAAGGGTTTTTTTGTGGGCACATTAATTATTTTACGCCGTGAACACACTGTCTAAGAAATTATAGTCCACATTTTGGACGCAATGCTAAAACCCATCAATTTCTAAAAATACGCTGAAAATGATGATTTATTATTATTATTCTGGCTTAGAAAGCCACAAATTACATTTCTAAAAGTTTGCACATTCGGCCCAGTGACTAATTCAAAACCCTCATATGTTACAAATCATAGATAAAATATATTGTTCTGTATATCAATTAGAGATCTTCATTAAAAATTTGTTTTCACTGAGAGCACAGCTAATAAAAATCAGAATCATCACGATTACAATCGTATACCAAAGAAATTTCACTCCAAATTAGAAACACTAAATTCCATTCCATTTCCATGTTCTCAGTAAAAAAATTCTTTGGCATTTATGATGAGGAAAAAACCATGCGCAAACATCAAATATGAAACCAACTTCAATACTGTATAGTTAATTGAAGTACCGCCTTTCGACACCACTGCCGCGCAGTTCACGAGGTATCGGCGGGACAAACGACCGAAAAAATTAGTACTCATAAATTCGTATTAGTAGTCACATTCTGAAACAAACGATCGTAAATTCGGTTTTTGTGCAAAAACCGATTGAATAGATTGTTTTCAGCCGGTTTTTCACACCGCTATCCGGAGCCGGCGCCGACGACCTCCCGGGCCGCAACGGGCGCCGCGGTGCGTGAACCGTGAACCGCCGCGAATTACGTAACGTTACCACCTGTGGGAGGGGGCTGGTGTTGTTTTTATACAGCTATCTAACCGATATAACCTAAAACTCCCGCGAGATAACGAACAACGAACACGCATAACTGTAGTTTATTTCTTAGTAGATTTGGAATCGAAAGCGCTTCGATACATGAGTTAGTAGGAGGATTACTTAACTCAATTCTTTCCTAATATATTTAGGAACTTTTAGTGCCTTAAAGTTTGCTAATAAACGTGATACAGCATGACCTCGGTGTACCGTACCAAATCGAAGGGACACGTAATATGTAACATTGCTGAGTATGAAATATTAAGGTCTGTTTATGTGTTATGAAAAATGTTATATCGATGATTTTAAAATTGATACTCTTCATATCGAGCATATACTGCACCATTATTCACAATTTTTGCCAACTTTCACAACTTGTTTTTATACATTTAATAATGTAGAAGAAGACTCGACATTAGTTCTCAAATAAAAAATAAAAATAAATAAATGCAGTCAATGGATCAGGATTAAAAATCAAAGTCGGTC
This sequence comes from Flexamia atlantica, assembly GCA_035578135.1. NCBI lineage: Eukaryota > Metazoa > Arthropoda > Insecta > Hemiptera > Cicadellidae > Flexamia > Flexamia atlantica. Next base: position 30,072,358 of record JAQJVK010000008.1, on the reverse strand, counting down.
GACGTGATGTAAGACACAGAAAATGAAGCAATCTGCCAGGCCAGCCTAACAGCGATTTCACCTTGTGAATGATCTATTGTTATTTGATATCCTGACACGAGGCGTCAATTTGATTGCTCAACAGAAACAAAACTACAAACCTAGTCCCCAACGAAAATTATAATTCAAACGACTGTCTGTAATTTAATTTTATGTACGTGTGAATTTTAATATAAACATTAATTTACTTATTCTGGACCTTCAAAACTACAGTGTTTTACTATCGATTAACTGCTGTAGTTAATAACTATTAAAATAGCACTTAATAAACTACTTATTTATAAGTTGATCCCTTAACAAGGGCTAGATAGGTTTTGAATAAATGGATAATACAAGAAGAAGCGCGGATGACACTAACTTAACACATCCACTAGTTTACAAAGTCGACGAAGACTAAAATTATGAAATAGTTATTTGTGCATCTAGAGACTAAGGTGCAACTTTTTCTCCGCGAGGGAAACTGTTGTCGCCCGATGGCGAGGCCGAGGGCGACAATTTTCCCGAGGGAGAAAAAGCACTTTAGACCCATGATGCACATAAAACTTTTCCTCCACCTACACCATTAACAATAATTGTAACAATATAAAGTTACCTTCATATTATGATCTTTTTCTCCTTTAAACAACCATTTATTCAAACTTTCACACTATTTTAACACTTTTTTGTAAAGTATTAATTTTTAAAAATACCCCAAAATCTGAGGTAAGAAATGATTATGTTTATAAGAAGTTCAGCCGTTCGGCATATTGGTAACAACAAGCTCTAAATCAGGTGTTTTTATATTCAGTGTTGCTAACTTCAGTCATTCAAAAATTATTACCTGGCTATTAAAATGCATACGGTTTTGTTTTGTTAAGTTAAAACACTGAAGTTCTTGAATTAAATTTAGAGTAAGCAAAAATCGAACAATGTTGTTTCTCACTGTCCATCGCGGCGTTGCCGGATTTCTCCCCATGTATTTTTTATGAGATTACTTTTAGTCCCTTGGGAGAAAAAGTAGATTTTGTTTAGTCCCGTGGGAGAAAAAGTAAGTGAGTAAATCCCATGTAGTATAAACTAGTACTTTAGTATTCTATTACCGGGGACTAAAAGACGACTTTAGATAGTAGGTGGAGGAAAACATATTTTTAAACTTAAAAGTGACTCAGTCCGATTTGAAGGAAATTAAAGACAGACTATAATTATAAATACTTCAATAGCTTCCAATCCCAGAATAATTGAATCCCCACTACTTTTATAGGGGTACTCAATGTATAGCGAGAATTACTGAGTGGGAGAACTAAATGAATGGCTGTTGAAAATATTTAATTAATTCTGGAAAAGTGCACAAACACAGTCAACTCCCGGGGGCGTGTAACTTCATCTCTATTTTAATTCCAGCGTTTTTATTTGCGAGAAATCCGGTGGAAACCCGATTTGAGTAAAATGCGATTATACAATACTTTCTTGTTCCGTAATGATATTACTGTTCCCAACAGTGACTTATGATAAAATACCTTATACTGTACAATAATATATTTGTATTAAATGAATTAAAAAGAGTTTTCTAAAAATTGAATAATTTAATTTACTTTCGTTTTGGCAACCTTGATTTTTCTAAAAAATCTAGGTTGCAAGGACTTAGGTAAAAACAAAATTTAGTGATCTGCAATTAGTGCTACATCGCAAATTAATATAAAATTAAAGCTCAACTTAGAAAACAGTATTGCACATTTTAAAACCATAAAATTAAATTTAAATCTGCCACTAATTTGAGTAACCTTACACTGTGACTATGACTGAATAACACCTGATTCGTCCATCCATAAATAATGGTTTGGTTTATCCATCGATGTAAATAAATTCGACTTTTTATCAAATTAAATAATTATTCATTTCCGGAATAATGAGAGAGGTCTCACAAGTTGCAGGTTTGTAAATGTTAGATCTTCATATTCTAATTATTCCAATTTTAACCCCCTGGTATCCAAAATGATTTCCTTACAAATTCATTTCAGTTTTAAATTAACAGTTAATTTAAAACATTGAAATGAATTAACTACAATAACTTCACAAAAAAAGTCAAACAACACTCAGCTACGGCTCAAGCCATAGTCAGTTAGGACCTCCTATGAAGTATACAAACATGATCCGAGAGATTACATTTCTTTTAGCTATCAATGAATTACAAAAAGGAACATCCACGAAGCTGTAAACATTTGCGAAAAATTCTCTGAAAGCTTGACACATTCGCTTAGTGACGCTAAGAGTCCCTGTATAGCCCGAATCAAAAGCCGTGGTCCATGCCAACTGTCAGTACAATGTCCTTGACTAAAAAATTGAGATTCAAAGTCAATGACAATGCTAAAACTAACATTGGCCTTATGGGGCGGACTCGGCCATGCCATTTGACACAACCTGTACAGAGGCCCCAGGGTCGCCGGCCTACAGGCGGCCCGTTACCATTGTAGGCATGTGGCTGATGACGGAACCAGAGACAGTAGCAGTAGCTGGCGACCGCGCGTGCCTGGCCGTGCCGCCACTGCCGCCGTCACGTCACAATGGTGTAACAGTACTGTGACAATGGCGGGCCTACAGACGAGACAAAACGTTGGAATTTCATTAACGGATCGGCTGTTCAGTTTTCATAAGTTTTGGGAAACGGGAAAGTCTGGTATTGATTGATTTACATTTAAAAGCTGTACACTGTGGACCTTGTTTTAAGCGCAAAGGCGCTGACTGCTAATGTAGAAATTTGAAAATATATACTCAATTTCGTTTTGAAACACTATATATAGCAACAAGGGCTAGGAAATATATCACTAGGAAATTAAATCATTATAACAGTAGCTATAAAAACAACTGCAATCACTATAAAAGTTGTACGCTATATTTCATGACATAAACGTTCGGCACGACCAGTTAGATGGGATAATCATACACAATGTACATAAACCTTATAATGATTCGCATTTTAACCAAATCTCTGTATATTTTATGTAGCGTTAAATTTCAAATTTCTGTAGCGTTTCTCCGTCACGGCGCGGCGCCAACGTGGACATTACTATGTTTCACTATTGGTCGAATGACATGTTCCACACCGTCCTGCAATCCCAAAGCTAAAATTACATAGTCTTATGGTGGGCCACGTCAGTTGAGTCGACATATACATAACTACTCTCCTAAATACTTCATTAACAAACTAACAATTTTCCCTTTTTGAGCCAGATTCCCTTCTTGATCTATTGAAATCAACTTACTGTTCAACAGCCGAAATCCATTTACCATTACTTTCTATTCATCGTTAGTACGATTAGCGAGTACGTCGTGCTTTCACCTTTGTCGAACGCCCGCGTTTCACACGGAGGCCAAATTATTTGCACCTTCGTTTTCCTCAATCCAGCCCCAGATTAACTTGCGCCCACAACAGGGCAAAAGTGGGACATGTGAAATTAAACACAGCGGGGATTAGATGCAAAATAGGATAAAGGTTTCGTGCAGTTTTATCAAAACGATGAGTTGAAGAGGTGATTTATTTCTACACAATTGTATTGCACTACAGTGAATTCCACTGCTTCAAGAAGTAGGCTGAAAATTCACCAGATATTATGTTATATGTGTTTTTTTACAATTTTGTTGGGGTATTGAGCAAAGTTGCAAATACGTGGGATCTCATACCTTTTACTTTATTTTATTTCTTAATTGAACAGTTCTGTGCATTGATTTTTGAACAATCCCGTAAAAAAATGTTAATTATGTACTGCCAAGAATCCTATTCTGTAAAAAAACAATTAGAATCTTGAATACATAAACAATTTACCTACCCAAATTTGATCACTTATTTAAATCTTTCTGTGCCGACCGTCATTTCAACATGAAATGAATAGTGATAGTTCTGATTGCAGATTAAACAAATGCTAATGTTGAGGACAGCACATAAACCTCATGTATATAGACAACAATGAATGCATCGAAGCATGCATCCCATCTCATCTGACATCATCGGTATAAACACTTCTGTTAGATCACCATCCTGTTTCCCTACCTCAGCGCAACGTCTAGCTTCTGATGGTGAATGTTATACGTCTTGGCGATTCTCAAAGAGGACTTTGGTAAAATACTGAGCAAGCATTAAAAAGTATGATTATAGTATCTGTTTTCCTTATCTTAATGCAGATTAATTTCACAAAATGCCGTATTTTCTGCTTTCCTGTTTGTTCAATCGAATCATAAACAGTATTGTTTTCTAAATAAAATATTATTTGCGCTGAACCGCTTGACAGAAGAGCTGTCTTTGATGGACGGTGTAAACAAACAGTTATTAAGTAAGCTTCCACAAACAAATTACACAATAATTCTTTTTTAAGTAAATCAACGATTCTTATGTCCACATTTTAAAGATCAAAATTAAACTATTTGTAATTACTCACTTTTAATTTATAATTTAAAAAAATCACTGATAAAGTCCATCAAGAAGCAACACGTGCCCCTAGTCGAGAGCGATAAGGTTTATGGATGAACTACATGCCCCAAATTAGACCCACATGCGGCTGGATGTTATAAACCAGGAACCGTCATTAAGATACCTTTACAACCGCCGGTAAAGCCTTATCGTCCACATTTAGGGTTTAAACACCCCCGACAATACACTGGGTAGTTTAAATGGTCAATTAGTGCTTCCCGACACGTGGGGGGGGGGAGCAGAGGCTCCAAAACGCCTTTAATATTTAACAGGGGAGAAGTGCCGCACTATTTTAAGGCGAACTTGTCTCTAGATACACTGCCTTGTGAATACGTAATACGAAATCAAAGCTTATCTCAGTTGGTATTGAAACAAATACAACTTAACAAGATTTTATTCTGCATCTATCAAAATGCATAGAGTAAAAAGTTACTCTTATAATGTGTAGGTTTATTTCTAGCCGATACAATTTAGCAATAGCCCAAAAAGCCATAAAAATAAAAATACCCACTAGTTTTATTTAATATACAAATTGTATTTGACGCTGGATTTATTAATTTTCTAATTAATTGTTCTGTATATGTATCAAACTAGTCACAATAAATATAAAAATATTTTGAAAGAGAGAAATTGAATGTGAAATGTAAGACACTCCTCTTAAAATTGTTGGAGTTGGGGCTATTTATTACAAGTTTAAAAACTCTCTTTTTTGTGCCTGCATCGAGTGTAGGAAATATCGATTAGTATAATTCCAATATGCATTTTAGCACACGGTGAAGTAAACATGTCTAATGGTTATAAATTCTGTAGAGGACAGACAATCTTTGCCATCATATATTTAGTACTAAACATATTTGAATAGACTATGCCAAAAAAAAAAATCATTCCGTATTGTTTTTCAGCGTGGTTCGGATCTCTCCTCATTACCACTCATATTGCGGGACTCACAGGGATAAAACGGTGATTACGGTCTCAACAATAGCGCCCACGCTGGCGCTCCCACAGGGGGCGCCACTGGGTGGTGGGTCACCGGCTGTCCTAGTGAGCCGACCGGCCAGTGTCTCCGCCACACCGGCGCTCCCACAGGGGGCGCCACTGGGTGGTCGGTCACCGGCTGTCCTGGCGAGCCGACCGGCCAGTGTCTCCGCCACACCGGCGCTCCCACAGGGGGCGCCACTGGGTGGTCGGTCACCGGCTGTCCTGGCGAGCCGACCGGTCAGTGTCTCCGCCACACCGGCGCTCCCACAGGGGGCGCCACTGGGTGGTGGGTCACCGGCTGTCCTGGCGAGCCGACCGGCCAGTGTCTCCGCCACACCGGCGCTCCCACAGGGGGCGCCACTGGGTGGTGGGTCACCGGCTGTCCTGGCGAGCCGACCGGCCAGTGTCTCCATCACACCGGCGCTCCCACGGGGGGGCGCCACTGGGTGGTGGGTCACCGGCTGCCCTGGCGAGCCGACCGGCCAGTGTCTCCATCACACCGGCGCTCCCACGGGGGGGCGCCACTGGGTGGTGGGTCACCGGCTGTCCTGGCGAGCCGACCGGCCAGTGTCTCCATCACACCGGCGCTCCCACAGGGGGCGCCACTGGGTGGTGGGCCACCGGCTGTCCTGGCGAGCCGACCGGCCAGTGTCTCCATCACACCGGCGCTCCCACAGGGGGCGCCACTGGGTGGTGGGTCACCGGCTGTCCTGGCGAGCCGACCGGCCAGTGTCTCCATCACACCGGCGCTCCCACAGGGTGCGCCACTGGGTGGTGGGTCACCGGCTGTCCTGGCGAGCCGACCGGCCAGTGTCTCCATCACACCGGCGCTCCCACGGGGGGGCGCCACTGGGTGGTGGGTCACCGGCTGCCCTGGCGAGCCGACCGGCCAGTGTCTCCACCACAATCGGCCGATATTACCCTAAATGATCTGAAGTTTCACCCTAAATTACTTGAAAAGAACTCAAAAATTAAACAAAACAACATTAATTATAATAGCATTTCATTTATGTAAAAGAGCTTCTGCTGACCTAAACTCAAAATTCAAGACTGTTTTGGGCCTTATAATACCATGCCTCAAAAATAGGTTACAAAAATGCATTAAAAATATTTGACTAGAGAAATCCGAGTTTAAGATATAGAATAATAAATTATTTATTACAATCTACGATAAAATGACGCCCTTCGAGTATTTATGTCTCCAGAATAAAACAATAACCTTTAGGACGAACATTATGGTATTGTAAACAATGTAGATCATCAATAGAGCTCAAGTATGAACATATTCAAAATCAACCCGTTGCTAAAATAAAGCAAATTATATAAGACAAACTTTGATCCTACATGAATTAATCTTACTACTTTATAGTTTATAGTCAGTTTTTGTTGGAACTGAAAAATACAGCTTGCAAAGGCATTTTTAAGGATAAAAATTCTGTTTTCCCGAAAAAATCTTTTCGCACTGAAGGAATACGGATTTTAATTATGAGCTGGACACCTCCCCTCCCCTAATTAATTCATCTCGCACCACTGCGAAACCCCACAAGTATCGCTAATTAATTTCCTTCCTTAAAAATTAATTGTCCGTTTGTTCATAAAGGCCGTCGGTGATTCCTTTACAATGCCTAAAGTTACATGAAAACCAAAATTAAAAATGAGGGCGAACTTTTAACCCTATAGTCTCTTAAGCAATAGTCTAACTATTAAAACGCAAGTTAACAAATTCATTTGACAGTAAGAGGTTATTTTAATACTACACCATACAAGGCAAAACATCTCACAACGTGATACTATAAACTGATAATAGTGAAGTAAACAACGGTACGGCGCGGCGGAGAATACCGAGCACTCAAGGAAGTTACTGCTTTCAGTTGATATACTTGAAGAAAATAAAAAAAACATTTATTAAGAGCAATGATTACACTCACCGTCATACAACCGCAATCTTCGAAATTACTTAACAGCTTATTTCCCCGTATAGTAGAGGCAATTGACCAGTTCGTTGTTTAAGTAATTTCGAAGCTCGCAGTTATTTTCTGGCGCAGAATACCATATGAGTCAGGTACATAATGAATAACTCGAGTTTTTGTGTGGGGTGGGGGGATAAATTGGCCCGGTAAACTGTTACAAACAAAATTGTCGAATACGAGAATTCGCCAGTGGGGCAAGGACGTCAACATCGGATTGCAGTTAACATCGATCAGCCCGCGGCGGATTCCGATCCACGCTCCCCAGACGATCAGTCTGAAAATGTGACTCGAGGGAAATTACGTTTGATTTCGGCTGCTAATGGATCGGCGAAAATCGAGAACACGTAAGACCTCCATTGAATCCGATTGTTGATTCACTCAGAAAATAGCCAATTTCAAAACAATATCCACCCTATATTTCTTAAAAAAGACAAAAAAAACTTCAAGGCAATAACAGTTCACTCTAAACTTTCTGAATCAACAATTGATCGTTCTCAATAGTTGTTATAATATGTACAATTTTTAGAGCCATATTAAATAAAACATCGATAGTGTAAAACAGACTACTTTAAAAATTTCGGAGCAAAAATGCATAAATAAATTTAGATCATTTTAGGACACAGCCGATTCGGATACTTCTATACTTCGGAGCTAAAAGGTAGGAATCGTTGACAACTCCGGACACTGCCACACGTCCCACGTGGTATTTGGTCCTATACCACGGACCAAATATAATTCGTAATTGTAGCCTTTTATACAGAAAAAATATCCCTACGTAGTTTTTAATACTGTATTTTCAAAATACACACCGGAGAATTCTCCCGAGATAGAATGAGTTAACAACAGATCTCTGCAGATTCTATCAACACCTCTAACCGACACAAACCACTGAGATCCACAACAAAAACCCTCGACCATTGTGGAACGATCCTCCCATCACCCACAAACCCGATACAAAGTGGTAAGATTTTTATATACAGTCCGAGTCAAATAACATGGCCTTGAGCGTCCGTAAGACCAAAATGCTAAAATTAATATTATTTTTTTCGGGTTGACCGGGCCAAATTATTTTTTATCTATAGAGGGCAAAGCCTCGGCTAATTCAATCATCACTAATTCTCCAACTTCCCATTTAGCTAGAGAAATGAATTTTGTATACTGATTCTTCAGGTCTGATATTGTTTGGCGATTTTCACGCCCAGACTGATTCAATCATCACTAATTCACCAACTTTCCATGTAGATAGAGAGATGAATTTTGAACACTTATTCTTTAGGTCTGATATTGTTAGGTAATTTTCACGCCCAGGCTGATTCAATCATCACTAATTCGCCAACTTTCCATGTAGATAGAGCGATGAATTTTGTACACAGATTCTTTTTGTAAAATATTGTTTGACTATTCCCACGCCGGTAATTGCCATAGGGCTCCGCCCTCCAGAGGTTCAAAGTTGCTCCCATCTCCCACAAACCCAATACAAAGTGGCGAGTGACGGAACGTACCTAACCATGACGCGGTGGCTCGGCCATCCAACCCGGGGGCGAGGACACACGGAACACTTCACAGCACACTCTCGACTATCCGAACGCACTCGGTTATCCGGACACTCGGGGACTCGGCGCGCTACTGACGGACGGACTCCGCGCGGCGAGAAAGCGGTGGAGGGGCGACACCTTCGCTTTCCGCAGGCGAGAAGCGAGCAGCGAGAAACCCGGTCACCGTCGGCGGTGTTGTGGCGCGTCAGCAACCTACATAGGGGTGTCGACCAAGCAAACAATACAGCGCCGGCGGATTTCGGAACAATAGGCGGATAGATACTTCCCGAAAAAGCGTGACCGGTTAAGAAAATCGGAGACGTTGAAATAGAGGAAAAATGGGACCAAATTGTTTTATACGTTTCAAGAAACATAAAGAAACATACACAGTAAATTGTTTATAACTGTTTGAATACTTAATTATGAATAATCATTTCGATTGTCAGTAAATAAAGCAATAATTATGTTGATCTTAAAGACTGCGCTGGGATAGCATCCAGTTTGTGTTGCCAAAATTCGGTAACAATTTTTGACTTTTACTTTTTCCCAGTCTATACAACGAAAACTTACATCAATAACAAATACGGTTTCATAATAAATAAATTTAGTTTTATTGTTAATTAGATAAAACAAGAGCGAATAGCGGCTATTTAAAAAAAATGAATACCATTGGAACCAATATGAAACTAATAGAGGGGTGTTTGTAAATTCTTCTCAGTGGTTGAGATAAACAAAGAATTAATTCGATACAGGTTGGAATCCGAAGGCTGTCTGTAAACGAGAGGACGAGACCTGCACCACAAACACAAACAGCATCCGGCAACGACTGGAGAAACTGATCGAAACGAGCATATCGTAGATATTGATGATAAGTTGAAATTTTCTGCAAATAACAATAAATTGCTAGTCTATCAATATAATGAATGATATTATAATTATAACGATTACAATAATGACCTTTGAGTTCCCATGAAATGTATGTAGTCTGTAGACTCTACTTGCTGAGAATTTGTAATTTTTGCATATCACAATTTATAAATTGAAGGTCGTGCACTTACTCCATAAAAACCTAATTTGATTGTTCCAAGGTTAACCCCTTAAACAAAATGCTTGAAATGTTTTAAGTTTAAAATTTTCGACTCCTTCAAGAGGTAATGAGCAGATTAAGTTTACTATAAATAATTACACAACCTTTTACAAATGATCACTATATTTGGGGATTATAACAAAAACGTTGTCCTTAAAGAGTTCCTTCACTCTCTATTCTCAACTTTGACAACACAAAGGGAGTAACAAAAGGAATATCATTAGGACCACAACAAACAGACTCTCTAAGGCATGGGAAATCAGTTGCGCAAAGGGATTTCCAAAACCTTGTACGGGGTTCATTTGCCTGCAGGTTTTATGAAAATAACTATGCTGTTCTCTATAAACTGTACATTGAAATAATTTGTCTACATAAACTAAATTAAATTTAAAATGTTTACTAAATTAGGTGGAATAAATAAAATATATGTAATTAGGTGAAATAATTTAATTTTAAGTTTGATGGTTTTAATGCAATTGTATAACTGTCCTACTACACTAAAATATTTTGATTTTGATTTTGAAATGGGTTCGGTAATGATGAAAACGTGTGTAAGTATACTGTATCAGAAAATGACTACAATTAATTTCGGCATTGTATTTGAAATGGTAGAGCTCCAATGAAAATTAATATTTAAAGGGGAATCCGACTGAACATTAATTTTTAGAAGATTTACAACCATAATAATGATTGTAAAGGGATGTATTAGCCTCTCTACCGATTCATTAGCTAGGTGATCATTAATTTACATCACAGCCACAAAACCACCAATACATCTCGGCCCATTTTCGAACGTTAATCATTTATCGGGACTTAAGTCTCGTTCGATTTTACAATCCCCATTCAATCATATTAGTTAATCAATTTTACTTAGAGCGTTTAAGGGCCGTTTGCACCATTTTAGTTTAAACCAAGTTTAAAATAATCTAGATTAGGTTAATCCAAAAGTTCAAATTTGCTCTAAACTAGTTTAGTCTAAACCAAAATTGATTAGATTCAGTTTGTAACACTGTTTCTGTTTTGAGTTTATAAAATTAACATATGTTTTTTATTTACTTTGAAATTGCTTTCAAACAAAGGTAAACAGTTTCAAATTATAATATTTATTTTAAATATTGTGAATACGGTATATGGTTTGAGTGTTAAACGATGGCAGATCATAAAATAGTAGAACAAATGAAGTGTGATGAGAAAAAAAGAGCAAGAAACTTCAGTGCCAGTGAAATAAAAATTCTCCTTGAGTTAGTAAAAGAAAACAAACACGTTCTCGAGTGCAAACAGACGGATGTTGTTTCCCACAAAGACAAGACGGAGGCGTGGAAAAAAATTGAGGCAAAATTCAACAAATCAAGTGAAGAGGAGTTCAGGGATGCAAGAACTCTTCGAGGAAAATATGAAAACCTTAAAAAGGCCTCAAAAAAAAGTTCTCAGAAGAAAAGAAGTACGCTTATGGCACTGGGGGAGGACCAAGTGTACCCACGGTCACTGATTCTGTTGATTGGGAAATCAAGGACATACTGTGCGATTCACAAATTGAAGGTGAAACATCAGAATTTGATTCGGACACTTTGATTTTTGATGCATCTACGGAGGTTACTGATGACCCCAATGATAGTAACATAAAAAGCTCTGTCATGAGTTGCGACCTGGATGAGAGGGAAACTAACTCTGATGAAAATGTCCAAAAAATTGATTTTAAACAAGTAATCAATCTAAAAAGTACTCCAAAATCGTCCCTTCTAAACACCAATAAGAAGACCAAAAAAATTAGAAATTTCGACCGTACGGTGGCATCCCATAAAATTGATAATTTGGCATCGGCAAAAGAAGAGCTCATCAAAATTCAAAAACAGATTTACGAGGAACAACTGCAATTCCAACGCGATGAACACAACATGAAGCTCGAAGAACACAAATTAAGAATGGAGAGCTTAAAGTTGGACATTAAGCTTAAGCTGATCGAAATCGAATCAAGGAAACACAAACTTATATTAAGCTAAACTGCATTTCTAATGTTGGATTTTTCGCTGCTGTGTTATTTTAACATGTTTTGTTCCTACACTTAATAACAAAATAATTATTTTTTGTTATATTACAGTAAATGTTTTAATTATTTGGTAATCAAAATATATTAATGTTATAATACAAAACAAAATAATTTATATTTTACTATGTACAATATTAACACATTAATCAACATATCGGTAAGCGTATTTCCCTAAAGGCGTTAGACATTGCTTTGCTTGCTGTCAATCAAGTTTTGGAAATATTGAATGGTCTGTAAAAGCTTTAAGCTGCGGGTTCTTTCGTTCTTGTTTTGAGGCAATGCACAGACACTATTTACAAAGTCGATTGCCTCCTGCACCTCCTCGGTAACGGTTGGGACGTTTTCATTTCTTTCAATTGCAATGTTATGCAATACTGCAGTTGCCACGACGACACTCTCTATCTTTTCAGGTTGCAGTCGTATTCCAGTGGCTAGTACTGGAAACCTCCGCTTCCACGCTCCATAAGCACGTTCTATTGGATTTCTCGTTCTTACGTGTTATTTCTGGTAGAGCAGCTCGGCGGGTGTTTTCGGATCAGCTAGAGGGGTTAGCAGGTAGTTTTTCTGTCCATAGCCACTGTCACCAACGATTACAGCAGATCCAAACTCTCCTCTCTCTAAACGTGCATGAATCCTAGAATTGTCAAATATTCTTGAGTCGTGTGTTGACCCTGGCCAACGACAAACGATATCACAAATTCTCAAGGACGTGTCACAAACTGTTTGCATGTTGACAGAAAAAAAGTTTTTTCTGTTCCTGTAAAGTTCAGCATTATTCCCACCAGGTGAGCTGATCTTAACATGCGAGCAGTCTATGGCACCTATGCAGTTTGGGAATTTTGAAATGTAGTAAAATCTCTTCTTCACATTATAGATCTCCACCTCGGATGAAGGCATTGAGATGTACTCATTTGATAAACTGGCGATTGCTCTCCACACTTTTCCAACGACTCGACTGACAGTACTCACACTCACACCACTGAGATCGCCAACATTGAGCAGAAAACTACCAGATGCATAGTAGCGCAAAGCTATTAGGAGCATGTCCTAGGGGAGAGTGCGTTGTTAGGATGACGAATTATGTTCTCAATTTTACCTAAAACAATATTCACTGTGTTTTTGGTCAAACGAAAACGACGAAAGAATTCTTCATCTTCCCAAAAATCTAAATGACTAGTCCTGGGACGTATACGTCGTTGTCTTGGAGGTCTTCGGAATACCATTTCAAAATCATTTTCTTCAAGTTCTTGAAAAATATCAAAAAGATCTTCGATGTTTAAATAGATTAGGTATTGAAAATAAACAAAAATGATATAACCCCAAATAATTATTATGTTATTTTATGTCACATGTTTGCAAAAATAAACATACAAATTTGGTTTAAACCGAAATATGTATAGAGATTTTGGTTTAAACTTAGGATTAAGAAAAAATAGTTTAAACTGGAATGGTGCAAACGGCCCTAAATGCGGTGTATGCGTCTTAAAAGTAATTCTAAAGGTTGTAAGTCGGTTTAATAGGCATTTGTATTTTAAAATAAGTTAATGGTTTAACCTAATTTAGAATTCGCTCACATCTAAGCAAATACCATCGGATCTGAATCATCTTTATGTACAGGTTTTCGGCAAAGCCTTTTGTCTTTTAGATTATTTTCTGGTTGCAGTAGGTACAAGGGCGAAGTTTTTACATTAAATGACACGACGCGACGTATTCTTTGGATTAAAATCTGATAGATTCAACTCAAAAAGAATGTCTACAACTGACAAATATAATCAAAAATATGTTTTTTTTCAGGATAACGCTATCTCACAATGTAGGGCCGCAGCGACAGTTGTTTGCATAGTTGATGTTCTCATATCTACCCTCATAACTGAGTGTTAGGGTTTAGTATTTATGACCGACCCGACTTTTTATGCCCTCTGCGTTTCTCTGTATGTTATGCGCTGTCTCAAGCATAAATTTTCCGGGTTAAACCTTTTTATAAGCCTCCTTGTTTATATCTTTACAAGGTTTCTGGTTCTCACTTTAGATGATTTATCCAATACCAATTTTCCCCGAATATTTCAAGAAATTTTCCTTCGGCTGAAAAAATTTTATCCGCCATCTTCAACCAATACCTAACAAAAAGATTTTATCTTCTCTAAAACCCCTGTAAATAACTAAAAAATAAATACAATGTGAAACACGTTTATTTTATCGCGATTATAAAATATTCTTTACTTAAATGAAAACTTACTTCTACACGATTTTCAGCTTAATATCGTAATCTTCTAAACAGATAAAATTAAATATTTTCATTATTTATTTAATATATTTAAAAAATAACACTAAACATAACAGCATGGACACGAGTGGACGTGAAATTCGTCATTGGATTTGGTGCTAAACACACAGCTCTAGATTCTAACTGTAATAATGCCATTAACTTACTGCTAATTAAAACAAATTTTTCAGTTGGATTTTTTGTTTTTTTATGGCACAAAACGGTAATAACAATACAATATAGTTTAAAGCGTGACATATTTGACTATAAAGCCAACGGTAATGCCAATAAACCGTAGTAATCAACAAAGTAATAAACCATAATTCAAGAAGGTTATAAAACCTTTGCGGAAGCACATAAAATTGATCGGAGAGAGATGGAACGCTCTGCAGGTCAAGCCGTAATGTTTTAAGCTTGAACTTGGATACTCGTTTTACTTTGTAAGCTTTATGATATGAGGCTCAAATTCAAAACTAATTGTTATGACGAATTATAGAGAATATCTGACAGGAAAATGATGAGTGGCGTATCTATTTATATATAAATACCCCCGTTGCAGCAGACCTGCATACTCAGCGAATTTCAAATGCAAAACAACATATTTCCATCCAACATAGCGAGATTTGACATGTTTTTGAAAGCTCCATAAGAATAACATGGGAAATGAGTATGCAGGTTTGCTGCTACGGGGTGGTTTTAATTCAATATTTAGTAGATCTGAACTAGAAGAAGCCATTTTCCAAGTTTCATCAAGATACGTTGAGAAATAAGCGAGATATAGAATTTTACTTATTCCCCATAAGGTTAACATTGGAACAACGTACTGTGTTTACCACTTTCAATATCTCGGTAACCAATGGACATAGAGCAGTGATTCAAAAAACTAAATTGTTTGTTTTTTTGAGCAGAATTCAATGGTGGTAACAAAAATTGGATTATTTTTATTTTTCTATACAAAAAAACTCAAAAAACCCATTTTTGGGGGGGTTTACCCCCCTTAACCCCCCCTTCCGGTAGTCCGATCGGGCTGGTTTTGGAACTCGTCCGAATAATTACTACTTTACATGGCTGTGCCAAATTTCATTCAGATTAGACCATTTTTACGGCCGCTATCGTGCTTAAAGACACACACACATATATATATATATATATATATATATATATATATATAGCCAACCCGACATATATATATACATATATATATATATATATGTATGAAAATGAACGAATAGTGTTTTTGCTTCTGGGGGCCCCAAAACGAAAAGTTATCATGGTCTCGGGCTTAGGTCTTACCATGAGTACTACGGTAACAGCTTCTTCCCTATTGGGGAAATTCGCTAAAATATGAAATTCCGATCAACGTCCAGGCTAAACCATTGCACCTAGATAACCATTGTACCATTTAACCTTTGTACCATTGT
The DNA here is from genome assembly GCA_035578135.1 of Flexamia atlantica. Lineage (NCBI taxonomy): Eukaryota > Metazoa > Arthropoda > Insecta > Hemiptera > Cicadellidae > Flexamia > Flexamia atlantica. The sequence goes on along the minus strand of JAQJVK010000008.1, from coordinate 30,056,577 downwards.
ACCTCTCGTGCATCCTCTTACAGCATAGGCAACTCCTAGGCAGAGATTTAATGAAATTCCCACGGGCTGAGCCCTACAGAGGGCCAAATTATGTTTTTTAATCCATGGAAAATACTTTGTTTTGCTGTTATATTTTGACAATTGCTATTCAATGTAAATCACCTGCTGCTATTTAATGTAAAAACTCATCGAAGTGGTTTATAGTGCCGAATAAAATTAAAATCCCCAAGGACCTATTGATAGAACACACTACGTTTATTTGAGAAAAGTTCTTAACCTAAGTTTTAGCACAAAGCAAAACATATATAGACCAGAACCAGACTGAGATACTCAATAATGGAAGGTTCTAACTTTGGCCATAAATTGGACACATTGTTGTCAGCCTTTGTGCCGCACGGTCCAATCTGTGCAGCAGCGGAGCTTACAAAAGACGACAAAACAACGCCCATCAGCAATTAACCTCACATTGTCAATCCGTATTACAGAAGTATTTCATGGATTGTCAATAAAAAGTCTGTAATCTAACCTAAGTATATTTATTCAATAAATTCTAAGGCCTTTTCAAAGTAAAATCAATAAAAAGTCTGTGGTCTATTCTATTTTCTCAAAAAAACTATACTATGGTTATTCAGAGTGTGTCAATAAAAATAGGTCAGTGAACAATTCTAAATTCAATCTAAACATAATGTAAGCAATGTATTTACCAATGAAAACGACTGGATGGTCAAGGACTGCTGACCTGCAAATAAAGTAACGTTATAGTTTAAATTTTGAATTGCATGCACAAAACGCAATAAAACTACTCCGTATGCATGAAGCATTAATGTGATAAATAAAAAAAATTATATTAGTAAGACGTTCTAACCTGCTTGCGAACCAGCCCATTAATAGATTTCAACAGGAAAATCGGGTCATTATCCGTCACTTTTTATTGGTCATGAATAAAAACTTACGACTTTCATGCCAACGTCAACATTATACATGGACGCATTTTTTGTGTTCATAATGATTATTGATCTACGCGTGGTACGTTATCAAGCAAAGCTAGTGAGCACTGAGTGAGCTGATTCAGTACAAGAATGAACAGTACTGCTGAACAGAAACAACAATAAGAATGAGCAGTATTTTGTTTTTATTCACTAAAAAATTCAATCCACATAGCACATCAACGTTCTTGAAAAGGTTAATATTGTGCAGATGCGTACCAGAACGATATACACAATGAAATTTATTTCCCAAAGTGTACTATTTGACAACGAAATATAAACAAATTCGGGATTGTCATATCTGCAGATCGTAAATGGAAGAATAATTTTGACATTTCCCTTCTGAGTGTTATTTTAACGTCGTCCCTGAGGGCGGTAAGCTTCAATTAAGCCTAATTACTTCATCATTTATTCATTAGGATAAAGTACACTTACAGAAATTCACGAGACGCATTTTATGTCTCAGCAGAGGGAATAAACTTCAACAATTGGCTAATAGTTCAGTAAAGATTAATCGTTTTTGGTTGACAAGGGTGGGTGAAAAAACTCGTGGCAACAATGTACAGATATTAGACTGTGTGATGAAGTAACCGATATATCGGGCATTCATGTAACACGGACCTGTGGCCGGGCGTAATGTGTTGACCACATGCTGTTAACAACCGTACAGTCCGCGGCAAATGAAATGGCGCGGTCCGCCCATAAGACTAATGTTGTAGCATTGGGCTTACGGACGGTCTGGGCCATGTAATCTGCCTCACACTGTACACCGACACCGATTAGTTTGCGCTCATGCAACATAGTTTAATTACGAGATTTATTTTGAGAGTTTCGGGATGAAGTCTTGTTATTAAATTCTGGGTTCAACTTGGACGCAATATTGGATGCGTATTTTAACTGGAAATGCATTAAGGATGAGTGAAAAAAAGAGCTGAAGACAGAGTGACACCACTGCTTTTTTGAGTTGTCACCGGTACAATAAAGATATCTTAAAATTGTTTCAGTCAACAATTAATGTTACTGGAACCAGAATCCATGCATATAATAATGTGCTGTAAATGACGTTTTGTGATGATACATGATACTGTAGTTATTATTATGATGACTATGTTAAAAGTGTAAAAAGAATCTCTTAAACGGTTTTCTCGGGTAACGACATCCCACGATAAAACATGTGCTGTTATCAATCAAAGATCAGCTTTAAAATAAGAAACATTCATCAGGTATTGGACAAATATAATACTTCATCAGTATTACTGCACGAAACTTCGCTAAATTTTTACCTAGTTACAGTAACTTTAATTATTACAAAAATCTGCAACTTAAAAAATAGTGATTTTAATTTACAACAAATAACATTGATAAAAATGTTCCTTTGTTTATAAAAATCAGAGTTTTAGTTTGGCTGTACTTTATCTTGTAGCCTTTAAAACATTTTAAAGGTTTTTCAAATAAAACGTGACCATTTACTACTGACTTGTTCTAAAAAATTCCGTGATTTGTTTGAAGGAATAAATTGGATTTAAAAACCTATAGGCCTACTACTAGTCCTAATTAACAGAGCAACAAAAATATCAAGTATTTTCCACACAAAATATATTTGAAAGAATATAGGTACATTTTGAGAATATTTCAAAAATATATTTGAAAGAGGCACGGCCGAGAGGTGGGTGACCTACCGGCATATCTCTGTCAGTCACGCTTTCCACATTGGGCAACTGTGGCCAATGTACGCAGTGTCGGGCTGTATCGCGCGGTCTCTCAGACCAAATAAATAACAATTTTCTGCCGCTAAACCGACGGCGCGGTAGCTGTCGGCATTGCAACATGAGTTTTATAATGTACGAACTAGGGAAATCTACCGGTTGCGCCGGGGGGACAAAAAATTATAACTCTCCAAAGCTGTTTCCACCCATGTCGAGTCAAGTTATGTGGACCGGGCAAAGTAATTTGAGTCTACCTATATCACTCTACTCAAAGTCATTAATGTCAGAGTCATGGAAATTTTTGACATTTAGAAATATAAATTTTCTTCCTCGGTACGGTATAAATCTATAACTAAAACATCTAAAAGTAAAACTAAATTTTAAAAATACTTGTATTAGACCTAACAAAGATGAATCAGCTTCATCAAAAGGTCAAGAGACATAATCTCAAACACTTTTGTTTAAAAAATAAAAGAAAACTACTCAAGTCCTCGAATTAAAACCTTAAGAGAGTTTAATTTCTCAGTTGCGTTGGAAATGTGACCGAACAAAACACATTGCTTTAGCAAAATGTTATGCAAATATAGTACTGTACATAGACACGCTAGAATAGTAAACAAGTCTTGGCTGCCCGACTATGTTGGAGTAAACAAACTTAAAAGACTGAATATTCCGGAGAAATCTACATAAGATCCTGTTTCACAAAACGCGAACTGAATTTTTCTTAGTAATTTGATAGTTATTAAGAGTTACATTACAAACAATTCGAAAATATAATACTACTTTTTTGTATTCACTTTTTGATGGATCAATATCCTTTTTTAAACGGGCCTATTTTACTATATATTATTATAAAATATTAAAAATATATCAGGGTCTACTATAAACAAATTTTTCTTGAAGAACTCGGGGGTATTCAGCTAAGAAAATATGCAGCCTACAAATTTTCCTCCTTAAACAAAATATATTCCAATAAATTTATCAAACCTGGAAGTACTTTTTTCATTACATATAATAAGTCTTATCGCGTGTTTTTGCTAGGATTTTGATAAACCGTATATCGGACTTTAGTCAAGCAATCTAACACGTTCACACGTAGTTTGTTGAGTTCCTTAGGAGATCGGGCCGAAGTTGGAATTGACTAGAGCGGTAGGTAGTGCCAGTAGCAGTTTATAGGAAAAGTTGTTCCATACAACTGGACTCAAACTGCTCTTTACTTTTCTGAGATGGACGATTTTTGTACTTTCCGGAATTTACTTCAATGAATTGTTTCATCGTTCGTTGTTTTATTGTTCTCTTAAATACGACAGAAATGTATATTCAAAAGTAACTTCTTCTTGTAATGTTAGATTCTGAACTTAAATTTACACGCTAAACGTAAATATTTACATACAGTGATGATTATTCCAGTAAGTCCAAACACCTTCAAACATAGATTTTCACTTTGCAATTCACTAATCAAGACACTAATCCAACTAGAGCGTACTTCTTTGAGAATATTAACCAATGATGAGTGTAACGAGCCATTTCACTGCGATCTGATTGATCATAAACCATGATAATGAATTATCAATGCCGTCAGGGCCCAGGTTTAAACCTTCGTCACAAAGGTTTCACGTGACATTTCAAGACCTCCCAGTCCCAATCATATTAAACAATATTGTTTTCATTCACACCCCTTTCTCTAGTACGCAATATGAATAATGGAACACAATCAGTTTTATTTCGTAAATAGAGAACTAACACAATCTTCAATAATAACACAAAGCATCACACAGGTAACCAAGGCACAAACACTGCTCTGAGGGGAACCGTGATAACAGCCGGAGGAGTACAATTGAATTAAATCCAAGTTGTTTTGTTTGTACAAGTTTTTAATTGCCCCGCGCCCCAGAAGCGGTCACTAATGCCCTGTTCTCGCCCCGCTCAACACGTTCCAGTCGCTGATGGTGCTCCCTCTCGACTACTTCACTCTTTAATATTAATATAATATATTACATTAATTGTACTAATTATTCTTTAATGTAATATTTATTTAATATAAAACATTCATAAATGGAATTAACTTTATTCTATAACAAATAAAGTATGCTTTGTATCACACCATCAAGTAATGATAATGATGCTATTTACTTATCGCTCCATTTAAAAAATTTACAGATCTATACAATGTGCTAAAGCGGATCGAAACAATTGTACAATAATTATTTTTTAAGCAGGTGTGAATCTAATTTCTAGGTTAAACATGTCTCCTTTAAAATTAAAACGCTTCCAATTTCCATAAAAATGTAATACTGTATACCCAATTAGTAAAACCAAAGGAGCAAAAGATACAGATATTATTTAACACTTTAATTAGTTTTATGGAATTCAATGAATATGACAAAGGGCAATCTACATTTAAATAAAATTAAAAGAGTAATATCGGAAGAATTTAAATAAAACATATGGAAGGTATGGACTACGTATAACAACAGTCATAGTCACAATAATTAAAGGCGTTTATGGAGAGACCATTAAAATTGTAAATCAACAAAGCGGAACAATTATACCGCATTAGAACCGGCACAATTGGAATAATTAGAGCCGAGTTCAGCTTTAATTGAGGAAAGTTGTTGATTAGAATGCAAACAAGCCGAGTAAGAGTGAGAGGGGAACAGGAATGTGATAGGACAGGACAAGAAAGTGAAGGACAAAAACACAGGCACAATGGAGGGCAATCAGTGGGCATACAGAAGGGTTAATTAGAGTTTGTGCCTGTTGTACTAAACAACGTACGCTGGAACATTGTGAACCGGAGAATGCATAAAGTACACTGTGTAGTGTGCTGCCTGCCGCTTCCCACTCCAATAATGATGCGGTTGGACAGGACAAGCAAGTGTAAGGGCAAAAGCACAGGAATAACGGAAAGCAATAAAGAGAGGTTTATTACAATTTGTGACTGGTGCACCACTTAACGTACGATGTTACGTTGTGCAACATAGATAAAGCTGAAATACGTATACTGTTGTGTGGTGATGCCCCAATAATTATAGAATTGGGCAGAGAATAAGAAAGTTTAGGATAAAACACACGTACAATGGAGGGCAACCCGAGGGGTTTATTACTTGGGCCCTTATGCACCCCATAAAATTGGTTGTGCAACGGGGATTAAGTCAAAATAAGTATACTGTTATGTGGTAAATATCACTTCCCGCCTCAATAATGAGGGGCAATCAAAGGGGTTAATTAAAATCTGAGCCCTTATCACCTCATAAACATGGTTGTGCACTGGAGATTAAGTCAAAATAAGTTAACTGTAGTGTAATTACTCTTGCTTCCCACCCAAATAATGATGGGAATGGCCAGGTTAAGGAAGCGTATGACAAAACTCCGGTACAATGGGAGAAGTTACAATAACATACAGAGGGGTTTGTTAAATTGTGCCTAATGCACCACTAGACGTCTGCTGTCACGTTGTGCCCCGGAGACTGTAAGCGCACTGTATGTGTTGTGACTGTCATTTTCCACCCCAATAATGATGGTGTTGTGCAGCAAAAAAGAGTAGGACAAAAACAAATACATAGGCACATTAGAGGGATATACCAGAGTGACATACAGGGGAGTTTATTGAAATTTGTGCCGCATAAACATAGGCTCTTACGTACAGCACCGGAGACAAAGTTAAAATACGCGGACTGTAGTGTGGGGACTGTCGCTTCCCGCCCCAATAACCATACCTCTGGCCGCACATCAGGTGAATATTGTATCCCAACGACGTCGTCCGCCGCCGGGGCCCAGCCCGGCTTGTTTACATATTTAACACTTCGTTACGTGTTTGGGGCGATGACGTCATTTACTGTAAGACTATCTCAACATAAATAAAAATTTTGAAATAGGTTTGTGGTGTTAGTTGAGATTGTTTCTTATGTATGAGCTCGAACTTTGAAAAATGTCAATTATAGAAATTCATAAATATTCGTTCTCAAAACGTACGTAATTATAATTTCAGCTGTGAGATAAGTCAATAACTTTTCCTTCAATATTTCGTAAATTATCAAATTATATCTCAACACCTCCTTTAACAGAATAAAAGAACAAGATCGACACTAAGCAGACACGTTTATTTTGGCTGACGTAATTGTTGAAAAATTTATGCCTAAAAACTCAAAAAGTTGTACAGGTTAAAAAAACTTATAATTTTCAACATGAGTGAACATAAATGTTCGAATTGGAAAATATCCACATCACTATAAATCTTAGTACAAATTTTACATTATCATTATCCGCAGCTTCAAAACAAGCTTTGCATATCCTAACTAACAACAGGGAAGAAATTTCTAGAAGAAAAACTAAAAACTATCCGCGGGGAAGGGTGGGAGTGGGAGATCCAAACAAGAATGAATATCCGATCTGGGGCACAGGAGAAAGTTTACCACCCGATGGTCCGCAGTTGCAACTTAAACCACGGGGGAGAGGCGGTCTAAGTTAATATTTATCATTCCAGTTTTTAAAAGTATAGAATAAACAAACCCTTTATCAAATGGTAACTAAGAAAATGTTTTTCTAAGAGTTTACTTTAGTACAGCTAAACTAACGCTACCAATTAAACTTAAAACAATAAAGCATGTTAATTACTGATTTCGAAATATTTTCAATGAAGATGCAATCCCAGTTAGTTTAATTATTTTTTTAAAAATAGAGCAATCGCAGCTATTCAGATGGAAATAACGAAGAGTGAAGGGCTGGGGGAAGCAATTAAAAAGAACTGCATATTCAAAGGGATTTGCATACAAACTACAAGTTGGGGTCTGGGGTCTAGAGAACTCGAATAGTGGAGAACCAAGCACCTTGTGCTTTTAACTCATTGCCCTTGTAACTGATTCGGTACTGGATTCGCTTATTAAGCTTATTTCATGAGATCTTTATTTTACATCGATAATCACAATAGTAATACTGAATTTATCCAAATTAAAGAAATATTTATAAAAAAATGTTTCAGGCCTACTGGGTATTGGAAAAAATCCTCTCGTTAATTTCTTCACAAACAAAGGGTAAATAGAAAAATAGTTACCGTGCAAGAAAACGAAGAAAATTAAATTATTTTTGCTTAAGTTGGAATATACGTTAGTGTCCAATATTATTCATGCAGCCTTAGAAGTGTATAGGGATTACATAATAAACTAAATGTTGTTTTACAACAGTTATGTGTACAAAACATTCTTGATCAACGAACTAAAATAGCCTACAGTATATTTCCCTGACAAAACAGCGTACAGTAGATGTTTCTGGTTTTAGCTACAAAATTATCAGGAATTTTCGAACTGACTTCGTCTTTCCATTAAACCAGCAAATATAATAAACTTAAAAATCTAGCGACCGCCAATATTCTAGACTTTCCAACTACACAAAACTTGGAGATTAAATTCACTCTGCGGGCACAAGCCACCGACTTTTCACTGCCGAATCCATTTAGGAAAAGTACACAATTGAATTAATAAGTGATGAGATGGCGGGCGAACTTTGAAGGATTTCCGAGAGGGAATATTCCGAGAGCCGTCGAGATTCAGGAAGAAAGTTAACTGAAGTGGGTTGAAATTTATAGCGCCATAAAGTGCCGTTATACTTCGCAAACTGATTCTTTATTTCCTGCCACGTTCTTCTGCCCGTTAATGTCCTCCATACGGCGCTATAGGGCGGCTGACGTGAAATATCAAAGGTAACGGTGCAAGGTTCACTTACATCGATGTAAGTTATTTTACTATACGCATGAATATCGGAGGTCGTCTTCCGTAAATAGAAAGATGAATCTGTGGTGCGCCGGTATAAAATGATTCAATTATACAGATATTAAATGTAGCCAAATCGAAGTAGGACGCCGCTCCACGGTCAACGGGACTCACGGGGTGAAAGTTGTAAGATGTAACATCAAAGGGAAACCGTCATTTTCAGAATATATCTTTTTAAACTCCCAATTAAATAATTATTTGCGACGTTTGCTTGTTTATATTGCACTAGAAACGCCCAATTCGCAACTGAGGTCATATTTAAAAATAACTCGTCACAAATGAAGTCATGCGTTCATAAGTTCGGTGGTGTTATACTTGGAGCAGATCCAACTAATAAGAGGTGGTGCATAAAACATTCATATACAAGTTCAAGACAATAATAACCCATAAAAAAAACTCAAAACTGCGCTGAACTTGTTTAACAAATTGTGTTGAGAGTTTATCGGGGGAGGGGGGGGGGTGGAGTTAAAAGAAACATTTTACAAATAAAATAAAAACCATTTTTTGTCATATAAAAACTTTTAATTCATTTCTAGATAGACTTAAGTTTGCGTAGGACAAGATAATGATTTAGATGCTAGGCCGTTTCACTAATGCGCTGAATCCACTTGCAAGACGAAGGGGGCCTGAGAGACCTTTCCATTTCCATCCATAACACATCTGCGCCCCCATCCCCCCCCCTTCGACATACCGACGCCTACGCGCCTATGCCCGGCCGTCTGTTATTGAAATGGGAATACTCCACATCAGAAATATGGAGAATTTATAAACTCAGTTTAACTTATGGTATGAAGAATGTTCTCTTTAAGGGGATCCGCCACCTTTAAATGGTAATTTTTTTATTTTGTAAGTTAGAGATTTTTATGCAGGTTTTATATTTAGGACCTTTATTTAATGAGCTTTTGAGGTTTTAAATTTAATTTTTAACCTTTCAGTTTTTTTATATAATTTTTTTATCGTTTTATTTTAGCGTTTTTAGGTACATTGCTAAACTTTGAATAACTTTTTTATTTTTTGATCAATTGTAATGATTATTGATTTATTTTGATCCTTATAATACCTAGAAACATTTTGGTCATTAGAATTAAAATACCATTTCAGAAAAAAAGCTATAAGCAATTATATTTTAAAAGTAAAATTTTTTATTTTAGAAAAATTCAAAAAATTCATAATTACTTTATTTTATGAGCTATACAATTTCTTATGACCAAACATCTCAGTAATATAACAAGGAACAAGTGGTAAAAGTTTGAGTGGCATATCTATAATACTTTTAAAGATATTCAAACATATGTAATAAGAAACACGGAAAAACAGAACTTGCGGAAAACGGGCTTTAAAGTAGGCTAATATGTTTTGGTAGGTACTCACTCACGCTTAAAAGCGATTTGTAACAACTTGTATTTTTAAATATTATTTAATGAAAAAATGGTCAGTTTCTCCTTAAATTTCACCCACATACTCAGAGAAATATGCAGAACAAAAAAATAGAATTTTCAAAAAATGTAAAAAAAATTACCATTTAAAGGTGGCGGATCCCCTTAAGTTTCAAAGTTTTAAGGGTTTTTTCTGTTAATATACAGAATGTATTGAATTCTACAGACAAAGCACATTTATATTTTATTTCCATTGACATTACAGTGAGTAAAGGATTTCTCACTCAAAATTCCGATAAAATAACCCATTGCGCGAATTCATTCTATCTTATCATGAAAATAAATTAGCCGATTCGATGCCTCATTATGATTCAGAGTTAAAAAAATAAAGTAAAACGCACAGCATGAAAATATGAAAACATGGTAGTTTTTATAAATAATAGATTTCTCCATCTATATCCTTTCCCTATACCTATTAAGTTATCAAAAGCAAAGTATTCACGAAGAAGGGGTAAAAAAATTTGGATGGACCGTTTTTGGACGCACAACTAAGGAAGAACGCAGACAGCAGTAAGTTTTTTTCTGTGCTATGGTCATAATGAGCGGGAGAACCAGTTTTTAAAACACAAGCTTCAAAATAAACAAAGTAATAATTAATGAACAGCAAACCAAAGTTTTATATTGACGTAAAACTCAACAACTGGAGAAAACTCACATATGCAATATAAAAAGCGAAATAATAAAGTTGCCCTCGTAAAATCAGCAGAAGATTTTATGAGCGTCCCGTAGAATGATTTACAAGAACCTTTCTGTAACGAAGGCACTTTCAGGTAAAATGAAAAAATGACAAAGGATCCTTTATCGGCTGTCATGTATAGAGTCGGGCGAGAAAGCTTTTCACACGACACTCGAAGGTGAGTCACCACTCGCCATTGTAATAATCTTCGAGCCGCCTTCGCGTGAGTCATCCCCTACCTGACCTAACGGCCATGTCGCCGCGCCGCTCACCTCACCTCGGACTTGAGGAATGGCAAAACTTATCGACTTATCGAAAGAATCAATAACTTAGTTCCGATTCAGCACAAAAATCATATCGACATTAATTTAAGTTGCAATGTACGGTATAGTAGTATGTATCGATATTTAAATATTCACATCCTCAGAGTTGGCAAAATAACATCGATACAAAAAAAGAGCAAAAATATCAAAATGAGTGTCGATATTTTGGTTCCGATATATCTATGTATCGATATCTTCGCTCAACTACATCGACAAGGAAACTCTGCTAATCGATGCTACTATACTGGAAACTGGAGACGGTGAAACCGTCAAAAAAAGGCCAACGCCAACGCTGCATCGCTGCATGCGAATTATGAAAACGTCTACGACTCCATTGTGCTCTAAGATAAATGTCGGATTCCTTTAAAAAAATGGCAACCTTCATATCTAAATAGAGCCCAGTTGTAATTTTGACTTAGAATTTGAAATTATTTCTCAGTAAATGTAGCTTCGGTTGAAAAATTAAAATAATTTTTAGCGAATTTCCCCTATAGGGAAGAAGCTATTACGGTAGGTCTCATGGTAAGACCTAAGCCCAAGACCATGATAACTTTTCGTTTTGGGGCCCTCAGAGGCAAAAAACACCATTCGTTCAAATTTCTAGATATATATATATATATATATATATATATATATATATATATAGATCTATATATTTATATATATATATATATATCTATATATATATGTGTCTGTAAGCACAATAGCGGCCGTAAAAATGGTCTGATCTTAATGAAATTTGGTACAGACATGTAAAGTGGTAATCCCTCGGACGAGTTCGTAAACCAGCCCGATCGAACCACCGGAAGGGGGGGTAAAGGGGGATAAACCCCCCAAAAATGGGTTTTTTTGGTTTTTCACATAGAAAAATAAAAATAATTGGATTTTGGTTTGCACCATTGAATTCACCTCGAAAAAACAAACAATTTAGTATTTTGAATCATTGCTCTATGTCTATTGGTTACCGATATATTGAAAGTGGTAAACACAGTACGTTGTCCCAATGTTAACCTTATGGGGAATAAGTAAAATTCTATACCTCGCTTATTTCTCAACATATCTTGATAAAACTTGGTTTGTGGCTTCATCTACATGAAATCTAATGTTTAATAGTCTAAAATCCCCGATATTTCCATTTTCGTGGCAGCAAACCTGCATACTCATTCCCCATGTTATTCTTATGGAGATTACAAAACATGTCAAATCTCGCTATGTTGGATTGAAATATGATCTTTTGCATTTGAAATTCGCTGAGTATGCAGGTCTGCTGCAACGGGGGTATTTATATTAAGTGAAATGTTTTGATAGTTTAAAACTAAAATTATAACTAGTAAGAAGAACACCACCCTGAAGCTGAGTTATCAAAAAATCCTGTCTCCTGAATATCTAATATTTGTTAACACAAATTAATTGGAAATAATCTATATATTAATACGCAAGCGGTTTTCTTTTTACAGTCCAACCGCAACAACGGCTGGACCGATTTTAACGTTTGATGTATCAAATTAAAGGGAATTTTATTTTATGTATATATTTATACGCAAGCGGTTTTCTTTTCACAGTCCAACCGCAACAACGGCTGGACCGATTTTAACGTTTGATGTATCAAATTAAAGGGAAGTTTATGTAGATTTGTCAACAAGTCTCATAATTTTTAAAAAGGGTGTCACTTAAGTACAGTAAAGGGCTGAAGTTTCGGAACAGTGGCGCTATTCATCGACATTTGAGCAAGCTCAGTTTACTTTGTTTACAAACTGAACATATGGCCAAGCTCTGAAATAGTTCTACAAGTAAACCACAGGTAGCGGCAATTAATTTTTTAATTAATTACAATTAATTTTTTGAAAAAGGCAGCTTTTATTTGTTCAGCTGGTTTGGCTTTGTTTTCAACCGTTTTCTTTTTTAAAATTTATTCTGTAATTTAGGTTATGTTATGAAGTTTTTAAAGCTCTTATACATTGCAGTTACCAGTTTTGCAATGTAGTTTACGATATCTCTTAGTGTTTTTTGAAGTTATATTAACCTGAGCAAATCTATTTTTGGATTTGGTGCAATTATAATGCCACGGATAAGAAGAAGAGGAACATAGACCGGTCAGAGCAGTCGGAAAGAACACGATCGCAACCGCTGGCATCACCCTCCCGATGTAACATTTTATGCTCCTTCCAACCTCAGACCAAGGAACTAAAAATGTTTTTATTGCGGTGGGTTGCAATTCGAGAATGAAAAGACTGGTAGAGTAATGGGTAATTACGCGTTTTTACCACAAAGGAAATGTTGCCTATAAAGACAACCGTTCCCTATAATATCTGTTTTGGCGATAATCATCAATAAACTGCAGCGGCAATCCCTAAACAAAGGAAGTCATTGCTCACGGCGCCAGTGTTTGCTCTTGGTCAGCTACATGTTGCTGTAAGCAGAGCATGATCTTTTGCCGGTGTTAAAATATACATTTCAGAAAAAAGAGGACATGGGGAAATGAAGGTGTTCCCTAAAAAATCGTTTACGTTTACCAGAAACTCCTGCGGTAGATCAAATTAACTTTAATATTTTCAGTAGTTAAGCCATAATATTGTTAATGAAGTTAACCCTTCACGTAGCAGAATGATTTCGAGCTACGTGTTATCTAGTAATAATTTATTGCTTGGACAAAATTAGAATTTGAATCAGCATTACAATATTGATACTTTAAACCATAATCTTCTAAAAATCTTCTTTTTGTTGTTATTTCTTGAGATGCATTTAGATATTCTTGAATTGAATAAAAAGAACTTTCAATTAAGTATTTTCTAAATTTTGATTTAAAGTCACTGAAATTGTAAAAAATACACATTTTAATTGATTTGGTAAATTATTTACAAGTTGTTTTCCGTTAAATATTAAATGACGTTCAAAAAGAGTTGTTCTGTGGTAAGTTGGAGTTGAAATAATATTATTTGTTTGATGATTCAATATCTTTTAGTGATTCTTTGCTTAGGAAATAAGATAAATTTTTTATACAAAAATTATGGTTTCAAAAATGTATATAGACCAAAATGTTAAAAGTTTTGATTGTTTAAAAATAGGGCGACATGAATCTTTAATTTTTAGTTTGAAAATGATCCGAAGTGCCTTCTTTTGTAATTTAAATATTTGCCTGGCTTCAGAATTTGCCAATCCCCAGATCGAAATTCCGTACCTTATATGGGGAATGAGGAGGGTATGGTAAACTTGGAGTAATATTTCTTGATATAATAGTTGTGTGTTGAGGGAGTAAATTACAACATTGTCTCACGAGTGAAAATTATGGCAATTTTAAGAGGGAGACTATAAAAGTTTCTCCAGAAATACACACAACATTTTTCCCCCATGTGCAATAATAAATAACCAATCTATAAACATCTATATCATGTAATTAACAAGTTTCCATTTTGGTGTGTTCTGCAGTTAGTGCCTGCATCCGAGTAGCTGCAACCATTCATACACTAGCAGGTGCACGTTGTTATTGGCCTATGCTTAATTATTAGAAATTAAGCGTGATTAGAGTGGTTAGCTGTCCAAACAATAGCCTACTGAAGCTTGCAATGATTTGACGACAAGCACAGTGAACAAAAAACTTATTTACTTAAATTATGCTGAAGTATAAAGCTCAGTTTATTTCAAGTTGTAAATTTTGTAATTTGACTCTCTTGAGGGTATTTTTGAGAAAATTATTGCAAAATTAATGTCAGACTTTCAGTATGTCTGGCAAGAAGTTCAACTATTGGAACTGGCTGGCTACTAAGGAAACATCTTAAGATAGATCCCTAATAACATTTATAAAATTCAGTTATTATGCTTATACTGAAATGTAAATGTGATTAAAATTTGTTTAAGATGGGCAAAGGGGGTTGAGACCACAACGTGCCTGGCAACAGATGACATTATTTCTAAGATTAATTCAGGAGAAAATATAATGAATAAACGGTATCAGGAAACTGACACATACTTTCTCCCTTCAAGTCATTTATAACCAGAAAACGTATATAGTGAAATAAAACAAATTAACAATTAATTGTCACACAAATATATACCAAATTTTATCAAAATCGGTTAGTAAATGACGGAGATATCAGTTTTTAAATATTTTCCATAAGAATAACATTGGACAACGTACTGCGTTTACCGCCAAACTAAAATATCAATTATCTCCGCAACCAATTGACGTAAACTAATGATTCAAAATACTCAATTATTTAGTTTTTCAACTCAAATTTAATGGTTACAAGTATATTTTCTTTAGAGGTTACAGAATTCGTGAAATTTGAAAAATATGAGTTTTTTAACACTTAAACCCCTATAACTTCTGAACCTGAATTTTTACAGACATGCGGGTGGTGTAATTTTGTTTGTCATCTTAAGCACTAAAAACCATGACATTTTTATCAAAATCGTTAGAACCGTTTTTGAGAAATTTGGATTTTTGTCATTTTTTATGGGTATTTATGGGGTAGATACCCTTAAAAATCAAAAATTCAAAAAAATGAAAAATACGTCTGGAGATACCACGGCTTTATACCTAAATGCCAAATTTCATAAAAATCGGACCACTGGTGTCGTCTCTAGCTTTGTTTACATCCCCCCCCCCCCCCCCCCCCCCCCACACACACACACACACACACACACACACACACACACACACACACACACACACACACACACACACACACACACACACACACACACACACACACACACACACACACACACACACACACACACACACACACACACACACACCACACACCACACACACACACACACACACACACACACACACACACACACACCACACACACACACACACACACCACACACACACACACACACACACACACACACACACACACACACACACACACACACACACACACACACACACACACACACACACACACACACACACACACACCACACACACACACACACACACACACACACACACACACACACACACACACACACACACACACACACACACACACACACACACACACACACACACACACACACACACACACACACACACACACACACACACACACACACACACACACACACACACACACCACACACACACACACACACACACACACACACACACACACACACACACACACACACACACACACACACACACACACACACACACACCACACACACACACACACACCACACACACACACACACACACACACACACACACACACACACACACACACACACACACACACACACACACACACACACACACACACACACACACACACACACACACACACACACCACACACACACACACACACACACACACACACACACACACACACACACACACACACACACACACACACACACACACACACACACACACACACACACACACACACACACACACACACACACACACACACACACACACACACCACACACACACACACACACACACACACACACACACACACACACACACACACACACACACACACACACACACACACACACCACACACACACACACACACACACACACACACACACACACACACACACACACACACACACACACACACACACACACACACACACACACACACACACACACACACACACACACACACACACACACACACACACACACACACACACACACACACACACACACACACACACACACACACACACACACACACACACACACACACACACACACACACACACACACACACACACACACACACACACACACACACACACACACACACACACACACACACACACACACACACACACACACACACACACACACACACACACACACACACACACACACACACACACACACACACACACACACACACACACACACACACACACACACACACACACACACACACACACACACACACACACACACACACACACACACACACACACACACACACACACACACACACACACACACACACACACACACACACACACACACACACACACACACACACACACACACACACACACACACACACACACACACACACACACACACACACACACACACACACACACACACACACACACACACACACACACACACACACACACACACACACACACACACACACACACACACACACACACACACACACACACACACACACACACACACACACACACACACACACACACACACACACACACACACACACACACACACACACACACACACACACACACACACACACACACACACACACACACACACACACACACACACACACACACACACACACACACACACACACACACACACACACACACACACACACACACACACACACACACACACACACACACACACACACACACACACACACACACACACACACACACACACACACACACACACACACACACACACACACACACACACACACACACACACACACACACACACACACACACACACACACACACACACACACACACACACACACACACACACACACACACACACACACACACACACACACACACACACACACACACACACACACACACACACACACACACACACACACACACACACACACACACACACACACACACACACACACACACACACACACACACACACACACACACACACACACACACACACACACACACACACACACACACACACACACACACACACACACACACACACACACACACACACACACACACACACACACACACACACACACACACACACACACACACACACACACACACACACACACACACACACACACACACACACACACACACACACACACACACACACACACACACACACACACACACACACACACACACACACACACACACACACACACACACACACACACACACACACACACACACACACACACACACACACACACACACACACACACACACACACACACACACACACACACACACACACACACACACACACACACACACACACACACACACACACACACACACACACACACACACACACACACACACACACACACACACACACACACACACACACACACACACACACACACACACACACACACACACACACACACACACACACACACACACACACACACACACACACACACACACACACACACACACACACACACACACACACACACACACACACACACACACACACACACACACACACACACACACACACACACACACACACACACACACACACACACACACACACACACACACACACACACACACACACACACACACACACACACACACACACACACACACACACACACACACACACACACACACACACACACACACACACACACACACACACACACACACACACACACACACACACACACACACACACACACACACACACACACACACACACACACACACACACACAGACTGACAGACAGACACCAGGCCGAAAACCACTTTTTTGGATTTAGGGAGCACTAAAATGAATATATCCAATAACAACTCAAATTCGAAAATTTTGACGAAAACAATACTTTCTCCATATACTATGTATAGGGGGGAGAAAGTAAAAATTAACTTTTTACTTTCTCCCCCCTATACATAGTATATGGAGAAAGTATTGTTTTCGTCACAATTTTCGAATTTGAGTTGTTAGTGGATATATTCGTTTTAGTGCTCCCTGAATCCAAAAAAGTGGTTTTTGGCGTGGGGTCTGTCTGTCTTTGTGTGTGGATGTGTGTGTGGATGTGTGTGTACAGAAACCTCTAAGTAGGGACACCTTATGGAAAAATGTAGTTCCCGCCGCCGAAAAAGAGATGGCGCTTTTTAGTCCGATTGGAATTGTTGTAGAAGTTTACGGATCAAGCTGACTTTCCAAAGTCAAGCAGCTGATTATAATATTTTGACAGTTGTATGTTATTGTTTTGTATTGTTGTGTCTTTTACCATAATGTTTACCTGTTTTTGTTTACAAACATTCTCATTTTGACATTTTGGATAGTGAATAGAAGCGCCGCCTTTACGGGGCCAGCTTGAACTATTCCATGCATCAGCGCTAATTTCTGCTCTGCTTTTCGGCGGCGTAACTATACAAATTAACATTGGATGTCCCTACTTAGAGGGTTCTGTATACATTGGTGGATGTGTGTGTGTGTGTGTGTGTGTGTGTGTGTGTGTGGATGTAAACAAAGCTAGAGACGACACCAGTGGTCCGATTTTCATGAAATTTGGCATGTAGGTATAAAGCCGTGGTATCTCCACGGGCAAAGTATCTCCAAGGGACAAAGTATGTGTCAGTTTCCTAAGACCGTTTATTTGTTCTCTTTTACTTGGTGTCATACCATTGCAATCCGATAGTTATTTGTGTGTTGAGTGAGTAAAGTAGGCTACAAAATTGTCTCATGAGCGACAATTTTCATGAGCAGACAATTTGCTTTGCTCTCGAAATACACAGAACATTTTCCCCCCATCTGCAATAATAAATACTTAATCTTTAAACTCTATTTCATTAACTTTGTAATTAACATACAATAACTATTTTGTTTCGATCTCCAATAAGCGCATCCATCTGAGTGGTTGCAATCAATCATTCAAGCAAACATATGACAGCGATCAGCTGATTGTTGCAACATTCTTTCATGCTAATTCTTGACATTCTCACAGCTGATTGTCATTGATGTTATTCTTATTTAATTAATCCAATCACTAAATCAGCTCTTAGCGCCTGATTCCGTTGAGCTGCAATATATTTGCATGTGTGCGTGGAAATTTGAAGGCACTCTAATTTTTGAACTATTGATTTCAATGCTATTCTTATCTTAATAATCTCCTTAATAATCACTTTACTCCCACTGGGAGACAAATCATGATTTTACTCTTGCATTAGGCCCTACAGAAGCAAAAGCATCTAAACATAGCAGGTAGGGGAAAATTACTTCAATAGCTGTTCACTTCCATATGTTTTTTTTACACGGATGTGAATAAGTTATGGGAGCTTTTTGGTTGAAACAAAATGAATCAGTCAATTACATTAGGGCATTACATTACCATTACGACACCGACCACCTGTTAGGGGTATTTTAGGACAAATATGAGGTACTGTAGGATGATTGTGGCGCGATCTTGTAGACTTATTACTGACTAAGGCTGACATATGTTCCTTAGACATGACTAATAAGCCCAATATTACCAAAGATGCGTTACAGTACGGTGCCATGATTCAAATTTCATAGTTAGTTGCTATGTCTTTTCATCTGAGATCTTGATCACAAATCTAATGTCTGATGATAATCAAGTCAAATAATAATCTAAGAGGTAATTTAATTTCATAATATTCTGATCACAAAGTGCATAACGTCGGTGAAGAAACGATACCGCCTACCTGACAAAATCTTGAGAAATTGAGTTTTTGTTATCCTAGCAACCGTAGAGTTATTCCGCACCTAATGGCGAACGTAGTTCACCAAAATTCCGAGGGATTGCGTTAGTGTAGGCAATGCTCTAATTTGACTAATTTGCCCCCACATAAATGATTAGTCGGATTTGACTAATGCAGGTAGGCGGTATTACCAAAACAGTATTTAATCTCTCCTGTAAAG
This sequence comes from Flexamia atlantica, assembly GCA_035578135.1. Lineage (NCBI taxonomy): Eukaryota > Metazoa > Arthropoda > Insecta > Hemiptera > Cicadellidae > Flexamia > Flexamia atlantica. Next base: position 30,036,050 of record JAQJVK010000008.1, on the reverse strand, counting down.
TTTGTTATTTGTCAGATAGGCTGTATTGTTTTTTCACCGACGATAAGTACCTAGTATTGAATTGTGTGAAAACTGGTTTATAGGCCTAAGTTACTTGTAATAGATAAACCAATAAATCTGCCTCTGAGAACAATAAACAGATATACTTTCAGCTTTTATAAAGTAGCAAAGGTCTCGCAGTTAGGGTCAAAGTAAAAGGCTGCTCTGTTAAACCTGTATTTCTGCTAAAACTAGATGCTGGAGAGTTTATAATATTCTCTGCTCGCTGATTTCAGCTTATGAGATTCTAACCTCAGCTTGGTGCTCATGCCTCGTACCGTAATCCTGACCCAGATATACATCCCTCCCAGCTCTGGTGCTAAGCACACTTCCCTTAGTTTGGGACTGAAGTTGTTTCCTGAAAACTAAACTTACGTATCCTATAATTGCTTGAGGATCTACCCTATGTATTACATTTGAACAAACCTATTTTGGGCCCATAAAACTAGGTAAAGGACTTTGGGTAAAATAATAGGAACATTCTTGGCCTATTTTTAAAATAATTTTCTCATTCTCTGAAGGATGATTGGCTTACTGCTATGTTAGTTGGTTTTAGGCCTAGTGGGTCCAGAATATGATTGAATAGCTAAAATATAATAAAACTAAATTTGAATACGTTTTTAGATAAAGATAATTGACAAACTCAACAACATAACCTATCGTGTCAACAAATTCAAACCACTCTTCATTAGGCATGGCCTATTTAAAATTTAAGAATTGCTTACCTTTTTTTCTTATGACCAGTGATTCTAGATGAGTAACTGATTCGAACCAATTAGGAACACAATCCTATATTCTGTGAAAAACTGTCAATAAACACTCGAAACAAATTCACCACTCCCACACTGACAACTCAGCTGACAGCTGACAGTAAACAATCAGAAAGTTCCAAAATCTGAAGAATGTAGACGGGTCTTACAAAATTAGTGCACGGATGCACGAGTGTTATTGGTTATAAAACCAGAACGTAACGTAGATTTCCCGATGTCCACCAATAAGAATTCGTCTATTTTTTTTTTTTTTTTTTTCTTTTGCCAATTGGCGGCCTGAAATTAAATTCATGAGGCCTCGATGTACACTTTTGGTTGTGCCTTTCTTTCTAGTTTGTTAGCTGTAATTGAAATTGTTATTTAATAATTACAATTAATTGGACTGAACATTTAAACAATTATCATGAAAATACCCTGTTGATTTTTTTTAATTTTGTTAGTAAGGAACAACTATGTTGTATATGTTTGTATGTAATTTGTTAGTAATAAAAGATCAGGAATCTAATAAGTGAAAGGATTTAGAGGAGGGAAGGTGTAGGAATTTCTTCTCTGCTTGGGGCCGCTCAAGCAATGTCCTAACCCGAAAAAGGTTGGCCACGGAAAGAAGCACCAATGGATTGAGATTACACATATGTAAACAATTATGTTGTGTTATGTAATGTTATGTGCTTGCACTCATATCCTTCTTTTAATAGATTGGAGAAATCGGTTTATTTCTAAGTAAATGTCAGTATCCTGTAAGCTTATAATTCTGTTTAAGTTCTCTGTAAAATGATTACTTAATTCTTTTGTCTTCTTTAGATATTTTTCTCTCTCATAGTTATAATGAGGACAATGCATAATAATGTGTTCAATTGTTTCATTCGTACCAAGTGAACATTTAAGACATAAGGCTGTAAAATAACATTTCATTTTATATAGACAAACATTCACATTTGCATGACCAAATCTAATTCTACATATATTGACGATTTCATTTCTAGACATATTTGAGGATTTAAACCATGGATACTGAGTAAATGATTTATTTATGCTTCTATACCATTGAGCTTTATTTGTTGTTGTTAAATTGTTTGTCATTGCGTTTAAGTTTCTTTTTTTTTGAAAAGATTTAAAGTCATCGGTTGTAATGTAGAATTCACGAGAGATATGTTCATTATGGATCGAGGTTTTAGCTAGTTCATCGACCACCTCATTAGCTCTTATCCCAACATGACCAGGTATCCACTGTAATGTGTACCTGTTCGTAGAATTATTATATATCTCATATATTATATTTATTATCATATCTTTGAAATTTGAGATACCTTGGATGACACATTCAATATTTTTAATAATTGATTGACAATCAGTACAAATGACTATGTCCTTATTACTAAGACTCCGAGTGTATTCTAGGGCTTTGTAAATAGCAAACATTTCTGCAGAATAGCTAGATACATTTTTATCTAGTTTATATTGCAAAATGGTATTATTACTTGGTATATATATAGCGGCACCTGTGCATTCGGATGACTTTGACCCATCTGTATAAATAATGAATTGGTGCTTATAGGTTAGGTTAAGCATTTCATACCATTCCTGTTGTATGATTGAATTATTAAAACTCTTGTCAATTAGTTTGTTATTAACAAGTACATTGCATTGTAAATTCAATTTGATTAGTTCCAGAGGAAGTGGGAAGTCATTTGGAGTTGAGAATTCATTGTATAGGTTGTTAGGTGGATTGATCGTTTGAGCAATAGTTATTGGTTTAACATACAAGGGTGTTCTCTTTTTACCCCAAAAAGGGTTATTGTCAATGAGTAGTCTCAAATATAATATATTTTCATAACTGGGATGTTGTGGGTGAGTCATGATTTTATAGATAATTCGTTCAGCAAGTGTTAACCTTCTCAACTCCAGAGGTACAATAGCACATTCTGTTTGGAGTGCTATAATAGGAGTTGTTTTAAATGCTCCTGTAGCAATTCTTAATGCCTGGTTTTGAACCACCTCTAGTTTGTTGAGGACATTTCTCGGAGCATGTCCATACAGAAAAGAACAATATTCCATTTTGGCCCTTATTAGGCTCGTATATATCTTAAGGATAAAATCAGGATTGGCCCCATTTCTGTTGCAGGCTAACATCTTTAATATGTTTAAGTCTCTAAAACATTGAATATGTAATTGGTCAATATGTTGTTTAAAGGTAAGTTTATTATCTATTAATATACCTAGGAGTCTTACTTTGTCATCAACCTTGATTAATTGTCTGTCTAAATAATAGTTGGTATTCAAGTCTGGTAAAGACCGTTTTCTTGTGAATATTGTAATTACACTCTTGCTCGGATTAATATCTAGGTTTAGCAATTTAAATTCTTTATTTATATTATTCAGTGCATTTTGCATATCATGATGTAATGTATCATGGTTCTTACTTGACACAAACAGAGTTATATCATCAGCATATTGTAGAGAATGTACATTTTGAGGCAGACAATGATTTATATCTGAGATATAGATGGCGAAGAGAATCGGGCTCAATACACTGCCCTGCGGAATTCCTCTACATGAGGTCCTTGTGATTTCATGAGTCGGCAGTTTAATAGTCAATTTCCGATCCACCAGCCATTTATGACAGTGTCTAATAAATTTAGCTGGAATGCCTTTGACATACATTTTTGACCATAACTTCGGCAAGTAAACATGATCATAAGCACTGGATATATCTAAGGCTGCCAGTATTGCAGTTTCATTATGGGTGAGAGCTATTTGTAAATTAGATATAAACTGTATCATGTAATCAGCACAGCCTAAATTCTTCCTAAAGGCAAATTGGGTATCAGGAATAATCTCAAGTTTATCTACCAACCAACTTAATCTGTTTTTAATCATTGTATTCATAATTTTAATAAAACATGATATCAAAGAAATAGGCCTATAAGAATTTTCTTTGTCCTTATCTTTTCCTGGTTTCAAAAGTGCAACAATTTTAATTTGTTTCCATTCCATAGGTAGTCCCATCTTATCATTCCAGATATTATTATAAATTTTTAATAATATATTTAAGGCATTCAAAGGTAAATTTTTTATCATGGAATATGTTATACCATCCATCCCAGGAGATGTATCGTTTTTCTTTGATTTCAAAGCTTTCATTAATTCTTGCATATTGAAATCAGATTCTAATGGGTGAACATTACTGTTGATGGTTGGGGCTATGATTTCAATTTTTTGAGGTACGTGGTCTGGTATGATAAATTGCATGAATAGGTTACACAATTCGTTGTTATTTACTATTTGAGATTTTTCTGGTGTTATATTCGAATTTTTAAGCTTCTTAACTATTTTCCATGCATATTGGGTCGAAGATTTGCCACCAATTCTTTGACACAATTCCTCCCAGCCCTTATTTTTAGCCGCCTTTATTATTTCTTTAGCCTTGAATTGAGCTAATTGATAAAGGCGGTAATTCATTGGTGTCATATTTAATTTAAAATTTTTAAAAGCGAAGCGTCTATATGCAATGGCTTGCTTACATTGTACATTCCACCAAGGTTTAGGTTTAAAACCTGCCTTGGAAGAATTCATAATAATGTCTGGAATAGCCTTATCTGATGACTTTTTAATTACCTCTACAAGATAATTATAATGCATGTCTGCAGATATGTTATTGAACTTATCTATTTCTTCCTTTATTAATTGTGCATACAAATTCCAGTTAGCTTTTTTAATATTTTTCTTAAAATGAAACTGATTCATTGTTGAAATGTTATATACAAATTCGAATTGCATATAAATAGGAAAATGGTTACTACCCATGGGGTCACTTAAAACTTCCCATTTTGTGAGGTGTGCGTATAAGTCCGGTGTAGCAAAAGTTAAATCTATCACAGATTGTCTATGAAACATACTTGGAATTATTGTGTATGAATTGTCATTAACCATAATAAATTGACTCGTAGAGTATTCTCTAAAAATATCGTTACCACGAGAATTCGCATCATGGCAAAACCAATATGGATGATGCGCATTCATATCACCACAGATTAAAGCATAGTCATTATCCTTATTAAATAAGTTGTTTTTCCAGAAGTTTGAATCAATTTTACCATCTGTGCAATAAATGTTGTAGATAGTAAATGGTTTATTGAAACCATTAATTTTAATCGCCATCATTTGAACCTTGTTATTATTAAATTCTATAATTTTATCAAAAGGGATTGATTTATGGATTATGGTGGCAATTCCACCATAACCATCATCTCTGTTAACTTGTATTATATGGTAATTGCAATCTGATAATTTAAAGTTGTCATAAAGCCAGGTTTCTTGAAATAATCCAATATGAATCTGATTGTTATTGAAATATTGACAGATCTCTGGCCATTTGGGTTTCAGAGATCTGCAATTCCACTGTAATATATTTAGTTTATGAAGTGCCGTGTTGTTTTTTGTCTGGTGGGACAGCAGCACTGGTGTTTTTATTTAGCGTTAAATTGTTTGTCGAGTTGCATTTATTAGATAAAATGTTAGTTTTAATGTCAGGAATAGGGCTATTAATAAAAGTAGCAAGTAAATCATCCATTTGTTTTTTTGTTGTGATATTACTGTTTTTAAATTTGTTTCTAATTTCAGCGACTCGAGCGTTAAGAAGCGATTTTAGATACTCACTTCTCTCTTGAGTAATTTCTGGGGGATTAGGTTTAGTTGTTACATTGGGTTTAGTGATGTTACTTATATTTTGTCGTGAACTCGTGGGGCTAGATCGAGGAGTTGTATTTTTTGATCTATTAGCTGTATTAGATAATGGCTTTCGGAATTGGAGTGGCGTATGTGGAGCAGCATTAGCCGATGGAGTTTCAGGTACAGTAACTAGTGGTAAATACCTGTTTGAGAGAGGAGTTTGACTAGTATTTAATGAAATTTCTGGTAGGGCTGGATATTCAGTAAGATTTGTTAGTTCCAAAGATCTGGTTGCTTCTGCAAATGATTGTGGTCTTTTTGAGACGCCTTTGACAGTCTTATACGTGATAGGGAAGAATTTACTGGCTGTAAAGTAGTCTTCCCTCATTAGGCTCATCCTTTCTTTTATTTTCTTTTGCCTGATGTACTCAGGACAGAATTTAGAATTGCTACTATGGGGGCCTAGACAATGAACACATTTACGCGGAAGTTCACACGGTGAAGAATGAAACTTGTCACCGCAGTCTCTACAGATTCTGGTGTTTTGGCAAGGGGAATTGGCTACATGCCCATAGGCAAAGCAACGGAAACATTGTTTGACAGGAATCATGTAGGGCTCAATTTGGACACGAACATAGTTTAAGGAGATGTATTCAGGCAAGGTGTCAGAATCAAAGGTAATTTTTACAAAATGGGTGTCCTGTAATTGTTGATTGACTCTCCGCTTAATACGGCTAACTTCAAGAATGGGACTGTTGCAAACAGAATCAGTAAGTATCTCAGATTCAGGGATTAGAGGATCAATATTTGCGACACCATATGTGTACACTCTAATAGATGGAATGAAAACATTGTAGTGAATAAGATGTTGTGATAAGATTAGGTCATTTGCAGATTGATAAGACTTGCAGAACACAGACACGTTGCGGCCAGATCTTTGGATGTAATCAATGTCAGTATGATGACTTTTAATGATTTTTCCTATCTGGAAATGATTGAGTTTTGCTTTATTTTTGTCTTGGATTATTATTTCAAATGGACCTTTATTATCTTTTTTATATAATCTTATCTGGTTTGATTTTTTGGGTTTTGGTGGATTTAGGTTTTCATTACTTTTATTTTCATCATTTAGTTGATCATCATGTTTACGCTTAATATTCTTTTCATTGTCAAAATGGTTTGATTCATTATTTGTCGGCAAAATTGAATTAATAGCTATTTCGGTTTCCATTTGTAGGTTATTCATGTGGTCGGCTAGACCTGACGACATGTCAGGACCAGCCGTGTCTTGTACGGATAAATGGGCCAGAAGTGTGTTTTAAGTATGTTAATGGAAGGAAGATATAAATAATAAGGTGTGCTACTTGATAGAAAAGGACAGTAGTAAAAGTATTTACATAGTAAAATTACCCAAAACTGTGTTGAAGTAGTAACGGGAAAATTAGAAAGGCACAACCACAAAATGTTGAACTATCTCACAGCACTGCCGAAGTACGAATGAAGAATTCGTCTAATCCTTTGACAGTCAGCTGAAATAAATTATCGCCATAGCCTGTCTTTTTTCAAAGACACTTAAAGATTCAAATATCAAATGTATATACTATATTAGTTTATTCAAGTTTATTGATCATCAACAAGCATTAATCACGACATATGCAAAGGAAATAATGCTATCGTAATATGTAACTACTGGATATAAAACACAAATTGATATTATAATAAATTTAAACTTCTGCAGTATACAACCAACGAAAATGCCATAAATTGCTATCTTGATATCATAGATAAAAACATACTCTCCATAATTTTAACCATGACGTCACGCTATCAATTTATGGTATTTTGGCGGTTATATGTTAGGCCCTCCACACACCAGAGTGGCGTAACGTAACAAAAATCCAGTCAAATAGCATAGTGTTATTTGTATAATCAGCTGATTCGGAGATGCGAATGACCACACTGAAAAAACCGTATTTTTAGTGCGGCCTTGAGATGCGCCACTTCTTGCCACTTGATACTACCCCCGTAAATCTTATAGGTCCACGCCACTATGTTGTGTGTAGGGCCTTAAGTAGGCTTACCATAAATTTACAGAGCTATCCCCGGACACCATAAGAAAGAAGGGGGGGGGGAGAAGAGGTGGACAAGGGAAATGAAATGATGTGGTAAAGTTTGGTCGGTGTAATAAGGGTCTCCGCAGACGGGCTACTTTATTTCTGCCGTTTTTGTGTGGCATTATCGTTTCTTGAATACTGATTGGCTAAAAAACATTGATGTAGGCCTTGTGACCAAGCAGAAGATGCAGTTGAGCAGTTGTCGTACAACAAATAGTGTGTTGCCGTCGCCGTCGCCGACCGGTACCTGGTGAAACTATAAAATATCCCTTCGTTTTATTAACAATTTCTTTTCTTTTATCATCAACTTTCTTAATAACTGCTCAAAGCTAATTACCAATTCATTTATTTCGCGCGTTTTCATCTCTTTTTCATGCAGGCTTACTAAAACCCCGGACAAAATTCAACCCCGGACGTTTCCCCGGACGCAAGCCTTAAACCCGGACTGTCCGGGGAAAATCCCTGACGTCTGGTAAGCCTAACCTTAAAAGCAAACAAACCAATATTTATATCAACCAAACCTAAACCCATGTTTAATTCATGAGAGGGGGCTAGCCCCAAACTCAGAACACGCTATCGTCGCTATCGAACACTAATAGGATGGTTATCAACACAATAAATTTAAAATGAAATGTGTCTCGTCGGGAACGCCAATATAATCGGCGTTGTACCATAGATAAAAAAAAAATGCCCTCTGCTGGGTATATTATTTTAATCATTTTAATCATCTATGGACATCCTTGATGGTCAAGACTACACTGATAGTGCGGTCTTAATCTGGCACAACTCGTTAAGCACAATATGATATTGTCTCATGGACTTTAACCATTGATAGATAGGTAGAGTGATTTTTATGTTCTTATAATATATTTCAACATCACCTATAGATTGTTTTTAACTTATTATCTTTAGTTTAGTTGGCTGGATGTGCAAGGTGCAAGCGTTGCAACTAAACGATGGATGATGGATGGATCAAAAGTGCCTTGTATTGAGGGCGCTGTAGGTAGAGCCCCTGTTTTTGGGTGGGGAAGGTAATATTAATAGGTTTATAATATTATTTAAAAGGGGGTTTTAATAATTTCAACTTGGTAGGTGGTTGCAGGCAGTGTTTTTTATGTTACATATCACCACTATTCGTCATTGCCGAACATCGACTGTTAGATAAAGAACAACAATTTGTTGATTTTATTTACAGGGCTTTGAGTTTACTATGTTATGATTCATGATGTTTTCTGCTCTGCAAAGTATGTTGGTTATTATACTTTTGTTCATGAATAATGAATTAGTTTTCGACTTAAATTGCAAGTAGATAAACGCGCAAATGTCTTTTAATTAATCTAAAATTTTTGGGCATTTAAAGTGAATTAGAGGTAGGTATTTTTATAACTGTTCAATTTTACCAATGATCATTATTTGTAGCAAGCCAGCTTTCTGAAACCTGTAACCTACTTTAGTTTCCATTTCGAGATCAGATAAATCTAGCTTTCTTTTAAAATGAATCAATTAATTTCTATGGTGTTTTCTTCCAGTTGTTAACAATCTGAATCTTTGAAACTTGATATTTCATTATTTTCCATATGGAATGACAAAATGAATGAGTTAGAGATGTGTAGGCCTACCTGTGAGTTCAATTTGTTTATCTTTCAGTTAAGTCTCAATCACCAGCTTTTACTGGCATACCTCCTTACCTAGTTGGCAGCCTCTTTACCCTTGTCTTTTGCTCAGTCCGTTTGTGCCTTAGACTTCTGTGTGGATATTTACTTATCCACATAAAGCAAGGAGTGAGCTCCAATACAGTGAAAATTATATACATGCTGCGCCAAGGTTGGGGCAGTTAGTCCCGCTTCTGCCCTTAAGGCATTGTACTGAATCTATTAAAATTTTTGGCAAAGCATTCTGGCATTAGTGTTTATGTGCCATAAATATTTGTCAAGAAGGGGAGAGTGATGCAGTTTCAAACTGTTTAAATTTCCCGCCTTGTAGAAAAGCAGGAATAAAATCATTCATATCACCTATAGGCCCCATCATGTACTACTTCCTATAAGAGTTTTAATTCTCAAGGGACTTTCAATGGAGAGATATTTAACATTTGCAGGATCAAATACATTACATCTGTACGAAAAAAAATTAATTATTGATTTGTCATATTTAATATTCTGATACTAAAATCCCTATGGCCCATGTAGAACAACCAAAAGAGAGGCCACTTTAATCAGAATTGAATAAAAGTTACTTGGCAAAGTACTCAGTATATCCTATAATATCAGACATCTAGAGTTTACCTAACCCTGGAAGATATTTGCCAAAATTTTAAGAGGTGCTGTATAAGTATAACCTTGTCCCAGGTTCCTATTTACCTTTTGGTCTGCCCTAATTAGGCATTGAGTGGGGTTCCATAACATTCCTGCAAAGCAATTGAATTGAAACTTTCAAACAAGCTTTTATTGAGTTGGCAAATTATTTAAATTTTTGATAAAGTAAGTGGCACCATAGAGTTTTAAACCCATAATATCACCATCATACCTCAAAGCCTATATCTTTGTTTTGTAGTTTAGGAGTAGCCTTTCTGATAAAAATGATCAGAAAGGTCTGACACATTGTCAAGGTCAGATTTTTTGAACCAACAAGTTGACATAAGCTACTTTGATTTAAATAATTTTTCAATGCAATAAATGCTATTTTATATGATGATTGTTTGCATATTAATTATAGCCTACCGTGGCTATCTTTGTTCAGTGTGAAAGAATAAAAGTTGCAAATATGTTAATGAAATAATAAGTGGCCATATTTAAAATTAATTTAAGTTATTTTATTTATTTGCTTATTAAAAGTAAACATAACTTTCTTATGGTATTAAAAATATTATAACCTATCTTAACTTTCATTATACTTTTTAGCTGATATAGGCCTAATGCAAAACGTTCAACCCTGTAAAACCTAGTTGGATTAGCCTAATATTTTTTGTATTTTATTTCAGAGCGGCAAATGGAAGATGGACTATGACAATTTGTTGTACAAACGAGAAGTGGACCAGCACAACCGCTGCTGCGGGGGATGGCTCTGGTGCATCAGAGTAAGACTCACCTAACTTTACCCCAAGAATGGAAATTAATATCCAGCCTACAGTCAACAATCGCTACCTTGAACCTTGATAACTCCAAATCTTCTGAAGCCCATCTCAAATTATTTTTGTATCTTAAACATAAGTACAATTTGGTTTAAAGGTTAATCTCCGTTTAATTTTTTCTTAAATGGCCTTTTGAAAAGTATAAATATGTTGCAACCAATAAAACAAACAAAAGCCGCAAAATAAGAATTTTAGTGAGACTCAAAAGCGAATCACTAAATTTAACTAGCTTGGATAAATAAATGTTTTAACCAATTAATCCAGAATTTGTGGACCCCTACTTTGTTTTAGGTCATCATAATATTATAGATTACGTGTCATACATCTGAATTTGTTCCAGTTTTGTCGGTAATGGCCTATTGAACCCAGCTAGCCTAAATATTTTATCAGAGGGCTAAGTTGTACTATGATCCATTTTAAGGGTTGTGATTCTAAATCTTTTTCATTCTCATCTAAATTGATTGAGGTATGTTAATACATTTTTATGTTTCCAAGCTCTAGTTGAGTTCTTTATTATTATTTATTGCTGTAGTGGGATACCGCACTAGTAGCCTATTAGTCCCAAACCGATTCAGTCTGAAGTTATACCATAATTACTAAAGGCATCTGAACTGAAGTTTTAATTTAATTTTATTTCTTAAATTTTGATTTATTTGATTGATATAGGATATCTGCGGGGTCGTCTGCGCCATCCTGACCTGGCTGCTGATCCTCTACGCGGAGTTTGTGGTGATGAGCGTAATGCTGATCCCTAGTCCATACCCGGTCTACAGCTACGTCAACATGCTCATCTTCCAGACGCTGGCGGTCCTCGCGTTTGCGTCTCACCTGCGGACCATGTTCACCGATCCGGTGGGTTACCGTTGGACAGGTATTGTTTGAATGAATTGCACTACAGCAGACTCTCTTAAACGGCCACCTTTGAACTTGCCATGTTACTCTAACCAGACTACTCTCCACAGGAGTGACTTCTTTTTAACTGGCCAATTTAGTACCTGAGCGTAGGTATAACAGTAGGTCTAGTTCAGCAAGAAATATTCGATACTGACCATTTTTGTGAGGAACATTAGAGGCCATTTACCATTAAAGTTTATAATTTTTACAGTATAATTGGTGTTGGCTCTGTATTTCAAGGAATATTTTAATGTTGATATTTATGACATTGATGTGTAAGCGGCCTAACACATTGTTAAGGCCAATTTGTTATAATTGGGAGCATGAAATTTTGCGGGTGGCAGAAACTATAAACTCATTAAATTATATGCTAAACTTCAGCTGAAATGATATATTAAAATTTTATTGTTGAACCGTAAACACTATGTTTTTAACTTTTTTGTTTTTCAGGGCTTTTACGTGTGGGCTCGATTATAAAAATAGTGAATTATTTTATATCTTACTCACTAGATTTATTGAGTTTTCATTACAGCACTAGGCTATTTATATGATACAACAATTACATTTTTTATGAAACAATACTTGTTTCCCCAACCTGCTGTTTAGACGCTTTATACTCCTTGTAATGAGTGAGTAAAACAGTATTTTGGCCCTCAGCGGGAGTAAAGTGGTTATTTTGTCTCCTTGCGGGCGACAAAGTAAACCTATAATAATAACATTGCAATCAATAATTCAAAAATCAAGAGCCTTCAAATTTCTACACAGACATGCAAATAAGATTAGGTTGAATAGATTGCAGGTGCTAACAGCTGATTTAGCAGCAAGAATAATCACATAACAGGGCTTGTAACGGGTCATTTTTTTATTTTTTTGTTATTTTTTTGCTCTCATTTTTTTTGTTATTTGGTTATTTTTGTTATTTTTCTGGAATTTTGGTTATTTTTTTCAACCTCAAGAACTGTCCCTGTTCACACTATTCGTCTGTCAGACGATCTCGTAACAGCATCGCGGCAGACGAATCTCGTCAGCCTAGATTACGTGAAAACCAAGTCTCGTTGCGTGAAAACCAAGTCTCACCGTCAAAACTAGGCAGATTAGTGATTAGTCTGTCAAAATTTTCTTTTTTACCAAAGTTAAGAAAGTATTATCCCCATTGTAACGCCGGTTTTCTAATTTTTAGCAACATGTTTTGTTTACAAAAGGTTATTTTTTGGTTTATTTTTTTCTTATTTTAGTTATTTTTTTATTTTTTTTCAACCTCAAGAACTGTTACAAGCCCTGACATAACAATAACATTAGGTGCGTTCAGCCGCAGTCACCGGTGGCTACCGGTTACCATAGTCCTTAATAGGCAAATTCACCGCATCTTGACAATCAACAATGTCTGTTTCCTTACTGAATCCACCCTAAACACAACATTGGTGGATGCACAACAATAACCGGTGGGTGATAAATCCACCACCGGTGACTGCGGCTGAACACACTCATTGCCAACAATCAGCTGTCTATGAATTAAGCGTGTAAAAATGTTGCAACAATCAGCTGATCGCTGGTGCATGGATGGTTGCAGCCTCTCAGATGCAGGCACTAATTGCAGATCAAAACAACATGGATACTGTTAGTTAATTACAATATCAATGAAATAGATGTTTAAAGACTGGGTATTTGTTATTGCAAGTAGGGGAAAAATGTTGTGTGTATTTCGAGAGTAATGCACATTGTCTTCCTCGTAAAAATTGTTGCCCTTGCAAGCTCGGGCGCCAACATTTTCACTAGTAAGACAATGTTGTACTTTACTCACTCACCACACAAATAACTATTCTCAATATTATCATGTTATTATTTAAAAAGAAGTAGACTGAGTATTATTTCATAAGTAGGTGCAAATTGATAAAAGCATTCAAGGAGTGTGACTGCAAAATAATTTTAATACAACTACTGCTTCTTAGCTATTTCTTGTGTATTAGTTGTCTCTAATTGAATTTTTTATGCTTCAGGGCTCAGTGCCCAAGGGCAACGCCACTAAGGAGATGATTCAGCAGATGGGCTGCAGGGAAGGCCACGTCATCTTCAAGTGTCCCAAGTGTTGCAGCATCAAGCCAGAGAGAGCCCACCACTGCTCTGTATGCCAAAGGTAAAGGCAGTGCTGATGTGGTGATGGTAGGTGCAGGGTCTCTACTGGTACACCAAAACCTCCGTCCTCCAGAAGTCTTCCTTCTGACCTGAAGGTTCTTCAATATTCCCAGTTTGTTAAAAATAGTGATTTTAAAAAATACTTTTGTTAGGATTTTGGGTTGATATTGATGTTATAAATGCACAGCTGTAGGTCACGAATTTTGATACCACTGTATGTAAATTTACTAACTTTACTTCAACAGACTGGGACGGTGGCGTGTCCTGTAATCCAGCTACTTGGAGGTCACGAATTGTGGATAGTTATGAGTGGTGGCTTGTGGACGCGGTGTTCCTTAGTGGGGATTAACGTCCGCACTATTGAGTACTCGTTCATGGGACCATCCTCATAATTAGACCAGTTCGTAAATTGTTAACCGAGGCGAAATCGTGGTTTGGATTCCACGTAAAAATGTAGGTCCCTTAGTTGTCATTGGCTGTTGGGCTATTAATTAACAGTCCTGTCTAAGGAATATGTCGGCCTTAGTCAGTAACAAGACTACAAGATCGCGTCACAATCATCCTTCACTCATCTGTCATTCATACTTGGCTTAAAATACCTACCTGGGTAGGCCGCCATTTCAAATAATGTATCTAACTAACTTTTAACTTCACTAGTATTTGAGAAATCTTAATAGATATTCATTAATAAAACAGATCATGACTAAATTGCTTTAGGTCATTGTTTTTTATTGATTTACAATGATATTTTTCATAAATAAAACCACACCAAGAAATGTCACTGGGAGCTTCAGGCAGTTAATCCTATGCTAAAGTTAATTAAAAAATTCATGAAAAGGTCGAAGGCTCAGAGGGAAAATCCCTCGACAACGGTTCAAGGTTTGTAACTAACCAATACTGGTTGGTAAATTTTAGTGGTAAAAATTAACAGTTAAATTAGGAAGAAGTGATTTACAATAAAAGTTTGGTAATACGGCAGCCAAATTTTTTGTACAGTTTTATTTTTGAATGTTATGGGTTTTACAATTTTGTATTATAATATTGAGTTATGCTTTTTGTTTAATGCTGACAATGTCTATGTAGTCATTGTAGGCTATTTTTTGGCTAGTAAAATATTTAATCTTGAATCATGTGCAATCTGCTGAGTTCATGTGACAAAGTTTGTAAGCTAATGGCATACTTTGTGGGCAATAGCAAAGAAAAACAAGGAGCAATGGCTTGCTTTATCTGTATTTATTTTTTACTCTTTCTCTTCATTTTTAAGCAGTGTTTCTGGGTTGCCTGTCATTTGACCGCATTGATAGTTGTTCGCCGCGACACTTGCCCACTTTTTAAAAATAAAATAAAATAAATAAATAAAAGCCTGAATCCACTTGGTCGAATTGATAAATGGTCGTTGTGACATTTTTCCAACTTTTTAAATATTAATATTAATAATTAAATAAAATACTGAAACCACTTGTTCGAATTGATACTTCTTCGCTGTGACAGTTGTCCGACTTTATAAAATATTATGTATTAAATAATTGAAAGTTGACTGAACTGATAGTTGCCCTCCGTGACAATTGCCCACTTTTAACAATGAAATTAATGTAAATTAATAAAAGCCTGAATCCATGTGGTCGAATTGATAGTTGGTCGATGTGACAGTTGCCCGAATTTTTGAAATTAAATAATAATAATTTAGAATTTGTGTCATTTGACCGAATTGATACTTGCTCGCAGTGACAGTTGTTAGAAGAGAGGAGGGGGCAGCGCGGAGAGGGAGAGGGCGGGGCGTAATGTCCCTATTCTCTGCTATTGGACGGCCCATGTGGGCATGTTCCCACTGGGCGAATAGGAGCTGGGCGCCCGGCCCACTCCCTCTCCTTGCTGCCCCCCTCCACTCTTCTGCCAACTGTCACTGCGAGCAAGTATCAATTCGGTAAACTGTCACACATTTTAAATTATTATTATTTTATTTAATGAAGTCGGGCAACTGTCACATCGACCAACTATCAATTCGACCAAGTGGATTCAGGCCTTTATTTATTTATTTTAATTTAATTTTAAAAAGTGGGCAAAAGACACGGCGAGCAGCTATCAATTCGGTCAATCGTCAATTGTTTAATACTTAATATTTTTATAAAGTCGGACAACTGTCACAGCGAACAAGTATCAATTCGAACAAGTGGTTTCAGTATTTTATTTAATTATTAATATTAATATTTAAAAAGTTGGGGAAATGGCACAATGACCAATTATCAATTCGACGAAGTGGATTCAAACTTTTATTTGTTTATTTAATTTAATTTTTCAAAAGTGGGCAAGTGTCACGGTGAGCAAATATCAATTCGGTCAATTGGTGGGCTCCCGTGTTTCTGCTATTCTCATTATGAAACCGATTTGTAGACAGCACATAGTAATTTGGCACATTCAGTTATCTGGCACTATGTAACCAAAGTCTTGGAACATTCAGGAGCAGCAAGCACTTGCCATAAGAAGTTGAGATTGATTTATTTATTTGTTTTAGTTTTTATGGGTCATAAATATTTTAATGTTGGGTCCTAAATGTATTTTGTATTTTGTCTTCAGATGTATTCGTAAGATGGATCACCACTGTCCGTGGGTGAACAACTGTGTCGGTGAAGATAACCAGAAGTACTTTGTTCTCTTCACAGTAAGTTGGCAATCGAAATATTTACTCTTCAATTAGATAAAATTGAGTTAATAGTTTTGTTTTTGGTTCATAATTGGTTCAAAGATTCATAATCATTGTTACACGTCTTTCCACTAAAGTCGTTTTTATTTTATATAAACTTTTCAATAGCATGGCCATGGTGCAGTACAAAGAATGCAGGTATATCTTACAATTTTGATTACAGTGTTAAATCTTAAAAGAAAACACAAAACTTTAAAGGAGTCAAGGGTTTATATCTCTGAGTCTGACCTTCACCCTGAGCTCTTTCCAACAACACCAAAATTAATACAATTGGTTCAGAACTGATGGAGAAGTTTTGATCATAAAAATCCGTAGCGTATTCAATAAGGATAAATTCCCTTGCCCTCCTAATCGTGCTTTTATTTTGGTGTGAAGTTTTTTTTAGGCAGGTAAGATAAATATGTAAAAGTCAACTTATAGAAAAAAATGGAAGTTTGTACTCAATATTTCTTTAAATATGTTTGCTGCGGGCAGTGCCATGTGATGCTCAGCGTAACTTTGCCGCCATCTGAGAACGGCACAAGGCCCACGGTTTATGTTCATTTTCATTGTGACAGCGCTTCAGTTAGTCGTTGAAATTGATCTTAATGTACCAGCTGGGTAGGGGTGTGCGATGCAGCAAACTTTTTTTTTGATTCGATGCGTCGATGCGATTCATAAAATTTTGATTCGGATCGATGTGATTCGATTCGATGCAGTGCGGTGTTATTTGCTGTTAAAGAGTTATTTACAGCTTGCATTACTGTAATGGGTCAATAACCTTAAAGAGGATTAAAGTAGAAAAATTCCACATAAAGTTTGAATGAGTCTGAACCAAAGCATTTTTTGTAATAGGCCTAGGTGCTGACCATTCGTTATAAATAGGAATTTGGAAGTATAAATAAATAAATAATTATATCCTAATTCCTATACATCCTTTCACAATCTCAAGTAAGAGCCTAAAGTTTTTATTAAAAAAACACAAGCAGTCCAAATAAAAATGAATCAGTTCAAATTTTGTTAAATCATCTAATAATTATAACAATTAGCCTAAGTAACTCTTCTAGGATACAATTAAAGTATCCCTACCGGTGTCGGTATCGTCATTCATATCTGTTTCATTAAAGCTTTGGCTACATGAGCACGGATCGTCTACGATCTCTTCGTCGCAGTCTTCAAAAATCCTATTATCGGGGCGTCCTAGCTGAACGGGAAAAAATCACACGCGCGGGCGAGCGAGCGATTTTCTCGCCCGCAATAATTTCAAACGCATAGAAAGTAATGAGAGTGTCGTAGCTGAGCGTGCGATTCGCACGGGCGGGCGACATGAGCGATATCGCTCGCGCGTGCGTTCACTGCGTCAAGTGCTCTGCGACCGGTAAGACGTGTGAATCCTTCCACCATGACCTCAGAGATATTTATATCAGAGATACAGAAGTATCCAAGTTTGTGGAATCTGAATCCTCCGCATTACTACAATCGTCTGATGCACGAACGGCTATGGGATAAAGTAGCGGAGACGGTTAAGTAGTAAGTAAACATTAAAACAATGTTCTGTAAACACGTTATAGTAAATATGTAAGTTTATTGCTGAAATTCAACGTAATCAAACGAAAAGTCATTTTTAAGTTAACATTACTAATAGATGAACATAATAGAATAATTTTTACACAACTATTCCATTGTCTGTAACAATTAATTGTTATTAATATTAAAAATTATTCGTTTATGATTCTTTCATTCTAAAATAAAGGGTTCCGTTTCTTGCTTGAATGTTGAGTATTCTTTATTACAACTTTACAAGCTTTTTGTCGCAATGAATGAAACTACTCGTATATTATTACTGTTAGGCCTATTATATGCAATAAATTGTGACCCGCCAAAATAATTTCTCCTTTCCAATCAACATTTTAACTATAACTATTTAGACAGCTAACTCGCACGTTCATAGTTTTTTGCCACGCTTTTCCAGCACAGACCCTTTCTACAGTTAAATGATTAAATAACTAAATACAAAAATTGCTTCGACATTTATTATAGGATTACATATAAGTATATGTGTATGACATACAGGAGCGAAATACTTTAATGACATTTTTATTTATGTATAGAAGCTTGTCAAACCATAATTTAAACGAAGAGTTGAATCCAGCCTCTAAGTAAAAATTTCACTCCTGTAGTGAAAACACTAATTTTATCTATTAATAATTTTAACGGCAGCACGGTTATCAAATCGCTCGCCCGCCCGCACTGCATGTTCCACTGTGGACATCCTTTTGGCCGACGTTGCGAGCGAGCGAGAAAATCGCTCGCTCGTCCGCGCGTGCGATTTTTTCCCGCTCAGCTAGGACGCCCCGTTATTTGTCATTCAATTACTCCAGAACAAAACATTCAATTGCATTCGCACGGTAGTCAAAAGAAACAAACACTATAAGTACTGCGCAGTGCTGAGCATAACGACGACGGCAGACAGCTCGACAGCTGACCATCACAAAACAGTGTTACCACTTGTAGACCGTGTTCACCTGCAAAAATACCCGTCTCTGCTGGAATAAACTATTGAAAGTATTACGAAGTCCCCACACGGGCTTGGAAATACCCGAGAGTCGGGTAATTTCTCTAACAGCAGTATTTGTTTTGTTCCATTGCTCGGTCAGCCTGTATCACCATCACCATCGCGGTTATACTGCAGCTGCGGTCGACTGTCGTAGTGCTCGTTTTATTCTCGTCATTGAAATTATTCGTGTATGGAATTATACAGCCATACATTAAAAAGTTGTTTGCAATCATTTAAAACTCGTTACAAATTAGAGACAATCTATTGCAATAATTTTTAAACTTGGCGAAAAAATAGCAATGCACTACTTTGTCACGCAGCCTTTATTATGCATTCTTTGCTGTTAAGCGTCTAGAGTCTGAAAGTATTACTATGCACTAAGCTTTTAATAACTTCATTACGATTCAATAAACTGCTTTGAACATTAATATTAAGCATTTATTTCGTTTAAACGTTTATTTAATTGCTTTCAACATACATTTTAGACTAATGGCGTCTAGTGAATCGAAGAATACCGATGCATCGAGGCCAAATCGATGCATTGGCATTTCGATGCATCGCACATCCCTACACCTGGGCTATCTAACTGTACTATCAGTTTTCAATTCCAAAATTAGTATAATAGTTACATTGACTGTTTAGTTCCCTTAATTTGTTACAATGACGAGGTTTTTTTGTTATTTGCAAAAAAGCATTCGATCATGGTGATTATAAAGGTGGTTAACATTGATATCTAGTTTGATACATATATTACCATCAGTCAGTAATAATTCCCAAAAACACCCTGGCTCTTGCAGGTACTTTTAATAAACATATTTATTAGTTTATTGAGATGAAATATTAAAAAAAACTAGTTTAAGGCTACAAACATTATTAGAAGTGTGTAAAAACATGTAAAACAAAATAAGAGGCATCCTCAAAGGGGCTGCTAGATGGAGGTGGGCGCCAGGGGCTAAAAGTACAATATGGCGATCAAATTTCAAAATGGTGTTTGCGTTGGCTTCGGTCACCACAATATCTTCTGCCGATGCGATTTCTACCTCATCCTACCAGTCTTTACTCAGCTCTAATCTGATCCCAGTGCTCTGTTTTAGCCATTTGTTTAGTCCGTGTATCTAATCTTGCCAATGGTGGATTTATTACTAGGCCCACCAAACCGGGCTTCCATCCATATACTGATAGTTGAGCCGCACAACCGAAAATAAAGGTTGGAGGGGATGTTTAGGACCCATAACATAATTTTTCCACTAAAAGGTCACCAATCTGGGCAAGGCCGCCCAGAGGGCCACAGCATTGATTTTACACATCTAGATCGGACGAGGTATTGTTGGCATTGAACGAGCCACAACTGGCGCGCTCCAGCGTGAAGGACATAGAACTAGCCGCTCTTGGCGACGTGACAGGTGGCGCGGCTGCGGCAGGGATGAGAACTAATGGCGGATTCGTACGTAACTAATGGCCTAGACGGCTGCATCATTATGGCGACTGGGCTCTCGACTCCTTCCCCTCCCCGCACCCGCCCCGCATCAACGTCCCGCCCCGCCGCTCATGCTGGCCGTGTCGCCAACGCCGCAAATCCGAGTTTTGGCGAATTATGAGCGACAAAAAATTTTGTAATATTGTAATTTATAATTACTAACGTACAATAAAATTATATTTACCTATATAATCTATTTTCAAATGCACATTATTTCCCAGTTACATTTAAACAAGATTTTTTACATAGATTCGAAGAGGTCATAACGCTATTAAGCTATTTCCGTACAATGCTGTTTTTACTATTGAATATGAAAACACGCTGTTGAGATAATTGTAATATTTCGATAATTTCATGCAAAGCTTAGTTACCTAAAGGAAAATCCTATACTGTTAAATTTTAAATTCACTATATTTTACTCATACATAATCATTTATTGTTAATAATTAATCTTTAATCATTCTTACTATTAAAAGCTTACAATTAAGGTTACAATAATTTAAGGCGAATTAATTTGTCTTCGAACGCTTGTCGAGGAAATTTTTTCAACGATATGGCCGGTTTTTTTACCACATCAGGCCACCTGCGAGGCTTGTAGGCCTAATCTTAGCCCAACGTTGCCAAAAAACACTCTCATTGCTCAGACTGCGTTTGATAGCCATCCATTGATCTGCTTATTTATACAAGGGTTTCGACTCCTTATGTGGTTTCTTAATCTCATTCCCTTTATTTTACATTTTAAAAATCAGTAAACCAAAGACATCTGTCCAGAGGCGGATTTGGAAATTTGCCGCCCCTGGGCTATCCAGATTTTACCCCCCCCCCCCCCCCCCCCCCCCATGAACACTTGCCATATGTTGCAGCCCATTGTATTATCATCAAAACTAAATTTTGGGCAGACTCCGCAAGGCAAGAGAGCGCTTATGAAAAGAGGGATTTGTTTCCTTGACTTTTAGCAAGCCGCGCGGCAAGTCTGTCTCACTCCCTCACTCCTTTTAGCTTGTTTAGATTAGGCGGGTTGCTCGCGCGAGCGATCAGGTGTTGCGAGGAAGCCGCGAGCGACCGCTTAGTGCGAACATTAAATTCGTCGCTAATACAGACACTAACACATTGTTGTTTCTGCAGCTCTACTGCAAGTTATTAAAGTTATTAAGTTATTAAAATTAAGATTAACCGAAAGGAAAAATGCCAGGTGCCTGAGAATTGGCACATATGTTTGTTAGACCCATCTGGAACGTCATACAAAAAGTCCCGGGAGATGGAGACTGTGCTCGAGGAAAAGTACAGGGTGTTCCATAAATATAGGTTTTTGGTTTGAATCTTAGAATTCTCCAAATAAACCAATAGCACATTGTATATTATTTTAAAGGTATTTGTGAAAGGAAAATTTTGATGGAAATAGAATAGAATTAATTATCTAAATTCATATAAAAATGGCGGCTGTCATTTTTATAATTTTTTTATGAATTCTCGGAATATCCTTTATCTTCTAAACCACAACAAGTTTAGCCAAACCCTCGGGTACCTTAAAAATGAGGTTCAGATGAGTCTGATAAGCAACCGTGCCGTCTTTCGGATTTTTTATCCTTAAATTTGTCTACCTTATCTGGGCTAATCACATCAATAAAAATAATTGTTTAAAAAATTGGTTGTTTTGCGCAAAACCCTATAAATCTTGTAAATTTTACAAAAAAGGTGTAGGCCTATGTTTTTCTTTTTATCCTATAAGTGATAAAACTCAGTGCTTCCGCAGTAGATAACATCAGAAAATATTTTACTCCGGCTAGATTAGGCAAATACCCCACTGTGCGGCGGCCGCGGAGCAGAGCGCGCGGTTGGTCTGGAAAGGGTAGCAACCAGCAAGCTCACCTGACGGCGCCAGCGGGTGCGGCAACTTCAAACGATACCGTCATCTGCTATGAACGCCACTAACCCCAGAGCTGACGACTGACAACTTGGGGGCAAATTCGATCGCGTCTCGAAATCCCGCAATCTGTTTTCGGGAGTACTTCTGACAAAAATACATATTTTACAAACACTAATGACAGTGCAAAAATAATTTTGTGCAGATAATAAATACTCTATCTGCTTTTGTCTGATGAATTAATAAATCATTAACTTTGGAGCTATTTCCATATAAAACAAGCCATATCTAAAAATTGATTGAAAAATATGTTAATCCAGCCCTGCATCTGTCCGGCTACTCTTCCATTAATTGTTAAGTATTTATTTATTTTTCAAGCTCAAAATTTTCCCGCCCCCCAACATCTTTCATGTCTCAATTTGCACCATGGCCCTCCCTGTGAGCACCCCTGTTCTGAAAGGACAAATCTTTAAAAGTACTCCTAAACTGTCAGAAAAACAAATTTCAATATTTAGTGGATCTTATCTAGAAAAAGCCATATACCAAGTTTTATCAAGATAAATTCAGAAATAATGAAGATATTGATTTTTTTTTATTGCCCATGAGGATAACATGGGGAATGAGTATGCAGATTTGCCGCCACAAAAATGGAAATTGCGGTGATTTTAGACTAAAATACATTAAATCTAAAAAAAAGTTATAATGGTCTCGGGCTTAGGTCTTACCATGAGACCTACGGTAATAGCTTCTTTCCTATAGGGGAAATTCGCTAAAACTACAATTTTGTATTGTTAAAAATGAACAGCTATAAGAATAAAATAATATAGCATATTACGCCCATAAGACAGTTGTAATTTTTAGTATTGTACCTTTGAACGGCCTCGGGCACTTTATTTGCCTCAGACTATAACTTTTAACATTCTTCCCAGATATTATATTTTGGAAAAAACAGACGGAGTTTATTGACGATACCTAAATCATTTATTTTGTTTTTTTGCAGTAGGCTGTCAGAGAAAAAAACACCGCTCATTGTAAATACTGTAAATAACACTTTAGATAAGAAACATTATTAAATAATATGACATTTAAGAAGTATTGAAAAATGTTAAAGGAGGTAAGTTATTTTTTTTATCCTTCTATCTGTAATAATTATTGGATTATTAAAATTACAACTTACTAAAACATGGTAGCGTAATATGGTAACGGTAGTAGAATAAGTTAATTCCTCGCAAGGTTAAGAATACAACACATCGAGTACGGTCAGCGTTATTTTTATACGTTCGTAACCATCACAGGATTAGATCAGTCGATATCCCACGAAGTATGCAGCAGTAGATTAGCCGTACGCCTCCGCCGCGCGTTTGAAGTAGCTAGCGCTAGCAAATGAACGACGACGCCATGATTGAATCTCTCAGAGTCGCCAACCGAACAGGGAGTGAGATGCGGGATGCGGGGAGTGGAAGGGGGAATGGGGGGGGGGCTGATCAGCGACGCCTAGCGGCAAGGACATGAACCCGGTGCAGTCGCCATTTTCAAGGACAACAATGCCTCGTCCGATCTACCTAGGTCCATATTCAATGGCCACAGAAATCTGGACTTAGGTACAGTGACTGGATCCATCTGCACTGGATCTTGTTATGTTGTTAGGTTCCTTTCCACTTGAATTCAGATCAGATTAAAGTCCCCAAAAGTCACAAAACATGTTTTTAAAACATTTTTCCCCAAATCTGTTTAGAAGTCATAATCAAATTAGTATATTACGTTACTAGACCTGTAAATACTGTTTTATTGGATGAACATGATAGTTTTCGAGTGAGTCAGAGGGGAGTGTGGGATATTCGAGTACGGTAAAACTTACCAGGTTTGTGAAGTACGAAACTTTACATCAGAAACAGAAAAAATACTTACAACAAACGAAAGAAAGCAACGAACGATACTTAACATACTACTCAAGAAGAAACCAATTTTTTAGTCATAACGCATTTCTTGCATAAACCATCACGTCTCCCAATTCTTCAAACCTAACCTATACTAAAACAATAAACAAACATTTGCTGCTGCTAACAGTGTTGCCACTACATCCCTCTGAAGTACCGGTAACCTATAAACATGCATTAAATGTCGGTCTTCTGCAATGAGCTAATTGTTTTCATTGCTTACTTTTGTTATTCCCGCTTCCAAGTGTATGGCAAAGAGTAACATTCTAGAGTAACTGCCGTGCAGTCACCAGCAATGGGTAACTTTCGACCTTTCGAGCCAACAAAAAGGAACAGAAAACAGATGTTCCTTGAAAACAGAGTCAGTATGATGAAAAATAATTTGATATTTAGGCCAAACATCTGAGATTGCCTCCTATTGCAGTTCTACATAGCCTCGATATCCATCCACTCGCTGTTCCTGGTGGCCAACCAGTTCTACATGTGCGTGCGGCTGGAGTGGAAGGACTGCTCGTCCTACTCGCCACCCACGACGGTCGTGCTGCTCGTGTTCCTCGTGTTTGAAGCGCTTCTGTTCGCCATCTTCACGCTCGCCATGCTCGTCACGCAGCTCCAGGCCATCTGGAATGACGAGACGGTGCGTAACGCAGAATGTCGATAATCGCATGATATGAATCCTTTCTGATAATGACTATGATGGTGATGAGATGGATACAATGGTAGTACGATGATAGTACAATATGGTGATCAAATTTCAAAATAGCATTTGCGTTAGCTTCGATCGCCACATTTCATCTGCCATCTGCCTACACTCATGTGTGAATAAGTGTAAGAATGTGCCTAAGTGTGAAAGAGTGTAGGAACGTGCCAAAACTCATGTGTGAATAAGTTTAGGAAAACACCTACAATCACTAACGAATGAGTTAAGGAATGTGTCTTGATAATGACTGCTGCATCGTATTGTCGGAAACGACCTTCATCTCATCATCATCTTTGTCATCACTCAAACACGAGAACTCGTCTCATGCCTACTTATGCCATGGAAGCCCCTGACACGATTTACGTTTACAATCGTGTGAATAATTTGTGTTTTACACAATTAAGCATGAATTAAGAATTCATGCATGAGTTTGCATGAATTAAGAAAGACATCCTTTGGTTTATGAAGAAGTATGCTGGGTATATGGCTCCGCTGAGGTTGTAAGTCTGAGACAGATATTGAATTTGACTTACTTTATTTAAGCTTCAGAAGTCTGTCTTTTATTTAAATTAATTTACTTTATCAGTTATTTAGACGAACCAATTTTATTTGAATTTTTTACAACCACTTTTAAAATCTTCTCCAGAATACATGTAACAAAACTCTGTGGTACTCAACCCGCTTCTTAATATTCTTGCTAGCCTGTAATGTTTTGTAAAAAAGTGTTATGCCTGGTATTGTATTAAAGTAAACACCAATAAAGTATTGATACTATTGCTTTTTACAGTTTCATGGCTACTGTTTTTCACAGCAAACCAAATATCAAATCAAAATTTTTAGAATTCTTACTTAAGTTGTATGGTTGTTTTGTTGCAATATTTCTAATTTTCCTGATTTTTTAAGTATAGTTTAAGAGGGATATTATTCCTAGTTCTTTTCTGACTGGTTTGAATGAGCATGCTATTAGTTTCATCTGGATTGAATCAAGTGATTTTCAGAAAAATACTGTGAAATTTGGTGAGCTGCTTCTGTTGTCTTTATTTCGAGCATTTTAAAGTTTATTTAGCAAAAACTGTTGTTGCATCTTAGTTTACTCAAATCTCGATTTGTTGTGACAGGGCATAGAACAGCTGAAGAAGGAAGAGGCACGGTGGGTGCGCAAGTCTCGGTGGAAAAGCATCCAAGCCGTGTTCGGAAGATTCTCTCTCGCCTGGTTTTCGCCCTTCACACGGCCGCCACCCAAAGTGAAGCTCGAAAGCTACTTGTACTCTGTCTAGATGTATTGACTGTTAGTCTATCGGCTATATCGTATTTTCGTTGTACAGTATTTTTTATTAGCGGTTTTCTCAAAACTTAATTTACGACTCGGTTGTCTTATTGAACGTGTTGTTTACATCGTATTTTATCGTGTTATACACTGTGTATTGTATTCATAAATATGTGTTTGTGTGATTGAACACCAGATAACAAAATCTAGAGATTATTTCACACCCAGTTGAGAAATTTCATATTTTATATATATTTTTGAAATGACATTAGATAGAAATGACGGATAGGTTTTAATAGATAATAGATTATAACTATGTAATGTATGCCTTTCAGCCGTATTATTATTTTGTAGCTTTTACATTTATCCAATTAATTTATATTCTGTATAAGTTCCTGTAGCTGTAAAACATGACTTAGGAAAGTAATTTTATACCGAGGTTGTAGTTGTGTTGTTTTAATACTATCGTGTCTTATATTAATTATTGCCGTGTTTTAGATATAAGTTACAATTTTATTGTTTTGTTTTATATGAAAAATTGTTTTAATACAATTATTTCAAAATGCCTTAAAATACCGTAAGGCAGTGCAATGAGGATTTGGCCAAGATATTTACTTCAATTTTTGGCTTTTTTAAAATAAGAAAACAATTGATTTCTCTTGTTTTGTATTTTGTGGGTGCTTGAAATTGTCGCTTTACATACATTGTTTGAATTTCAACCATTAGTATTTTATTTAAATACATTAATCGTAAAATCTCAATTTTATGAGGATTGTCTTAGGAATTTTAATTCATAAAATACATTTTTTTATATTTTACAGAAATCAAATTATTTGTCAGAGTCAGACATACTTCATTAGAGGGTTTGATTTAACTTGCAAATTAAAAACAAAACATGTCATTCTTAAATCAAGTTAAAGTAACTAAATTATTTTAAGGTTGCTCAAAAATATTGAATGAAAACACTTAGAATATATCATTAGTATAAAGAAGATGTTACCCACTAATAAAATCTCCAATACCTTTTTTTTCTGAGAGCTGACTAAGAAATAGCCGTTAAAATAATCATATCTTTTGAGCCGTTTGTTTTAAGTTCATTGTTGGTGATGGTGAGTTTATGTTATCAATTCAATAACTGTCAACATTTGTCATCACTAATTAATTAGTAAAAACAAGTTTGATCAAGTTTCGGGATCTGCAGTCTAATCCCACCATCAGGTCCCAAACATAACAAAATTTGTGACACACTAGAGGCTTGAATTTGTGATATACTTGTGATATAATGAGTATAATCCTTATTTATCATAGTACAAAATCCCTTCATAGAAAACTGGCTTCACAAAATCCACCAAATTATTTTAATATCTAGCATAATATAGTTTTGAATCAAGTAACGGCGCCACATGTGCAATGTAAACAAAGCAAATGTTTTTAGATCCCAAAGCTTTCTAAATGGCAGATATTTTACTTTATTTCTCATTTCCTAGTTACCTTAAAGCAATCTCAGTATTTTTCCCGAGTCCCTGGAATCAAGACTTTCAATTTGAGCACTCTCTCTTGTCGTCCTGCAACCTACCAAATGCCCACAATTTCAGCATAAAAATTTCCCTTACTTAAATTATACAAATAGATAGCCTTGCGGACCTGAACAAAAAACATAGATAAAACAGAGAAGTAAAAAGTGTCAATTCATGAAATGCTAAAACAGATTCTGGAATATAATGAAACTTGTTTTTACTGCAAAAATCCTTGACTTGTTTTGATGCATGCAAAAATCCAGTTATTTATAGATGTTATGAGTGTTGAAAATGTATAAAGTCCTCTGAAAACAAGTTTATGTGTGTAATTTAGAGGTTTGCATTACTGAATATTGTAATACTGACACCGAGATGGTTTTGCTGTGTCAAAACATCAAGACTTCTCAAAACTCAGAAGAAAAACAATATTCAGGTTTTAGGGAAAAATTTTATCTTTATTGGACTATCTGTAAATTTTGTAGTTGCAGAACACCTTGGATTTTCCGGATTAATATGGCAGAGTTCTGATCTGGATGACGAAAAACCTGGATTGTTCAGTTATTTAGAAACCAGTTGATATGTTGAAAATATATTGTGGATCTTGCACCTGCATTATTGCTGTTGTTATGAATTTTTTTTTTACTGCAGATTGTAAGATCCGTGGTAGGGGTGTGCGATGCAGCAAATTTTTTCGATTCGATGCGTTGATGCGATTCATAGAATTTCAATTAGAATCGATTCGATTCGATTCGATGCAGTGCAGCTTTATTTGCTGTCAGAGTTATTTACAGCTTGCATTACTGTAATGGGTCAATAACCTTAAAGAGGACTAAAGTTAAAAAAAATCCACACAAAGTTTGAATGAGTCTAAACCAAAGCATTTGTAATGACCCATTATAAATAGAAATTTGGAAGTATAAATAAATAAATAATTTTAATTCCTATACGTCCTTTCACAATATCAAGAAATAGTTGTTTATTCTTACTAGGCCTAAAGTTTTTCTTAAAAAAACACAAGCAGTCCAAGTAAAAGTTTATCAGTTCAAAGTTTGTTAAATCATCTAATAATTACAACAATTAGCCTAAGTAATACTAACAAAGAAAACAAAAAAAACACCTATTTTTGCAGATATTTTTGTTTTGCAAGATTTGCATATTCTTGCAAATTTCCCTACACTTGGGAAATAATCATGAATCGGGTTTCTCTTCTCGGATACAATTAATTAAAGTATCCCTACCGGTGTCGGTATCGTCATTCGTATCTGTTTCAACAAAGCTTTGGCTACTTGAGCCCAGATCGTCTTTGGTCTCTTCGTCACAGTCTTCAAAATCTTTATTTATTTGCCATCCAGTTACTCCAAAACAAAACATTCAATTGCATTCGCGCAAAAGTCAAAAGAAACAAACACTAATTACTGCGCAGTGCTGAGCTTTACGACGACGGCAGACAGCTCGACAGCTGAGCGTCACAAAACAGTGTTACCACTCGTAGACTGTGTTTACCCGCATAAAATACCTGTCTCTGCTGGAATAAACTACTGAAAGTATTACGAAATCCCCACATGGGCTTGGAAATACCCGAGAGTCGGATAATTTTTTAACAGCAGTATTTGTTTTTGTTCCATTGCTCGGTCGGCCTGTATAACCATCACGATCGCGTTTACACTGCAGCTGCCGCCGACTGTCAGAGTGCTCGTTTTATTCTCGTCATTGAAATTCGTGTATGGAATTATACAATCATGTATTAAAAAGTTGTTTGCAATCATTTAAAACTCATTATAAAATAGAGAAACAATCTATCGCAATAATTTTCAAACTTGGCGAAAAAATAACAATGCACTACTTTATCACGCAGCCTTTATTATGCATTCTTTGTTGTTAAGCATCTAGTGTCTGGAAGTATTACTAAGCACTAGTTTTTTTCGTAACTTCATTACGATTAAATAAACTGCTTTGAACATTAATATTACGCAGTTATATAGTTCAAACGTTTATTTAATTGCTTTCAACATACATTTTAGACTAATGGCGTCTAGTGAATCGAAGAATACCGATGCATCGAGGCCAAATCAATGCATCGGCATTTCAATGCATGCCGAATCGAATCGCGATTCAATGCATCGAATCGTAATTTCGATGCATCACACACACACACCCCTAATCCGTGGTAATAATTTCATCTTAATATGGTACTGTACCGAGCTCGATTCTGTATTCGGCTGCCAGTCTCGTGGCAGTATCGAAGCAGACAAGTCTAGTCTATTTGACGCAAAAAAGGATCTCACGATGAGTCTGATTGTCATGGGTCGCGACAAATCTTGGCAGATTTAAATCTCGAACCATGAATTTTGGAGATGGATCATTCCAAAGTTTCGGATGCAAAACATGATGTTTATGATAGTTATTATAATAACTGCATACACATAATGGCAATGGCTTTCTGAGTGCAAACTACGGCATTGCAGTTGTGTCTGAGGCTTAGAAACCGCTATTACTTAGAAAATACACATTTTTACAGAAACAAATTTCTCAACCTCTTCTGCATAATCCAGGATTCGGATAGTTGAGGTCTGGATAATCCGAGGTGTTCTGTATGTGTTCGTTTTTCTGGGTGATGAAAACCTCACTGAAGCTGCTGGTGATGTCTTCCACATGGGAATTTTTGCAATTCAAGAATTCAGATTTAAACTCTGAGATCTCAATTACAGCTAAATTCATCACAATGTGAACTTTAGTTCTGGACAGCTTTACTGGCGGGTGGCAAAAATTGTAACCTCTCAAAGAGTGCAAAAATAACACATTTTTTGGTCGAACTGTCAAAACTTTGTTTGTGTTTCACCTCATTTACACCAAAAAAGCATGCAATATTTAAATGACAATATTCTTTGGAAATAAAATGGTTTGCAATAATATTTGTGCAATGCATCAGCTGTTTTATTTTTTTTATGTTTAAGAGCGCATTTCCTTATGCTTCCTACAGTAAAGGAGATTGTCGATATTTTCTTTATGCTAAAAACAATCCATGTAGTTTCGTGTTTTTACCCCTTTTATTCCTAAAAATTGATGGTGTTACTCCCAAAGCAAAGCCATGCTACAATACACTTACCAAAGCCAAATACTATTTAACTTGATATTCATTTGGAAATCAGAGACTTGTACCTCCAAGTTGGTGTAATAAACTAACTAGTATCGATTATTGCTATTGCTATTAGACCCATTTCATTCGGGCGTTTCTTTCGTATCGCGCTGTCTTTGTTGAGGGGAGTATATTTTGTTCTGTGATCGGTAATTCTGAGTAACTCAAATCTTAAAACGACCAACCATTAGAATTATATCTTAAATATGACTAAAACAAAAACACCAAACTAATCTATTCATTTACCATCCTCGGGCTTACAAACTAAAGTAAATACAATGGTTCATCGAAAAAAATAATGTTGAATATCATAACGTCCTTGCTTTAGACTAGTAGCATACTGAAATTCTCTATGGAATCTTTCGTCATTGTATTTCATGAATTGTGGCACAGATGAAGAACTATACAGATTGGCAACCCAATGCACTTTTGCGTGCCCGTTTTTTCGCGCGGCGTCAAGTTTGTTAGGTCGTTTTACCGCACATATTGCATTGGTATCAAGTATAATTTCGTCAATATCAAATCTTCAGGTCCCAAAGAACAATTATAGCCATTAATAACTTTGATACCAATGCAATAAGTGCGGCAAAACGACCTAAAAAACTTGACGCCGCGCGAAAAAACGGGCACGCAAAAGTGCATTAGGTTGCCAATCTGTATAGTTCTTCATCTGTGATTGTGGAGACCTTGCATGCATTTAACATTAACTGCACTTGCAGTTGTGACAAAATATTTTCTTGTGTGAAGACCTTTACAGAAACATTAGACTATGTGATTTATTACCCAAACATTGCAGATGTTAAACACTAATTTCGACAACAATGTACTCACCTGCCAATACGGCTGTCTAGAACTACAAATAGCCTTTTAACGATATGTATCGAAGAAAAACTATTGTTCATAACTTTTATGAGTTATTGTCTTAATTCCTGTACAAAAAGAAAATCAAGATTATTACACATTTTTTAGACTTTCTTATGAATATTTTATTATTTGTCTTGACATTTCCTGGCTAAATAATAAAGTATGTTGGTTTTGTTTTGTGTTCACAAGTTAGAACGTTGCTGTGAGGTTTAATCATTAGTAGTTTTCACTTCGTTTGGATAATGTTGTGCTCAGTAAGTAATTAAAAACAATTCATACGTCAATGATCCTGTTTATGAATTAAAGATTTAAAACCTAAGTTTTACATAACATTTGCATCTGTTATTAAGTCTTTTTTTGCTCCTTAAACACAACTTGTCCTGTTGAATACTAATTTCTGTTTTCTAAGCTCAGGCCTTATCCCGGGATCCTGAAATTCAGAAATTGCAGGGATGGAAACCAAGCTCAAGATCCATTTAAAACCTTCCAATGAACTGAAAACATCGAATTCTGAAGCAAGCGAGCTGATTTTCAAACTTATAAAATGAGCATATAAGGATATAATAATATAATTTTGGTATAAGGATCAGCTGACCAGCTGATCAGAGGTTTCTATTGACATAGATTGTAATTGGGTTGGGGAGGTTGGAACTGATGGGAATTAATGACAAATGGCGAACTCTCATGTCTTCTATGACCTTCTATGACGGATGCTTCATCTGTTTTCAAGCAGGCAAGAATCTTTCACCCTCTCCAACAATAACCTGACAACCTATCCACTTATGATAGTAACGTTATCCACGTTACTATACCAGGACAGTAACGTAATCTCTGCTACCTAAGGACTTAAAGCAAATAAAGCGTTTTGTAATAATTTATCATGATTTACCTCCAGAACCGATGTTAAGTAACTAAATTAGTCGGGGGTACTTACCCAAAATACTGTCGTCGATTTGAATTGTAATAAGGAATGACTATAGTTTTGGCCCCATTAGGCCATAATCAAATCAATAAAGACATGCCAGGCTCCATTTACTTTAGTGATGTGAAGACTGTCATGGTGTTCACACGTTTTAACACATTAAAACACATACATTTGGGGTCAGAAACCCCACATATTTTAGTTTCTTGTCATAATTGACTAAGGATCTGCTTATATAAAAAAGTAACTGTATCTAAGGAGCCAACATTTTTATATTGCTGTGAAATATTTCTTATATCATGAATAATGGGTATTTTAACTATCAATCATGATATAAACAAAACAAGTGTAATAATCTGGTTTTTAGTAATGAAGATTAGAAAGTAAAATATTAAGTCAATTGAAATTTTAATATGACTTTACAGCTCAGATTTTATTGTGTTCCATGTCAAAATGTATGTGTACTGTGTACTATTTGCTCTCAACATTAATAACTTGAAGCTTAATGTATTAGCCTCAACTAGTAAGTCTACAACTAGTGTTATCAGAAATATTGTAAAAAAAGTGTTGTCAAAAAATCAAAATAATATACGTTTTTTATTCATTTTGGAATGAAGTGTCAAGACAATATCATTGTATTACTAGAAATATTTATTCCCTAACAGTGGACTATATTATATGGTGGTTTTCCACTTTTGATCACACAAAAGTATTTTTATTACTATTGATTATTGTGAGAAAAAATGTATCAGTGCTCACGAATAACTCTTTATCAACCTTTCTTTAACTTGGTGCTCCGTTTGCAGTGAAATCAAACAATTCATTATTGATTTTTTTTTAAATGGGTAATATTATATTTTGAAGATGGGACCTATACTAATAACAATGAACAGTAACTAATTCTTGAATAATGCTGGTATGTTAGGTTGAGTGTGTATTATCTGTATGGTTATATTTTATTACATTTAATTTGAAATATCATATTTCATGTTTCATTGTATGTTTAATTTATTGTTTTTATTTATGTGAATGTGTTGAATTATTCAATAATTAAGTGATATGTTCTGTTAATTAGTGCAATTTTTTGTGGTTTGAAATCACATAAAGGAAAACGCTTTAAAAGAGAGAGTTATAATTATTAATTTTGTTAATATTGTGCAAAACATAAGTGTTATCATTTCATAAATTTTCTATGAAGATTATAAAAACATTTTTTTTTGCAGGAAAAATGCCTTTTATCCTTTTTAAGTATTTATCTGTTGTATTTTATTGAATTGTTCAAGCCAGGGAATCAATATTGCTATCTCTCGACATCACATTACATTTTGGAACACAAAATGTATACAATTGCAAGTTGTATAAACAACATTAATTTTATTACGACTTATGAAAAAACAATCATGCTTGATGCAGTCGACTCTTGCTAACTTTAAATCTCAACAACTATAAATCTTCGATATCTCAAATTATTTTTGATCCCCTTGAAAAAACCTGTTTATGTCAAAAAATAATTAAACACAACTCAAATTAATTTTACAGTAATGTTTTTCTTTGATTAGTCAAGACACTAACACTACTTATATAACTCGAAGTTCAGTAGATAAGATGAGTTCAACTTACACTATACCTCGACAATTCAAAGTTTGTCTCGAAGTTTACTCAATGAAAAAAGTAAGTCGAAACTCCGATGTACACATCACAACATGTCAATGTATCATATCTGGTCCAGCGCAATTATAATTTTCCTGTCATTCAAATTTGCATTTGGTTTGCCTTTTTATATCAAATTTTGTTCTAATCACCTCATAAGTTGAATTTACCTAAGAATTTCTTCTTTAAATTGAACCATGCCTAAGGTGAACTATAAAGAAAAGTTGTAGTCTCTTTGAATTTGAGTTGGAGAGAGTCGATTGTGTGACTATTTATCTACATGTAATGTTTTCATAGCTCAGTCAGTTTAATCACAATGAATGAATTCAAAATTAGAATTAAGTGTAATAAGTTTTGATTGTCAAAGACTGCAGAAAGTCTAAATTTTAAAGTAAAAAAATGAAATAAAATTATGACTGTGTAGTTTAAAAACTCTTGTACTTCTTTCTTTGATGATCCTGATAAAGTATTATTATGATTACCACATGATGTTTACTTGTTAAGGTTGTGCGGCAACAAATTATGACATTTTAAATACAATTTTTCTCGAACATATTCTTTATAACGAATTGTATTTAATTAATACACTTATTTTTGTAAAAATATATTTTTGTAACGCTTATTTTTATCTCCAAAATGCACCTTTTTTCATTGCACCTCAATTAAAGTGGGCTCGTCACATTTATTTTTAATTGTTTAGCTATGCATTAAATAGGTTCAAATAGGTTTGCAATTCCTCAATGGTATATTTTTTTGGGAATCTATGTTTATCACTCAAACATTTTTAAAATCGTATACCTATCCAAAGTCTTAATCATGCAGTAAATTAAACCGAGTTACAGAAGAATGCCGATTATCCGAACTAATAGGGGACAAGGGGTGTTCGGATAACTGAATATTCGGATAATCGAACAAGAAAAGAAAAAATTTAAAAATTATATATGTAACGTAAGTTTTACTAGTAAAAAGGCTAAACAACGATCAAACAAAAATTATTCCCATAATTTTATTATGAAATTGATCCGAATTCATGGGTATAAATTTTAAAAGAACAATTTATCATACATAGATACAGTACACTGTATACTTTTTATTTAGAGAAAAAGTCCAAAATTTGTTTTTGCTTCAGCCCTGACACAATAATTTGGACCATGAATTTGAATTTCTTGAGAATCATGATCAAAATATGAATTATTACGGTGTTCGGTTAACCGACGGTTTGGATGACCGATGTTCGGATAATCGGCGCTCTACTGTATATGTATAAATAACTGTTCTATTCAGAGTTGATATAAAATCAAAGAGCGTTTGTGAATAACATTGGGTCTTGTGGTGAACTAACTGCCCTGGTGCCTGCTATGGTGGGGAATAGTTTGTCCCCAACATTGGCTGCACAACCTTAAAAGCAGTATTAGCTGATAAATAAAAATCTCATCCATAATGGTGGTTTAATTTCTTTTAGACAGTAAGCCCTTGGTTCGTAACTGGTTCCTTGCTTAGTTTGTAAATTCTTTTGCACTAATATCCTTCTCACTGTTCTAAAATCTTACTAACCACGACAGGTATAAGAACTCGGATATTTTTTTCAGCGGATAAAGCAATGCAATCCACTCAACATTTTGTTGCTGCAATAAGTTTCTAAAAAGTAAGGATTACCTTTTTATTTTGTACTTGATTGAATTTAATTTTAGGAAACTAAATTTAACTGTGACCATTTTTAGTTTGAAACTTATTTTGATGAAGTTTCTATAGTTGGTCCAGTAATATAGTGTAAAACTGGTAATTGGGCAAAACGCAAGATTTTCATACTACTATTGTATCCTTTATTTTCATAAAAATGTTTGGGATGAAAGTTCAAAAGATTATTCTAGAATGATTAAAATCATTATTATTGGTCATTACAAACATATTCCAGATCAAAAGAAAACAAATTTAATTATGTGCATCATGTTTTTTCCAAACGCTCCAAAGTGCATGTGCCCCGTGCCAGTGACAGTGATGTGCCTTTAACAAGGTTTAACAGTGGTGCAGTGTGTGGTACCACACACCACACAATCACTAAGTAGGTACGCATGCTCATCATCCCACCACTGGAAACCAATATGTTTCCATACAATAAGTACCTCTTGAGATATTAACTACACACCATTTGATGATTAATATAGGGACTGCAATTTTGTTGAGGGTCAAGTTTCCACTTTGTACTGTCTCAAAATGTATTGATTATTTTTAGTTTCAAATCTTGTAGTTAAAGGTTTTCATTTAAATTTAGGTAGTTATAACAGACAAATAAATCACAAAATTAAATTCTTTTAACAAAAATATACAATTTAATGAGGAATTATGAATAACTGAGGTGGGCCTAATTCCTTTTATTGAAATAAAAAATATACACATTTAAGTACGTGAGATATTAACTTTAGTCAGTTAACATGTTGGGGAAATAATTTGTTGTGTCATGAGGATGGATTTCCTTTCTTGTTGTAAATACATTTAAATTAGCTTTGATATATACAAGAATTTTAAAATACAAAGGTTTACGGCAGTTAAATTTTAGTTTGTATGAATAAGGATCGACAAAGACCTTAGAAGTCAGCTGTGCAGTGTGTTTGAATGAGTATCTTTTGAATTAATACAATTTTTTCTAATTGGTGGTGAGTGTCCCCATATAATTTAGCCATTTGTTATGTGTGATTCCAATATAATAAATTAAGCTATTATTAAGAATTCTGTTGAAAATATATCTCTTAGGGCCGGTTTTGGAGCTCGGGGTTATCTTTATCCAGACTAAATAGGTACCAGTTTGAACCGATTTTTATCCTCGAACTGTACAAATCGGGTTTCGGAGCTCAAGGATAACTAACTCCAAGAATATCTTTAACCCGAGAGTTAATTCGGGAGGCATAACCCGAACACAGCAAGAGCCGAATTCAATCGAGAAGAGAAGAAAGAACAAGTAAAATGCTTCTGCATACAGTACCCTCCACTACCCATATACGAAAATTCTCCAAAATTCCTCGGTAACTCCATGCATAAGTCCAAAGATAAAATTTTCCTCAGATTGAGATAACACGAAGGAAGGTTAAGAAACTTATCCCCTAGCTCCGAAATCCGATTTTTCATGCTAAGACTATCTTAAGTCCACAGGTTAACTAACTCCGGGATTAAGATATCCCCGAGCTCCGGAACCGGCCCTTAATTTTCAAAATTGATAGCTAACATGAGAAATATTTCCACAAAGGATATCAATGTGGGTTGACCAATTCAATTCGGAATCTAAATTAATGCCAAGAAACTTGACGGACCGTATGTCTTTTAATTGAGTAGTTAGACTGATTATCATATTCTGAGTTTTTTCTTGGTCGCAGAGTAATTTGTTTGAAGAAAACCAATTTAAACCCATTTTAAAGTTTGCTATTGTTGAGATTAAACCATTAACTAAACAAATTGCTGTCTATTGCTTAAGTAAGAGCTTATGGTATTACATAAATGTTTCAAAATACAATAAAATTTGGTGGAAATGCAGGGTGTTTTTTTTAAACGCAACCCATTTTTAAGATTGAATTATACACATACAAATACGAAATTAATATTGTTTTATAGATATTTAAATTTTATACAACCTATTATTTAAGTTTGATCACACTTAGTTTACATTATGTGCTCAAACAATCCGCCATTGGCATTTGTATAAAGTTATGCTGTTCTCCATCAAATTCCCGAACACGTGTTGGAAGGTACCTTTTTGAATTTCTTGCATTAAATTTGTTATGTTTGTTTTTAGGTTCTGAATATCCTATGAATTGTTTCAAAGGCCTTAGTTTTTATGTATCCCCAAAGAAAATAATATACGAGGTACAGTCAAAAAGTTCCCGGAATGAATTTTTGTAGACATATAGCGCGATCGCCAGCGGTAAATTTGTCTTGCAGTAGTTGGTACGACTCCTTGGGAGGGCATATCGGTAGTGGCGGCATAGCTGACTTGCCGTAGTGCATTATTGGAAAGGGCTTTTCGTGTACCTGCAAGTCTACGTTGTCGGATTTTTGAAAAATGGCATTTCATGAACAGCACAGTAACATTGTTCTTGTTTTACTTTAAAAATCAGTCAGTGAGACTCTTGAGTTGTTAATTCAAGCTTATGGAGAAGAGGCGATGAAGTTGTTAATTCAAGCTTATGGGGAAGAGGCGATGAAGAAATCCCCCAATATTTTCTTTATCAGCATCACCCAGTGCGCTGTTCATGAAATGTCACTATTCAAAAATCCGACAACGTCGACTTGCAGGTACACGAAAAGCCCTTTCCAATGCTGTACCACTGCCGATATGCCCTCCCAAGGAGTCGTAACAACTACTGCAAGACAAATTTACCGCAGGCGATCGCGCTATGTGTCTACAAAAATTCATTCCGGGAACTTTTTGACTGTACCTAGTGGGTTCAAATCTGGGGATCTTAGGGGAAAATAATCCTTTACTAATAAAATAAAGTTTTGGGTTGCGTTAAAAAATAATAAAAAAAACACCCTGTACCTACAAAATTTCATATTAGCCTACAACCCAAGTTTTTTGTAGATACTTCAGAAACTGACTAGTTTCTCATTTCAAAGGTTCATATCTAAGATATTTCTTTGTCTCTTGACAATTAAAAAAAATTCAATACAGTACTTCAAATATAAAAAATGTTGTTTCTTTTCAGGAGTCTAATTAAATCTCATCTTGGCTATACTGGCTATACCCTTTAAAAATGCCTTATATCACACGCAGAGCACTTCCCTTAACCACATACATTCTTCTTTATTCTTAGGATAAAATAAAAAAAACTGATACATTTATTTGTCAATGAATGAAGATACCACAAAAATGTGTTAAGTTTTATAATAGTGGTGACAATTTTAATAATGTCAACGTAAACAATAAACAAAAGGAACGCTTTTATAGAATAAAAACCCAAAACGCTGGGCTCTGTCCTTCCTTTTAAAATTAAAACACCACCTTCCAGGAAAGTGGTATAAAATAACTATACCAGTGGCGTAGATAGACTCTGGTCAAGGGGGGGGATATAACCGGGGGGTCTGGGAGAAAAATTTTGAAAATTATAACTCTAAAACTAGGTTTTTATGCAATCTAGAGGCATACCGGTAGTGGAACTCATATTATACGGAATAATTGATGGAGACACGTGGACCGCGCATACCGGCAGCGGGCATTTTGGCTCGTTCTCCAAAAGAACGAGATAAACACAGGGGAAGTGGTTTGTGGTTTGATGTCATAATGATCTTACATTTGCTTTATTCTTTTTTGTATGTATACGTTTTTACTTCAATCTCATAATTTTATTAAGTTGCTTTCACGTAGTTTTTGGTGCTTTTATTAAAAATACCATCTGTCATATATTTTACTTAGGCTTGAAGAAATTACTTTTTATTACATTTTATAATAAAATCACTAGATAACAAATTAATACAGGAATCTGCATCAGTCCACTTCACTCCTTTCTCCGCTAGCACTGATCACTGAAATATTGTTTCAGCATAGTCACAACAAATAAATCTCATAGTTTTTTTCACGCCACTAGTATCACCTTCACTCTCACTTTTTCGTTTTGGAGCGAAAAACCCCGTCAGTTTGCACTGTTTGGACATCACAACATATTGTAGTCACGTCACGTCGCGTCGCGTCGCTGCGAATTACGCAAGGTCACAGAACCAACTGACCAAGTTATAAACGCATCCTATACGTCAAAGTGAGATCAGATGCGTTACCGGTGTTGGCCGTTAGAGGGAATATAGGTAGCATGGTGTAAAGCCTTACACCATGTATAGGTAGTGGGTGAATCTAGTATTTTTATTGGCTACTTCAGTTCCAACGAGAAATAATGTGGGCCTGTATAGCCTACAGGTTCACTCATTTTGATAAATATAAATAATTGTTCAAAATAACGTTTTTCTGGTATATAGGACTAAAAACATTCAGGACAAAATGAACAACATTATAATTTTTCTGTAAGATGTAATATTATAGGCGGCGAATTTTAATCTAATACCAATTCGGCTGTGAATGGCACGTTTTCAGTTGCGTTCTCAGACTGATTTATCGTCTGTCTTTCATAACAGGGTATTTGCAAATCGGGGACCATCAGTGACTAAGGAACAGAAAATGCGAAATTTTGCTTTGACTCTGTTACAGTAACAGTTCACTTTCAGTTACGCATTCGCCGCTACCACTAATATTCCAAAATACTGTATTGTATTTTTAAGCCTCTTGTCACCGATCCTGCTGCGTTCGTATGGCGCGCAATACCTCAAAGATTTTAACATTTTTTCGCAGTTTTTAAACTACCGTACTAAATAAATAATAACAATAATAACTTTATTTATATATTTTTACAAGGATTTTTTATTTCTTATTGCGGTAAAAGAATTACTTCCTAGTTAAAAGTCGTAGCCTAAATTTAATTTTGTTTAGTATAATTAATTTTTTTTACATACTGTAGGGCCAAGGGGGGGGATATATCCCCCTTATCCCCCCCCGTACCTACGCCACTGAACTATACGCCTTAAAAAACACATTCTCTCCCTCATAAAACAATATAATTGTCCCGACGGTATCTATATTATAGCTAAAATTAAAACATTACCCCCGTAATATAAAATAACTATCCACAAAAACACCTTCTCTTCCTCATAAAACGATTAATTGCCTCGATGGCGTCCAAATTAGCTTATTACCGCTTCATATACAGCCTCAACAAAGGCACTCACAGGGCCGACAATGCAGCGGCGTCAGTTATGTCTTCACTAGCTGTTGAACGGTTATGTCCCGCAGTAACAACAGGGTCCATGGCCGACATTACCTCGTAAAATATGCTACGGACTATTGATTAATAGAGGAGGCCCGTCCGCCTGATTGTTCAGGGTGAATCTGGTCGTTCCCACAGCAGGTCGTTCAACCTGTAACGGTCTAGAGTGGGGTTTATCCCGCGTGGACGACGTTGTCGGCGTTCGGATCTCATCAGGGATTTAGATGTTGTCTGGTCGGCGGGGGATAAGTCACTGTGTTTTTGGCTTCTCAAAATAGAACTGAAAGTTTCTAAGACTGCTTTCGTCAGATAAATTATTGTGACTATTATACGGTCTATCAAATGAAGTAACCTGTTTTATTTATTTTAGTATAACGTAAAAATTAATTGTGGTTTACAATTGATTGAAATGCTGAAGCAATAATTAATACAGTACAATGTCACCGTTGATTTGCTATCACTTTTTTTACCGATTAATCAGTAAATGTCCGCAAAAATCAAAATGAAAACACAAGTCTCATTCAGCCTCTTAGGTATAGTAGAGTTAGTTTTCAACTATAAAAATTAATTTTGCTTTGAAGTTGCGAAGAAGGTTTATATAATTTGTATGGTCAGAATAGATATCTACTACTTATACAGTCGGTAAAAGTCCAAGTTTAAAAACTGTAAGAAAGTCCAGCCATAACTTTACCCTGGACTTGAGCTGCTATAC
Source organism: Flexamia atlantica (assembly GCA_035578135.1). NCBI lineage: Eukaryota > Metazoa > Arthropoda > Insecta > Hemiptera > Cicadellidae > Flexamia > Flexamia atlantica. The sequence goes on along the minus strand of JAQJVK010000008.1, from coordinate 29,994,225 downwards.
GAGACCACGTCACAAGCATAATGATCGGATTGCTCTTTTTGGCTTAGTGTTGCTGCACGCTCATTGTTTAGCTGAGTGTTTACAAAATCATCTCCCGATAGCTTAATTAATTGCTAATTTATTACGAATTAGTTAGTAGGTCTAGCAGAAGACTACTGCGCATTTATAGAACAACTCTGTCTTTTAAATATTAATCATCAAAAGCTAAAAAAACAGGAGACATCTGGTAGTGTTTCAACGTATTCCGAAAAGCTACCCGACATTCCCTCACAGACCTGGTAGGTTTTTGCCAGGCCTGTGTTTGCCAGTTTGCCAGGCCGACCACGCAACCACAGTCGTGTTGCGTCGCCGGGTGTGATCCAAAGACAATAGCGCCGCGCGGTGTTGCGCAGCAGTGAAAGTGCAGGGGTCAAGACGGCGCAGACTAGTTTTTGTGATGGCAGCTTCGCCCGGCGTCAAGGTAAGTCCAGCCTGTCTATCGGTCTAGGCCAAGGAGGTTATATTCTTTCCTCTGGGGGTGACAATTGGTAGTCCTTTCCTCATTTGGTTGTTGAAATCGCTTAGGTCAGTACTTCGGTTATAGGGCGTACGAACTATATCACCATAGCCGTATCACCCAACGAACGAGTGAGCAAAATGATTTGAGTCGATGTCTATTGAAACCTTTTCATAGCGTATTTATTTATTATATTAAATTATGTCTGTTAAATCTTGTATATCGGAGAAAAACCAGAATTAAGTCGAAGAAATTTGAACTAAATTAAGAGAATAATATTTCTTTTACCTGATTAAAATGATTTTCGTTCAAAATCGTTCGAAAGAATGAAAACTTGCTCCAACCAGAGAATTAATCACAAAAAATCAGTGGCCCGATTTCAATCAGTAATTTAATTGTCGCATCAAATAGTAAGAACGTATAACCTCCTTGGTCTTGGTGAATTGAATGTTTGAGGCTTTTAAGCAGGAAAAATGACTATGTTTTTAATCATGTCTTGAAAAACTTATCCATGCAATTCACCTTATCTATTGCATGCAACCACACCTCAGTGGGTTGGAAAACATTTTTCATATTGAATTGACGATTTAATTTGTTTGTTAAAATAATAAAAGTGGTTTTATTTGAGTGTGCTGTTGTTTATACCATAAGACATTACAAAGATCAAGCCATAAGGGCTCACCACCGGCCATTTTCAAGATCTTACATCACTTTTGGCAAAATATATCAAGCTACTCGGCAAATATGTTACTTCCTTCGAAATCTATAAGCCATCATTCCCGAAAAATTGCCTAGACCTCCGATCATTACTAAGTTTAATTGATTCAGTTATGGTGTTCTCTTATATAGTTGACATAAGACTAAGTCATCGAGAAATGAACTGTGCTATTCAACCGAACTTCTTTATTTATCCGCTGCTCAAATAAACATAACTGTACAATCCAAAATAAGTTAAATACTACCTTGCCTCCCACCGGGGTCTCAAGGTAGTTATGCCAATTCATACACTACAATCAACTTGTGTTTACTACTATCATGTTTGTCGTTTGTTATTGTGTCAATACAATACTTGTTAATGCGCTTTACGGTACGTCCTGAGTGCACGCTGGTTCCGATTCCGACTCAGATTCAGATTATCGGCGCCTGTTTAGTCTGATTCAGATTTTTTGTAGGTGGCCATAGTGGAGGCATGAAAGGCTTCGCCGACTCGGCGAGCAGGCAATAGAATTGCCAATGTTGTGTATATTATTTCACCAGTACAGCTAACGTAATAAATGTCTAATTCAATAAGTGATATTAATTAATTTACACAGCAAATTGGTAATTTAGGAGGCCTCTGCGGAAAAGATGTCGGGGAGTGGTAAAAAAAACACGAAGCAATTAATTATTTTATAATGGTAGCCTAAACGGCAGCAAAGCAAGCTTAACAACAAAGATAATGTATGCTCGCAACTTTCACATAGTCAGGATTTAATTTGTGTACCTTATCTCAAGTCTTTCTAGATCGTGGAAATCAACAAAAAATATATTGAGATAGTGTGACGAGTAGATAAGGAAACAACAATGGACTTACAAAAAATTGGAGGCGCATAGGGAATATTTTAACGCTACAAACAATTTTAGCTGACTGATATAATAACTTATCATTTCAAATTTTATATTTAGTTCCTGTGACTTGAATCAGACATTATTCTTTTAAGTTTGAATAAGCTGCTTTATTTGTAAAAAAATCCTTATTTTGTCTCATCCACTAGGTCTACAGTCATTGAACATAAATTTAGAAGTATTGATCTTGCGCAAATAGGTTGTTTCACTAACCTTCAACGCCGAGTTCCAACGAAATTTCTTTCCAACATTTATCTACTATATCTCTATTTGAATATGCTATGAGTATTATATCACAGATTGGTGGGTTTCTTACAATATGAGAGATTAAAGCTGGTAAATCCATTAAACTGCTAAAATCAGGTTTCAAAATTAAATGTTGCTATTTATTTAAAATGGCGGCTGGAGCAATCGGAAACTGGAATCCGCAACCGGAATGAATAATACATTCCGGTGAGCAGGCACCTGCGCGCAAGCTCTGTTTCCGGCTGCCACAATGGCCACTTCCGTTAAAATACAAGTGTTATTCCTGACGCCGAAAATCTGAAACTGAGTCGGAATCGGAACCAGCGTGCACTCAGGACGTACCGTTATATATTTGTTCAGGTAGGTAGAACAATTTTGCGTATATTACGAGGTAAAAGAGAATTGTCTGCATCACAAAATTTGGCCAGACAAGCCTCGCGCAACAACCATCCCCTCGGGAGACAATCTTGCACTTTACTCCCGTAATACTCAAATAACTTTTTCCACTCTTGTCCTGATGCAGAGACTGCTTCTTCATCCCTGGTCTTGATGTAAATAAAAACTGTGTCCCGATGTCACCACTTGCCCCAGATGCTGGCGGCCACGCTGCTGTGCTGCCTCCTGGCGGCGGCCTGGGGCAGACCCTACGACCCCGACGACCCCCACCTCCAGTCCGTCCTGCCCAGCAAGGACGTCGCCTTCGAGGCCTTCTACCCCCGCGAGGCGTACGGCGTGGAGAACGCCAACTCTAGACCCAGGTAAGTGGAGAGCCAGGCCATTCCGCGGAAAAGAGAAAGAAGAACAAGTAGCGTGATATGCTGAGAATTTTCTTTTTCAGCCCCCTAATCAAGACTTGGACTACGTAATTGACTGTGAATTTTTCCGAATACGTGCAGCTAGAAATTCAAGAGTATCTGATTAAAGCATGATTTGTTCGAATCCAGTAATCTAATTTTATAGCCATAAAAATTTTCCAATTAATTTGAGCTTGATTTAGCTTGAAGCTCGAATCAATTAATTGAACCTGGTGAAGAATTATGATTAAACAGAACATAGTTGGTAATTTGAATTTCAAAACGTCATAAGTAATGGAATCATTAGGAAAGTTTTAAATCATCCATTTAATTCTGAGACAATGTAGGCCTATGTTGTATTCCTTGATAAGAAAATCATCTCGTTGCCGTGGTTCATTCATTCATAAAAAAGTCAGTTATTACGGTGGTCATAATCCAGGAAAACATTTCATTCACCTAAGTATAATTAAGCATTTAAATTGTAAAAATACTTCTCACCTATGCATTTTTTTAGAATGAACCAAGGAGTGATCAATCTGTTTTGATAGTTGATAAAAAAAATCACACAAAAAGCTAGACCCATTTCCAAACGTCCTAACATTACGTGCTATACCTAATCTTCTAAAGGGTTGTTCTGTACAGGAACATCACTGAAAGTGAAAGAAAATAATTGTAAGGATGACAATTTAATTGATTGGTGATATGTTAGTGATATTTTACATAACAGCTTAGAGTTTTGTTTTTACACAATCTGTCGGTGTTGCAGCCACGGGCACGCCTCCTTCTACTCGCACCGCCATCCCGCCCTGGTGGACACCAACAACAGCCCCGCCTACGGCTACAGGTTCGACGGCAAACGCCGCTTCAACTTCGACGACGAGGAGGAGGAGGACTAGACGCTAATAAACGCGTTCCAACCCGTTCTGTCTTGTTCATTCACCTGTCAAACCTTCAAGGCTGTCGCCGTTCAAGGTCTGTTGTAGAGAAGAAGATAATAATAATAATAGTAGGCCTAAAGAAGGTTCCTTCAAAGAAAAATGTAAACAAATCGTGATCGTGACGTCACAGAAAGTCCGGAAATCAGTAACTTCCAGCTAGAATGATATAGTAAATTATCTTTGCCAATCAGATGGAACCAAGATGAGTAGAATTATATTCATCTTGAGATGGAACATATTACTGACACCTCGTTTGTGGCTATGTCTTTTTACCCAATAGGCTAGTAGGGCTAGTAGAGCCTAGATGAAACCGGGAGAGGAACCAGCATTGACGTCACAATAAGCTTTGGCTTCACAGGTTATATGAGAGTGATTAAGTTACATTTTATTCTCTTCTTCTTTACTGACCTTGTTCAAGGATGACACATCAAACAGGAAGTCACTCCATATAGTACTGGTCAGCAATAGTTTTTTAGCCTGGGACAGAATTCGAAGTTGGTATGGACTTAGATGGATATGACTAGATTCTTGATATACTGTAATTTTGCTACGTAAATTTCAATTTACTTAAAAACCAACAGCCCCAGAAGGCAGGAGGAAATCAACAAATGTTTCCTTTTCTCCAAAACACATATTACTGTACATTCTCGAAATTGAACGGTTGACATCAGTGTTTAATTTGTTGGCGGCTTCTTACGAATAATAATTAATTACATATGTATTGTTTGCTTTGATTAAACAATGATTCTAGGTTATCTTTCAATCCTAGTTCAGAAATCAAGTACTCTGGATAGGCAAGGTTGGAACTTACACTTAATTTTAATTTTTTGGCTCAGCTTAATCAGCCTTTGGTTCAGAGAATTTTTCAAGAATTATAATTTAAAAGTTTATTTCAAAAAGTATTCTCAAAACTTGGCCAATGTTTGGTCGAAGTAGAACAACTTACAATAGTTAAAGAGCAAACATTTGCAGAGAAAGTCTTCATTTTTTCTTTAAAAGTAATTTGACAAATAAAATTCAATGACCAAATTTAGGAGAAAAATAATTTTGTACAAGGAAATTCAGTGCTGTTAATTCCTTTGGTGAACTTATAAATTATGTGGTGCAACTATCTTTAGGACTCGTTCTTCAACTTGCTCTCTAAACACACATCAATGATTGTGTAAACATTCACCACACTCAAACCGTGATCAAATCAGTTTCAAACAAAACGTTGATGGGACTCAGTTCTTCAGTTCGAACATGTTCTCAGGCTGAGCACCAGACTCGGTCCGTTGTATACGGTTATTGGAGGGGAAATAAAAACAAGGGACCTGCATTACCATAGCTCTAGTCATGCCGGGGGGGGGGGGGCGAGGGGGAGGGGGGCTCAAAGGAGAGCCGCCGTGATCGGCTGACTCATCTTACAACATCTGATAAGGTCACCTGTTCTGTGGTCGCCTTCGTCACGTCGCGCGTCGTCTTCTCTGGTCCTGGGTCTTTACCATGGGCGGATTTAGGTCATAATATTCGGGGGTGCCAGCTCACCTGACGTTTGAAGTATTGTATGCTCAAATTAAAACATCAAACTCCTATTTAACATGTATGCCATCCTGGTGGGAGCGATCGCTCCCAAGCTGCAACGCGTTGCAATAAGATTTATTTTTAAACCAGGATCTGAGCTTGAAATCTGAAACTTGAACAGCACTGCTGAATAGTATATTGTATTCTGTACGCTGAACAGTACTGCTACTACGATAGGCGTGGCAATTACAGTAACTTTAAATCAGAGCACCTGGATGGCGACGAAGAACACAGAAAATGTTGCCGCCACGAACGTGTTAAATGCTCCGTTTTAAGGCGCATTCCAAGTAGGTACTTATTTTATTTAACAACAACCATCTGTAATTTATACAAAACCCTCAAAGTTAAGTTGAAAAACATTCTCCCCCTTCAATGCCAACAAATCCACCAAATATCACGGGGTGCCAGGCACCCTCTAGCACCCCCAGAAATCCGCCCATGGTCTTTACCTCCACAGCTAAAGCTGGATGATGCTTGGCTCTGTTTTCTAGAAGCTTTGATGGAAAAAATCACAAATAACAAAATGAAACCTGCTGAATAACATGAAAATGTTTCGGACAGTTGATACTGGACACCCTGTAAAAGAGACTGAAGATGAATAGAAAAAAATTTCATCTTGGTATAGGCTAATAGTGCCACTGACTTCACATGTTTTGGTTCAGACGAAACCACACTAGTGTTGTTATCGTGTTTGGCCTGGGCAACACCAAAAGGTGTTGGCTAGATAAAAGGCCTCAAGGGATTGAGGAAATACATAAAAATATTACTGTTACTTATTACTATTATTTTCTACCGACCTTGATTGAAATAATGTATATCCTATACCAAAGTCAAAGACTTTTTTTAACTGTGCCTATACGATTTATTTGGATCTCTTTTTCTGTCAGCAAAAATTTTTAATAAACGCAGTTTGACCATTTCACCAACAGATGATGCTACTAAATAAATCCCTTATTTCAATACGGTATTTATTAAAATTTTAATATACTATATCCCAGAAAACCATTTTATATACTTACTTTTGCTCCTTTTAATTTTTGAACTTTTCCTGACTGAAAGTGTAATTAATGAAAAATTGGCATCTTGACATCAGTAATCTGGCTGAGACACAGCTAACACAATAGTGCAATAGTTGGCACCCTTTTCACTCTTATCTAGTAAAGGGAGTCTCTACTTCTTCACACAACGACAATGGCAATGTTCTATTCTGAATGCTTGGGGCTCTTACAGGAATCCTCGGCATTTCGTAATTTAGGTACAGTGGCCGCTCTGAGAGTAGGTAATTGCCGTCGGTATGAACGTTACCCCCTCGGGCCAGATGTATCGGGCCTTGAATACATTACTCGCCGCTCCTGGAATCAATCACGTCGAGCAGGAATTTGACTGATTGATTTCGTTTTTTACGCCACAGTTCATTAGGCCGATACGATCTTCGGAATATATTTTCGATCGTTTACAACACCTTTTATAGCCGCCTCTGTAAGGGCCTGTTATTAATTTGATGCCACATAAAAACGTGTTGGGTAGTGATTAATTTCTGTTGTGCCGTGTCAGAATATTTCTATACTGCTTGTAAGAATTGTTTTGTATGATTTTGTAGTATTAATTTCTTCCTTCCGAATCTAAATATTCGATGGATTAACCTTCACCATATCCTGTGGGTTCTTAAGGAGAATAAATTTAGGTCTATATTGAAAATTTTAAATTTTTATTTTATAAGAATTCTATTAGAAAATATAGTTAGCTGATCTTTTATTATTGTTTATTTTAATCGAAAAATACAATTCTTTTCTGAAATCTTTTTTTACAGTTTGTGTCAAATATTGCAAAATTGAAGGAATATTACAAAGGTAAGTGGTGAAAAATCGTATTTATATACTCCCTTGTTCCTATAAAAAAGGTACTGTTTGTAGCTAACAATCTTAACTAGCAGTAAAATAATGGAATGTACTGTTTTTGGAGTATATAACTATTAAAAAACACATATATTTCTTAACACTTATCGATATATTTCTTAACGAATGTACAGTTCATATTAAGTAACCCAATGTCAAATTGAAACAACGATGATAAGGAGAAGTTTAGTAGTTTAGTCTAATACTTGTAAGCTGCAGTGAACGTTAATGAACACAGGATTGAGTATTATCAAAATTTTAATCTTTTCCAACCGAAGATCAGTTTTCTACAACTGAGACTTAAATTGTAAAAAACAAATAAAAATAACCATTCGATGAGACACCTCACCGAAAGTGAGCTGTTTGTTCTGAGGCCTTGAACCTGACCTGATCGACATGCCAGTTTTTGTACAGTCCCTTGAAGGTTATCACAGCTTCAGTATCTTCTCTCCACTCACCCTCCTGTTATCAGACGTCAAGGGTGATTGGTGGTTTTGGGGTGGGGAAAGGACTGGAGTTAGGTCAACGCCTTCGAGATCTCAACTACTGACTCTAGAGATATTTTCATATTGGTAAAAATGTCAAAAATCTTCTGTGATTTTTGTAACTATTTAAAAAAAATTATAAATGTTTTAAACTATCCTAACAATCAAACCTTTTGGTAAATATATGAGAATACTATTCAAGATTGAAAGTTTTCCAATAACATATTTAAAAAGGTCCTTTGAAGGATTTAGACCTAAACTATTTTTCGTAAGTTTTGAAAAAGGTGTCTGCCATAGACATTTTTTTCGCATTCAATTCTTGTAGCAAAACAAGGAACATTTTACTCGTTAGTAAATTGTCTTTGCTGACTTCATTGACTATTTATAACTCACCTAAGGCACGTGCGTAAATATATTTCTCTCAATTGTAATAAATAAGTACTTTGCTCACTCGATTCACAAAATAACTATTTACAATAGTATTACAGAAGAAGGAATGGATACCCATTACTTTCTCTGTAATAGTATTTACAATCACCAAGGGACCCAACACTTATAACTCCGTATCTCTGTTCGTAACTTTGACATTCTTTGGACCTCCAGTGGACAATCATTTGTTTTTCTTTACCCTGAGAAGACCGTTATGGTACTGTAAATGTCACAAAGACGCAATACCAGAATCACTTAAAAGAACACGCCCATTCTTTGACCGGTCTTTCTGGTTCGGAGATAGTTGAAGATTCAAGGTTTGTTTTGGTTGTAATCTGCTTCATCGAGAAGGAAACAGACTTGTGTGGGAGCAGAGAGAGTTAGGTAAATATACTAGTAAGAGTGGGTATCTTAACGAACTGTAGGGGCACGATAATGATATTAATAGCTTCAACAGGTCATCGGTGCCGCTCCGCACGTCTTGCGCATTAAACACATTAGCGATTCTTCACGGATAAAGATATAATATTTCACCGAGGAAGAATTCTTGACAGGAATCGCGAATCTTGGCTGAGTTTGAGATGAATTATAAGTTTTGCAACAAGTTTTATTAATAACTGATATCGGTGAAAGTCCTGTTAGTTCAAACAAACAGGGCGAATAAATGTTTGTATAAGTGTATTAACATTATAAATCTTAATATTTCACAAACACCCCCACCCCCCACATTTTAAAACTCTAATTATGTCAAAATAGTTCTAGGGTATTACATACAAATCTGTACAACTTGCGCTAACAAGGCCGAAAAATTCGGTGTTTATTTTCTGGTCTGAACAATTTAATTTTGTGAATCGTTTGTTGTATATCTTGAAATAATACTAAATAATGTGAACTTGCCCACTTGTAAATTATACTGAAGACTAACATTTCTAAAACGCTATTTTTTGTTAATCGAATGCGTGAACCTGGATTTTAAATGAAATTCACACGATTGCTACATGAAAATTAAGAGACTTGTTAGAAATACAAAGCCTATAGTTTCTAGTAATTTTTAAGAAACAGAACACTTAACAACCTCGTTAGTTGAAACATTTATTATAAATAATTTAAAAAACGTCTAAGTACTCAAACAAAAGATATCCTGTGACAAACAACAAAATTTACGGGGTTGGTTCCAAAATTATTCAAGCACTTTAACCACCAATTTACACAGGCCACAAAAATTCATACTTCAAACAACACTAAAATATAATATGAAATTGACATTTTATAATGTCAAACTAGCAACAGAATAAGGTGCAGATATTTTCTGTAAATTGTTCCATAGTCAACCCCGGTTGTCTACCCACTCTTGAAGAGAAGAATGGCTACTTGCCCTAGGTAGAAGTAGACGAAGTGCCTCGTCTCGTGGGTGACGTAGCTGCCGAAGTTCCTACCCACAATGCAGTGCCAGGTGGGGTTGTACTTCTTGTCAAACTCTTTTTTGATGTAGGCGGCGATGTCCTTTAAAAATACAATAAATATATTTAAATTTTTGTATACACTGTTTAAATAGAGGTATTGTAAAATTATACAACTTGGAACGTATAAAGTCAACTACAAGAAATGATAGCCTGGATAATTTCAAAAAATCGTGAAAATTTCTTTAGTATGAAGGTATAAAAATAAGTTTCACAAACCAATGTCGCTGCTTAGAGGGTTCTCCTCAAGATTGATACTGTATGTATATTTGATTTCATGAGCCAAGAAATAGATAAATTTCGTTTTCAGTGTGATGAATCACTAAAAGAAAAATTAGGAACATTCTGAGAAAAAGATTAGTTAGAAGGAAAAATGTATTTTTTCTGGTATTTTGTGTATTTCAACGCCAGTGGCATTTTTTAACGTTTTGATTGGGAACGGTCCAAACCCAGGTCTTGTTACTATCTAACGGCGACCTTTTGTTAGATAGCATCATTAATTTATAGCCCAACGACAAATAAATGGCAACTGGACCCCAATCGAACAGGCGACCCTCAGGTTATGAAGTGAGCGCTTTATCCACTCGGCTATACAGTTAATTTTTTAATTATTAATGCTTTCATAATTTAAAAATCATTTAACAATGTAATATTGGTTTTTGAAGATGAAAACTGAAGGAAAAATAAACGTATATAGCTGCTTAAATATGCCTAAGCATATTAAAATACCCCCGTTGCAGCAGTCCTGCATACTCAGCGAATTTCAAGTGCATAAATAAATAATTTAAATGAAGTCTCGCATCAAGTAAAATCAATATAGCCTACATTCAAAAGAAAGCGTGCAAAAATACTCTCCTAGTGGCTTTTAAGATCAACAGGCTATAAAAAATAATAGCCTATACTTGGCACGCAAATGCAATGTTCAAAACTTCAAAACAGCTGGCTTTTCCAATTTAATCGTATGGGGAAATGACCAGCTGTTTAAGTATGAGTAAAAAATTTCATAAACATCATCAGTAAAAATCTGGATTCGCTATAGTACATTTATTTGACATATTTAGTTATCTGGCCTTTAAGTAAGCCATATGTCTGTATCCACCATGTGGCTTTGAATCAAACATCAGCTCACATGTTTTAATGTAAACAAAGCAGACGTTTTAGATCCCAATGCTACTTAAATGGCAGTTATTTTATGTTATTTTTTGTTATCTAGCAAACTTTAAGAAATTGCAGTACTTTTCCTGAGTCCCTGACATTAAAACATTTAATTTGAGCCCTGTTCCCTCATCCTGTGATTTGCCAAATGCCCACAATTGGTATTCAAAAATAAATTATTCTTCATAAGATTAGTATGGAAAAATGCAGGTTTGCTGCCACAGAAATTTGAAAATGAGGTATTATAGGCTACAATCCAATATATCTAAACTACATAAAGCCACATAACATGTTTTATCAAGATATGCTGAGGAATAAGAAAGCTATCCAATTGCATTTACCTCTCATAAGGTTAACATTGGGAAAGAGAGTACACAGGTTTGCTGCCTCAGGAATTTAATGATTTGGATATTTTAAGCCATAATCAAGTAGATATTAACTGTATGAAGCCTCATGCCATTTCTTATCAGTATATTTTGAGAAATGAGCGAACTACACTACTTATTTTATTACCCATAAGGTTAGCATGTAGAATGAGTATGCAGGTTTGCTGCAACAGGTATGTTAAAACTGGTTAGTTTTAATTAATTATTTAGTATATCTTAACTAGAAGAAGCCATATACCAAGTTTTGTCAAGATATGTTAAAAAATAAGTAAGATATAGAATTTTTTTATTTCCCATAAGGATAACATGGGGAATGATTATGCAGGTTTGCTGCCACAAAAATTGAAATTTCGGGGATTTTTGACTAAAATACATTATATCTCATCTAGATGAAGCCACAAACCAAGTTTAATTAAGATATGTTGAGAAATGAGCGAGATATAGAATTTTTCTTATTCCCCATAAGGTTAACATTGGGACAACGTACTGTGTTTACCACTTTCAATATCTCGGTAACCAATGGACATAGAGCAATGATTCAAAATACTAAATTGTTTGTTTTTTTGAGGCGAATCCAATGGTGCCAACAAAATTTGATTAATTTCTTTTTTTTATGTAAAAACCCCAAAAAACCCATTTTTGGGGGGGTTATTCCCCCTTTACCCCCCCTTCCGATGGTCCGATCGGGCTGGTTTACGAACTTGTCCAATCGATCACCACTTTACATGTCTGTACCAAATTTCATTAAGATCGGACCATATTTACGGCCGCTATCGTGCTCACAGACACATATATATATAGATAGATAGATAGATAGATAGATAGATAGATAGATATATATAAATTCGAACGAATGGTGTTTTTTGCTTCTGGTGGCCCCAAAACGAAAAGTTATCATGGTCTCGGGCTTAGGTCTTACCATGAGACCTACGGTAATAGCTTCTTCCCTATAGGGGAAATTCGCTAAAAACAGGCAATCATTGACATAGGGTAAACAAGTCTTAATAAAGTATAAGCTGACTCAAAAATTCAACGACGAAATTCTTCACTGCACAAGTGCACATCAACACAGCTTAGAAGATAAGAACAATTCAAAAACAAATCAGGTACACAACATGTTCCACCTATATTACGCCTAACCTGCAATCAAGCCTACCTTTTCTATGTTGAACTTCTCCAGAGCCTGGGTTGCGCAGTCTACGGCGTCCTGTTGCATTTCCTCAGACATGTCGGCGTTTTTGATCACTGCTTTTCGTTCCGTCATCGTAACGATTTAAAACGATCACACAAAATAAACTAATAGTCAAAACTACGTTAACTGTGGGTAATTTAAAGTTCTTGAATTCAAACACGCATCTCCTCAGGTTTTAAATATTCCCAGAACACGCAAGTTTGGTTATGTTTTCGCAGTTAGAACAGATGATTTTAAATAATGAAAAAATAGTGAAAAGTGTATAGGAATCTAAGACAGCTGATCACGATTGTTTACGTTTTGAAATGTCAAACGAATTTCAAACTTTAGTTTTGAAGCACAGTAGGAAGGAAACCAGTGTCTAAAAAAAACTTAAACGTAAATCAAATCGTTTCCTAAGCTAAATTTTAAAATTGTGGCCATTTTTATACTAATCAATATAGTATCGAAAAAAGAAATAAATATTTGGAAAAGGATTAAAGAATGAATAAAACAAGGAATATTTTTTACAAACGGAAGAAGGGTTTATTTTATAGAGCGGGATGACAGGAATAATTCATCACTGATAGCCTATGCACGATTAAATGATGTTGTGTCCGAAATAAATAATCGTTTTATGCCGCTTTTAACTCAAAATCGATTATTCCAAATAAGAAGTTACAGAATACTTTACATTAAGTTATAATTCCACAATAAACAAGGTTTTACAGCTACATATTATTATAATTACCACTGGAATGTGCCTACATAGGTAAAACATGTGCGTAGGCACGAGTCGTTATTTTTATTTAAAAAAATTAATTTGACAGGACATTTGGCAAAATAAGCTAGAAAGAAAATATTACCAGGACTTGAAAACAAAGGTAATTAAAAAGGATTCAAACAGATTAACTATTACGTTTTACAAGTAAATTCATAATTTTCTAAGACTTTTGATGAGCCTTCTATTGATACAAACGATATAGAGGAGCCAACAACTAATTTTATACTAATCATCGTAAGTCATTAAAAAATTATATCTCGAGCATACAATTACATTTTCCGTCAAACTCACATTTACATGGAACAGATCCAACTCAAATTACCCTGATTGATAACAAACAGAAGTAGAATGTAAAACAAGGGTTGCGTGCCGTAATAGATTAAAATTACGATAATCACACCCCCTTTGGCCAGGGCTGACTCGTTCCAAGAAGCCACTTCGGGGAGGCGGGGGTATATTAACGTCGAATTCCTTTTCCGAAGCCGCTAGACATCAAAAAGGGGTTTGTAGAGAACTTGTTCTCGGTTTACCCGGCCGAGCCCGAGGTGAATGGGCCCCGAACCCGTGAGTATTATGGAAATGACCGCGTCTCCTCTTCCCTCCGAGATTATTAATACTACCCCGGGTCGTCGTCCCCGGGAAATGACCACTATGATGCAAGACTTTGTCGAAATGTTTATGTGCTCTTCTAGCCGTAAATATCGGAGCCGTGAGAACACGGTAGGAATGCGCCGAGCACCGAGAGTCGAGAGGCAGTGCCGCAGGTCGGGAGATGGATGGGATGGGGTATTGTCCAAAGAGGAAAAGTTAAAAACTATGAATTATCTAGAATTGGGTTTCTTACTTGACTAAAGATGATCTCAACGTTTTTCCTAAGAGTGTGATCTTTGAAGGGCATTGGAGAAGAGTTCTAGAATGATTGAAGAACTTTATATCTTTATCTCAAACAACGTGTTTTGAAGGAGCCTTGAGGAATCCGCATCAGGCCATGGTTATTTCCTTTGGCCTCTTAATATTTCCTTTATTATCACGACAGAGAACTCTTGGCTCTGAGGACAGTGAAATTAGACTTTTCCAAAAACGTGTTCAGAATGATCCCTATCATGAATATATAACATGGGTTGTAGTGAAACAGCTGATCAGATGCAAGGATTGGACAGGACCCAAGGCCATTTCTAGTAACAAGGCCGCTGCGCTAGTAAATGGCAACAACGCGTCAAAGGATTCAGCTGATTTTTTTAATTCATACTCTATTATGGCATTATCTTTTGTTTACTTCAAACCAGCTGGCTCTGTAAGGGTTTTTACCATGCAAAAACCCTTGCAAAGCGGCGTTGCCACCTCGAAGGCCGCGGCCTTATTACTACAGATTAGCCATGCTGAACCTCGTCATGGTAATAATTAATGGTAATAGTTATTACCATTACTTAGAAGCCCATTCGCAAGAGGCTGGTAGTGGCTGCTCATTCCATCTCTGATAAAAATCAGCAAAGTGTCAACGCTCTAAGACCCCTTCACAGGAAGGGGTCTATCAGTAGCTGCTATCAGTTGCATGCTGTTTACTTTTTATTTTTAAAGTTAATGCTGCCTTTGATGTAACTTTATTTAAATGCCTATGGGAGGAGTTCGTCAAATAAGACCAAATGAAGAAATTGCTAAATAAATGTTCTATGGAAACTATAATATATTTAAAATCAATTATCTTATGACTAAGGACCGTCACACAGATCTAGCGGTAACTGAGCCTCAAGCACGAGGAACAAGCATAAAGTTTCGTTCAAGGACGTTTTTACTCGTTGCTATTATTCGCTGCTGACATGCCACCACTCAAAAATCAGCATTTTGTGGACATTGTGTGAATACATTTTTGAAAATATTTTTCATTAAAGTCTCAATGAATTTAATAGTCGGTGGCACATACTATGTCTCGTGCTCACGCACAAACTTTCATTGCCCATGTGAGCGTATTAATTTTTTCCCCTATTCGTGCCTCTTGCCTCTTATGTATAAGTTATACTAGCTATAATTGAAAACATTTTGTGACTCTGATTATATTTATTTTTTGTGTGAATAAAAAATACTAGTGGCTTGAAGGGGCTAAAAGCCCCTAATGAGGGGAAATACAAACAATCCTTATTTATTATAGTACAAAATTCCTTCATAGCAAACAGATGATATTAATATCTAGCCTACCACATGATTTTCAATCAAGTATCAGCATCACATGTTTTATGTAAACAAAGAAGACTTTTTTTTAGATCCCAATGCATTTTAAATGGCAGATATTTTACGTTATTTCTTGTTTTCTGGTGAATTTTAAGCAATTTCATTATTTTTCCCGCCATCACGGAATAGAGACCTTTAATTTGAGCCCTCTCCTATCTTTCTACGACTTGCCAGACGACTACAATTTTGATGCAAAGAATCACCTTACGAAATTAAATATATGATTTGACTTTTGATTTGTAATTATGAGATGACGTTATTGCTGCATGACGTTATTAAAGTTTGAGCTAATTCATGATATGATAAATTTTTCTTGGGCCACTTTTTCGAGATGAACCTTTCAGAAGCAATCAACTCACCTTCCCACCCACATAGTATCCCATACAAAATACGCAATCCAATGCAAAGATGTCTCCCACCCGGAGTGAAAATCAATTAATTAGGCCTATTACTGTTTATTCAAATGGATGCTTTGGCACTGTTGTTCAACTGAAACAGATCCTCCCCCAATACGCTGATCTATATGGAAAAATACCTAGAACAACTTATAATCCCTAGGCCTGTGCAGTTATTATGCTAGGAAAATTTCGCGGGGAATTTTAAAAGGATGTTTGCACCCATCAAACGTCAAAAGTAAACGATGTTCATACTTAAGAAGTTGGTTCGTCGTACAGGTCGAGTCAAACGACGGGGCCCAGTCCACTTTAGGACATTGCCAATTTCAGCTTTAGGCTTACGAGCGGCTTGGACCACGTCATTTGACTCTACCTGTATCAATGGTGGATCATCGGTCCAGGTCCAGGCCTAGGTCACGGTCGGGGTTGAGGTATAAATTTGGACTGGAGGGCGCGGCGGCCCAGTTGGGCGGACCCTCTTGACGTAACAGCATCACCGCACGCACCCGCACCCGCACCCGCGCACGCACCCACACCCGCGCCCACACACGCACATCATGGTGACTGTACAGGGGTTGCTGGTAAGTGCTTATAATTAAGTATCTCCTTCGGATTTAAGGCAGAAATTGATTATCCTTAGGAAAGATGCTGATAATGCTTCTAAACAACACTCTCAGCTTACTGTTTTTTTAGGAAGCGTGCACATTTTTAATAATTTTTATCTGAGCAAAAGAGTCCGGCTCTGGTTTTTAAAATGGTCATACCCATCCAGTCATGGTCCATGGTCCATACTCATCTCACAGTCATCCTACACTCATCTCTCATTCATACCTGGCTGAAATTACCTCGTAGGTCGCTATTTCAAGAAAAATAATTAAAAGTATTAAAAAAGTGTTTTCAAACTCTCTGGAGACCTTTTGTGTATTTGTTCAAAGCATCAAGACAAACATATTTAGTAATATAATCGTGAGTCTCCGATGCCTCGTTTTCCAACGTCTGAATGCTATTACTTTTAAACCGTTTGAGACAGAAAAAAATCCCGATACACTATGGTAGAGACTTTTTACTTTCTCCCCCCTATACATAGTATTTGGAGAAAGTATTGTTTTCGTCAAAATTTTCGAATTTGAGTTATTATTGGATATATTCGTTTTATTGCTCCCTGAATCCAAAAAAGTGGTTTTTGGCGTGGTGTCTGTCAGTCTGTGTGTGTGTGTGTGTGTGTGTGTGTGTGTGTGTGTGTGTGTGTGTGTGTGGATGTATGTGTGGATGTAAACAAAGCTAGAGACGACACCAGTGGACCTATTTTCATGAAATTTGGCATGGAGGTATAAAGCCGTGGTATCTCCAGGCGTATTTTTAATTTTTTTGAATTTTTGATTTTTAAGAGTATTTACCTCATAAAAACCCATAAAAAATTACAAAAATCCAATTTTCTCAAAAACGGCTCTAACGATTTTTATAAAAATTTCATGGTTTTAGTGCTTAAGATGCCAAACAAAATGACACCACCCGCATGTTTGTAAAAATTCAGGGTCAGAAGTTATGGGGGTTTAGGTGTTAAAAAATTCATATTTTCAAATTTCACAAAATCCGTAACCTTAATGAAAATATACTTGCAACCATTAAATTTGGCTTGAAAAACTAAATAATCCAGTATTTTGAATCATTAGTTTACAAAAACTGGTTGCGGAGATAATTGATATTTTAATTCGGCGGTAAACGCAGTACGTTGTCCAATGTTATTCTTATGGCAAATATTTGAAAACCGATATCTCCGTCATTTATTTTCCGATTTTGATAAAATTTGGTAAGTATTTGTGTGATAATTAATTGCTAATTTGTTTTATTTTACTATATAAATTTTCTGGTTTTAAATGACATTAAGGGAAAAAGTATGTGTCAGTTTCCTGATACCGTTTATTATAACTTTGTTCCATAAATATACATATGGAAATAAAATAGAGATAGAACAAAGATATAACAAGACTTTTATTGTTAGATAAGTATACCTACTATTTTTTGTATGGAGTATCACAGAGGAGAATCAAATTTGATTCTGCTTTTTACCACTTCAAAATGGCGGCAATTTCTACTTTTCAAATGCAAATACCCCAAAAAAAGTTCAGTCCATGAAAATATTGAACATTTATTGATAGATGCGAGATTTGATTTACTTTGCAGTAATGTAAAGCTTAATTAGAGTTTAGCCACAAGTATATGAAAATATATTTTAATATGTATATGTCATTTTGGTCATTTAATGTTTTTGAATTTACTATAGGCAAAATGACCAAAATTGATCCAAACTCAAACCAGTATCTTGAGAAAAATTCTTAGCTATTTGTTTGCATACCCTAACCAAACTATATTTTACTGTAAACTAAATTAAATTTTGCATCTTTTTAGAAATTTTCAATGTTTTCATGGCTTAAAATGTTTTAAGATATTTGTTTTTTTAAAAGTAATCGTGGCCAATGGTAGTAAAGTGGATGTGGCAAAAAGTAGAAACTTCATTCTTCATACAAACTGGTCTTATAAGTCTCAAGTAACATACCAGGTTTAAAGGAGATAACTCAATCAGTATAAAAGTAATTAACAAATACGATGAAACAGTATACTGTATTTCGTAACAAGGGCCGAAAATGAGGTTTTGCAGGCTCGAGATCGTGTTTCAAATTCGAGACGAAGTCGAGAATTTAAAACGATCGAGAGCTGCAAAACCCTTTCGGCCGAGGTGCAAACGCTATTTTTCACCACACTACACAATAAAATATACCCTAAATAATAAAAAAAACTGATTATTATTTGATTCACTTGAAAACAAAACATAGCTATGACAATCATATGATCGCAACTATCCTGCCTTGAATGCCGTATAATTTTGTGATGTTCTGACGTTACAAGCAAATAAACTATCAGCTGACTTTCGGCCCTAGGGCCCCCAACGTTTTCGGTCCTGTGGCGGCAAACGGTGTGTTTCGGTCCGCGTTTGATGTTTGTAAAACAGGTGATTTCGTCGTAGTGTGGTGAAAAATACATACAGCCAGTCGGAGCACAAGCCTTACTTTGCTGTGATTAAAATAGTAGTTTTCATTACTAGGAGCGAAAGTGGCTCTTTTTGGGACGAGATCGTAATTTACAGGCGAGGCGCAGCCGAGCTTGGAAATGCGATCGAGTACCAAGGAGACACTTTTGCTCCGTGTGATGAACAACTATTTTCATCATTATGTACAAATAACCATTTAATCGTTAAAAGGTTAGACTACATAATTTTGAGGTTATCCAACATAGTCATCGTCATTTACACATCTGTTAGTTGTTTACAAACACAAGATAAGAAATCGTTCAACCTTTCAAATGTAAAATAAACAAATTTTGACATTAGAGTACGGCAAAACTTACCATATGTTTTTTCAGTACTCCTATTCGAAGTGATCCAAAAACGATCATTTTGCGTACTATTTAGAGAACTAAAAACGGCTGTTTTCGGTACAGTTATGATGAAAAAATATTAATTTGATGCAATGAACATGAACGATTCCATAAAAGGTTTTTAGAAAGTTTAGACACACTCTGTACGAATATGAAATCTCTTCCCTGAATTAGAGATTCACTGAAACCAACCTAATAAACCTGAAACAAATATTGAATTGTTGATTCATTAAGTTAACAAAAGCGGCTGAACGAGTTCAGGCAACGAATGCTCAATATAGAGAGAAATGCATGCAACACAATTTACATAAGTTCCCATATTAAATTAAGCAGGTATATTATGGTAAGCGACTTGATATTGTTAGGATCCAATAAAAAAATTTTCACCACACTACGACGAAATCACATGTTTTACAAACGTCAAATGCGGACGGAAACACACCGTTTGCCGCCACAGGACCGAAAACGTTGGGGGCCCTAGGGCCGAAAGTCGGCTGATAGTTTATTTGCTTGAAACAACGTCAGAACATCACAAAATTATACGGCATTCAAGACAGGATAGTTGTGATCATATGATTGTCATAGCTGTGTTTGGTTTTCAAGTGAGTCAAATAATAATCAGTTTTTTTTAATTATTCAGGGAATATTTCATTGTGTAGTGTGGTGAAAAATAGCGTTCGCACCTCGGCCGCAAGGGTTTTGCAGCTCTCGATCGTTTCAAGCCTGCAAAACCTCATTTTCGGCCCTTGTTTCGAAATATACTATTAATTTGCCCCATTATCTATTAACATGTTTGAATACTTTCTAGAAAGCTTAAAAGAATAGTATTTTCCAATACAGAATGGTTCAGAATTATAAAAATAATAATATTTTGATTTACCAATGGTTGTTTTTGGTACTCAATCGTGTTTTACAAGTGAGACGGGTCGAGTTAAAAAAAATCAAGGTTTTAAAAACGTTTAAGTACCGAAAAGAGACTTTTTCTCCGTGTGCACAGAGAAAAATGCATTGGTTGCCATAACCAATGCATGATTGATTAACGATATTGGTAGGGTAGTAGAGGTTGTCGTAAACAATACAAGGGTTAAGGTAACATACTGTGATAGTTGTTTCAAGAATCCATAAATAGGGACAACCACCTGTATGTGTTACTTTAACACATACAGGTGGTTGTCCCCTTAGAACCCTTGACATTGGTTGAACCAACTTATAAAAAAAGTTAGGCGAACCAATAATTTTTCTCTGTGTGAAGAACAGCGACCCTTACACTGTAGATATAAGCTTTTCCTCGTTGAAATCCTAGTCATAGAAATGAAAATTGAGTTTTTCCGGATGTTTTAGAGAACCAAACGGCTGTTTTTCTTGCTATAGGCCCATATGTTAAAACTATAATTTCATTACGAACATCCTACTGATTCCGGTTCAAACCGAACACTATATCAAACGCATCATTAGACATGAAACGCGGAACGTTTTTAAAGTGAATTTTAGAAAAACTAAATAAATTTCCTTACAGCTCTGTTTGGAAAACTTGTTTATTTTGACGTTGAATTCTATAATTTGTTAAAATTATATTTCCTCTCCGATATTTGAAGTTCTAAAATAAAATCCAAACTCTCCCTCCCCCACCTGTGACAAAATCTATAAGCCCAATCCTGGGAATGGAATGCGACGCCCCGAGAAGCCTCCACTCTTGCAACGGGTTTTATAATTCTTTTCTCCCCGCTTAATTCATTTTTTTGGAGCCACCCTCCCTTAGACCCTCGATAATTTTGTTAATGGTCGACCGCGGTCGGCCCGGCTCCCATTGTGGCGAGTTTCGACTTCCTTCAGATTATATCAAAGGCAACGTGTGGACCGCTAGGGAGGGATTCTTTAGGAGATATTATAAAGTTAGTGAGAGAGACCTTTCCAAGTGAATCAATGGGATAAAAGTGGAATATTTACTGGGACTTTAAGTAGTGAAGTTTATCTTAGGCACCCCTTCTAAAGCAAAAACTGAAAATTATAAAAATAAGGAAGAAGATTGGGTGTGTATATGTGTTGATGTACGGTTGAACATTACGGAGTTAGGGCATTGGTAAGAGAATTTCCCTTGTGTCATTAGTTTCTGCACAGTACAACGCTCTCAGTTTCCCTAAATCCTTTGAAGCTGCTTTCAACAGACGTTAAGCGTTTCAATGTTAATGTTAATTTTAATCATCTTAAATATTAAATGAATATTATTATTTGTTGTTGTTTTTTTATCTTGATGGTCGATTGTCAACTAGACACCCTGACTTTGGTATTTCCAGAAATGTCATGATTTCTCATGTGTTTTGTCTGCCTTCGTGTGGACGGCCTGCCACCGGCGAATTACCACCTTCCCTCTCCCACTTTATAGCTTAATTATTCTATAATTGAAATTTTTATGCCATGACGTTTACCATCCAAGATATTCATCTTGTTTAGCATCGGCTTTCAACAAACAAAACCAATTAACACTGCTAATAAGACCCACCCGAGTGCGAACCGTTTAATTATTGACTTATTTCCTCTCGTTATTCAAAGTGATGATTACAAACCTGTAATTTAGCTTTCGCGAGGATCTTCTAATTGGCAAATAATAAGGCTACTGACTAGTGATGACTGTAGGAGTAGGAGTAGTGTGATGTATTAAAACCAGCGCAATTTCACTTCTAGGGTGAAATTATCAAAGGTGCTAAAGTTTTGTCAATTAGTAAATTAGTCAATACTACTTAATCGTAAATTTTTTTAAAATTTACAATTTGCCAGTACTGTAGTTACAAAGAGCAAAGTAATACTGTAGTTATCCATATTATACTATGTTCAGTATCATATACAATGTAAGCGAAGAACTGATTATGTTCAATGAATAGAGGTTTGTTTGGTGTACAAATATGGTGTACAAAGCATGCTGTAATTATTGTCATTCACAAACCTAACAAACCTAAGCATTCTCCTAGTAGTTACAGACCAATAAGTCTCCTTTCGTCACTTTCTAAATTACTTGAAAAAGTTATTCAAAAGAGGTTGATAAAATATTTGGACGAGTCTCAAGTCATACCTCCTCATCAATTCGGTTTTAGACCTAAACATTCGACGTCTCATCAAGTTTTAAGAATCAGTGAGACAATCAATCGCGGGTTTGAAAATAAACTTCACTCTACAGCCGCATTCCTAGATGTAGCACAGGCTTTTGACAAAGTTTGGCATGAGGGCCTTGTATACAAGATGCATCAATTTGGATTTCCCTTGTACTTACGAAATATTGTACAATCTTTTTTAACTGACAGGACCTTTTCCGTCAGACTCAACGCAACTCTTTCCAATGTTCGCCCAATAAGAGCTGGTGTGCCTCAGGGCTCAATTTTAGGGCCCCTTCTGTTCAACGTCTTTATGGCCGATATACCTGTCCTTCCCCAAGCTACTCTTGCTCTCTATGCTGATGATACTGCCATTATCACTCAACACCATGACATCAATCAGGCTGTAAACTCATTACAGGAAAGTGTTACGACTTTGGGTAACTGGTTCAAAACTTGGAGACTGTCACTGAATGCATCAAAGTGTGAAACAAAAGTGTTCTCTCTTAGGAAATACGATGTGCCCCCGGAGATTCTGATCGAAGACACAATTGTTTCGTGGAACCCTGATGATCAAGGTGTAAAATATTTGGGCATATATTTAGATAAAAAACTAATTTGGAACTTGCATGTAAATTCAAAATTAACACAGGCATATGCTCGCTTAGCCATATTGTTTCCATTAATAAATCGTAAATCAACATTGAAACCTGAATGTACCCTTTTGATTTACAAAACAATTCTCCGTCCTTTAATTATGTATGCTTGTCCAGTTTGGGGCATGTGCCTATCCCCCACTAAACTTAATAAAATTCAAATTTTCCAAAATAAAGTTTTAAGAATAGCTACAAACAGCCCTTGGTACATTCGAAATGCGCAAATACACCGTGAATTAGGCCTTCGTTCTATTAAAAACTTTGTAACAGTGACTACAAGAAAATTTCTTTCGAATTTGCACCTCGTCCCTGGAGCAGTGGCATTTAACATCGGGGAACCAACCCTCAACCGTAGATTGAAACCACGAATCCCTCAAGATTTTGGCGACATGTTGGAAGAATTCAATTGAATTATTTCTGCAAATCTATCTTTTTGTCTTTCCTTATTGTTAACTATTTTTATTTAATTTTGTTCATGGGTGTCTCTGAATAGAGCGAACCCGATAATGTTATGGCTGTACTGTTATCCTTTCTGTGCATAATATTTTGTATATTGACCCAGAAATAAAACCATGATAAAAAAAAAATTGTCGCAGAAAGTGATACTGTAGTTATTCATGTTACCCACCAAACCTCTGTTTATGGAACAAAACCAGCTTACTCTGTGTACTACAAAGATTTTGTCGCTTACTTTGATTTGTTTTAGTTAGACTTTCAGGTTGAATTTGTACACATTACAAAACGCTATCTCTCCCCTCGAATTTGTTATACTAACTCGTTTCCTTACATTTCAAAAGTATTTCTTGCGTAACTGAAAAATCGGTTAGATATGTTAGAAACTCAAGGTATTACAGTTGCCTAATTCAAATATCAGGAGTTCATTGTTTAAAGTTTTATGTTAATGATACAGTATTTAGGCAAAAAACCCAACTCTCAGATCGTTGCTGTAATATTACTCTCTCTTGGAAGTGCTGTGTACTGTGTATAATCCGTGTGTAGGTATCATGTGGCTGGTAGGCTGAAATGTTTCATTAAAGTTTATTATCCCCGCACGAAAAGAAAACGCAAACATTTATACTTTAAATTACGAATACGCACGAATTACTCATCCTAAAATAATTAGAAGGCGGCATTAGAGAATGTGACACTACCTCTACTCGACCTGTGCTCCAGCTCTCTTGGACATCTTAATTTTCATCAACTCTATTCTTAAGACTTGAGTTGACACGGTGAATACTTGTCCTACTTCAAAAAACGAATGCAAGAGAAATGAAATACCCCCGTTGCAGCAGACCTGCATACTCAGCGAATTTCAAGTGCAAAACAACATATTTCAATCCAACATAGCGAGATTTGACATGTTTTTGTAAGCTCCATAAGAATAACATGGGGAATGAGTATGCAGGTTTGCTGCTACAGTGTTATATCTTTTCTAAAAGACTGTTCATATAATGGTTTTGTAAATATCAGCTGAGTACTTTTGTTATTATTATGATTATAGTTTTAAGTTTTCAATGGATGAAATAAAACGGAGTTTTTACATGTTCTAAAATATATCATTATGTTTTTATTAATATCGATTCCAGGCCACAACAGTTTTTGGTGACTTGGTAAAACTATGCATTTATTTACTTAGTTATTTGTCTTTTCGATTTGAAACTTAACACTAAGTGATTGAAACTGTTATCAGTAATTGTGTGTTATGTGACTTTGTTCTGAGACAGTAATTTTTTCTGTTATATCAGACGACCTCTGCTGGTTTTATATTTGTCCTTGTTACGTGTTCAATTACTGTACGTTGAATTTTCAAAAATGGATAAGGATCAATTTGAAGCATTTATGGCAATGTTTCAACAACAGCAATTGTTGATTACAAGTTTTCTACAAGCGCAAGCTACCTCAACTTCGGCCAGTCCTAGTTCTACTTTGAGTTCGACATCTAGTCCAGCCTACATACATTCTTTTGAAAATTATGACCCTAAAAAAGAATCATTCAAGAATTACCGCCAGAGATTCGAAAATTATACTTCTATGGCTGGCATCACTAACAACCCAAAATACTGTTCTCAATTGCTTCTCAATTCAATAGGTGCTAAGCATTATGATTCGTTGGTATCCCAGGTGTCACCTGCTCGTTCTCCACTCGATTTATCTTATGAAGATTTGTTCGCAGAACTTGAGAAAATTTTATCCCCCAGGAGGAATGTTATGGTTGCACAACACAAATTTTTATCGACATACCAGCTTGATGATCAGAGTATCACAGAATATGTTTCGACTTTACGCCGCATTGCTATTGATTGTGAATTCAAGTCTCCTTGTAAATGTGCTTCTCCAATCACTGACATGTTTATGCGAGTACAATTTATTCGTGGTATTAAGGAAAATTTTATTAGGGAACAGTTATTGCAATCAGAGTCATTATCTTTTGATGAAGTTCTAAAGAAAGCTTTAGCGCTTGAAGTATCTAGACTAGACAGTCGAAATATTGCGGGCCAATTGCAACCAGAAGATCAATCAACTTCAAATGTTCTGAAGATCATCCGAAACCGTTCTAGTTCAATTTCAAGTCGATCCAGGTCCAAGGGTATCTCTGATAATCAGTTTCGAGCTTCTTCACGTCCGGCTTCTAGGTCTTTAAGTCGAGTTGACTTTGAACAACTTGGAATAAAAGATTTGTGCGTGAGGTGTGGTAAAAGTAATCATTTTGCAAAAGACTGCAGGACTGACCCAGGGGACTTAAAATGTTTATCCTGCAATCGAAGAGGCCATGTTAAGAAATTATGTATTCGAACATTGATGGACGCTCAACGAACTTTAAACAGCCGTGATCGAAAATCCTTGCAGTCTACAAATCGTGTTTCTGACACCGAAAGTGATGGAGGGGACGATTGTTTAGCCGATTTTGATGTTAACAAAATCATCGATGTTTACCAACATAAAAATATTCGCTCAACCGATTTGGATAAGTATGTAGCATCCGTAAATGTAGAAGGAAACTCAATCGATTTTGAGGTTGATTCAGGTACAGGATTCACGTTTATTCCACGTGTTAAATTCCACGGATTGAATCTCCCGAACAAAATTCAAACTACAAAACTAGCGTTCCGTTCATACACTGGAAACGTTTTTCAATGTGATGGTAAAGTTCAAGTGATGGTAGAATATAAGGGTGTTAAATCTACTGAAGAACTGTACATTGTCCCTGAGGAGTCCTTATTGGCCTTATTGGCCTTATTGGGACGTACTTGGATACGTCACCTCAACATCAAACTTGATGAGCTCGATCAACTCAAACCGGACGACAATGGTTCTTTTCAAGTACTGAAAGTTGGAGATGTTGAGGCAATTGTTTCAAAATTCTCAACTGTGTTTGAACAAAGAATTGGATGCATCCCTAACTTCACTGTGTCATTGAATCTTCGAGAAAATGCAAAGCCCGTGTTTATCAAAGATCGACTTGTCCCGTATGCTCTACGCCAAAAGGTTGAAGAAGAGTTAAACAGCCTTGAAGCTCAAAACATAATGATATATTTTAGAACATGTAAAAACTCCGTTTTATTTCATCCATTGAAAACTTAAAACTATAATCATAATAATAACAAAAGTACTCAGCTGATATTTAAAAAACCATTATATGAACAGTCTTTTAGAAAAGATATAACAATTTTAGTTGATGCCAAATCGCGTTGGGCAGAAGTGAAACCCTGTCGAAATCCACCAACATCTGAATCGACAATGGAACTATTAATGGACATTTTTGCTATTCACAGTTTTCCATGCATCTTGGTGTCGGACAACGCATCGATATTCGTCAGTGATCAGTTCAAAAGGTTTTGCACACAGAATGGAATCATTCAAAAACATATTGCTCCGGGTCATCCTGCCACAAATGGTTTGGCTGAAAGAAATGTGCAAACCATCAAAAATAGACTAAAGTGTATGACTGATGACCCCCAACCCATGCATAGTAAGATACGGGAAATCTTGTTTCGCTACCGCTCAACCCCATTAGCCAACAACAAAACACCCGCAGAAATGTATCTTAAACGTAATATCCGCAATCAGTTAGATGCTTTTCGACCTCTCACCTATCAGCGAAACTCTACCTCAACATACAAGATAAGAGAAATAAGCGTGGGAGATCGAGTATTAGCTCGACATTATGCCAACAACAAACCTACTTGGAAGCTTGGAACAGTTAAAAAACGTTTAGGACGACTTCATTACATAATCAGCCTCGATGAACCAAATATAGAAGTAAATACCCCCGTTGCAGCAGACCTGCATACTCAGCGAATTTCAAATGCAAAACAATTTATTTTAATCTACATAGCAAGATTTGACATGTTTTTGTAAGCTCCATAAGATTAACATGGGGAATGAGTATGCAGGTTTGCTGCTACAGGTATGTTTAAACTTGTTGGTTTTAATTCAATATTTAGTAGATCTGAACTAGAAGAAGCCATTTACCGAGTTTTATCAAGATATGTTGAGAAATAAACGAGATATAGAATTTTACTTATTTCCCATAAGGTTAACATTGGGACAACGTACTGTGTTTACCACTTTCAATATCTCGGTAACCAATGGACATAGAGCAGTGATTCAAAATACTAAATTGTTTGTTTTTTTGAGCTGAATTCAATGGTGCCAACAAAAATTTGATAAATTTTATTTTTCTATGTAAAAAGATCAAAAAACCCATTTTTGGGGGGGTTTATCCCCCTTTACCCCCCCTTCCGGTGGTCCGATCGGGCTGGTTCACGAACTCGTCCAATCAATTACCACTTTACATGTCTGTACCAAATTTCATCAAGATCGGACCATTTTTACGGCCGCTATCGTGCTAACAGACACACATATATATATATATATATATATATATATATATATATATAGATATATAGATATATATCTAAAAATTCAAACGAATGGTGTTTTTTTGCTTCTGGGGGTTGCAAAACGAAAAGTTATCATGGTCTGGGGCTTAGGTCTTACCATGAGACCTACGGTAATAGCTTCTTCCCTATAGGGGAAATTCGCTAAAAGGCATATAAATCAGCTAAGAAAAACTGAAATCAAAAAGAAGACCGTCACCTTTGATTTTGACAATATATCATCAGATTCTCCGTCCACACCTACACCTATGCTATTGCCTGTCATTCATCAACGAACAACCCTCAACGACGAGCATTAGCGCATCCTGACAAACCAATCAGATACTCAAAATCGTGAGCAAACGCAAGATATAGAACTACGTCGCTCTACAAGAATTAGGATGCCCCCGAAACACCTTGAAGACTATTGTACCTAAATCAAAGAAATTAAAGCGTGGGAGAATTGTTATATCTTTTCTAAAAGACTGTTCATATAATGGTTTTTTAAATATCAGCTGAGTACTTTTGTTATTATTATGATTATAGTTTTAAGTTTTCAATGGATGAAATAAAACGGAGTTTTTACATGTTCTAAAATATATCATTATGTTTTTATTAATATCGATTCCAGGCCCCAACATACAGGTATGTTTAAACTGGTTGGTTTTGATTCAATATTTAGTAGATATGAACTAGAAGAAGCCATTTACCAAGTTTTATCAAGATATGTTGAGAAATAAGCGAAATATAGAATTTTACTTATTTCCCATAAGGTTAACATTGAGACAACGTACTGTGTTTACCACTTTCAATATCTCGGTAACCATTGGACATAGAGCAGTAATTCAAGATACTAAATTGTTTGTTGTTTTGAGCTGAATTCAATGGTGCCAACAAAAATTTGATAAATTTTATTTTTATATGTGAAAAACTCAAAAACCCCATTTTTGGGGGGGTTTATCCCCCTTTATCTCCCTTCCGGTGGTCCGATCGGGCTGGTTCACGAACTCGTCCGAGTGATTACCACTTTACACGTCTGTACCAAATTTCATTAAGATCGGACCATATTTACGGCCGCTATCGTGTTAACAGACATATATATAGATATATGTATATAAATTCGAACGAATGGTGTTTTTTGCTTCTGGGGACCCCAAAATGAAAAGTTAACATGGTCTCGGACTTAGGTCTTACCATGAGTACTACCGTAATAGCTTATTCCTCTAAGGAAATTCGCTAAAACGAATAGTTATTGTTAGATGGGGTATTTCTTGACTTGCACTTGTATTTGCAGCAGAAATTTATTTTTTTTGGCGATACATAAATTTATGTTGCCTAAAACGTTTAAACGTAAATTCTGAAGAAAAAACTAATATCACTAACAAAACTGTTTTGGTTTTATGTTCAGTCTTTTCAATGAGAAAAACAGTGACTAAAAGTATTCTAAGAACTTGATAAAATTCTTGGGATCCATATTCTATAATTTAACTCTTAGTTATTCAGTAAGGTCAGAACAGCAAGTCGATATGGTCATGCGACGTAATTTTAAGGCAATTTATGTGTCTTGGGGTAGCCCTACATTTTGGCCAAACACATGGTAAATCTTCGTGCACTTTTTAAGTCCAATAGATTCAGTATACACATTTATCTAAAATTTATAGGCAAATAAAAATGAATAAAAATGCACCATTTAATATCAAGGAAGAAAATTTCATTTTATACTAACCGACGATAATCAATTTAATAGAAAAGTTTAGTCAATTTATAATCCTTCAAACGTTTTCTTTCCCAAGCTCAAAAGATTTTTCCATCTTAAAAAAAAGAATAAAAGTGCACCATTTAATATCAAGGAAAATAATTTAATTTTATATTCATCGACGACAATCAATTTAATAGTAAAGTTTAATCAATTCATAATCCTTCAAACGTTTTCTTACCCAAGTCCAAAAGATTTTCTCATCCCACATTTACAAACCTTCGCACATACCTGCCAGAAGCCTAGGCCAGGGTCAGAGAGCAGGGGGCGGTATCTGTCTTTCTGCAACCATAAATTAATCTCCCCATCTCAGCGCGCATCTGCCGCCTGCGAGGCGCAACTGTAAATTCAATATGTGCGCATGCGCCGTGGGTATCGCCGACAATGCGACATGCGCAGGGAAAGTATCCGGTGTCCGCGGCTGCGCAATGGGGCCGAGCGTGTGCGCTATCTAGGAGATGCGCAGGCGCAGGCTCACGACCCTACGTTTAGACACCCACAGTCGTGAGTTAGTCGTGATGGGAACATCGACTACTTTTCTCTATCGACTTGTGAGTAGTCGATTAGTTTCTACATTCGACTAGTCCAGTCGTTGATAATTGACCGCAGCAAACATCGAATAGTCATTCAAACTAGTCGAATGAGAAAAAACCAGCGAAAACCCTAATCTATGGATCGGAAAAGTTGCTGAATACTCGGTTAAAGACAACAAAATATCAAATAGTTCGAATAATCGACTACAAATATCGACTAGTCAAAACAAGCAACTACTCGACTAGCATCACTAGTCGTGAGCTCCGCATTCGCTCCTCTGCCGTGATTAATGGCAGATTATCTTGTACCATTTGACTAGTGCTTCATCAACCTATCGTCACTACCTATCTCTAGGTTTCAATTATTTCGAGGTTTGTGGGGAGCTGTGGGTGATTTGTTATGCGGTTTTGATGAGATGATTTGTGGGGCTAGGGTAAAGGTTGGAGTTGTTGGATGATACAGTTGTTAACATTGTTGCGTACTGTGATTAAGGCTTCGAAGTATTGAATACTGCTCGAAACTGAAGATAAAAGATTTGTTTTGTACGACTGTTATTATGTTATGCCCACAGAAGAAACAGGGGAGAAATGGTGATAATATCTTAAAGTAGCTATTTTTAGAAACTATTCCATCGTGTCGTATTTATATTCATAGACCATATTCATCCTGAACTAACAAATTATTCATATGTAACAATGATAAATTACTCGGACGCTTTAGGGGAGACTCTGGTAAAAATGGCCAAAATCTTGAAAATTTCACTTTTTTACACCTAATTTTTACTTGTTTATTCCTGAATACAAAAACACATTTCATAGTTTTTATCAACTTTATTATGACATAAAATTCTTATTATACGTTGCTATGCAGAAAAACAAAATTCGCGGTTTTCGTATTATTTTCGTGTAAAAAAATTATTTTGACACTCTTATATTGTTACTGTGTGATATTTAATATGTAACAATTATATAAATTGTAAATGTATCAATAAATATAATTTTTTGCTTTATTTTAGCATATATTTCCATGAAACACTTCTTTAGAAAACTCGCGATTACCGAAAGTAGCATTTTGACTCTATCTAGCATATAACTTTTGATATTAAAAAAAAAATAATACAGAAGCTACAGTCTTCAATTTTTTTTGGTTATCTATCTATCTATCTATCTATACTATTATAAAGAAGAGGTGGTTTCTGCATGTGTCTATGTATGTATGTATGGGACAAGTAAACTCGAAAAATACTGAACCGGCTGGGTTGAAATTTCACACAGAGGTAGTTCTTGAATCTGGGAAAAATATAGGCCTATTTACTTCCTTAAAATCCCCTCGGGCTACGCCCCGTGAACGTCCTTAGCTTCAATGTTTACATTTTATAAGGATGTAAACATTCAAATACCGAGATGTAAACAGCTGTGGATACTACAATTTGACAGTTCAAATAGCAAAAGTAAGATCAGCTGTAATTTTTATCGTGAGCGAAGCCACGGGCAACTGCTAGTACTATTATAAAAAAGAGGTGGTTTTCGATGTATGGGATAAGTAAACTCGAAAAATACAGAACCGACAGGGTTGAAATTTCACACAGAGGTAGATCTTGAACCTGGGAAACATATAGGCCTATTCACTTCCTTAAAATCCCCTCGGGCTACGCCCCATGAACGTCCTTAGCTTCAATGTTTACATTTTATAAGGATATAAACATTCAAATACCGAAATGTACTATAATTTGACATTTATTTCAAAGAGCAGAAGTAAGATCAGCTGAAATTTTTATCGTGAGCAAAGCCACGGGCAACTGCTAGTCTAAGATAAATTATCTAAATAATCACGTATTTTGAATAAGTTTGGATCAGTGGATAAAAAATTTAAAAATCTTAAATTTTATAAAAAATAATAAGGTACAAAGTTTGAAGGAAAATTAAAAATAGTAATTTTTGGCTTACATAACTAAAAATACGTGATTTTTAACTAAATTTAATGCTGAACAAAATGATACCTTTGAACATTGTGTAGGTCCAATACTTTTCTTGGAATAACGATTTTTAAAAAACCTTGAAAAAATCGGTAAAATCGAATTTTAGGCCCTATCATTTTTTTCAATAAATTACATTGGGAATAGTGTGTTTATAGGTCCATCCATCTGAAGTATAATACATGGTTATATACTTAAAATTACCTTTAATAATGATTTTAGAATTTTTACCAGAGACTCCCCTTAAGATTCTCCAGCGTTGTCTACATAAAAAAAACTGTGTCTGATACGAAAGTTAAAAATTCGATTACACAAACTGATTTGGCTAGTCTTGGACCATGAAACAATATAACCTCTAAATTAAAATAATACGCAGCTTTGGAGTTTGGCCCAATGTTTAACAAAGATAGATAACCTACATCTTAACAAAGCTCAAAAGCACAATGAAATCAATTGTATACGCTTGACGTATTTTATTTTTTGTGCAGCAGTGCAATTCATTATCAGATCACTGAAGTGCTTTACCGTTCTCCGTATGGTCACAGTCGATTGATTCGTTTAAAACCATCCTCCTTACACATATACCAAAACGGCACGAAAGCAGAAATCCCTACGTGGTGCAGGAGTACCCAACGAGCCATTTTCCTAGCGTGGTCGCCGCGCCTTAGCCAACTTTGTTGCAGGAGTATAAGCCCAACGAGCCATATGCCTAGCGTGGTCGCCGCACCTTAGCCAAGCCTTGTTGCAGGAAGCCCAATGAGCCATGCCCCTAGCGTGGTCGCCGCGCCTTAGCCAAGTTTGTTGCAGGAGTATAAGCCCAATGAGCCATGTCCCTAGCGTGGTCGCCGCGCCTTAGCCAACTTTGTTGCAGGAGTATAAGCCCAACGAGCCATATGCCTAGCGTGGTCGCCGCGCCTTAGCCAAGCCTTGTTGCAGGAGTATAAGCCCTATGAGCCATGCCCCTAGCGTGGTCGCCGCGCCTTAGCCAACTTTGTTGCAGGAGTATAAGCCCAACGAGCCATGGGCCTAGCGTGGTCGCCGCACCTTATCCAAGCCTTGTTCACACACTTCGGCTCCAGTCCCAATCCGGGCTTATCGTAATCCCCTCGTTAACAAGTTCTCTCGGCTCACGAACGGTGTGGATTGCCGGTGTTAAAAGCTCGGCTGCATCGCTCGGTTGGGACTATTTTAGACGCTGTTTTGTAGACTTAGCAAAGGACGCAGCGTTGGTAATAACTAGTTGAAACTGATTCGAGGAAGGACACTCCTCATTAACGAAAGTCGCATTCGAAAATTCGAATTTTTACTGGAGTATCAAAGAATTACGAGGATTGAGATGTCTTGTTTAGCTTTTTGAAGTGTTTGGGAATTCTTGCATACCAAATCGAGCTGTTTACGAGTTTACTCGAGTAGTTTAAGTATCTTCAGTCGAGTATTTGCTCGCTCCTTTTGTCTGTAATTGCGATATAATTTTACGGCCGTTTTTACACACAGTCAATCCAATCATTACCTGCCTCCATTAAATGTAGTTTAGCTTGAATTAAAGTGTTTGCTTTGTTATAAATACCAATTAATTTAAATCACTTTATATCTTTTAAGGATTTGAGAATGTAAGGAAGATTCTCATTCGCATTATTCTTTTAACTTAGGAAAACTTCCTAACTGAAAATATAAATTGTATTAGGTTGATAATTGTTATTCTACATGATGACTTTATGGAAGTATGATGATTATTGATTTTCACTTTTAAAAAACTCGACTTTTGGGCTTAGCTACAATATAATAGAAAGCTTCTCATTATAAAACAATTTATATGGATAGATTATAATAATTTACCTCTTAGTAAGAAATCTCCAAACAAGCCATCAAATTTTAATACACAACATTAATATGGAAATCGGAGGAGCGAAGTGAATTTTATCTCTAAAAATACTTGTTGATCACAGTTTAAAAACTAGCTAAACATCCCGCCATCTGAGCCATAAAATTGATACTCATGGACCTACTAATGGACCTTTCCGAAAAATATCTCACACTTCGGAGTAGAAAGCTTCAGTGAAGATGCCTCAGGGTTTATTGAATCGTAAACTTTATGTAAAATTATTAGCAGGTGCCATCGGTCTTTTATGAATATCGGATTTACAGAGTCCATTGTATTCAAAGACCATCTCCTGTTTCATCCCCGGGCAAAGGTCAAAGTGTCGGTCGTGTGGCAGTCGATGGCCCACATCCGTGGAATTAATGAGTTTGGGACTTAATATCCCTCTGACCCTTGCAAGTGCCGCACGGTGGGCCCTAATCAAGGGTCTTCACCGGCAAAAAATTACAGAATTACAATTTTGGAGCGGTGCCCCGCAATACCAAAGTTGACCACTTCCGTTACTTGATAGATCATCCGTTCGGTTGTAATAGCTGTTTCAGACCGACGCGCGACGATGGTAACGTTACACATTAAAAATGACTAGTACATGATAAATGGAATCCTGGTATCTAGTTACACTTTTAACTGATTAAAGCGATAACATCTTAAAGGAACAAAATGATTTAAGGCCAGAACAGACTTAAGACTTATAAGAGATAGAAGACAAATCAACATGTAAAAAGTTTTATGTATTTAAACAACATGTGAAGGGAGTTGTCCTACTCAGGTTTGCTGCCACAAAACTGAGTAACTTCCAGTAGATCCCAGTTAGATGAAGCCAAACACATAATATCGGGAGCACCAAATAATGTTTTATAATGATTTTTTAAAGATAGACCTGAAGTTCGAGAAAAGTATTGTTGCCAAATGCATTTTTATCCTCGGTAGAAAAGATGAACGTTAATATATTCTGATTACAATACATTTCCCTACAAAGTTAAAAATCTGTTTGAGTTCATTAAAGAATATGCCAGATTATACATTTATCCATTCTACTTTATCTAGGTTTACAAAGTCAAATCATATATACATATTTATTTAATAATGCTTAAATAATTTAGTTTGATTTAAATATTTTAAAACGACCTAAAATGCAAGTAGTAGTCTACTCTCGAGGTTGGTATGACATTGCTCATGAATGACGCGAACACCAAATAAGGCTGTTGAGTGAGTGCGCTGCTAACGAGATTATTGTTTTTTATTTGTTTGGGGAGTTAACCAACTAAATGGTCATATGTTTAGGTAAACCAGATTTACATGTAAAAGGCCTTTATAGACGCAAAGTTTTGACAATTCATATTTTTTTTACATAGAAATATATATGTGAAAAAAATGAAAAAACTAACTATATCGTACCCTAAATCTCATACTCAAACCAAATTTAAACAATAAGCAGTACAACGTTAAAATTAACTCTCATTTCAGCAATGATAGCAACAAAACCTTCAAGAAGATTTGCTTCCTATTTAAAAGTCCCTGTTGCCCACAGGTTTGACCTCCAAGTCGAGATTCAGTAAAAATACACCTTCAGTACTCTTTTCACCTTCCCACAGTCAAATTGGGGGAATCTTCGGAGGAAAACTCTGGCCACCTTATCAGATTCCTGCAACATAAATCACTTGGCCCGCAGCGAATCCGCAATCATCTGTTTGGTCATCAGCTGGAGGCTCGCACAAATCATTGGTCCTTCTTCCGAATATTCAATGATATATTGAGTTATTTCCATTTCCATACCGCCCATCTCCTCTTGAATTCGCCGCGCAAAGCCAACTGTGTGTAAAAGAAGTCACGATAATCTTGGATTTCCAGCATCACGTTTTCCTTTCCCATATTGCCTTAAATTACAGTCTAATATAATTGCTTACTTAATTAAATATATTTTCATAATTCATGTTGGATTTTCGTGGCTACGCGAGAGGTGGTTTATGAACGCCAAAGATGCTTGATGACTAGGTTACAGTATTTGAAATTAGTTGGACCTTTTCTTTATTCGAATATGAATTTTAATTTATACTAAAATAGTAATATTATGTATTAAAAAACTATGAATTATCTTCACTAATATCTAATGGTTTGGATAGACGGTTCAAGTGAGTAAAATGGGGACAAAATGTTGATCTCCTCTCCGGGGTGTTCATACATACATGAATATTAATGCTATTCATAGTGTCCTAATGTACTGTATCAATCCACTTCCGACTTTCTCAATTTGAGCAAGAATCTATATGAAACTTGATGCACAGTATTTATATATTTGAAGTGTAAAATAATAATTTAACATTACGAAAAGATCGCGTTAAAATATCATACAAGAAATTCATAGTATATACTTAGTATAAAGCTATTTGTATTCTGAAGCATTGGAATAGATATTCTCCTCTCGCAACTTGTTAAAAAGTAAAAAGAAAAACCGTAATAAATATTTAATAAGCAATATCAAGCTCCATACTTTCTCCTTCGCAGTGCGAAGATAGATTAAAAACACGATCAGTTCTTCCACGCATGAATGGTGCATTAGGGCCTGGTAGTAGGCGATTACTTTTGACCTTTACATACTACCATGCGGTACACTAATCAACACTAAAAATATCAATCGCAGGACATTTATAGTTCACAACTAATTTTTAAATACAAGGAATACGTTAAAAGAACATTAGAGTTATTTGATAGTCTGCGGTCTACATCCTTTGAGTGTAGCACAAAAACCCCTTGCGGATATGACTTTTTGAACAGTATTGCATGTTAAACGACTATGATGTTAAAGAAAGAGAGCTAGAGTATTAAAAGAAGTATATACTTAAAAAGTTTACTCAAACTCTAAAATATGCCAAGTGAAAAAACGCCGCCCCACATCTCAAAACCTCGCGCCTCTCTCATCAACACTTTCAGGCATTTTAAAAATTACGGTGTGTAGAATAAGGATTATATTTTTTTATTCAACAGTCTAAATAAATAAAGGGGTTTTTACAGATTATAAATGATATTTGAGATTTTCCCTGAACTGGACAATAAATATTGACAGATTGAGTAAATTCGGACAATATCCGTTCATAATCCCGTTGCAGCATTGATTATGACGCCTGTTCTCATAAACGAAATTATAGTAAACAATCCAAAATATAAAATTCAATACAACTTTGATAAAAAGCGAAGAGTATCACCTAGCTCGTGTTCAGTGTGGGAATTCACCCCAGATGGGGGAAAACTGCAGAGAATTGCACGGAGTAATGCAGATGTAATTGCAATCACGCTCGACCCCCGGACCTGCGGAAAGGTCACCATATCACTATATCACTATTTTAAAACGTCGATGTTATCTAGGCGTATTTTATGGCGAGTTTTATTGAATGATTGGAGAGTAGAATGGATAACATGAATGCTCTCTTACAGTTCGTCCGTTTTATATTGAGATATGGCCTACTCCGTTACCAGAGTTGTCAAGCATAGTTTACTCTCAATTGTCAGGGACAGTAAAAATATAAAATTAATTTCAACAAATATCAACCTTGTCTGTAAATTACAATAAAGAAATAAATAAACATATATTAGAAAATGTTAACATGTCACGCTAGTAAGATTTCAGAGATCAGCTGTGATGTTCTATTGCCCTTTCACTCCACTCCAACTGCTTCATGTGCAAACGATTCTCGTAGCTCAAGATAAAATAGACGAACTGTACTGGCTAAGATCAGTTGATTACTTTACCATAATGGCAGCATTGAGAGGAGACCGCCCATTCTTTCCCATCTATATCTATTTTTGTGTTAGCTAAAATTTGAAGGGAATCAGCTTGACTGTGTCCCCATTGATAGTTTTGCTATATTTTTTAACTATTTATTTAACTTTTTAAAACTTTATACGCTAGAAAAGAAGGGTTCTTTAGCTTATATTCACTCCTTGAATACCAAATTGACTAAAACACACCTATTGAAAGCGAAATTAATTACTGGCTTATACCCTGTTGGAGAATACTGAAACTGTACATCCTCTTTCAAATCCTCATCGGTAACCCAAAAGTTGGTACACCTTTTACTATGGCGATGAAGTCTCCTCCTGTATTTATAGTGAAAGATATCAGTCAACGAGTATAAAAAACAAAACGTCACGGAAACATCCACGCTACCTCTCCAACACTTACCCTAAGCTGTCCCAATGGTTCCAGGAATGTTCCGCCGTATACACACGTTATCGCGGAGGTCACGACCGAGGATCTATTATTCAGAAGACGTCGGAGGAAGGGTAGAGTACCGAGTCCTACTTACAGATAAGGATCGACTGGCGACGATTTATCGGGTATTGTCGCTGTGAAGACGGTGACTCTGATGCGACTCGTCTCCCGTACGATCGATTACGACGACGACGACGACACGACGGAAATGACAACGACGACGACAACAACGACGACGACAACAACGACGACGACAACAACGACGACTACAACGACGACTACGACGACGACAACGACGACGACTACGACGTCGATACGGATGCGCGGAGGATCTCGGGGAAGAAAGAGGGAGGAGAGGTGTAGTATTAGGGAAGGAAAAACACTTAGAGTTTGAGGGGATACGTTGGCTCATGATGTCTTAAAACAAGTGAAGGGAAGACTTTAACCACCAGTATAATTTATAATCGAGCTCAATCGATTTAAGGCCCCCATACACATTCGAACAGCTGGTCGAATTGCTGAGTCGGGTGTAGGGAAGCAAGTTGGGATAGACCGGCTTGACGAACCGTACACTCAACTCAAAATATAAGCAACCTAAGACACTGCCAAGCAGCTTGTCTCCAGCGTGCTTGTCTCCAACGCAGGTTAGGAAGGAGCACTTACACGATCAAACATTTTGTCGAGCACCAACAGTTCGACCGACTGATCGAACGTGCATGGTGGCCTCAATTGATGAATTATGTTTATACGAATAAGCCCGGTCTTAAGATATACATTCAGGGATGCCACGATTCTACCTCACATTCTTCCGTTTCTATAATTTCCTAATTTTTAATTCCGATCATGAATGAAATTTGTCATCTGAAAACTTAAAAAATATCCTCTGAATCTTATGGTCTCATTGATCAACATCCACATATTAAACTCAACAGGCCTGATTCAATTTATTTCAGTCCTCCTTACTCTTAAAATGTGTAGAATAAGAGGTGCGTCAGATGGAAAAAACCACAGTACACTTTACGAACTTCAGCCTAAAATTCAGTCCTAAACCTATCAAACACTGCATTAATTATAAAATCTATTTATGATACTAACAAACCTAACCTATGTTCATCGTGTGTCATTCTGTTGAAAATTAAATATTACTATACCGTTTTACATACACGATTACCTCTTACATTTTACAGAGACCCCTTAACCCGGTATGTTTTCAAAATACTATACAAGACACTCGGAATTTCTACCAAACACCAAATCTCTCATAATGAATAAGGTGCGCTCCGGGCAGCTAATAAAGGTACACCCGACTGATTCGCGATTATCATAATCATTAGCGTCTGACCCAAAATCCAAAATTGTTTATGGGTTGTTGTTCCTACCGGAACCGCGGCGGTCGGGACCAGGGGTCAAGCACTGACCCGGGGACGATATTGCTAGCCTCAGACCGAGGCCATCCTCAAATAACGGCCACCGCGCACGCCATCAATAGGCCATCGACGAGGAAGATTTGGGTTGCGATGGCATTATGGGTGGCCAGGCTTTGACGAGTTGATTACGAATTGGTTTTATAAAACAAAGTTTTTGTTG
Organism: Flexamia atlantica; assembly: GCA_035578135.1. Classification (NCBI taxonomy): domain Eukaryota; kingdom Metazoa; phylum Arthropoda; class Insecta; order Hemiptera; family Cicadellidae; genus Flexamia; species Flexamia atlantica. The sequence continues at coordinate 29,954,199 of JAQJVK010000008.1, read as the reverse complement.
ATAAAATTGACGGTTTCAGTTTGATTTTATATTTATATGTTTAATCTCTAGTTATAAAATCTGAATGAGGGCATTATGAATAATATGAAAACAATAGCATGAAGTTTTTGTCTGTCTGTTTTCTGTTTGCTCATCTGTTTGTCATTATATCGTATTTTGGGTAAATGTTCGAAGATATAGGCCTGTAAAGAACAGATACTCCTGTTCCCTTACGGCTACACCCTTTGGGCTTCTGCAGTAACAATGTTTATACTAAAAGATAACAACAACAACAACAACAACAACAACAACAAAATGAAAAGAGAACAACTGTGAATACGAGTCATTGAGCAAGACAAAAACTTTCGGCTATTATTTTAAACAACTATCCAAGGGTTCAAAAACATTACCTTCTAATCCGTCAAAAAACATAGATAGAGAATGTATGATGTATGAAACTGTGGATATAACTCTTTTAGATTTATTCCAGTAATTTGTATACAGTGTACACTATACAGTTTCGCTAGTGGAAAACTGTGAGTTATACCCTCCCACAGATTTGTCGGAGGGAAAGTTAGGGTCCCGCGCGGGGTTGGAGGGCGCATGACTCACAACTATCAAGTGTTTATTTAAATTACACCCTGGCGATTCGAAAGTCTAAGACCAAAGACCTCCTCACGTCAATCCGAATCGCGGCCCGGGACTTGATTACAGCGACAAAAGGTATTCTTGGCACAATCGCGTCATGTCTGTTCTAGGCATTGTTGGCAATTGGTTGTTGGCCGATTGTTGACAAAGGTCAGTGAGACGGGCAAAATTAGGATGGTACATTGAAAGAAGTGTTTGAAGCAGTTAAGGTTCGTCATCAAAGAGTGTATGAAAACCTATTTTATTGATCTAGAATTTCTCATAAAAGTATCCAAGTAACGTTTTGTGAAATAATATTAATATATTCCGAAATCAGAATAGCTATAAAAAGTACTGTCATATGGTATTTTTCACGTGGTCTTTCCTAAAGTCTTCTAAATTATATTCCTAACTAAGAGCGTATGCTATTCTTAATGCAATTATTTAAAGAGCGCTACGGCAAACTAAGCAAGGGGTCGATAAATTCTAGATGAAATTGTTGTGCTTTGAATATTGTCATTTGATTTTCACCACACTACGACGTAATCATCTGTTTTACGGACGTCATATAGAGGCCGAAAATAGCTCTTTCTGCTCTAGGGCAGAAACGTTTTGGTTTTAGGGCTGTTGTCAAGATCGTTCATTTGGTTAAAACAGCGTATAAACCCTTAGTATTAAATAGGTCGTAACGAAATACTAATGGCAAACCTGATTTCATTTTAGTCGTTCCGTAGGAGCTATTTATTATTTTTCCGTAGCAAGCAACCATAACCTTACCATACTTGTATCATCAACGTTTTGTCTTGGTTACTGGTGAACTAGTCGCATTTCATAGTGTGTCGTGTGAAAAAACAGCTTTCGCACCTTGGCCGAAAGGTTTTTTTGCAGCTGTCGATCGATTCATATTTTCGACTTCGTGTCGAATAATAAACACGATCTTGAACCCGGAAATCCTCATTTTTGGCCCTGAGTGCAAAATATACTATTAATATTCCGTGTTATTTTAATCTATTTGATGCTGATTTATATTTATTTCGTATGAATTGCAAAATGAATAAAACAGTGTAAAAACTGTAGACAACTTATCTCTAGTCCATTTATTAGCATAAATATTACAGCGTAAGAACCTACGTCTTAAAGACCCACTAAATATGCTGAGAAAGCTTAGAGAGTAATTGAGGAAACCTTGTTTCATATTAAAACCCCTTTTTGTCAAAGAGAAATTCAGTCATGTGACAAAACATCAAGGCACTCTCATTAGTACCATAAATGACACGACAGTGTTTAGCGTGGTGAATAGAAAATTGTACGTAATAGTAGCGGAAACAAGTCAAGTAATAAGTTTAAGTTACTTTTAAATAATTCTTGTTTAGGTATTTTTAATCTCTTTGTTCTGTTTCAGACGTTTTCATGCCTCATTTTGGCGGAAGTCATGCTTTGTCATGGGTTTTGGTACTTCTCGAGCAGCTCGTCAAACAATGCTAAAAAAATGTAAGTGTTTATTATAAATCTCTTGGTTTCTGTATATTTAATTCACCCCGATCTCAAAACCATTTTACATTTAGGTGGTTGGTTACCTAATTTTCACTTTTGACGGAAGACTTTATGTCATGTGGCTAATTATTATAACGTTGAACTTTAATCTTTCTATGCTCACTTTTAGTCACTTTTCTCATAATAATAGAGCAATACCGGTACCGTTACAATGTAGTGTGTTACCTAATAAAGGTTTACTTGAACAGCTGTTTCTCGTTCATGCATGATTGAGTAATATGCAAATTGGATTGTGGTTTGTAAAAGACAAATGAACAAATAAAATCAAGGAAGATACCTGAGGTCTGCCTTAGAAGGATATTAAATTGAAACTCCTGTCCTAGATAACAAGATAATAAGGTCAAATTGCGTTTAAATTAGCTTTGAGTAGACTTCAACGTTCCGCTTGGAATAATCCGAAGGTTAAGGGGCAACCGTTTCATAATTTGTAATTATTCTTAGAATGCGGTCAAGACACACAAAATGGGTAGAGCAAAGGATGTTCAATGTAATCACAATTACTAACTATTTATAATAGTTTTCCTATTTATTCCGTGGTACTAATTTATTTTGAGATGAGCAATCATTCTATTAAAACAATTGGTAAATAATTAGTTGGATTTGGTTTGTTCAGATGCTAACTACGCGGGATCCTTTACTGTCTCTTTAGGTTACATTCACCAGAGTTCATTGAGGTAATGAATTAAAGTCAAGAGAAAATTGGTTTTCGCAGGCTACTTTTAACTCTGATACAAAAACACTCCAATTTAGTGATTGATTTGAGTCGTCAAATTAGTTATTATCTACCTAAAGTTTGAGTTTTAGTTAAACTGCTGATATCTGAAAAAAATCTAAGAATGGAGAAAAACATTTATAGAAACTATCCTCATTGCCAGCACAATAAGATTCTTATCATATCATAGGAATATATTTAGAAATCTTTGTACCTGTACCACTGCAAAAATAGAGAAATACGGAGGAAATTTATACCAATGGTTGACACTTAACACCTGGGAATGTCCAATAGAACGTCCACGCTTTGTATGCGTAACCGAAGTCGATAGATTCTGAGAACAAAACACGACCGACGTCGGCGACGCTTTCCCCTAGAGATGGCAACACGAGATTCAGCAACTGCTCAGGGTGCTGATAACGGTGGATTGTGCTGATCCTTTAATGAATACCTCCGGTTACAAACGTAATGTCCCCGCAGTGATATCTTGACCTCTCCAAGATGACGATCTTTGTCTGTCGGTAGCCTAGAGACAAGTCCGTGCGTCCTTATGTGGGAGATTGACTCGAATGTAATACTAATACTCATTGCGGTAGAAAAGCTTAAATAGGTGTATTACGGTGAAATTGTGATAGATGCCCATGATTGGTGGAAAGTTCACTGGAGGCTTATTTATTTTATGTGAAACCATGAAGAAAGGCATGGTTTTGATTAAGAATGGAGAATGAGTAAGGCAAAAGAAGATATGAAATGTAAATGTGTATTGAAGGAGTTGGAATTATTCATTTAAATGTCTTTCGAGGTTATTTAACTTTTTAACCGACTTCCCCCACCAACAAAAGGAGGAGGTTCTCAATTCGTCTTGGGAGATGTTTTTTTTTTTTTTTTTCTAGGGATGTTCACCGATTTCTCTGCGATACTTTTACCAATCAACGTGATTCTACTACCAAAATAACCGGAATGGTTTCCCGTAGGTCCCATATATAACATTTTGTTTCATTGAAATATTTATTTAGGAGAAAAGTCCAAGAAACCTCAAATATTCAACATTTTCAAATACTTGTTGTTTACAAAACAAAGCTAAGGTGAACAGGGATAAGTCAGGTTTATTTTATTACAGCTGTTACATCCTTCAAATGAAATTTATAATTATAGAGCAAATGATCAGCTGCTTCATGTCTATATAATGTCAAAACAGTTTGTCTCCTAGGTTATGAATTAATTATATGTAGATTCAAACACAGTCAATTCCATTATGATTATTATTACTTAAATAAAAAAGTGTAAACCAAAAAACATGAATGAAGAAGAGCAAGTCTAAATCTTAACGTTTTAGTGTGGCCTAGGAATACCTCAGAAATACATCGGAAACTTGGATCTTGTAAAAGAACTTAAGCCCATCATAGATTGCTTCTATAGCACACCAGTTAATTTTAAATGGCCATAAAAAATAATGTCATCGTCGTACAAAGAGGAATTTTTGTGACTTGTCATATGTGAGCGCTCTTGCAGTTTCCACTGAAAAAATCCCCAACAGGCTTTGCAAGTCATTGGTCATTGTGAGTTCGTGTTTCACAGGTTGAAACATGCGAAACATTATTTTTATATATCTTATTGGACAACTTATAGTGCTAACGTGCAAGCATCGTAATTCGAGACTAGATCGATCTTATGAGTGAGCCCCTGGACAGTTTTGCAAATGTACTTAAATTAACTCATTTTCCATTTTCCAGGTGCCAAGCACATGGTTATCTTGTAATCAAAACCTCTACAGTAAACTGTCCGAGAAAATCTGTCGCCAAATTCGAGGGTTCAATCAATTCAATAGAAGATTGTAATTGTGCACGTGAGATAATTCATAATATGACCGCCGCGTATCAGAATTTCAGAAATGTTCCAAGGCTGTGCTGAAGGGATAAGGTTTTTAATGTTTAGTTTATCTGCTTTAAAAATTGTTTTGAGTATTCTCCCAAAATTGCAATGTTGTGGTCGTGAGTTTGTAAAGCAAAAAAAGCGTAAATACATTAAATAGTAAACTTTGTCTGATATATCTGTTTGTGTCTTTAGGATAGAAACGCGCAAAAACTAATAAATAGATTGAGCTAAGCACAGAGGCAATACACAGTTCTTAAAATACAGTTAAAAAATGCCACTGGCGTAGAAAGACACAAAATAAAAAAAATACACCTGAAAATATTTTGCATTGAGCAGGATCAAGATCAGCTGTTTCGAGCTAACAAAAAATTGACTATACATTAATATCTCTTAAACTGCCAATGTTGAAGAACTGGAACATACTCGGTGTCAGACAATTTTACACCCTCAAAATCTTTAAATGTCTGGTGGCTTATCTATGTTATATAGAACAACTAACTGTTTAAATAATTTTTTTGCTCACAGTACAGTAGTGAAATGCTGTGAACATTTAAATATTGTTTTACAATGTAAATATGGATTTGAATGCACGTCAAATGTGAAAATTACGAACCTATTAAGCTGAGAATTTGCCAGTAATGTATTTGGCCCATATAGGACTGATCTGTAAAGCACATGTATAGGCTTTTAAAATCCCTTATAAAATGAGATGTTTACAAACATGTGGCCATATGCATAGCGCATAAGTAATAAATAGCTGGACACGTGGATACTATAACAAATTATAATGTGTACTATATACATTGTCATTTACCTGAGACTTCGCTGTACAAGAGACTGTTCTAACCTGTCCAAAAAATGAGTTCAGCAAATACAGTAGTACAGTCTAGAAATCTATTAAGTGATTGAGTCATCAGCGAAATGAACTGGAGTGGAGTATTAATGGTATCCTACAACTATTATTGAATAAATCGAAATCAAACATAGAAGACAAAAACGTCCACTAAAAAGTATGAAATAATTTATTTTTGGTAAAAAAAACAACCGACTTCAAACGCTCTAAAAAGTATGAAATAATTTTATTTTATAAGTCAAATTTCGTAATATCCAAGCTCACGTATTTCAAGTCGGCGCGGCTCTATATTGCATCTTAGTTATGTATCTTCTTGGCAGAATAGCTCAAAGTTTTAATAACATTTGAAGAATGTATTTGTTGTATGGCTTACCGGTACTTGAATGTAACATTAAAATAAAAATTGTGTGTTAATTTCATATAAATAAGAGAGGAGAGTTTTAAATTTAGACTAGAGAATTTACTTGTGGGTCTTGGGTCTACAATACTGTAAAAATTGTATTTTAAATCAAACTGTTCGAGTTGACGACTGAAATTTTATCCCGCAATTATTATAATTGAGATCAAACTGAGATATTTAATCACTACTCACAGTTGAGTGTTTCATATATTGATAGAGCCGCGCCGACTTGAAATACGTGAGCTTGGATATTACGAAATTTGACTTATAAAATAAAATTATTTCATACTTTTTAGAGCGTTTGAAGTCGGTTGTTTTTTTTACCAAAAATAAATTATTTTCTTATATTATCTTACTGATTAAATCTTCATGACCACGAATGATCTGACTCTGACTCATCAGGATCGATTAGGCAAACGAACAACTGACATTCTTGTAAGTCATTGCCATACCGTATTTTCTAGGACATATTCCAGATTTGGTTTCTGAATAGAGCTCTGTAATATTATAAATTGTATATCGCTGATCACTTCTAATTTACGACAAAGGTCGATGCATTGTCAAGATAAGATGCCACCGCTGCTCGATCTCCTGCTCGTGTGCTGACCTTGGTCCCTCGTGCTTTAATGGATCAGGCAGATTATACGCTTGGAAAGTCGGGTGACCTGGACTGTGCGACCTCCCTGCCTGAGATGAAAGGTTGGGAATTTCCCTGCTTAATTCAGAAAAGGACAGTTCCTCCAAAGGATTGGCCAAAGCGCTATCTCTTCCATATCTGCATCGATTCCATTTTGGTTGGGCGCGCGTTAAAAGCAGAACCACCAAGTAATAATTAACATTTTTCAGACACTCATCTTGCGAAAGTATAGTAAAAATGTTCCAAAAATGTGCCTATTTAATAATAGCTGGCGAAGATACTTACACCCTCTATAATAAAACTGACAAAAGTAATAATAAAGTAAGGATCAACAGAGCTTCATGTCATCAATAATTTCATTCAAACACATGTTTTGTCGGACTGAACTATATCAAAGAATAAAATACAACTTTAAAGTAATATGACATTGAAGCTTTTATTGATTCTATCTTTACCATCGGCTAAGCAAGTACTTTAGATGTTCGTACATGGCTACCAAGAATAAAATACTCCGGTCTATTCTTGTATCAATTCATAGGTTACGGTACGCAAAACAAGTTCTAATTTCTATGAGTAATTAATCTGCCTAGCAATTAAAGTTTTATGTAATTTCATGTGCAGTCGAGGTAGTTGGCTTCACCGTCAGGTGTCGTCGCATTATACAGTTTTCACGGGGGATTGGCACGAATCGCTCAGCTACTAGTGTATAATTTCCGCGAATCTCTTGGCAAATTATTCCACCCAGTTCCCCTCGAGGGAGTTGATGTCATCTCAAGCCCGCTCACCAAACATTTATTCAGAGTTATGAACGCGTTGAAACAACCTTTAATAATTTCGTTTTTTTGTGTCCCAACGATGAAGACGGACGTTGAATACATCTTGTTTTTTGCCTTTGTATTACATAAAAAATTAAATTTTTTCGACATAAGGAATAAAATCAACAAAAGGGATTCATTTGAAGGCCAAACATTTTTTATCCTTGGTTCCGCTTTGCGGATTCAATACGTGAGTCAATTAGACCTTTTTTTAGTAAAAGAGTAAATGCTTAAGCGGAGTGATAGGATTATAAAAATAATAAAAAATAAAAATACCCCCGTTGCAGCAAACCTGCATACTCAGCGAATTTCAAATGCAAAACGACATATTTCGATCCAACGTAGCGAGATTTGACATGTTTTTGTAGGCCCCATAAGAATAACATGGGGAATGAGTATGCAGGTTTGCTGCTACGGGTATATCAAAACTGGGTGGTTTTAATTCAATATTTAGTAGATCTGACCTAGAAGAAGCCATTTACCAAGTTTTACCAAGATATGTTGAGAAATAAGTGAGATATAGAATTTTTCTTATTTTCCCATAAGGTTAACATTGGGACAACGTACTGTGTTTACCACTTTCAATATCTCGGTAACCAATGGACATAGAGCAGTGATTCAAATTACTAAATTGTTTGTTTTTTGAGCTGAATTCAATGGTGCCAACAAAAATCTGATAATTTTTATTTTTATATGTTAAAAACTCAAAAAACCCATTTTGGGGGGGTTTACCCCCCTTTACCCCCCCTTCCGGTAGTCCGATCGGGCTGGTTTACGAACTCGTCCGAATAATTACTACTTTACACGTCCATGCCAAATTTCATTAAGATCGGACCACTTTTACGCGAGTTATCGTGCTTAAAGACACACACATATATATATATATATATATATATATATATAGATATAATATATATATATATTTATGAAAATGGACGAATAGTGTTTTTGGCATCTGGGGACCTCAAAAAGAAAAGTTATGATGGTCTCGGGCTTAGGTCTTACCATGAGACCTACGGTAACAGCTTCTTCCCTATAGGGGAAATTCGCTAACATGATGAATCTGTTAATTGACAAATTATTTGACTGCTACTTCAACGCTCTGCTCCCCTGATACACTTGGTGCGAAGTGAGGACCTGTGTGTATTTGCAAGAGTGGCACAACTCCAAACGTGCTCTATCATTCGATGTTCGTCCCTGCTTATCTGTTACAATTAAGAAACAAGTAAAATATAGAAAGAAATATACTCGCAATATTGAATAGAGTTAAAATATTATAGACCCATTACTTTCGTAAAAATACCGCATGACGTTAACGACAGAACCGAAGAGGTTTTCGAAGAACGTAACCGATTATGTTTTAAACAATTGGTATTTACTCACGTCAAGGCGTTAAACACTCTGGTTTCCTCAAGCATTACCATATTTTTACTTTGAATATTTAGTTGAAAACACATTACTGAAGTATTAGTTTACAGTAACAGTACACTATGATCCTAAAAATATGGAGTTTACAATTTTTAAGGCCTTCATAGTCTTTTTTCTATAGTTTAGAACTAAAAGCAGTAGGATGTTTCCAACCAGCACTATAACATTGGAATACTTACCAGAAAAAAAGTAGTAAGAGCGCTTATATTACGTGAATGATAATGACTTCACACTTACCTTGATGAAGGCAACTGCAGTAGCAGTTGATCCGTTGGCCCCTCCGCACTCTGAACTCCAGGTCTGAACTCCTTCAGCACTCCTACTACGGCCTGGGCGGACGATGAAGACATCTTACTTTTCTTATCTTGGAGTTGTGACTTCTGATTGTGTCTTGGTTCTCCATCGAGCACCCCTCCTGGTCGGCTTGGGCGGACGATGAAGACATCTTGCTTTTATTGTCTTGGAGTTGTGTCTTCTGATTGTGTCTTGGTTCTCCATCGAGCACCCCTCCTGGTCGGCTTGGGCGGACGATGAAGACATCTTGCTTTTATTGTCTTGGAGTTGTGTCTTCTGATTGTGTCTTGGTTCTCCATCGAGCACCCCTCCTGGTCGGCTTGGGCGGACGATGAAGACATCTTGCTTTTATTGTCTTGGAGTTGTGTCTTCTGATTGTGTCTTGGTTCTCCATCGAGCACCCCTCCTGGTCGGCTTGGGCGGACGATGAAGACATCTTGCTTTTATTGTCTTGGAGTTGTGTCTTCTGATTGTGTCTTGGTTCTCCATCGAGCACCCCTCCTGGTCGGCTTGGGCGGACGATGAAGACATCTTGCTTTTATTGTCTTGGAGTTGTGACTTCTGATTGTGTCTTGGTTCTCCATCGAGCACCCCTCCTGGTCGGCTTGGGCGGACGATGAAGACATCTTGCTTTTATTGTCTTGGAGTTGTGACTTCTGATTGTGTCTTGGTTCTCCATCGAGCACCCCTCCTGGTCGGCTTGGGCGGACGATGAAGACATCTTGCTTTTATTGTCTTGGAGTTGTGTCTTCTGATTGTGTCTTGGATCTCTATCCAGCACTCCTCGTGGCCGACTTGGGTGGACTTTGAAGACATCATGTTTTTACTTGGAGTAATGTTCTACTTCAGACAACTGGTATTATTTCAGATGACTCGATGCAGACTCTTGGGGGCATAGAGGATTCAGTATTCGATTTTCTTTCCTTCTTCGGGTGGATCTTTTTGCTTGTTCGTTTCTTCTTCCACCGGGGGAGGGGTATATTTTTCACGGCCCCTTGTCCTCCCAGATGGAATACACCTGGAGTGCAATGAGGACAAGGGGTCGGGTTCAAGGGCCTCACTGCATTGCGTCCTCTTGGGGGCCTGAAAAGGTTAACCTACCTTGGCCATCCCCCTCGCACACGCCATACCCATCTTGGGCGTACGAAGGGGCTGTACCCAATACATTCTAAACTATAAACTATGTTTTACTTTCTCCCCCCTATACATTTATGGAGAAAGTATTTTTTTAAATCTTCTTTCTTCTCTTCTTTTGGGGGGGGGTTATGAATGTTAGTCACGACCCCTACGCCTCCCAGGTGGAATACACCTGTATTAATGAGGAGAAGGGGTCGGAGTCTAGGGGCCTCGCTGCATTGCGTCCTCTTGGGGGCCTGAAAATAAAACCCTACCCTGAGCCTGTCCACCTTGCACCCGCCTCGGGGGTACGAAAGTGAATACCCATAAGAAGCTAAAAATGTTTAAGTCTTCGTTCTTCAGTGCTGGGACGTTCACTGGGGTAAGGGATGTCTTCACTCTTGCAAACGCAGTTGTTTCCTCTTCCTTCTGAAAAATCAAGGAAGACAAAAATAAAACCTTGTTTTTAGAATAAATCTTTTAGTATTCTTTGAACTGTAATTGCAGTTTAGAAATGTACCTACATCTTCTGCTTTTTTTTCTTTGTTAGTCCTGTAATGTTTAAAATTTAATTTTGTTTCGGAAATCTTGACTTGAATGAAAAATATTTACTAATTCTTTGTTGACTTTTAAATGGTGAGACTAATCATTACGTGGTCGTAAACCACTTTTATGAAAACAAAAAAATCGCACTAGTTACACCGTGGTATTATCGAGTTAACCTATTAAAGAAAACTTAAATGTCATCGCCAGACATATCAGACTGTATAATTCATTTGAGTTGCAAAAAAGTCATTGTATAGCAGGATAATATACAGAAGGAGACTTTCCATCGCTGTTGTAAAAAGTTTAGCAAATTTTGTCTTAGCCAGGGTTGGAAAGAAGACCCAGTTACAGATTTATCCTACAGAGTTTTAATCACTGCTATTACCTATTGTACTTTCAACAGGGGGTACTTCTACAATTTGGTATTCATGGAGCAAATATAGGCAAAAGGAACTCTTGAATCTGTCTGTGATACAGCGAAACTACGACCATTACTATCCTGGCCAAAACAAAACGAAACACAGCTAGGCATAAGGATGGGAGATGGGAGGCCCCTTCTATGGTCGAGGAGACTCCTCCTATGAGTTCTTATGGACGAGCTGCCGCTGAGGTGCCATTATGTTTGCTTGGATTTTGCATAGATAAACCTAGAACTAAGACTAAAAAAAGGAAAATTTTCACTCACCTGATGCTGATATCAGGATCCATGCACATTGGTGGACAGTTTTACAGCACAAATAATAAATTAAATGTTAACACTGGCAGGAAACATGCACTGCTTGCAAGAGTCTACGGAAGTGTCTTTAAAAATACTCTTTCTGGGACCAAATTTTTTTCAATTGTGAAAAATGTTGCATTAATATATATATTAATGGTGAATATGTTTTAGTATCTAAAAATCTATTAAAAATAAATTAATTATCAGATCATACAAGAGGGTTTTTATTTCCATGATCGATAAAACATCAAAAATATTCCATTCAATCCAAAAATTTAGTACGGAAAAAATTTTACTTTGAATGTAGTTATATAAAATTATAAATAAAAGCATCAATCTAAATAACAGTAAAACGGCGATTAAACTGCCTACATTTTTGAATCCTTATTTTTTTCCTAACAATTGTTCATTACTTTTCTTAACAGATGAGCAATTGAAGTTAAAATATAAAAAACAAACTGCTATGTAGTAACCAGCACACTGCTATCAAATAAGTTACAAGCAGACTGCCTCTGACTTTGAATCAATAATAAGGTCGCTTGGCAATTCTTTTTACGTGAATCCGAACGGAAACTGGTCCACAGGTCAAGGGTCCCCCAGTAAACATGCAGAAATCGGAGAAATGTTTTGCTAACTGAAAAATCGGAAGAAAATATATAAAAATCACTCTTTTTGATTTAATCTTTTAACAAAATCTTCTCTAATTTTGTCGATTAACCGACCAGCTAAAATATACCATGTGACTAAATTAAAATGTACATTTTTCGTCTTTTCCATTAAAAAGCTGCGTCCACAATCTGCAATCGATCTTCGCGAACACAAATTGTAAATCGGACCAGGAGAAAATGTCCGATGAACATTGAACCATCGATGTAAATAACATCGATGCATTGCACTGATACTATTAGAATCCTGCACAGCTGATCAGATTTTCTTTTGTTTACATTTTCGCTTCTTTAAAAAAAATATCAGTTTTTTTCGCTTGTCAGTTTGCACATCTTCACCCACAGACGCATGTTTTAATGTGTAATATGTGGGGGTAAATCTTAAAACAAAAGCCTTATTGATTGTAAAATTGTTATTAAGCGTATCAATTTATTAATATTTTCGTTGAACGCAATATGTTATCCCTTTTCTTGCTTGATACATGAACGTTGATCGAACGCTCAGGTATATGTTCGTGATTGTGTCCTGTGTAAATATGTATTTTATTGTAAGTTTTAAATTTTTAATTTTATGACGACCATTGAGAAATTACTATTATTCTTGTATGAAGAAGATTTTGAAAACGACATCCCAGATGTCGAAACTTAAGTAAATCATAAAGATTACTACGTGAATTTAAGACAGTTATTCAAGGTATGTAACCTTTTTTTTAAATACATTCTACAATAGAAATCTTAAACCCACCCTCAGTGGAACACTTCGAAGTTTTACCGAAATTTTATATCGTAAACTATTCTGCTAGGTTATGAAAGTTAATGCATAAATTCTATCGTGAAAAGTGTTAACTGAAAAAACGTGGCGGTATCTGCAAAACACGGACAGTATTTGCCCAAAAATGTACCGGTCAATTATTATTGAGCGACTGTAATTTTCATTTCAGAGGGACTACAAATACAAAACTCTCGGCTTATGTGTGTGACTAATACAAAATGCATTTTTTAACTAATTACCGACAAAGAGGTAATTTGACATTAAAATTATAACTCACGTTTACGCTGCCGCCGCATCCTGCTTCAACACTCGTAAAATTAACATTAAATTTTTATAGTTTGTATTGCTAAGCAACAAAGCTTAAAAAAATATAGATGCAAATTTGAATAAATTAGAAGTTTGTTGCTATGGATTTTAAAATTGAATCCTTACTAAACATTTTTTACACCACGAGTTTCTTACAGAATAATATTGTATATTCTTTAGTGTTATTCTTTAGTAATTCATGGATAAACTATGAGGGAGGATAAAGAACTGGGTAAACATTTCAAAATGCTACTTTTCACCCAAGTGGGATAAGCAGTACATTAGTTGATTGTTGTTGACGCCGCGCGGGGATGTCAACTTGCTCCACGTTTTTAGTTAGAACCTCCAAAACCCAGCCAGCCAGAGTAGCCTAGAAGATTTGAAAACACCAATTGCAGTTTCTTATAATTTTATCACGAGCTCTTACTATCACAGAATTAGAACTGCAGTCGCCTCTCGATAACTCTAACTTAAATAACTCGAAATCTTCGATAACTCAAAATATTTTCAATCCCCTAGTATAAAATGAAGTCAAAATAAAAACCATCCGTAGTTCGAAATCATTTTACGGTTATACACCTCTTGAAGGTAAAGCAACTCAAAAATTACCTCTGCTTTTTGAAGTTCTAAGATAAGTCGAAATCAAAATTTGCTCTTTATCCTATAAAATCCAAGTTTACCTGTTATCTCGAAGTTTACTCAACGGACCTCTGCAAGTTATAGCGGTGGTCAATGTGCCATATCCGGTCCAGCATCACTTTTTTACCCATGTAACTAAAGTTTTAATTTGGTTTACATACTGGTTTCTCACTTCAAACTGTAACATCTTTTGACCACCCCAAAGAACAAATAATATTTCTTACTTGTGATCACGCCCATATAGAAAGGTACTCACACCCAGCCAAAACAATGTCCCCATAATCCCCCCTCCAAACTGGTCATCCCGAGCAATTACCCAAACTCGCACGACCCTGCCCTTGCCCAAGTCCGGCGCATCTTCCGTTATTACCATAAACGTGCAGGAAAGCGAGCCGGGTGCACGCTGTCCATGTCATTCTATAAATTACAATGTAGAAACTATACAATTATCACGGGGTAATTTGAATGTGGGGGGAGGGGGTCAGAGTGACCCCCTGACCCGCCGAGGTGTGTAGAAAGCCCCGGGTGATAAACTACGATTTTGGCGATATGTGAAGCCTTGAAGCCCACCGAAGCTGCATTCCTGCTTTTCCTGTGAAACCTCGAGATTTTGTCCAGTGAGGTTTAATTACTTGGTGATTCTATGATTGACCTTTCACCCTGTGGTGATTTGATGGCGATTTAGGCGTAAGCACCTCCGACGATGAGGCGAGTTACCGTAAGTTTAGTGCTAAACGCCGATACGCCACGATTTTCTGCGTCGTAAACAGTGCAATTTTCTGAGGCGTGCGGTACGCCTCTCCTGTGAACAATTTGGTCGCCTTGGAGGCAATCAGTGAGGGTGTGCGGGTCACTGAATTGTGGGAAAACTGAAGAGATTTTTAAAACGTACTAAGCTTAAAAATTCTTGAACGAAAATATTGCAGCAATTCCAAAACATTTGTGAGGTAAAGGTGAGGGTAATCATCATAAGTATTAATAGTTCTATATTCCCACAGAAGTTCTTGATGGAAATTAATAATTCTCCCGTTAAGTAATATTTATTGGACTAATTCTGTCTGGTCCATTCATTTAAAAAAAAGTTTTATGGCCAGAGGAAATTTGTTGAAGTTTTCTGTTTTTTAATATCATTATTTATTTTACGGCCTTAGCATCAAGACATTTTACTAAATTGGATTAATTAATCTATCTGTTAGTGATTCAAGAGTTACAAGTAGCAACAAGTTTCGTTTTTTAAATAATGAAATCTGATTTAAAATCATTTCTTTTGCTAGCTTACGAGGTTAAAAAAAGTTAATGAAGTAAAATAAGTAACCTATAGATTCGGAGACATTTTTTGTTAATGATTAAGTATAAAAAAAACGTCGATTTCATCGATCAGATAACCATGACAGGAGGTGTTAACTATCTCAACAACTACCTTATTATGATTGATAGCGATTCTACGAGGAATATTTAAAACGCGTCAAACAACCTTGAGACCATGTTTTAAAACAACATTGGAGGAGTTGTCGCCATAACTCAGTTTCGCCCACTTTCCTCCGAAGTGTCCGGCTGCGTCGCCGATACTGCGTCTCGATGACCGCGCCGTGAGTCACTTGCGTTTCTATATCTGGAAGACTTATGGGGTTTTCACATTTTCTTCTTTAACCGAGTATAAAGAAAGATAAATATTGGGGAAAATCGCTTGCCAAGAGGATCAAGGGATAAATTTCTTAAAGTTCAACGATTATTCAATTTTACGCTATACTTAAAGGGAGAAAGGGGTTTAAGAAATGCGTGTCACAGGGAGCAGTAATAAAACGGAGAAAGTGGTATTGCTTGAAATGTTGCAGTTGCATCACTCGAACTTTGTCTATAGAACAATTTATTTGACAACATCTTTTTTTGACAACATGACGTACCAATGAAGAGCAGGGGGAGCCTAAAATGAAATGAAATGGAAAAAGGTTTTTATTTAAGGACTTGCAAACACTGTCTGCCACTTAACATCTGGCAAAAACACATTATATTAATTTCATAGAAAAAATATATAAATGACTAAGGCCGTCTATACAGTATAATAATAGTATTAATAACCTTTATAACAAAATAAGACTGTAAACAATTTGGTATCTTTTATACACATATTTCCAATAATTCATGTTGCCAAGGTTGTCATGCTCATGGTGCTAATGGTGTCAAATCGAAGCCACTTGTATCACTGGTGGTAAAGCGTGCAAGAGAGATTGGAGAAACTAAAAAGGCAAAATAGCTTAATAATATACGAAATTCGTGAATAGTAAATATTAAAGAGAACCTTTATTCAAGCATTAATGAATCCATGCAATAAATATAAAAATTACATTACTCTAAACGATTTCAAGTGGTCAGTATGTAAATGAAATACAGAAGCCGATTAATAATCCTTCCATGTAAACTCAGCCGATTTAATGAGTCGGCTGTTGCTTCAGACAGTCACGCATTCCCCTCATCCCTACCCTCTGAAAGACGTGCTAAGTCCCTTAATTAACTCCTAAATTAGTCAATATCCCGATGTCAAGGTACGTGCATCGCCGCACACTTAGTTACCAGTTTTCCCGGTAGGCGGCGCGGCGGGCGTCCCCTAAACAAGAGGTCTACGTGCATAGAAATAATTACCTATGTCTTAATCAACTAATGGGCCGATTTTCCAACTTTATGACCGCAATTATTGGGTGACTAAATTTTTGATTGCTGAGAAGATTCGAGGTTTCGGACACGTTTTCCCAATCACGTTGTTTTGCCAGGAAAGAATTTGGTTATCAAAAACCTGAACAGAATAATCAGCGGTGTATCTCAAAATAACTGGCTATTTATAGAGTTTCACCTGAAGTATGCATATAGTGAAACTTTTTCTCTCACCTACAAATACAGCCATTAAATATATAGATATCAAAGCTCTGCAAAATTAAATTATTTAAATTATATTTTATTTCAGACAGTAAAGACTCCTGACTGAAATTTTGGTTTTAGATAATGAAATAATCATGTTTAATGTATGTAACTCAAAGTTATTTAGCGTTCGTTATTTAACACTTTTCCTGCTATCAATCGATATGTCACTTTCAAAATCAATATTATTCATAAATAATTAATCTTTATGAAGTTTTTTAGTTAAATTAAGTTAAAAATAAACAAGGACCAAATATTTTACCCTGTGCCACCCCAATTGAAGCACTTACCTGTGCAGTTACCTGATCATCTTTAAAGAAAGAAATCAGCTTTCACTAGAAATTACTTTTGAACAAAAACAGAATATGCAAACCACATATTAGCATTTTGAGATTAATAAAACATTTTCCAGTTAAGCTTAGGCTGATAATTTTGAAATTAATCTATTGTTTGCACAAATTGCTTTATTTCAAGTATAAATGATTGGAATATCAGTTACAGACTAAGCACGTATATATATTTATTAATTTTGAGTTTGTCCGTTGCTGTGTTGCAGGGGCGGGCCGCCGCCGCCGTACTCGGTGAGGTCCGAGGCCCCCTACGGCGCTTGGCCCCCCGGCCCCCCCGCCCAGTACCAGGCCGACCCCGCCGCCCAGCACCTCACCGTGGCGCTGCCCGTCGCCGTGCCCTACCAGCCTCAGGTATGGTACACATACACTACACTACACTACACCTCACCATGGCACTGCCCGTCGCCGTGCCCTACCAGCCTCAGGTATAGTACACGTACACTACACTACACTACACTACACCACACTACACTACACTACGCTACGCTACACTACACTACACTACACTACACTACACTACTTTACATCACACTACAGCACATTACACACTTTACACTACGCTACAATGAGTTGGCGTACTCTTTACATATTTTCTTGCTGATATCTTGTGACAAATGGTGAATCGAAAGTATTATAATTTTTCATACCTAATATTACTCTATTCGGTTGGTGGTGCTCTAAAAGAGTCAGATAGGACGGTTCGATATTGTTACTGAAATCTTGAAGAGTCGCATGGTAACTGTATTTTGGCGTTTTATATTAGTAATGGTTGTAATTAATTTGCTTAATCTGCTGAAAATTAACTAAGGAAGTAAATTAACAATAGATATTTTTAGAAATCCATTAAATCTATGAAAAAATAAATTGTATATTTGAATTTTAGTACTAATATGCTTTAATACTGGTTTTATTGCCATAAATATCAAAGTTTTTGGGCCAATGTCCGAATTCATTTCTTGCCACAAATTTTGACGTTTTCAATGTAGTCACTCCAATTAACACCACTGGCAATATAATTTTGAGGGAGCATGAACTAGACCAGAGATTATTGACACAGAACAATATCGTTAGTCTAACAATTAATTCGGCTGTTTAGCTGAGCCATGACGACAGGCCATGAACAGGATCTTCACGATTTATCCCCTGTAGATGATCGTGCTAATAATATTTAAAAAAAACTCCTTATTGTAAACGAGTTGCAGATCATACATACCGTTGATTGACATTATACAAAATCACACATCTAATTATCAGAAAGGCCAGCCCTATCCCAGCGATCGGAAGATAAAGGGATCCTCCATAATCAATGAGCATGCGAGCGTGTGAAAGCCGCGGGGGGCGCTCCCAGCTCGTGAGGCGCTTCTCCGGCTGCGCTGTACCACTTTCCGTTCCTCCCCCCTCCCACCCTCCCACCCGCAGCTATCATCGGCTGGTCCCACCGGAAATGGACAAGTCTCTTCCAATTATCATCATTTCAACCAGCTCAGGTCTCCGGTCTCCGGTCGCGGTAGAATAAAACCAAAACCAATCCATCGTCTGCTTTTAGACCTTTTTGTCAGACCGTTATGATTGGTTTAAGATCTTCCTTCACCAGAGCGACTTGTCTCTGTTGATGTAATAGTTCAATCTGGTGTGGATTTAGTAGATACCATTGTAGAGACTTTGAGAGGTTAGGTTTTGTTGATCACTATGAAGATATTAATGTATTTTCGATTTGCCCCAAGGAATGCAATATATATTTGTTGTAAAATCTATAAACTCCAGCCAGAAGGTTCTATGAATACTGTTAATTAATTTCAATACACCTAACTAGCCTACACTACCCTATAGAAAAACTACACTATAAACTACACTGCAATACAATTGTAATATTTATTTAAGCAGAGTTTATATATTGGTTAGTTATGGTAGAAAACATTTAAAACCTTTTAATTAGATATAAGACAGTATATTGGAACAGGAAAAAACTCTTTAACATACAAAACTTGATACAAACATAATCATAATAGTAAAAACAAAATATACAGAAGCCTTTATACATTATTATCAGCTGACTGTAGAATTTACATAATTGGAGAAAATATCTTTCAATGAATGTAACATATATACATATTGTCAACAAGAAAAACACTCTATACTACACTAAACTGCTTTAAACTATAACACACTAAACTACACTTCACTACTAGACTATTTATTTCTATGGTTTTCATTATGACCGCAGAGGTAAAACATCACAAATTAATTGATGCAGAATAAATAAAATAACATACAATCATTAGTAGCAGCTTACATACGATTTATAGATGTTTTGATACAAGCCTGTTGGCCAATTTATAAATTGGTTAACATTAACAGCTTTATATTACACTAACTGATCAACACGGTTTCACCCGTGAGAAAACAGAAAATATTCCTTGGATTCATGATAAAAAGCTTCCCAATATGGTCGAAATCGAATAAAATTCACTTTTTAGAAGCTTGCTGTTTAATTTCAAAAAGACTTACTCTAGTTTTAATTAGTCTAAAACCTCCTCATATGTGCATACAATACATAAAATAAGTTTCAGCCATACCAGTACTCTAGTTTTTGCGTAAAACCAAAGGGGTTAACTGAAATAAAATGAGCCACTCAGAACCCATCAATAATTTCAACAACCTGTCCCAAAAATGAAAACAAATGAGAGACTTTGAATTATTTACCGGGCCCTGTCGTATCTGCATCTGATAATGTTATGTTTATGCGCGAATTTATCTCATAAAACATCATAATCATTCGCAATGTCTCAAGTTGAGTTTGTGTTTTAAATATTTGAAACCAATTCTCAGACATGGCGAGTAATTGTTTGTATAAGAACTTTTTAATTGTTTGGCTCTACCTTAATATAAAATTTAGATTTATTTAGGAGACATTATCTGCAAAGACACACATGTCTTTCATATTTCCGTGAATTACGTGAGTTATTCCCGTCTGTGAATTACTATTGTCGCAGCTAAGCTGCATATTATCCGGTTCATCAAAATCACACCACTTTAAGAAAAGCATAACAACTAATCTATGTACTTTGGGAACCGACAACTTATTTTTTTAAGAGTGAAAGACGATTTGAAGTAACTTATATAAATTTCACATATTATCTTCATACTAAATGAATACTTTGTCGAACAAAATCTTTTGTGGAACAAAATCTTTGTCGAAACTGTTTACCGTACCTTACCGTGGAAAAACTTATCCACATGCGTTACCAACACACAGGCATACATATAATATAAGATAACATTTAATTTGGCTTCATTTATATGGGGAGCACTTGTAACATTTCAGCATCATAAGAAATGAGTCATAACAGTACAAACAAAACCCGTACTTTATCTAGTTAGATTTTATATACTTCAATCATTCAAATATATTACCACAGAATATTACCACCATTCTTACTGTAGATGGCGCCGCCGCCGTCTACCTTGCAAGGCCGCCTTCACGACGTCCAGCTGGTGCCGTGCCTCTGCCCCGTCAGCACGCTGATGGCCAAGGACTACGAGCCTCAGCAGCAGTCGTCAGCAGTGCCTCAGCAGCAGGCCTACCCGCAGATGCAGCATCAGCACCAGGCGTCAGCGGCCGCTAACAGCCCCTAACTCTCCTGGAGCCTCTAGGAACTCTGCACTGCAGAGTATTATGTATAGGGATTTAAACTTCCTATGGAAGTTTTTGAGCAAAATTTCTTAAATACCTTTAAAAAATCAGAATTTTATAAGGGCTTTAAATTCCAAAACAATACATGTGGATTAAAAGAACTCTTGCATTGACTTTCATGATTAATTTTTGCTCTGATCTTTAATTTGTAAATTAATATACTCTTAAGTCATGTAAAATATGGCAAAATAGTAATCTCGAAGTTTCAACGTTTCAAAGATTGACTTAAACAAAAAGTCTGATTGTAAGACTGATGTATTTATTAATTTATTTATTATTAGCATTTTTGTTTGGTCTTAGTTTTAAATATATAGTTATTTAAGAGTGGATTTGAATTTTTCATTTATCCTTTCGTTACATATTTTAGGTTATTTTTTATTTTTATGGGTTGTTGCTGATAATGAACTCAACATCCTAAAAACAATTAAAACAATAACTTTCCTTTTTAATGAGTTTATGACATAAATGATTAACACCTATTTAAGAAACCCAAAAATATCATTTTGAAAATGTTTAACTTTATTTATTATTCTGTGTTTTTCTTGTTAGTTCAGTATGTTCATAACTTTCGTTTTACATATGGATAGTTGGGTTCTATCACTGAACCTACCTTTAGACAGTTCAAATCGATTACAAAACTTTATATTGATACTTCTTTAAATTTATTAAAAAAACTATATTCATAATGTTTATTTTGAAACCCGGACACTTGTTTCATAATTTTGCTATCAGATACGCAGCAATAAAATCGATATTAAACTTTCTTTTAATAAGAAGTGCCTATAATTTTTACATGAAATTATATCACAAGTAATAATTTCACGGCGTGAACAAACAAGAAGGGGAAATCATCTGTAAACATAACTATAATAATTATGTTTACAACTATAATAATTATTTACGGGTTCAACTGTTTTTGTTCATTAGGCTGCAATTAAATGATTTTTAACAATTTGGTGGAACTATCGTAAATGATAACCTACTAATATCACTGACCTAATGCGGCTATCTTATGAAGATCCCAATATCGTTCGTTAGTCTCCATAACATATTTTTGCAATAAAACTAGTTCTTTTCATCTTTTGGTAATCATATTTGCTAAATGCCGGAAGATATAGTTTTTTTTATGGAAAATCAGAAGAATAAAGGAAATAATTTAGACTGCAGTTTAATAATTCTGAAAACTTTGGTTCGCCTTCCTTATTAAAAAGCTTTATTATGAATCTCTCTATTTACACACTTACAAATCGTTCATATTGTACAAACTCACAGCCTCGACTAATATTCCACCAAAAAGGAATTACCAATAAAAATATTGAGGAAATTTCAACGAAATTTCCTTGGATACCCGCATACCGATAGCGATGCGTGAGCGTGGACGGCAAGGAACTGGTTACACACGACACAATTCCAGCGGACATTTGACCATATCTCTTGCGCGCCTACTTTCCTGACTGTTTAGCATCGGCCTATGGCGGGATGCGCGGAGACGCTCTCAGCTGGATAATGGGCTCCACGACTGAGCCAATGGCTGACGTTGCCGTTACTGCCTCTTTACATCGGCTTCGCTGGACGTCGTTAAGGGTATTAAGGAAACTGTTGATGAGTCTTGTAAGCTGTAGATTGGATAAGTTTTCCTGCGGTTGTTTGAGGATTGCGGAACCGATCACGATCACCTTGAGTTCACAGAGTTTATGTTGTGTTTGTGTAAAGCGCATTACTGTGTTAGGGTATCAGATCATGTAAGAGACAGATGTGAATATCTGTAAAAAATATTATTTGTAAATTATTGTCTTTTAATCGCTGGCTTTATGTGGCTGCCTGATGCTGCAGATAACATCATATTTTTCGTTAATGTCTCTAAAAGGGTTTTATAATAGAATCCGGCAATTTTAACTTTTAATAAACATATAGACAACACTCCGGAACATAAAGATTTTATGTAAAATCAAAATTAGAAAGGAAACAATTTACATCACATGTAGGTGTTGAATCTTAATAGTAAAAACATGTAAAAGTAGCACAGCATATACAATACCCAGTGATTAATATTTGTAGCCTTGTAAAAAAATAATTTAAAACTAACCCAACTCAAGAAAATTACCAAATCTATAAATTACTGCTACATAAGTAACAAATTTCCACAGATTTAACAAATCTCTTTAATCCTTTTCTCTCACAATTTACTTAACTTCATATTCCTCGATTCTCGCTGACATACCGTGACATCTCAAATTTCCTAGACAATAATAAAAATTCCTCTCTCCAACCAGATCTTGTTTCCGTTAATCCCCAGTCCCGCCGGTTCACCCAAAAAGTCCAAATCCAAGGAACCTCCACACCCAGAAACCTCCATACAAAGAAACCTCCACACCAAGAAACCCCACACCAAGGAATCCCCAACCAAGGCCGCCACTACTGGCACAACGTCCCACATCCCCGTGGGAGGAATCGATTGTGGCCCCTTTCACCGAAAGTTATCCCCGAATTCCCACCCAGCAGGTGGACTTTGTTTATAGTTTCCGTCACGACGCCGCGGCCTGGGGCAGGTTTTGGGCGGATTCTGTCAACGTGAGGAAGGGGGCCGCTGTGGGTAGCAATTACAAGATCACTGAGAACGGAACGGCGTGGAGGGTAGAGGTTCACATGCCAATTATCCCGATCTATCGGGAAGCCTGTGCTATTGTGCTGTCTTCCTTCGCGGTTGTTTGTAGCGATTGTAGTACGCAGGGCGAGACTGTTTTCGCCATGTCCGCTAATGTCGAGGTTGAAATTGATTGTTCGGTGTTTAGATTCGATAAGTAAGCTAAATAGCAGTACAAACTTAAAAACAACATTTCATTTGAGTGACAACCAGATTAGGTTTTGTTTTGCTTTCATCATAATTGGTTTTACACACATTATTGCTAAATTTATGAGTTGATAGTGTTATCAAAACCCTAACAACACCAACACAGATTCGATATTTTATTAGCCAAACCTATACAACCAGCAGCGGAAAAATCTAAGATCCCTGTATGTTATGCTTTTTGCGTTAAATATTTTTAAAATTTAAAAAAGTAATAATTTTCATTTGATTGAAAAGAAAACGAAATATAGTCTGAGTCAAAGGACTTGGTATAAGACTGGACGGCTAGGACCAAGTTATTTGATTCGACCTATAAAATTATACACATTTAAATAAAACCTTCAAGCTATTCGATTTTACCGGCAATGGATGTTTTGCGATTGATTGTTGTAGAACGTAATTTAAGCTATTTAGAGTTAATAAAATAGCCAGATTTTGGTTGAGTCTAAAAACGAAGTTGAGCAGTAAACCCAGCTGTATGGTACGACAGTGGTTGTATGGTCCGAGTCAAGGAGCTTGGCCCAGGCTATCCTAAAGCCCAATGCTTGAATTATCGTCTTTTGGATTGACTGGGTCAAGTTAATTGATTCGGGCTGTAGCTATGTCAGTGGAGCGGTCCAACGAGTTACCAGTTACCATACGATCGACCGGTTGATGCAGTCGTGATTAGAGTCTTGCTCGCACCGTGGGTGCCGCAGTGCCGCTCCTTGTAGGGTTACTGGAGCTGTTAAGTAATTACACGGACATAACTGTACCGCATGGGATCTAACTGGATCCAGCTCGTTCATTGGGTTGAATATTGAACGCAACAAAGAGATTGGCTGGTCTTCCCACTTGAGACTGCATAATGTGACTCACTGATGTAGCCCTCATCACGAAAATAGACCGATAGTACCATGTGATTTCGTATTATCATCACTATCACAGAAAATACTGCCAATAAGATTAAAAATTACTTTCAAAAGTAAAAGTTTAGTATATTTTTATTGAAGAGGGAAAGTAAGGGTTTTCTGTATATGTGTTCTTAACAAAATGTTAAATAGGCCTACTTTTCGGATTACCAAAAAATAATCATCTTTATCTTATTCCTCAAATAGACTTCATTCACGTTCGATTCAAATTTCTCATCTAATCTTGTGTGATTGTATTAAAAGTGGAAGTTTATAATTGAAAGACTTACACGTATAAATTTCAGTAGCCAGTTAAGTATAGTGTATCTGTAATACATTAAAGGCACTAGAATCACCCTAGATTTACTGTGCACTATTTCCAACCTTAAGGAATACAGCAAACAGATTTTACACGATAGTCCTAACATTCATCACGAAAATGTATCGCTATAATGGTGAAGACTTCAACAACCAAATTACGTAAGAAAACTCAGAGAAACAGTAAGCATTTGTAGTGTAGCCACACTGTTGGAGATTTCTGCACAATGCCCTAGACTTCCTCACAATCTCCGACTCTTCTGCACATTGTCCCAAATTTCTTCACAATGTCCGATACTCCCTCACACTGTCCAAGACTTCTTCAGAATGACTGAGTCTTATTTACAATTTCCGAAGATCACTTCATAATGCCCCAGACGTCTTCACTATATCCGAGACTTCCTCACAATGTCTGAGACTTCCTAACGGACCCGACGGTCTTCCTCGGACAGGACATCGGACGTCCCCGTCACGGCCCGCGCCGCCAGCGAAAGGAAAAGTAACTCACTTTCTCTGGCTCAGAGAAACTGTATCAGATATGACGAGAGGTGGGTAACTCTGGGAGAGGTTATGTAAACAAGGGAGGCTGTTTGTTTGAGGAAATATGTTCAAGGGATAGACTGGAATAACTGAGATAGAATGGATGGTGTCATTTATTGGAACTGAGTTTTATTGTAACTGAGCAGTTCATTGGAGGTCACAAAGGTTTTGTGAGGGTCTTGTCCACCGATACTTATAGGTTAGCTTGTAGGAATTGGTGGTAAGTCTATGTATGACTGCCTTTTGAATGCTTGGAAAATCCCTGAAATTTTATGAAAATTGGAAAGTAGGACAAACGACCTCGGGACGTTTTGTTATTTGGCTAGCTGATGAATGCTTATCGAAGGTTAGGATTTGAGAAAGAAAACTACTCTTCTACTATATTAAAATTCCAATAATCTCTCATCTCAAGTTACAAATTCAAACAAATGAATTTAAAATTTTCATTTTAAATTAATTTGTTTTCATTTATGTATAGCTTCATATTTACTTATACACACAAATAATAACATAAGGAGGTGAAATTGTATGTTTACCCTTATGAATGAACTTGTTTCCTCTCTAAAATAACAAAAAAACTAATAACTATCGAAGCCAAACAATGGAACAGCGGAAGCATATCATTCCCGTGAATCTTTTTACCGAGCATGTAAAACACATGATCGAAATTGTGGTGAAATTAATTCGAGATAAAGGAGTTAAGAATTTCAACAATAGACTCGACTGACCAAGAGACCAAAAAGGCACAAAGGGAGTGCGAGGGCAGCAACTTAACAGGTGTTATCGGTCTCATCATCTTAATGAGACAAAAGATACAATCGGCTGCGGTGACCCCTGACCTTGGCGACACACTTGGCCATTGCCAGCCTCTGGGCACGGCTCAGTGGAGTTTACAATATCTGTGTTTTCCTCATGGGTATACAAAACTCGACAGGGAGTTTATCATTGGTTAATATCAATTTGCATAACCAGTCAATATTGCATGGTAATAACTGTAAAGGTGTGATGGTGCATTTTAAATGTTTAGGTAGAAAAAGTATTAAATGTTTCTTTTATAGTTTCATTACCAGTTGTTTACTGAGAGATGATTGAATTATCTATATTTCAATTATAAATCAATTATAAAAGTAAGATTTATAACAAAAGCGGATAGCCACCCCGGGCATTGGGGGAAACATAATGGTAAAACTGGAGGTTTAGGCTTTATAAAAATATATATATATTTTTTTTTGGTTCCCTGGTTTTTTATAAACATTAAGCCCTAAAATTAAAAGAGGACTGCAAGATACGATGAATTGAAGAAAGTTTGAAAGAAACATTAACTACATCAGCACTGCATGAAAGGAGATTTGTATTATTGGTATTATATTAAAAAAAGACCTTTGTCTTACAAAATCAAAGCACCTTTGGAATGGGTTTTTATTAATCATCATTGTTTAAAAAAGCTTCAAAAATATGTCTTAAAATCAAATTTTATCTTACGGCTCAGTATATTTTTTATAATTATGCTGGATAAGATGTTGATTATTACACTGTGCTAATCTCAACCGTAAAAGAATTTCTCTAGTGACTCAAGTAATAATGCATCGTGTTTTAAGTCCACTAATAATAATATTTGCTTAATTTTGTGAAATTTAAAATATAGCTAAAATTGCCTTGTAATAACAAAACTTTCAACAGCAAATGAGGAACCTTTATAATCAGCTAATTCGTGTGCGAGTCAGAGACAACGGCTTATAACGTCCAACCTGAAAATATCTTCAAGTTTGGCGCCGGCTGCACAGCTTGTAAAAACAGTTATACATAGCTAGGACACCCAAAGTCCGAAAGGACAGCCAGGAATGTGTCTCCGGAATCCACAAAAATTTGAAAATATCCGCAACTGAGCCTACACTAGCCAAGACATCAACAACACTAATGTTGCCGTTTTCTATCCGTATACGCACTGTGGACCTCCGGACCTCCCCGGTTGGAAAGTGGTTATAGAAACGAGCGTCCAACGAACCACTGTAATTTTCGCTTTTGTGAACTGTGGTTGTGCCAAACTACAGTGGTCAACTCGGTGGTCGCTGGTCGTCGACCACACCTCTGCAAAGGTCAAAGCCGTTGGCCGCCAGGTAATATAGTAATGGCAGCTTGGTTACAGCCGTCTTTATGGCGCCACGTAAGGCGGAGAGAGTTGTTTATGTCACAGGCGAGTATGAATTGGGGAAACAGAATGGTTAAACTAGAGATTTTTACTTTATTATTTCTTTATTTGATTCGCTGGATTCCTGAAAGTCAAACTCAAAAGAACGTTTGTTTCTAGTGAACACATGCACTACGTTAGCCAGAAAAATTAAATAATTTCCATGTAAGCACTTGTAGCATTTAGCCTGTGTGAGGGGATTGACTTACCATATAAACATTAAGCCCTAAAATTAGAAGAAGACTGCAAGATAGATTAATTGAAGAAATTTGGAAAGAAAAATTATTAACATTAGTACTGAAAGGATACTCCAGCATATTTGTTTTATTAGTATTATATTTTAAAAGTTACTTTTGTTTTAAATACAAAGTCGGAAGAAGCTTTCTCAGCCCATCTCTAGATTGATAAAAACAAAATTTATCTTCTTTCATTTTATGTTAATTTAATAAAACATCGAAGGGAAGAATGTTGTAAAGGTCCTTAAACATGCACATAACAGTTACATAGCACTTACACACCTATATTTTCCTTTTTTGATACTTTCATAATCATAAAATAATCATACCACTTTTAAATACCACTTTTAACCGGGTTTAAATTTACAAATCCAATCATTTTCCACAGTTATGATTGTGTTGGTGAGCCTTGCCTCTGTACTCCAATAGAAAAGGTTTCTACATTTAAATATTTAGGGATCCTCTTAGACGATAGGTTGTCATGGATAAATCATATAAACGATCTGCTTCGAAAAACTCGACTCTGTATAAGAAGGTTTTACTTCCTAAGAAGTTTTTGTAACATCCATTTATTGCGAACTCTGTACTATGGGCTGATTCAATCTAGAATTCAATATGGAATTGTCTGTTGGGGCGGAACTTGTAAAACTAGAATCAACATCGTGAGGAAAACTCAAAACAAATTCATCCGTATAATTATGAAAGAAAATTCAAGAGAGTCATCCTTTCCCCTCTATTCATTTTAAGAATCCTCCCAATCCAACACCTGTTCAACTTTAAAACATTAAGGCTTTTTTATATAAGAAGTGGTAATAGAGGATCAACCCGGATTCACCATAATACTCAAAGCAATCTTAAAAGATTATTTACTAAACCGAAAGTGAAGAAAATGCTTTTCAAATAATCATTTAATTATCTAGGACCAAATTATTTCAATAAATTACCACTTAATATTAAAGAAAGTAATAACGTAAAATAATTCTGTGTCAGGGTAAGAAATTGGCTATTTTCTATTTATGATGTTACTATATTGAATCAGACCATGGTCTGAGAAATAAACAAGACATTTTTTGTATATTTGTACAGATTGCTTTGCGATCTTTATTGTAATTTGTATAATTTAAATTCTAGTTCAGTTTATAATTTATTCATTCTTTATAAATTTTAATATGTTTTATAATTTACTTTATTATCTTCATAATTGTCACTCTGTAGTTTTTACAACACACAAACACCACGGGTAGCTGCAGCAAGAGTCATTTAACAAGAGATTGGGCTGAAAATTGTTTTTCTGGTGTTTTTTAGTAGATAACTAACCACAGTACTGGTAAAAGTGGTTAGTAATATTCATAAAAATTTGTGTGTTTTTATAATTGTAATCTTTTATGAATAAAAATCATTATTTCATCATTATTTCATTATTTCAAATGTAAAATCTTGTAAGAACCATCGATGGTTTCTGATTTTATATAATTTATCGAATACCTTAATAAACATATGTTTTATTCTTGTTACTATTGTATAAATTACTAGCAGAACCCGTGGCTTCGCTCACGATAAAAATTATCGTCTAACCTTGATATGAAGAATCTAGAGGTCTGAATAGAAAATATTTATATCAAGGAATATGTCATGGAGAGATATGTTTGTTTAATGGCGGAATGTAGGATAAAATAGAGATACCACAGTAGGATGTAGGATACCACAGTAGACAGTGAAGGTTTTCTTTTCACCGTTATAGCTCGAAAACGGCCGTACCGATTTTAACACCAAATGTGTCGATTTTAAGGTACTTCTTTGTATATTTACCAATACGTCCCTGGATTGCCTAGTAGGGCATCAATTATGTACAGTAAAGGGCTGAATGTTCGAAACAGTTATGGTGCTATCCGTGGGCAGTATTTCAAACTCGATTCACTTAGTTTTTAACTTAAAATATAGGCGGGAAGTAATAATTTAAGATCAACCACTGATTGCAGCATTTATTTTCCCGTGAAAAGCCGGGACACCGTCGAATTAGATGAAAAAGGTATTTGCCAAATTATTGTAACTGACATGATTGTAATTAAAAACATAAAGGCCGGCCTAAGGAAATAACTATAGCTCCCGCTGCCTAAAAAGATGGTACCATATAATGAGCTTATGATTAAACGTATAAGGTACGAAACTTAACCAAATGTAACTTTTATATAGTACGAATAACCTAACAAAATCATCAAAACAACCATAAAACCATGATAAAAGGAATCAAATTATAAATCAGCTGTAACAACGTATCCGTTTGTGAAGCTAATATGCTTGATTTAATAAAATTTGAAATTTAAACAAAAGATCATCCATTACGTTAACATGGGGCATTTTCAAAGCTTCAGCTCCACCAAAAACCTCTAAAAACCTCGAATTAAAAAATCAGTTCTTGGTGAATGCCAACACTCTGTAAGGAACGTCCATGCAAATTTTCAAGGTTCTAGGTTAAGTCGTTTTGGCTGTACAATGATAGGTCGATAGTTCAGTGGTATTTGACAAAAATATAGTAGAAAAGATAGTATAAATATAACTTACAACCAGGGATTTGTATAATAATTTATAAATTTCTACATAAATAGATCAATCAATCATATAATTTCAGCACATTCTGTTTGTGACTGAAAAATCAGTGTTCTTTTCTTCTTACCGGAATTTAGTCTCAAGACTCAGCCACAAAAGGCAGTATGCTCTTCACGTTTAAATCTGCGTACGTCGAATTATACGAAACACCAAATCATCGGACAGGCATAGATGTAATAAAAAAATATTAGGAACGCCTCCAGGAAAAACGATAACTCCCGCTACCGAAATATAGATGGTGCCACTTAACTCTTTTATATAGTACATAATTATGTCCTTGAAACAAATCAACAAAAATCAATGAAGCCATGATCAAAGAAATCAATTTATTACCATCTGTATCAACGTATACATTTCCGAAGCTAACTACCAGCTGATAGTTTTAAGAACATTAAAAATGTAAACAAAAATCGTCCAACATACTTTTAAATGGGAAAATTTGAAAACTTTGGCCTCGCCGAAAACCCCTTTATACTACGAATTTTGTAAAATCCGTTCTTAGCGGATGCCTACGCCCTAAGAGGAACATCCATGCAAAGTTTCAAGTTTCTAGGTCAAGTAGTTTGGGCTCTACGATGTTTCCACTGAGTGGTATTTGACAAATATATAGTAGATTGTAAATAAACAATGTAGGTGACTCTTTTGAAAACGTCGATTCCAGTACTTATTTATATAACCGATTACAGTAGAACTATAGAAACTGACAAACCTACAGTATATTAAAGAATGGAAAAATGTGGTTTGCTATCTGGTTTGGTTTCATATTAGAAATTGCGATGAATCTAAAAGTGAAAAATAAACGTAGTGATGGATATTTTAGTAGTGTAACCAACGTCGATGTAAAACGTTAAATCACTGAGAAAAGGTACATGATTCGAACATTTCAAAATGTCATTGGAAGCTAACTTTCATGTTCATAGAGCCATATAAGAATACTCAATTGCAAGTAGTTCGAATACTTTAGTAAAGCACAACGTTGACAACCACTGACGATGAATCAAATGCAAGGTGGTGAACGATGTGAATTTAGTTTTAAATATGTCGTGTTAGTTAAAAGTATAGTCGGGCTATGATACGTTGGTAACGTTAGAATATACCTTAATAAGTTTTATTCAGATTGTGTGACTGTTAGGTTTCATCACGTTCGTTAAAATTATAGATAAGTTATGAAATACTGATTAGTGATGTCTCGATTACGATATCAAAACGTTATGGTGATACATTATCGCGATTGTAAATATAGAGAAACATAGATTTTCAACATCGACTGACGATGTTGAAAATCTCATGTCTTTAACGATTGAGACGGATTCTAAAGTTTCGCCCTTTAGTTAGACACTTAAGGGAATGTACATGAAGAGAAATAATATGAATTGTTTAGCTTAATTTTAAACCTCTCTTTTAAAGGTGAGTTTAGCTGCAATATTTGCGTAACGCAATTTGGGTAACATCATAATTTGCTTAACACATTAAGCCTTCATAACTAGAGTTATAAGCATGAATTAGTGAATTAAAAATATTAAGCAGTTATTAGACCCTTTCGTACACGATGGATTCGCTGAACGGTCTGCCAAGGTTAATTTAAGTTTAAAGCCTGTAATTCAGTGATATTACAGCAGTGGGTGTATTTGTAGCCTAGCCTATCTAATAGCGCCTTTGAGTTCAGTTCAATGGGTCGCAAGTTTAATGCCCGGGGATATGAACTGTTGTACGAGTTTAACAGTTTTCCCTAAAATGTTTAATTATGTCTCTTTCAAATCCATTCCGGGATGCACACATAGATAAAAAAGACATTGTAATAGTGTCTTCATTACACTATTGTATAATGAATTTGTGTAGTTGAACGTCTGTTAGCGAACCTACGCTTCATAAAGTGAGATAGTATCAATATGCATTTCTCTGCTGAGTACTCTGTTGCGCTACATATATTGATGATGTCGTATACTGTAAAACTTTATGGGTTTCGTGCCTGTAATAGTGTTATTTAAATGCAGTGATACACGTGGGCAGTCATTGCCTATTTAGACGTGGCTATTTTGTGATGCTAAGTAGTCTTTACGACAGTATACAGTCTTTCGAACAGATGTTCATCTCAGCTTAGACGAAAGCGAAATAGTCCATAAATTAAATGTTCTATGAAGAAGACATCGGGTAATGAGAAACTAACTGACTTGAATAATTTATTTTCTCGCATATATTGAAATGTTCAGATTACTGGTGGCAGAAGAAACCGAGCTAAACATTTATGATATTCAAACCGCAACTATAAAACAAACTCGGCAAGATGTATACAGGATTTTAAAATTTATCAAGTAGAAAACTTGTACCCTAATTCATATACGTATGTTATAGCTTCATTTATATCAGGTTAAATCTATCGTTTGAAATCATTATCCTGTCTGATTTTCCTAACTAATCTTACTTTTCACATCTCCGATAAATTTTCATTGCTATGTTCCCTTTTCTAAAAACAAATCATCTAGATTTAACATAAAAACAAAAATTTACCTTATATGTAGTTCTAGTTCACTTAATTTTTTTATATTTAGTATTCCAATAAAAGAATAAAGTACGTCAAACACTTAATCAATGAAAACAGGAGATCCTTACCCTTATCTTTGACTATTAATAATTAATTCCGATATATTCCGATAGTTCTTCCGATTCAAAGTCAATGCCCTTATAAATGTTTGTCAAATACCACTCACCAATAATCGCACGGCCCGTATTACTTTATCTAAAACCTTTAAAATTTGCATGGACGTTCCTCTTTGCGAGTAGGCATCCGTTAAGAAAGGATTTTTCAAAATTTTCTCAAGGCTATGCCCTATGACACATCAAAGTTTCAATATTAAACCATAGGGAAGCTTATGAAGTGGTCATAGCCACTTAACGAAGTATGATAAATTAAAGAAACATTAAATCATGAATCCAAGGAAGTTTTATTTTTTTCTAACGGGTGTTACCTGGTTGAACAGCTAATATTTTATGTTTATGAATGATTAGTTTTTAGGACTCATAAGCTAAGGATGATAATTTAACCAAGCACAATTAATATGCTTTTTTCCAATAAAATACCAACACCAATACCTCCTAAAATTCCTCCTTTTCTCACGTACGTTATCGAAAGACGTGTAAAAAAAATCTTGCGAATACCTCGTGTCAACATAATAATTATTTCTCAACCCACAACAAATTCAAAACAATGACTAGTAGACATGACATTTCAGTTACACCGCAGTGACATAACTAGTTTCCTAACACAGACCGAACGCCGACAGGTCGTTTGTACCAGGTCAGTTTTTGCGCTCCAGTCCAGTCGAGGCCCCTGTTACAGAGCGTTTCAAGTAGACCAGTGAGAGTGAGATGTTGCTGTAACTTGTGAGATGTGTGAGGTGTGAGGTGTGAGTTGTGAGCTACCGGCGGGCGAGAGAAAAATAACGGCTAGTATTTGTCTAGGAGACGAGTCTATAATGTCTGCAGCAATACGACAATCAATCACTCGAAGAAACTTTACCTTCATTTAGCACGTCTCCTTCGAATACAAATAAACTCATTCGTGTTAGTATTTTCCTTAGTTTCAGCAGTATGACATTGATATATTGCTTTACGTACTTAACACTATCCTTTAATTTAATGATGCAATTGACTTGATCAAAATATTCATCTTGCATAGTATGAATTTTTAAGGCTATTTTTTCCTAAAAAGAGGTCAAAACTCTTTGTCTTACATTTTGAATGAACTCAGCTACTACCTAAGACTTGACTTTTGAACAAATGAATAGTAAAAAAAAACTTCACCTGTTTGGTCAGATATTTAAGAGGAAGTTCTTCTAATGAATTTTACAGGAGATTTTTTCACCTCTCCTTTAACAAGATATACCTAGATTAATGCCTTAACAGTAAGTTATTCCCTTGAAAGATAGCTGTCAAAGGTGTAGAGCATCCATAACAAAACCTTTCAGATATTTAACACAAACTAGACAATAATTAGGTAATAATTAGATAATAATCCTACAAAAAGTACGATTATTACATTTACCATAGAAGCTTTCTACAAACAGTTTTTTTTATAACGACACAATATAATGTTATATAACAAAATCTGTTGCTCAACTGTGGAGTAAAAAGTTACCCAAAGGAGTTATATCTATGCCTAGGTCGGTAAAAATAAAAATTATATTCCTATTATTCTGAGTGTTAGACAAAAAGTCTATTAATCACTACAGTGGTCTAAAAAAATATGTAAATAACCTAATGAAAAAAATGTATTGATTCATTTATAACATGATCAATCAACAGCATTAAATAATTATAATTTATCTTTCCAATAATAAACAGTTTCGTAATGCTTATTCGAAGTCATCTAGAATATCTGAAACCACATAATTAATCTTATACAGAATATTGATTACTGGAGGAACTAAAACTGTGAAATACTCACAACTAATTTGTAAAACTAAAACTAACTAATTAATTTTAGTTTTAATTTTTATTCTATAGCATTGTGATCAAATTTTAAACATTTATATAGATTATTACAGTTTTTTTATACTTACACGAGGACCAAGTACCACTACATAAAACAAGAAGATTTATTGGACTGTTTTATCAAGTTCAAAATTTAATAATGGGCTAACAAATTACTAACGAAATAACTCAGCCACTCAAAGAGCCTTTCAATTTAAAAGATCTTACTGGGGATTCATACATCGTCATTTGAGTTGACATTGATGAAAGTTCAACCCATTGAATCACCTTGTTTGCACCTCGTTTCACAGAACAGGTTTGCACTTGACATCTCAACTCTCGAGGTGGAATGTCATTGACATCAGGCACGATGTATCCTGGGAACGTTGATGTTAAGATTTGCTAAATTCTTCTACTCTTTTGCCGCTTCCAATTATTAGCTTAGCATGCGATGTATAGTTAATTTGTGTTACAACTGGAGAAAATGTCTTATTTTACTGTGGAAAATCTGTAACTTAACTATAAACCCTCAAAATAAAACATAAATACATAAGTTTGTTTGTTTGTATTGTTTCATACAATTCTGAATTTAATTCAATGCTTAAATCAGTGCCGTCATGTTTGATCTAACTAATGTTGTGCATTTTAACTGTATTTTTCCATATTTATTATTATTATACAACTTACATATTGAACAACTAACATTTTTATTGCTGATGGTTTATCATCCATGTATTAGTTTTTGTTATCGTATAAGAAAAGAGAAACATTCAATATTGGAAACTAATGTTTGAAAGTTAAAGTAAAAGTAAAAGACAAAACAATTTATTATTTATGTAGTGGCTTCATCACGACATGTCTCCATCAACAATGTTATTTTTAAAATTCCATTCAGTATTTTAACAGGCCTAAAAACGTATTCCTAATAAATAGTTTAATGATAGCATTATTTTATGATACAGAATATGAAGATAATATTTTTGATAAATTAACGATAATAGAACACAGCATATCTGATTAATCGTGTATCTTACTTGTTTGGGTTAGAATCATTAAAAAAAGGTTTAACAGTTTCTTATTTTAATACACGACAATGCATATCATGATGTTTAAAGGCTTAACCAATGTGAACGTAAACCTTACTGAATGTTTTTGTTTTTACCATTAGTCAACCCGTGAAGGAACTAATTGAAATTTTATCACCAGTTACACTTAAATTAGCAATTTTTCCTAAAATTGAAAATAACGAAAACCTATCATCTTAACCCTCTTTGAAATATTCTGTAAAACATCTTAGTTTCTGAAAGGTAGACGACTCAGTCTTCTTCCCTGACGGATACAATGTCGCGACAACCGTCGTGACCCGGTGACATGAACGGGTGAGAGAACTGATGGCTTCGGCGGCGACGGTGACGGCTGCGACTTCCCGAACACACGCATTGACGTGGAAAACACTGGAAAGAATATCAAACACTAAAAATGTATTAAATGTATATTAAATTAATATAAGAAATTCATTAACGTATAAAATACTTGAAAAATAGTATTTCATGGTCTTTTTTCTTCCTTTCAACAAGAGAGGTAAGTATGTGAGTGTAAGTATGTAAGTGTGAGTGTTTATGTGGCAAGGTTAGTTTCTGGCTTGATTTAAAAAGTAAAAATGAATTTTGAAAAAATATCCTAACAACGTAGAAGGAAATAAAAATACTGTTCAAAATGTTGTTCAAGCTAAAATATTTTATGTGGTATGGTTGTACAGCAATCCGAGTTGTTTGTAATATTTATAAATTACACTTTTTCTGTAGAATTTGTATATTACTTAATATACTTCGGTTGGCACCTTCCAAGGTAGAATATGAGGATCTATAAAAGCAATTTAATGTAAGGGCGGAAATGCGTTAGCTCATCAAATTAGTGGATAAAAGAAGTTTTTAACTCAATCTTTGTAAGTATTTTACGTTAGTTTTACGTATAAGCATTGTGCAACTATTTGAGAAATCATTATGCATATATTGGCTTTGCTATTTATATTGTAGAGTTTTAACATGACAACTGGCAATGTAATTTAGTTTTAGCAAACCGGGACCACAAAGATATTAACTGGTGTAAAACTTGTGAACTGTTCAAAATGTAAGGACGGGTAATCTACATTTACTTGCATAGTTTTGTAGTTGTATTGGTTTCTATACAACAATAGCTTTATTTTTTCTTATTTTTCTTTTTAAGCCTAAACACCTTGTATAATACTTACTGAATTGCAATAAAATGCAGCCTATGGTATCAGAACAATTTTTCTGTGGTACCGGTTTCGAGTCAATGACGACTCATCTTCAGTTACTATGACTATGACTCGACACCGGTACCACAGAAAAATTATTTTGACACCATAGGTTGCATTTTATTGCAATTCAGTAAGTAGCTTTATACAGTATGTTTTCAAATATATTCTTTAATGTTCATACTCCTCCCCACAGCTCATGGGTTTGTTTTCTTCAGTCCTCGTCAAAGTATTTTTTCTTAGCTGCCCTACATTTTATTATGGTAATTTTATAGGAAGTGTGTAGAATTAATTAAAACAGGTAAGTTTGTGGAATTTATCAGCAAGATATGTGAAATTTAAACAACGGAACTCTCACATATGTAGAGTTAACACATTTTCGAAATCGCTCTCGGAATGCACTTATTATTATCTGGCACCCAAACACAATTTACGGCAGCCACAATGTAGGATGGAATTAAGCGAAGAAATTAGGAGGGGGCGACCTTGAATGACGGTAATGGTGGGGTAGCGGAGGAAATGAGAAAAACAATTATTTGGAGAGCAGAGAAACCGAGTCTAATAACACTCGGGTTGCTGTAAAAACATTACTTTACTGTCCCTGCGGAGGAAGAGTTGTGGTCTTCGCCTTTTTTGAATATGTTTTTATTAATTACATCTAAACAGTCGGAAGGGTTTGATGACCGGATGGTCTGATGAGAGGAAGAAGAATGCTTCTTTAAGCTTTGGAGGTATCTTAGCAGTGCAGATTGGACTGATGCGTTTATGAGAAAACACATAATACTCTGAATAGTCATTATGCAGAATTACTCTATTTTCTCGTTAGTCTAGAATGTGTTCTCGCGATACGTTTTGAAGGACTTAGCTAAGTAAAGGAGTGATGTGACAGGATCTTTATGGCTCCTTGATATAGCTATGTGATACTTAAATTGTATTGGTTATAGAACTCATTACTTATTTTCCTTTTTCAACAAACATATTGATATAGTAAAATTTTATCTTGTACTTATTTTTACTTTTTATATTTTTTGTATATTTACTTTTGTTATCCATTGTTAATATATGTTATGAATAATTTATTTAATGAATATCTATTCTTTTGATGGTTGGAATTATTTAAAAAAGAAAACATGGATATTAAAAAACCTTTGTTAAGAAATGTTTTCATTACATTTATGTTTAATAGAAACATCTATAAAGAGTAAAAAGAGTTATCTTTTCCTGTAAAACTTATATTTTGTACGACTAGAGGTTTCTTTATTATTTAATCCTTCTTTATTAAAGTTCAAAATATCTTCATAAAAGACTGGCTTTTAGATCTTTAATATTATCTTTTTATCTAGCATATGGTTTTGAATCAAGTATTAGCATCACATACTTTTTTTAAACAAAGCAGACGTTTTTAGATAAAAATCCTTTTAAATGGCAGATATCTTATTTTTCATTTTCTAGTGCAATTGAAGCAATTTTAGTATTTTTCTCAAGTCCCTGACATTAAGACCCTCAATTTGAGCCCCCTTCTCTCATCTTGGGACTTCCACAATTTCTCCGCGAAACTTTTGTTTACGTAATAATGGATAGGCAGCCAGAATATATGAAAATAATAAAAAATCGACATCAATTGATTAGTTAATATTTTATGATATAATGATAAGCTAGAAACAGGTACATCAATTAATTGGTTTTCAAGCTATCATGGATTATGTGAAAAATACATACAGTCCGCCGTGAAAGGCGGAATCCGGAGCGATACGGACCATATCAGTAACAATATGGTCCGTTATTTATTTATAAGAACGTTGTTTATTTTGACATGCTGAATAACCTGATAAAGTTTCGGTCAGTCGAATCTGACACACTGTAAGTTGAATCGTGAAAAACTATTTTAGGTAGGCCTATACTACTAACTTTGTTACTTTGTCACTTTGTTTTTAACTAACTAATATTTGAAGTTAAAAGCAAAGTGAGATGTGTATTACAAATTACATATTTATAAATAAACATATGACAGGATTTCCTATCAAACACTATTGTTAATTGGATATATTTTCTACAACATATTACAATATTCTTATAGTTACAATGTTAAAAAAAACTTTATTCCAAATCATATTACTCATTTACAACCTGATAGTACATTAATATTTGAAAGAAACTCCAATAACACCTTAAAACAAATCTTTAACAATGAATTGACAAGATTTTTATCTCATAAACTCATATTGCTATAGCTCTAGAGGCAATATTTAACCTACTAAAAGATCATGAATGAAGGAGTTTGATTCAGTTTGGTTTGAAAACAACAGTTCAAAGTTCTCTCTCAATTAGGAGAAATCGTGCCAATGAGATCATTGGAGACTTGGATCTCCATGCATTAGTGAAATGCGGTTGTTTTGCGGTCGCATGGTTAACCTCAACAATAGCCTGAGGCACCTTCTGTGAATCGTAATTGGTCCTATTTATTTAGCTAATTGTTTAATTAGCCACATAATCTGTCCAAGGTATTTTGTGGTTAATTGTTTGTGGGTCACTGTTAATTGTAATGGGAATAGTTAATTTTAAGTTTTAATTCCCTTTGATGAAATACAATAAATTTGTAGTAAATATTTTATTTTGTTTAGAATATTATAGTAGGTAACAGTGTTGTTAGGCATATCAAAAATAACGTTGGCAAAGAGCGCATATATTATCAATAAAAATTGTAAATATCGTGTATATTTTCTGGCGTTTTGATCAAATAAATGAGTTAATGGTCTTTTAATGGTAATCCCATTTTATGAAACATTTTGGAATGGTATTCATCTATAACTTTATCTTAAAGATAAAGTCTTCCTAGCTTAGGGTTCTAATATATAGAATATGTTAATATACAGGGTGCGGCAAAAGTCAGCGTACCGAAAATGCAGTTAAACTATAGCTAGTATTAACAGTATTATTTTAATGTACCTGTTAGAGAAGCTGCTCAAAGTGACCACCATCATTGTCTATACACTTGTAGCACCTTTTTGATACTAATTTACAGATTTTGTTGCATAGTTGTGGTGTGAATAAAACATCAAAATCTTTCGTTATAAATTCTTTCAAATGTTCTAAACTTTGAGGTTTCTCCGAAAACACGTGTTACTTTAACAAACCCCGCATACTAAAATGGCACGGAGTTACGACAGGGGACCTAGCAGACCAATCAATAGTTCCTCTTCTTCCTATCCATTCATCGAAGTTATCATTTAAAAAGGTTCGAACATTAAGGCCATAGTGGGAACATTAAAGCCATTAATAATAGAAGTTAATAAAACAAGCACTACACTCACCAACTTAACTTTACTGTCACAAGTGGTATACTAAAAAAACCAAAGATTCATAAATAAAGAATAAACGAAGGCAAAATAAACCATAACTAGATGATAATATAAGATAAGGAGTGACACTATATTAACATAGATAAACAATGACGCTCACCGGCCTGCAGCGGTACGCTGACTTTTGCCGCACCCTGTATGTCATATATGTGGAAGTAAAATTTCTCAATTCAACGAGAATTAATTATGGTGTTTAATATTACCTGTTCAAGGCGTTTACTGGGATTTTAAAAAGAATTGATATCATTGATGGAATTCGTTAATTTACCATAAATTTGTCAAATACCATGCACTCACGTATCATCCCACAGCCCAAACCACTGGACCTAGAAACTTGAAACTTTGCACGGACGTTCCTCTTAGGGCGTAAGCATCCGCTAAGAACATATTTTTCAAATTTTTCCCAGGGTTACACCATTTAGTACTTCAAAGTTTCAATGTTAAGGAAACATCTTCATACGGAAGCTTATGAAGATGTTATAGCAACCTAATGAAGTATAAATAATTAATCCTGAATCCAATGAAGTTTTTTTTGGTTTTTACAGGGGTGAAACCGGATTGATCAGCTAGTATTCTCTACTACATATTTGTCAAACACCACTTACCTATCATCTAAGAACGAATTTTCAAAATTTCCTCAGGACCATGCCCTATAGTACTTCAAAGTTTCAATGTTAAACTATAGAGAAGCTTATTTAACTTTAGCTTATTTCACTTCTTTAGGTTTAAATTGTCATTGAAACCTAATGAAGTATGACAAATTGAATGGATCCATTAAATCATGAATCCAAGGAAATTTTTCTGTTTTTTTTACTGGCCAAACTGGGTTAATCAGCCATTAGCTGCATAAAATGATAAGTAAGTTAATTAATTTGAAACATGTTATTTGCATTGCATGTTGTCTTGGGTCGCGGTTTTTTAAAGACTGTAAAGAGATTTAGTTATGTCTGAAGTTGAACATCTTGTTATCATTGTTACAATTATCATCCATAAGGGGAAATTTGATCAAATAGCTAATATTTTTCCTGGGTTTTCCTAACCGTGACCTTTTATTCAAATACGAGGTTGATGGGAGTCGGACTTATGGTTCATTCACGTTACCGGTAGTTTCGGCTTTGTAATATAGATGAATACACAACTTTTTTAAGAGTATTTTATTTTTTTAAACAAACTGAAATAATGTTCTTTAAAAATAAGTTTGCATGCGGGCTTCCAAAATTAAATCTTTAATGATGTCCAGAAAATATAGATTTCAAAAACTATGACAGCATACATTTGTGTTGGGTTTCAGTTAGGGAAAAATAAACATTTTGAAACTAAATTGCTGGTTTTTAGTTTTGCAAATATAGGTTGTTTGTTCCTACCTTAAATTATTTTTTTTAAATAAAAATCTAATATAAAACTTCCTATATAATTTTCCAACAAATTTAAGGCGAAAATTCAACAAAACTTCTCACCTCTCTCTAAATGTTGGATTTAGAGAGGTTAGAATTTGGGTCCTGAAAACAGGAAATAAAAATAAGCGTTAGCAAAATATAAATTGGGCACAAAACGTCTCACTTCATGGCATTTTTTCTGCATTTCCTAAAACCTACTATTTGGTTTCAAATACCTCAAATAAATAAGGAATTTCGGTAAAATCAGTTCTCTAGTATACTACTATGAACAAAGAAGGAAATTAACTTATTTATGCCCATCTTTTCAGGTAATTAATTTACTTGGTGTTTGAACACAAGAATAGTGAAATTAACTTTTCCATTACGACAAAAACTGCTGATACAATAATAGTTTCATTAGCTTATCAGCTGGTAAGAATGTTCAGTTTTTTTGTATAGACTTGACTAAAGTTATTATGAGTGATTTTTTTTGTGTGTTGAGTACTAAAAGTGAAGTTCGATCGTTTTTCCGACCATTATCACAATATCAAACAATTTATCATAACCTTTTCATCATTGGGGTTACACCAATCATCATTGGGCTTGAGTCTCCACCAATCATTAAGGCAATGAGATAACAAATCGAAATAGATCGCCATTTTCCACCTTTTGTTTGTATTGACCAATGAATACACTGGGCCTAATGATGATTGGTGAACAATCGAAATTGATCGTTAATTGCCACCTTTAGTGTATATTTGTCGTATTGCATGTGAACACAGTGTAAGTATAAATATATTTTGAGTCTAGGAAGACGTTTTGTATTTACATCCAGTGAATACATTAACACGGATCAAGCTAATCAAGAAATTATTTAAAACTAGGACCATATTTTTTAAGGTTCTTTATGTCTACATTATTCGGCACCCACACTGCACTGTCAATAAACAATTTCAATACTGAAATTAGTTTTGATCAAATTATACCTACCATTCCCCTCTCTACCTCACTCACCACGGTACAGCACCAACCTCTAGATAAGGAGCGAAAACGGAACCTGTCACAATCGAAAGTGACAATAAACCTACAGCTTCTGTCCACAACAATACCGACACCCAGGAGCTACCCGGGATCGTTGTGATTTTCGAAATAAAATAAGATGTTAATTGGCAACAAGACTTTCTCTAGGAATGCGGTGACGTAAGGACGAGGACGCTATGGCAGGGCTCGGGGAGATCTCGGATATAAACTTCTATCAAGGTCACGGCCGGGCATTCGTGGTTCTGCACTCGACGAAGCGTCTTCGCTCGCTGCGCTCGGCCGGTGAGTACCCCCTCCACAGCGGATACGCTCGCCGAATTTATGCTAATCTTGGATTATCTTTTCGGTGAGCAATGCAAATTTTTTTTATTTCGTGATGATTTTTTTTAGTTTTTGTTGGTTTTATTTGATGGTTAGGAATAAGAAAGTAGGAATGGTGATTTTTTTTGTTAGGCATGTCTCCCAATTATGGGATTATTTGGGAAA
Source organism: Flexamia atlantica (assembly GCA_035578135.1). Classification (NCBI taxonomy): domain Eukaryota; kingdom Metazoa; phylum Arthropoda; class Insecta; order Hemiptera; family Cicadellidae; genus Flexamia; species Flexamia atlantica. The sequence goes on along the minus strand of JAQJVK010000008.1, from coordinate 29,910,669 downwards.
TAATTAAAGAAACATAGAAAAGGAAAAAGTTTTAAATAAATGCTAACAATGAAGCTAGTGCACCACTAAATGATTTGTTAAATAAATTAAAATATTAAACTTAAACTAAATGAATTATATTGAAAAGGTTTTATGCTATAGCATTCCATCTTAAGTTTATGTGATTCTTATAACGTACATAATGCCCAAAGTAACAGGAAGAAACTATCAAAACTTTTCACTTTCATAATGAAACATTCGTAATATGATAAAGAATTCGACTGTTCATAATGTTTCCCCAACTGCCTCTTAGATTTGATTTTACAAACGAATCATGATACTGTTACATAAAAAGTACGTAAAAATGATAAACAACTCTTCTTAACAATTTTTGCATGAGCTAAAGAATTACCCAATTGGAAAATATTACGATTGAAATTGCTTTGTTAATTCTTTCTAATAGTTTTGTGTTATTTCCAGTATATTTATTATTCATTAATTTACTACACTCTTAAAATTATCTCAATAAGTTATTCAACTAAATTAAAGTGAATAAATTAAAACGGAGGATGTTTGAAATATAAAGGTGTATTTTTAAATAAAATAATTTCAAAGACCTTATAATCCTGCACCAGTTTAGTACAATACAGTATAGTTATTTCACAACTATACTGTATTGTACTAAGGCCACTTTTAAAAAGGCTAGTTTAACTTTTAAAAATTAAATTCACCCTAAAGGCTTATCCTCAAAACAAATAGAACAAGATATTAAATAAAAGGAAGGATTTAATTTGGTAATAAACTTAACATTAGTTAGACTATATTTATTTTATAAAGTTTGCAAAACCAAACAAACGTTTACTTTAACTGACTGTAACAATGACTGTACTTTACAAGAAGAACTGTACTTTTTTTTTACAAGAAGTTAAATAAAACCCACTCTCTATTGGTTAGCGTTTGTATACATCATTTGTATACAAACAATGCATACAAATGATAAAACTACCTGTGGGCAAAAGAAAAAATACTTAAAGGATCAACTAAGCTGAAATATAACTTATACATGTTTCCGTTTCGATAAGGATCAGTTTCTTAACATTAAGGTCAGTTATTATGTTGTAGGAACGATGTCGATGAAAACAGGTAATCATAGCAGGGTGGAAAAAATTACAAAAAAAGTAAAAATATCCTGGGTATAATTTATATAGCCTGATCTAGTAAAGAGCATTATAGGGCAAGGTAAAACCTTGTCATTAATATAGAGTGTACACAATAAATATCCGGCAAAATAGAGTGAAATCCGTTTTTGTCATTTTCCAATGTGGGTGTTAAAAGGTTTATGAAACTTCATAAGTGATCATAATATTTTTATATTCAGAGGACTTATTTACGTTGTCGGGTTTTTGTTTGGACTCGGTGAGGAAACACCTCAATATGTTCAATAAAAACCCATTGAGGAAACCCATGGATATTATGTTATTATGACCATCAATATCAACATCCTCTCGCGTGAAATCCCATACGTGTTGAAACCTCTTAAAAAATGTAGCCTACTTGACTTAAAAATTATAAACTTAAGCTCTTGTATTGAAAAAAAAAAACAAACAACTTTAATTAATAGCAACTTTTAACTAAAAAAAAAACTAAAAAACACCAAAATAACTTCAAAATTCTTAAACAAAAGCAGAATTTTCAACACATAGTTATTTTACGTTATACACGCAATCATACATCATTTAGGGATTTCTCTATTCCAAATATTCTTTAAGTTCATCAACGAAGCCGAACTTGGAGCTCATTAGAGAGGCATCGGCAGAACGTAAAGCACTCATTACATGTAAATAAGACCAATTAATTGATCGCAATCACCGGTTTAACGATGAGAGGCGCCACTGCCCCATACGGTGGCTATCTACGCACATCTCTACACTTTCTGCCCACAGCCACCGTGCAGATATCGACTTTCAACTCCGGTATTGCAAAGCTTACACACACGTAGTCGCAGTTGATTGAAAATGTTAAAATATCTAGCAAAAATTCTGTTGACATTTTGGCCGAATCGTCTTGGTTTTGGGCAACAAATCGGGTAATTATAATATTTAAATCGATATTTCGTTATCTCGGCATTCATGGTCAGTTGTAACTAATATTTATTAATTGATATGAACTTTTCGGTTGCCAAATCAAAGGTGTGTGAAATTGCTTCTCTTTAAGAAATAAACTCTCGATAAATACCTACAAGGAAAATGGATATGATATAATTACTAAATTTTCGAATATAGGGTCTCTCAAGTTCTATTTGTGAATTTTTACTTATATCTGACAAACAAATTTTATGGAGCCTATTTTCGGTTGTCTGTTTCCATGAGTTTTTCATATTATCGTAACATATAATGTTTATGAACATCAGTTTGTAGGGTTTTAAAACTACACACTTAATAAAAAAGCTTTTCATACTTTAATAAACATTACACGCTATTAAATGGTATTGTCTTCAAAATTTATTTGTTCAAATATTTATACATTTGAATTAGTTTTCTCGAAGAATATTTGTCATGCTACATTAAAAATATCCTCATCAAAGGGTTTCTGAAAAACACAATTTCTAAGTAAAAAAACCGCATACTTACAACCAGGCGTAGAAGTAACCAGACTTCCTAGGCCCAAGGATGTGCTATAAAATTATTTTGATGTAATGCGAGAAAAAACATAGAGGGGAGATTTAGATTAGGTGCTCTCTGAGTAGCTAAATCCGGTAAAGGGAGTTTTAGCATAAATATATTTAAATATTGTAATTGTATTTAAATTTGATCTAAGGGTTAAAAAAAACTTTTTAACTCACTTGAATAAAAACACGGGGTAAAAAACTCATATTTAGTTTATAATAAAGTGCTTATATTTGTTATAATAGTGCTAAAATAATTCAAAATGTAATAAACTCTGCGATGGAAATCAAATCTATCATCCAACAGTCATAACGAATTTTGTAGGATGTAGAGACTTCCTCTAAAAGGAGTTAAAAATACGTTGAACTACGTATGAGGACCAAAAAAAGGAAAAATAAAACAAAAACTAAATATATGTAATATGAAGAACCTAATAGTAAATAAAGAAGTTCGTTTTGAAATCCTAAGGATTACAATATGATTTACCTTATTTAATATTTAATAAGCAATTCAAACTTACATGTACTTTAAATGTTTATACGAACTACCTCCAGAATCCATATCTTTAATGATCTCTAATGACAACTATTACCTTTAGCGACCGGTATAATACTTCTCTGGAAAAAGGTTAAAAAATAAATTGGAAATCACAAAATATTCAGGGCTCACAAGGGGGATAAATCCTCTTAAACAATTTTTGTAAGGCTTAGACCGTTATCGAGACCACTGTGGGTCGATTTCAAGATACAAATTAGTTTGGTAAAATACGGGAAACGTAAAACCTGTAGGCTGTTACTTGTAACTTGTAAGCTGTGTAACGTATATAATTTCTCAGTGAATCTTTATCTAATCTTAACAAACAAGGTAACATTGAAAACTACATAAAATGGACTTACTTTTATGTATCTTGCAATTTTTTGTTTAAATTAACGGGTTTCGTGGAATTTGACATCAAATCATATAAATGGCCACCATTTTGAAACGGTTGATGATATTTTGGTATAATTTCAAATGAAGATAGGGCATAAGATGAACATTTGAGCAAATTCTCAACGCTTGTACCTCAAACAGTTTAGGAGTTATGAATTTGTTTGTAAAAAACACATACAGACAGACATACGGAAAACTAGGCACCAGAGACCCATGTTCCTATGGTGAAATGTGTTTGTCTTGACCTAAGCTATAACGCTATATACATTTGTCCAGATAGTTACGCGACACCCTGTATACTGATTTGTTTTTTTTTTCTTCTTCCATTTTTAAGTTCTAAAGAATGCCAAAACTATTTACCAGGTAATGATTACGACACTGTAAAAACTATCTAACATTTTTAAGGGATAAATGTTCTTATCTTTTTATCAAGAGGCATTTTTTTGGAAAAATATATTATTAACCCGACAATGCAAATTTTTATATAGATAAAAAAGGGGAAATTTACCGTGATTTTTAAAGTTCCCGGGCGTATTGTCGTGCTCTGCAAACATCATTTACGGTAAAAAAATTCACAGGTATTCCCCGAGTGAAGATAGTAATTTGTCTAAAGTACAGTAAAGAGTCATTTATTCACATAGAGCAATATTTCTCAATCAGAGCAGACAGTGTACGCCGCTCCACTTGCTATCAACGCTGTAACACTTCATACTTGTCACGCTCCACCTACCTTCAAGTGCTCAACGCCAACTGTTGGAAGAGTTGGAGTATGTACAGTACTTAATTAAATCAAGTTTAACATGGTCCTAGTTTTGAGTTTTTTTAACAAAAAATTGCAAAATTTTCAAAGTGAATTTTGATTGCGATATGCTATAAAATTTGGACGTATGATGGAAAAGTGTAAACCGCATTAATTTGGTTGGAATTTTAATTAATATCCCCAGTCCTGTGTAAGACAATAGTAGTTTTCACTACTTAGCACTTTTGAGACGAGCAATGAACATTATTTTTTATTACGACATCGAAAAACTTGTAAACAACATGATTATGTTTTAAGAAACAATCCGTCACAACGACTATAACCTAACTGACAATGTCGTATTTACTAAGCGATGAAACGGTTTGGTTTGAACAACAATGCAACAGCTGATCGGCCTAATGCAACAGCTGGTCGGTCTGCACCGCAAAATCCCATAACGGTTACTTTCCGTCCACCTAATACGGACGGAAAGTTAACGTTATGTAATTTTGCCGTGCTACAGCGGGAATAACCTATTTTCTTAGCTCATTTTACGTTTAGAAAGTGTACTTTCGTGTGTAGAGTAATGAAAAAACCCTTTAAAAACCAACAGAGGTGAAATCGTTATGTCCGAAGCGATTAATTTATATGATCTAACTACGGTAGACATAACTAACGTACTTAAAAAGAATGGTTACTTTATTGTTTTATAACAATACACCTAAAGTATATTGTATAACTCTATGGTAAGTCATGGATTACACAAGTTTTTCTTTGCTGAAAATATTACTTAAATACAAATTATTTGAATTATTAGTGTTGGAATTGTGAGCAAAATTTGCTCCACAGGGTAAACTCCACTTTCTTATTTTTAATTCAGACCAACTAATCAAATATGGCTCATATTATAGTAGGAGATGATCTTATACATTGTGTAGATTCTGTGAACACATACTGGGCGATGGAAGTAAGTACCTCAAATAATAAGTATCCGACAACGTACACCCAGTACACATATCAGTACCCCAGACACGAAGTGTCACTGAAACAATGAAAAACAATCAACTAGAAACCCGATTCCCACAATTCAGCGAAAATCGAAACCGAACACCGATCGGTCAATTAAGGCCAGGATGAACTCACGATCCCCGAAATTCCCTGCCCCCCTTGGTCTCTGACCCTAGGTCAGTGGATATGCCATTGCTTCGTTGGCCAAAGTGTGTGTTTTACCGCCAAATCACGTTCCGTAACCCCGCCTAACCTCGAATTTTCATCCCGTGTAAATTTCTCCAAATTAGGCTCGCGCTCGTGTCATTATTTCTCCTTTAATGCGCGCTTGTGGCCGAATCTTAATGGTATAGCCGGGCCATTATTTAAATTCGGGGTATTTATGTACGGCAAGTTACGTCTATTTATCGGGACTTGTTATTTATGGGCTGAATTATGTGTTTAATTTTGGGGAAGAGGCTACTGCTTTGATGTTAAATATTCTTTAATATTATGACTCTCTTTATTTTACTACTTTACACTAATATTACCTATTCTCATCTATATCCAACTCACAACGAAAGTAACAGTTGAAAACAGTGTGATATTGAGACAATAGGACGAAAATTATGGCAACCCACAAATATAATACCTAAGATGGAATGTAATAATAATAACTTCTAACTCAGAATTTAATCAATTATTGACTTTTTCTTATTGAAAAATAAATTCCTCTATTAAATATAATTAGTAATAATTTTTACAACAAAAAGTACTCATGTCCTGGAATACTTTAAAGACAAAACTTTCTTCTTTAGTTTCTACAACTTGTTATATCCTTCATAGCCATCTATTGTTTGATTCGAATTGAAAAAGATAAAACCCCTCATTTATGTCAGTAGTTTTACAGGACCTAGAAATATGAATAAATCATTTTATAATGCGTGGTTTAGTGTTTAAACATACTTAGTTCTTCATTAAGAACTTAAAAGAAATAGGTTACTAACCTAACGTCTTCAATCCAATAATCACTTTTTAGGATTACTAGTTTCGGGACTGGAGTTCCATTTTCAAATCCTTGCGTTAAACATATTAATTGTAGCATTGTAGGCACTCATCTTCGTCAATTTGATAAAATCTTTACATATACTACACATACGTACATGGACACTGAGTCTGGAATTGTCCTTGGCCGGCCATGCGAGGTTTAACTAAAGTTTTTACATGTTTCTTGCCCGTGTGTGAATGTGTAGTATATGTGAAGATTTTATTAAATTGACAAAGATGAGTGTACATAATTAATATGTTTGACGCAAGGATTTGAGAATGGGACATCAGTCCCGAAACTAGTAATCCTAAAAAGCGATTATTGGATTGAAGATGTAAGGTTAGCGATTTATTTAAGTCAATTGTAAATCCAGGAGGCAAATCATGAATAAATTTACTAAAAGGTTCAGAATCAATTTAGTTTATATTGAATTGTTTGTCAAACGCCAAACTATGCTTTATTCTACTTGGTTTAGTGAGTCATCAAAGCAAGAAAAATGAAAAATCAAATTAATAAAGAAACCTGGTAACACGAAATATAGTCCAGGAACTCTAGGAAAATTAACCTACAAATTCTGACCAAGTTAAAACTTTGTACAGATTTTAAGTAAACTTCCCTAATTAAAATACAAAAGAATTCCCAGAAATCTCTGCCTTGCTCAAGCCACCATCTTGAAAAAAAAATTTCCGGTCCGCGTTTCTCTAAATATTTTTTCAGTTAACGTAAAACTATAAGAGAGACGATAAGTGTAAACGGCGTTTTTTGTAGAGGTTATAATTTCCAATAAAATGAGTATAAGTATGTTCAAGAAACATTAATAAATCAAATCAAATCAAATCAAAAGATTTTTTATTCATCATCATAAATTTACAGCTAATTACAATATACAGAAAAAATTACATGGGTCGAATGACCAGTGCGTGAAATGTAATTCTAATAACATTAGGACAAGAAATTTGAACAATAACTGCTGATATTGTTAGTTTTCTAACAGAAAGAAAACAAGTGAAAGTTGATGTAAAATACATTGCCAAGAAGGCGAAGCCCTTTGACCTTAATACATAATGAATTATATCCATAGAGTCCTGAAAAGTTTCAGTTGTTTGACAGCTCAATCATCTAAAATAGATCACAATAAAAGCGTGGGTAAGCTCACAAAAAAGATGTTCCTTAAGGAAATTGTATAAACATTATTATAAATAATCATTTTTGTGAGCTCACCCACGCTATTATTATGAACCAATTTGAATGATTAAAGAGTAAAATAACTGAAATTTCTATCAGGATTCTTTCGATATAATTTATCATTCATTAATGTCAAAGGGATTCGTCACCTGGGAAATGTATTTAGATCCAATTTCATATGTACTTCTTATGGTAGGGGTCTTGAAATTACAACATTTTAGAAAACTAACAATATCAGCAGTTATTATTCAAATTTCTTGTACATATCTATTGAAAATTTTATCCTCTTAAAAAACGCCATTTACACCTTTTTTGTACCTCTTATGGTTTTCGTGTTAATTGAACAAAAAAAATGTTTAGAGAAACACGGAACGGAAATGGGTTTTTCAAGATGGCGCCTGGAGCACAGCAAGGATATCCAAAGATTTTGGGAATGGAATTTTGGGAAGAAGGTTTACTTAACACCTGTGCGAAGTTCCAGTTTGGTAAGGATTTGTTAGGTCGACACTCTTTTTATGCATAAAATCCTGGACTAATAGTGTACAAAAATAACTTCACTTTACTCGCTCAAATTAAATTTAAATAGGCTATCATGGAATGTACCTTCCTAGTTAGGCTATAAAGACTTAGCTATAATATTATTTTTTAATTTACAAATATTCTGCAAAAATTTTGAAGTTAGGTATTTTTTAATCAAAAAACACGGTAATGAAGAGGAGTATACGTTTACAGCACGAGTCAAATAAATTGACCTTATCAGCCTATAAGACTTATGTTATTTTTAGCATTGAGTTTAGTTTGGTATGGGCCAAGAGATTTTACTCGACTTAAAATGCTTTAAGTGCTAAAGACCGTAGTTGCCGAAAGTTTTAGTCGTCATCTACAAATCAGCTGTCTCATCTCCGCTTAGGCTTTCTACACTTTCCCTCTCTTCAGCCCGGGGTCTGTATACCACCAACTTGGAAGTGAAGATATTTATTCTTTTTCTCAGCTTCACTTTCGTTTTTAATATCGTCCGGACCATTTCCCCCCGACAAAGCGTTGCTTTCCTAGTGAAAGTCCGGTGTCGCAGTTGATTCTGTCTCACTAATCTTATTATTGTTATGGGTAGACTTTCCTCGTGTAACAGAATGTCACAACGTGCCTGATGACATCACAACGTGAGTGTGATGACGTGTGAACCATCAACGAGAGATACGGTGAAGAATGGAGTAAATTTGAGGAGATTGGTATTCCTACGGAGGCAATATTGTTTCTAGGTCGTGAGTAAACTTTATTGACGATTAAAAATGAAAGGACGCAGAACAACAGATTTTTTAGCACAATTTTTTAAATATTTAACTTATTCAAAGTGTCGGAGACGGTTAGATTGAACCCTATAGTAGCAATGGAGTTGAAAAGCAAGTAACTCTCACGCATGTCACACTTTCAGGAACTGTGGTCCGCCATACGCACTGTCCTGTAGTTGACCGGTGCTTGGTTTCGACGGTTTACCCTCTTCTGCCTTGGTCCCACGGTTGACCACAGGACTGTGCTTATTATGAGCTACGTTAGTCCAGGAAATTGTAGAAACAGCGCACCGGAACTCACAAAAACTGACCGCTTCTCCCTTAATTAACTCGCACCTTATTTGGTAATTCTCAGGCTCTCTAATTAAAAAAAATCCTTTCGGTGGAAAATATTGTGGTTTTGCTCTCGCAGAATTGCATTACTGTGCATGTTTTCTTTGGTAGCTCATCTTGCATATACACATTTAAAATTAGGCCTGTACCTTTTTAAATTCTTAATTTGTCTTACAGGCAGGCCCGAAACACAATGGACAGATACATTTCCAGAATTAAGCTCCTTAGTAAACAATATTTAGAATTCCACTTCTACACCAGATCAAAGCCACAGCACTTTTTCAAGACAACGAGGTAATAAAGTAAACAGATTGCAAATAAACTTTTAACATTTTCGTTGAGAGTTACAATCAAATAGTAATTTAAAAGACGATTGAAATATATATATATTTTTTTAATTGTTTCCTTACATTTGATTATTTGAATTGAAGTAAGTGCTCTTCTTTATTTTTTGTCATCATCATAGAAAGGCAACAGTTTGCAGTTAAAAACAGAGAAAACCAATAGCAATCTCGGTTCGTTTAGAAGTACAGTCACCTCAAGACAAGTCAAAATCAGCTAATTTCCACACAAAATAATAATACACAATATTACAATGAACCTTATAATATCTTGTTAAAATAAATGAAGCATAAAAGTAATGCTGTCTAAAGTATTTGAACATATAAAAGAAAACACTTATATTGATAAAGAAAAATTTATAAAATAAATTTAAGCTTCATAAAAAGAAAGTAAATAATTTACGGGAATGAGCCTACATGGACCTTGGTGGTCTGTGCGTAGACTCGAGTCGAAAATAATTTGTAGTTATTAAGAAAAGGAGCAAGATTTAAACTGAAGAACTAAGAAATTGGTCAGAATTGTGAGAGTTGAAAAAATAAATAAAATCATAAAACCTATACCTATCATAAATAGCCATAAACAGGTTTACATCTTGCCAATCTCCGAAGAGGAAATGTGTAGCAGCCGATGTCAGTAGATCGTTAATCTCAAACGAAAGTAATGAAAGTACTGGACACTGGACCAAGGTTGAATATTTATAAGAGATTCAGAGGTGTGTAGCGAGTGGGCTTTCTACCTCTGGGAGACGATAACAATGATAAGAGGAAGATCTGCGTGCGATAGAAGCACCAATGTCCGAATCCGGTAGACAATCACTTTCGATTATAAATACTGCGGGGCGTACAGAAGGCGTAAGGGTGAAATTGTTTAAAATTGGCAACAACTCAAACAGCTTTCTCGATTCGTCATGCGAGATGTTAATTGGGAAATTTTCAATTCGAGATATTTTGGTGTTAATTTTTATTGTTATAGCCCTTCTAGAGACGCATAATAGCTCTGTAAAATGTAAATTATATTTTCTGCGTTGTAGCAAAGTAATCCCCCGTCATAACTCACATGTTTGGTTACATCAGTTTACATGAAAGTGGACTAGATAAGTTTTTTATTTTTTACTCTTAAACTGGGGAACATTAAAGACCAACTCGTGTGTACTAATTGTGGCGTTTTATGACATGAGTTCTTTGGTATCATAAAAAAAGTGACGACCCGGAAATAATTTTTATTAGAAGGGAAAGCAAGTGTGCGGCTTTTAAAGACAACAAGACTTTCATAACAGACATAACATAATGTTCTGGCTATAGCTGTATCTCACTTCGTATATAGTTTTCTAAGTTTACTTGTTTAACATGTAGAAATAATAAACATTTTGCTAGAGGAAGATTTACACCGTGATGACTACAGATTATTGTGAATTATAACAAACTATATTCCTGTCCACAATTGCTTCGATTTACTACTGATGAACTCAACTAAACAATGTATTTTTTTTGACTAATCATACTTATTTATGAAACACTGTTACACATTTCCGAAAAATAAGTAGCTTAATGTTGTTTTTATTCAAGTTGGAATACCTCTTTCATTAAATAAGCGTTAATATTTGAATATTCAATGATTAAATTTTGTAGTTAATATTTGAATATTCAATGATTAAATTTTGTAGTTAACGATTTCAATTCAAGATTTTTAGCCAGGTTGGAATTAAAAAATACATGTATTAATTTCAACAATTAAACCGGCTTGCTAATAATTACATCTATAAATTTATATATCCATGGTAACGTAGCATTTTTCAATTTTAATCTAAATAAAAAGGGTTAAACGTCTATTTAAGCTACATTAAATTAAATTAAAATGAATAGACGTCTTACATCAAGAGCTACGATTACGTCCGCCCAGGAGAGTGGGTGAAATCGTGCCTTGCCGCGCAGCCAGCGGTCGAGGCGCCTGTTTCACGGCCAATTTCGGTTTCAGATTCCCGGAGATGAGTCCAGCCCAGACAGGTTCATCATCAGGCTCATAGGCGATCATTGGTGAGTCCAACGTATCATAATTTCGCCATATTATACCATGTTGATTCCATAATTTGTGGTTGACAGGTTTTGACGTTGTAATCATAAATTTACTAATACTGCTTGATACCTTCGATATTTGGTCAGATACACCAATCAAATTCAAACTAATTTAAAATGAAGTTTTGTACCATCAAACTATTTTTTATTATATTTATACAATATTTTGATTACTTTTATACAATTAAAACTAATTTTGATTACTTTAATACAATATTTTTGGTTTCTTTTACATAAGAAATTTCAAAACATCTAAATTTGGAATGATAAATTTTGGTATGTAAGACGTCATGTAGTGAAATTTCTTTTGATGGCATGCTTCTAAAAGCGATTAGGAAAAATTAAGAATTTAAGAGCTTGATTCCTAACCCCACTAAGTCAATTTCTGGCGATGTTGAGGTATTTATCAATCTAAACCAGAAAATTAGTGATTATCTTGCATCATATTTTGTGTTTTTCCAAGGTCTCCTTAGTTTGTTTCCATTTTCATTTAATGAAAAAAGTTGCATTGTTTTCCAAACGAAGCTTACTACAACATCAGCTGATTTTTAATTATGTATGTATTCCAATCCAAGCTTAGTCACATATCAGCCGTTTTCCAAACACCACCAAGTCCTGAGGACAAAGAGGAGTTTGGAAAAGTTAGTCAATACATGTTTTCTAACACCAACTAAGTCCTCGGACTAAATCCAGTTTGGGAATTAAGAGGCATATTTTGTCCCCTAACATTTTTTTAAAGAAAACAGAAAAAATGAACAGGAAAATTCAATTATAATACATTTGAATAAGTTGTTGAAAAATAGTTTTCCTGAAAATTAACTTTTTGGACTAAGTGGAGTTTAGAATCTACCTTCTCAATTGTATTGAAGGCGTAAGGATAAAAATATGAATGCACATATTTTGTTGACTATGGACATCAGATAACACGTCAGGTGCTTTAGATAATACAAATTCACCCTATAAGATAGGTTTTACTGTAAGAAAAAACATGCTTGAGCGGTCACGTGATTGAGTCTGTGAAATAGTGGGATTAGTTGAATTTCGTCTCCATTATCTCAAGATTTAGCGTTGAGTAAAAAAGGAAAACGCTCTTTATATTTAGTTTGAATTTCTATTAATAACAAATATACGAAAAAATGTATACGCGGTGAAGTAATATTTACTGGAAAAGATACAGGAAGAACAGTAATGAAGGCATAGAATGTAAATCTACATGGCTACACTTTTATGACCATTTTCACGTGAGGTCTGTATATATTTTTCTAACTCCACCGTAAACCTCTATGATATGTCCGTTCACATAAGTCCTTTATTATGTGTCTGTATTTACTGACATGACTGTGGTTATGTCCTGATTGCCGAGGTCCAATACAGTGAATGTTCAAGCATTTTATTTTTAAAATTAAGCATTTGTTGTTAAATTGAGCTGATATATACGTTTTCATCAGTGGTTATTGTGTGTTGAAACTATCGATAACAATGAGTAGAAGACTGGCAAAGGAGAGGAATTTTTTAAAGATGTTCACTTAGTCAGGACGAGCTAATTATTTTGAGGAACATTAATTTGGTCATTGCTTGTTTCAATTAAATAACTTAGGCTATGGCACTTGTTTCTTGTGCTGTTATATTAGTACTTTCCCGGTCGCCTGCACAAAATAAGTGTTAAATGACTGATTATTGACTAAAGGGACAAAAATAGACATTCCATTGCCACTGTGCATTTGCTACAAGGCGTTTTCAGCCTGCGAACTAAAGTTGAAATACATAATTCAAATATATCCTTTCCTCCACCTACTATCTAAAGTCGTCTTTTAGTCCCTGGAATTGAATACTAAAGTACTAGTTTATACTCCATGGGATTTACTTATTTACTTTTTCTCCCACGGGACTAAAAGTAATCTACTTTTTCTCCCATGGGACTAAACGTAATCTCATAAGAAATACATGGGGAGAAATCCGGCAACACCGCGATGGACAGTGAGAAAATGTGGCAACACTGTCGATTTTCATTTGCTTACTCTAAATTTAATTCAAGAATTTCAGTGTTTCAACTTAAGAAAACAAAACCATATGCATTTAATAGCAAGGTAATAATTTTTTAGTATTAATTAACTTGGCAACACTGAATATAAAAATACCTGATTTAGAGTTTGTTATTACCAATATGCCGAACGTTTGAAAAACATGATTGTTTCTTACAACATGTACCTAAATGTACCTAAAAAATTTGGGAGGTATTTTAATAGACTTTAGAAAAAATAGTGTGATCGTGTGAATAAATGGTTGTTTAAATTGCCTAAGTAGCTAATGTTATATAAATATATAACATTAGCTACTTATATGTGATTCTAATCTAGCCTAGTTTTAAGGAGAAAAGGATCATATGAAGGAAATGTTATATATTTCACAGTTATTGTTAATAGTGTAGGTGGAGGAAAAATTGTGTGCATCAAGGGACTAAAGTGCTTTTTCTCCTTTGGGAAAATTGTTGCCCGGCTCCGCCATCGGGCGACAACAGTTTCCCTCATGGAGAAAAAGTTGCACTTTAGTCCCTAGATGCACAAATAACTATTCCTATATTTAGCTCTAAAGTTTCCTCAAATGTGACATCTGTTGCCCTCTCCATCTCCCCCGCCTCCACATCTCGTTTCCCTCTCTTTTGTTTGTTAGTTGCTCTGGTTTTATCGGTCCAACTGGTTTCATCGGATCATTTTACGACTGGTCCGCTCTCTCCCGACGACTCGACAAATTAACGATAACACGTGTGAAAGCCGAGGCACTGGTAGACGTCCTTGAAAATTGTTTGTGCTATCAGTTACTTGCATTCTAACGTGCAAAATGACGTCTTCTGCAGGGTAAATGAAGATCTTGTTCAAAAATTTGAGACGATTATCTGGTTAAAAGCTTTATGCAGCTTTATCAGCCATTAAGTGCAGCTAAAGGCTATAGCAATACATTATTCTTGAGCCACTCTCCCTGGGTGATAAGGGTTTTAAATATGTAAATTTTCTTGAAATTTTTAATGTTGCTATTTGGAACTTCTTGTGGAAACTTTTAATTTTTAAACGCGTATGAAAGTTCAAAATAATACATCTTATCAGAAACTAAGCACTGAAGTAGTCATCTATCATAATCGAAGTCCTGTACTTTAATTCTAAGTTTCTTATAGCACACTACTTAGGTACTTAGTTTCTAAGAAACTTATTACTAAATACTGTATACTCTTACATCCTAGTACTTTATGAAACTTGCTACTGAAGTACTGTCCTATGACCGCAGTATCCTGGTTCTGAATTAATATTGGTCGTTAAGGACAAGCTTGTTCTTCTTAACGATTACAGTTTGCAGAACTAATTTTATCCAGTCCAGAAGTGATTCACTGACAAATGCTCTCGAGGGTTGCTGTTTACACTTTCTCATCTTCAAATCGCCCGCTCATCTTTCTTTATAAATCATGCTTGACAACGAGTAGTTTTACTTTCCTTACAGTAATGTTGCCTCTTAGTTCAGTGGCTCGTACGTTAGTTGTTAACGAGGGTTTTCGAAAGTGGAGAGATAGAGAGAAAGATAATTATTCGTTACTTCTGAGATCATTTTGAAGAGGATTTACTGAAATAGTTGACCAGCACTTCATAAAAAATTCTACAAAAAATCGTTGTGAGCTCTTATTGTTTAGAAATTTGCTCAGGAAAGGAGTGTGATTGTTACAAATCAGTCGTTAATGACAGTTTGATGACAGAAGAATTTATCGAGTTTCCATAGAAATGCAAAATTTATTTTTAAATAACAAACTAATTTCAAAGAAATCAGTGAAAACTTCATGCTTAACTTTCCAGCTGGTGTACAGTCCGAGTCAAATGATATCACTTAAGCCGTCCGTAAACGCAATGATAAAATCATCATTAGTCTTAAGGCGACCATTCACGTACGTGCTTTGCACGCCGTGCATTGCTCGTCATGCAATTCTACATTAGTCTTGAGACGCTGCATGGCGTGCAATGCACGGCGTGCGAATGGTCACCT
Source organism: Flexamia atlantica (assembly GCA_035578135.1). Taxonomy (NCBI): domain Eukaryota; kingdom Metazoa; phylum Arthropoda; class Insecta; order Hemiptera; family Cicadellidae; genus Flexamia; species Flexamia atlantica. The sequence continues at coordinate 29,895,076 of JAQJVK010000008.1, read as the reverse complement.
TTACGGGCGGATTGGGCCGCGACATTTGATCCGGACTGTACGTTATTATGATAAATTTTGCTGATGGTGTATTTTATTGACTGTGTTGCGGGTTGCAGATGGCTGATGGCTGCAGGCGCCGCTCTGCTTGTTGCCGCCGTGCTATTCGTACACGGCGCCGACTCCAGGTACGAATCCGATCTTAAAATTATTCCACTTAACTATTCAACCAAATAGCAAAAAAAAAAAACTAAAGAAAAATGTAGACAAAGGCTCATAGGTGTTAATTTGTAATTATGTGTGTAGCTGGTCTATATGTTATGAATTATACATCATACGAACTTGCTGCCTGACGGCATAAAATAATTAAATCGGCTACGCTTCTATAATAGGTCATTTCAAACATCTACTGGATGCTGAAGACAAAAAGGCAGCACGTAGTTCAAAGTTTTATCAACGAGGTAAAATGTACTAAAAATAAAGTTTTGTGTATTTTTTATTTTGAAGAAAAAGATAAAGTAGCACTTTCATTTTAAAGTTTAGAGCTTTAGTTATGTGCCTGAGAGTAATACATTATATACAATAAGATTTCAACTATAAAAATTTAGTTGTTTTAATAGTTTGGATTTTAAAAATTGTATAACCAATCACCATAAATGTAGGTTGCCTAGTTACATTTCAATCCTGTTAAACTTGAAGAGTATAAAAACCCCTATGTTTCCTTAATGAGAAACATTTTACTAAAACTAATCTTCATCTGTTCCAGCACACCACCAAAATTCATCAAAGCAGCATACGGGGTCCAGAAAGCCTTATACGCTAAGGACTATGGCTACTCCCTGGTGCCGATTCCAGCGCGGATCCTGAAGCAGGCGTACCCTCCCAAGACCCTCCCCCTGGTGGGCGCAGTCCCGGAGATCAGCGCCAGGCAGGGCCGGGCCTACAAGTACTACCGGGGCCGCAGCTCCTCGCGGCGAAGGAGGAAGCGTCCTCCGACCTACCGGAAGCGACCCTCGTCCTACGGGGTTCCCGTTTACGCCACAAAGTACAAAAACTACCTCCCCTCCAGGAGGCCACCGTCCATCCCTCCTATCTACAGTAGGTACAAGAAGAAGAGGAGGCCCTACAGAGGACCTCCCAGGAGACCCACTCCCTACCGAGAAGTGCCGCCGGAGTTTGATGATTACGAACAGGAAATACCCACGGATGACTACGACGACTACGAGAGCGGAGATGACTACCCGTACTTCGACATCCCCTCGAAGAGGCTCCCTCTGGAGTACGATAAGGAGTTTCTGAACAGGCATGCTGACTTGTATAACAGAGGGTACAACCCTGTGGGACCGAGGGGGCGTTATAGGGACGTGATTGGGCAATACACTGACCAGGTCAAAACTAGAGTGCGTTTCCAGCCACCGAAAGAAGAGCATCACGATCACCACGATCACCACGACCCCCACGAACACCACGTAGAGCATCATGTGGAACATCCAGAGAAGCATGAAGAATCGCAAGAGAACCTGTGGCCCGGGGAGGTCTCCAGCGTGCACACCAACCTCTGGCAGGACTCTTCCAACGTCCACAAAGAACCTCACTCCTGGGGAGAGGAGCCTCACTCCTGGGGAGAGGAGCCTCACACCCAGAACTCCTGGCAGGACACGTCCCACGAGTGGAACAACCCGCGGCCTCCCCGCCAGGACAACCAGTGGCAGGTGTACCAACCCCAGCAGCAGCAACACCAGTCGTACCAACCGCAGCAGCACTTCCAGTGGCCCCCGCGTCCCACGAGGGCGCAGGACCTGCGCGGGTGGACGACGTCGCTGAGGCCCAAGGCGCAGGCGGCGGCGGTCAACCATCCCTCCAGACCCGTGGTGTCCCGGGAGCAGGACACCAGCTCCAGCTCCAGCACCAGGCAGGTGTACAACTGGGACCCCGTGTCGCACACCTACCAGCTGGTGGAGACCGACAACCGGCCGCGCTACCAGGCGCACTACTCGGCGGCCGACTTCAACTACAGCACGCTGGACAGGAAGTCCACCGAGAGCAAGCGGAGCCACCGGGCCATCGAGCCGGACATCGGGTTTGGGGAGGGAATGGAAGTGGTGGACGACGGCGTGGCGGGGTGGAAGGTGAAAAAGTGATACGTGTGAGATATAGATAGTAGGATAGGCGTACTTCAACAAAGTTGAAAAACGGGTCTAGCTTTACGTTTTATTATTTTGGCCAGGTTATATGTTTATTTCGCTTCATATTTTTAAGTTACTCTAATCATCATCGTGTTATGTAATCTTATTTTTACACGCAAAGCACACAATACTGCCTTAAAATGTATAGTCTTAAACTTAATGGTACAATTTTATACTGTAAGTAGTATTTAATTTTATGTCGATACGCGTCACATCGCGGACACATATCGATGATGTACATACCCAAATTATATGAGTAGGCTAGGCCGAGTTGTTCATATTATTGTAGATATGTTTCGTTAAAGGTAGTATATTACACGGTTCTTTACATTTTGTCTTATCTACCACAAAAGGTATTGAACAATTTCTTTTTTGAGAAATTGTTTTAATAGAGAGTCCATCTTCTCTTGTTGTTGTCTTTATTTATTTTTATATTTTATATGTTCAATTGTTTTGGCTTTTTATTTTTATGTTTGTTACGTCTTGTTTTCTAGTTTTAATTTTTGTAATGCGATTCCCTAGGATCAGTAGGTTATTTAGTTTGATGTTGTTATTTATAGACATTGTAAACCAAAGCTGTACATATTATTTATACTTGTTATTAAATGATTTACGTTTGGCCGGTCGCTCTTACTTTCCTGCTCACTTTCCCTGTCGTTAATTGAGGTCTTTCTCCGTCAGGTGGCGACAGGCCCGCGGCTGTGTCGGTATCTCGTCCAACACATTGGTTACCTCCATATAGAGCTACAAATCAAGAAAGTTATATGTATAGAGATTTAAACCCACATACGTATGTACATATTTTTGCCAGGGGCGTATCTACTGATTCAAGATATTTATGGGAAACTAGATACTGTTATTAATTGTTCTGTAACTAATTGTTGCCATGGTAACGAATTTAAAAATGTAAAATCCCTGTAATTTAGGTTTTGTTTTGAGCCGTAAAAGCCCACAGGGCATAGCCTAAGGTTTAAAAAAAAGGGAAATGAGTTAAATTTTATAGATAAAAATATATTATAAAACATGTAGCTATGAAGAGGTAAATTCTTTATTAAATTTACTTTGAAATAATTTTTAGGGTTAAAAATGTTTTTAAACAACCGAGTCATAGCTATTTTTTTCTTCGATTTTTAGATTGATACCCATTTTTCCATGCCTATGTTAATCGACGATGTTAGCTACGCACCAAATATCAGGTCAATCGGCTAGTAGTTTTGGCGTGGTGGAGCTCCAGTCAAACAAACTTACTAACTTTCAGACTCATAATATTAGTAGGCTTGGACTCCAATATACACTGATTAGCTTTATTTAAAATAATTCAAGATCGCTACAAATGTACTGGGGGTTGACCTAACTTGTAAAATAGATTTCCTTATCAGTTGTGTACCTCGTGAGGAACTTGTTGAAGCTTGGGTGTTTAAAAACAAAGGGTGTTTTGATCCAGACTTTTAGTTTTGTGGAAGATCGAAATACATTAATCCGTCACATTGTTGAAAATTCACGAAAAAAGGTTAAAACCTGATTGTTGGAAACCCATGTTCTTTGCAAGGTATAATTTCATCTCTCTAGACTAGAGCTTGCAGATCAGTGCATTCCACAATTCGCAAATGATTGGTATCGGGCTTGACAATATTAGCAAATATATTATCTCATGAGGATCATGTTGAAGCTTGGGTGTTTACTTAGACAGTTCCGAACTGGGCAGTTGGTTTTTGTAATGACCGTGCAAAAATATAATTAGCATAATCGACTTATGCTCAATTATTGTCTGCAGAGAGACAATTAGACCCATTTTAGAAATAATCTTTAGATTTGCCACTTTTCGTATTTTGAACGTCTTTCCTGCTTAAATATTTAAATGTTTCGTAGACAGTTATATTTGGATTAATTATCATTTAACTATTATTCATATAAAAATTATCATAAACATATTCCAACAAAAAAAGCAAAGGGTATAAAACAATAGTTCTCGATAAATCAACACAAAATCAGCATTTACCTACATATATTGAAAACAAACAAATTGTCTCTATAGAAACGTTTTTCGGGATTGGCATTCACAAGATTTGGCAGGCGAAACATTGAAAAAATTGAAAAATTCCATTGCAGTAATAACAACGGACTTAAATTCATCGTCACAGTGTACAGGTTTCCGATGATAGTTTTTGACAAGATGTATTAAAAAAATATGGTCTTCTTTCGAGCTGTGGATTGAAGTATTGTCCGATTGGTATCGGGTTCTTACCTTGGGATTGTTATATTGTAAAGTGAACAGTTGACACCGGAATGACGCAAGATGAATCTTTCTTAGGAACGCTACCTAAGAAGTATACATCCTTCTCAGGTATCGTATATGATGAACTAGACCAAAGGGTCTTTGATGGTCTACAAATACCCACATAAATATTGTGTTGAAATTACATCTTGGTCTCTTAATAGTCTACCTGGCACGAAACCGCGTTTTGGAAATTATGGGTGGTCCGTTGGTGCTGAACTTGAAAAAAATGTTTGGTGTCTTGTGACCAGACATTATTTCTGGCAGATCTGGACATTGCTGCAAAATATGAAAATACGAGTACTTGTTATTTGCGTCAATGGCATATACATCAAACACCAATGCACCGTTTTCTGTCGATAACGGACAGCAAACCTCCAAAACTATAAGACCTAAAGAGCTGAAATTGGGCATAGATGCTCCTCTTGGTCCTAGCTGCATACTAAGAAACGGTTTTACAAATTTCCCTTAGGGTCACGCCCTATAGTTATTCAATGTTAAACTGTAGGGAAGGAAATGAATTTGCCATGGCAACCTTAAAAAGTATGACAAATTAAATCCTAAATCCAAAGACTGGTCGATACCGGTACGATCAGCTAGTTATTAATATAAATCAGCAGTCCTAATTCAGCTATAAAAAATGTGCAACGTTGATTGGCTATTGGACATCTGTAAAAGGTCAGCGAAATGATTTGCAAAGACCAGTAAAGTCGAGTTTTCAAAGTATTGTATTCCATATTTGGGATATCGGGTAATTCTTCTTAGTGAGACCGGATGCTTAGCTGCATATAGTAATCGAAAAGTTTGGGTTTAGATTTTTCCAGAAGCGGGACAACAAAAATTTTCCGGCTCCTAAATTAATTAAAAATGTAAATATTAGCTTAACGATCGTGAACATAGATACTAGTGCTTTTGTGCTGTCTTTGCGAAATATGATGACGTTTTGGGTAACTTCGACACCACTATTGTCCTGAAGCCCCATTGGACATATAACTCCTTATCAGGATCCGTGCTAAAGGTCAATCTCTGCAAATAATTAAATCAGGGTAGTACCGACGGGGGGAGGGCGAACGGGACCTCCCTCTCCCAAGAAGCTTAGGGTTTTGCTTAATTTAGGGTTGAAAAATGTTTTTAGTGATGTAAGAATAATGTTTAATAACGGTAAAGTTTGAAACGGGAGTTTTTGCAATTTATGATAAAACAACACGATAAACGTTAGACGTTCTTCTCGGTAGGTATTTATCATGATAGTGTCTATTATTCAATTTAATTGGCTACACATAACATTAACATCCTTTGTGAATGTAATAGAAGGTGTTTTGGGCAAAAATCCAGGCCATTAAAAAAAGAGTAGAAGAGCATTATTAAAAAAAGAGAGAAAATAGCTCAAAACTCAGTGAACATGCATTGTCAGAGAGCCATCAAGTAAACTGGAAAGCATCTAGTATAGTACTTAAAGAGGAAAAATGGAGAAAACGCATTATTAAGAAAGCTGTCTATGCATGGCTGTGGAAAAAGATGCAACATCCCAACCAAGTACCACTATCAGCCACATGTACATTCCCCTGGTTGAAGAGGAAGTAAAAAACAAATTTCAATATGGACAACTTATTCAAAATTAGTTTCAGTGATTTACACATTATATGTTCCAGTTAAAAGGCTGACGATGGACCTAGAACATGTTCCGAAATATACAATTAAAAAAATGTTTAATTTTAATGATGTGTAGCCAATTAAATTTAATAAACGTTAAACGGTTAAATAACCTGATATTCTCCTTTTGGCATAATGTTAAAAACTACCGTTTAATGATTATCATGATATTTTACCATAGATTGCAAAAACTTCCTAAAATGACAGGAGTTGTCGATAGAAGTATTGAATTGTAAAAAATTAGAAACATCTGGACAGACTTATTCAGTGCGGATGGGGTTCGGAAGGTAACCACGTGTATAGTCTATTTTTGTCACGATAAAGGTCACTGTCTTTTTTGTATTATAGAGGTAAAATAAATTTACGCATATTCACTAACTACAGATGGTCAACATCGACGGTGGGAATGCAAAATACAAGAACCGGTAAACGACGGTAAAATATGCAAAAGACGTGATCGGGAGTAAAAATAATAACTTTTGTAGGCCTATTCACAGATTGCTGGTAAAGAAAAGTCCCCGTTGTAGTAACGTTGTGAAAATAAGTACCCTACTTCATATGCTATGTTATGTTATACTAATACTTCCGGGGAAATACGAATTTTCCAGAATCTAACCAATCTTGATTAGTTCAGACTCCTGGAGTTATAAAATAAGTTGTTATGCCTCAGGATTGCCTGAACACGCGAGGTTAAATATCTGATTTTCAAAAATCTTCCGAAAGAGAGGTCCTGGAGCCCCTTCTGCAGGGGTACCCTTTACCCTCTAGACCCCCCGGTCATTGCGGTCCCCCTAAGGCGCGCCATTAAAATAAATAAATAAATTATAAATTAACTAATGGTTGAACTTATGAATGGTTGAACAGCTTCGTTAAGTTCTAAGAAGCCCTAAGTTTCTGGGGGAGATGCGAGCTCTCGCAAGTGTTCAAGTAAATTATGATTACCTTAAAACTTAATTTTTTAAACGCCTTTCAAATCATGTTAGCACATGTTTTAACTTCAGTTCTGACTCCCTTTATAGCTTAGTTATCATAGCAGTCAAAATTATATAATCTTTTATTTCGCAGTAATACATTTTAGCCGTGAAGAGTCACCCATGAACTGTCTCTGAATCTGACAGATTAACTAACGGTACGTCCTGAGTGCACGCCGGTTCCGATTCCGACTCAGATTCAGATTTTCGGCGACAGGATTGATACTTATATTTTAACGGAAGTGGCCATAGTGGCCGCCGGGAGCCGAGCTTGTGCGCAGGCGCCTGCTCACCGGAATGTATTATTCATTCCGGTTGCAGATTCCAGTTTCCGATTGCTCCAGCCGCCATTTTTAATAGCAACATTTAATTTTGAAACCTAATTCAGCAGTTTAATGGATTTACCAGCTTTAATCTCTCATTTTGTAAGAAAACCACCAATCTGGGATTAAATACTCATTGCATATTCAAACAGAGATATAGTAGATAAATGTTGGAAAGAAATTTCGTTGGAACTCGGCGTTGAAGGTTAGTGAAACAACCTTTTTTTGCAAGATCAATTAGTCTAAATTTATGTTAAATGGCTGCAGGCCTAGTGGATAAGACAAAATAAGGGTTTTCTTACAAATAAAGCAGCTTATTCAAACTAAAAAGAATAATGGTCTAATTCAAGTCACAGGAACTAAACGTCAAATTTGAAATGATAGGTTATTACATCAGTAAGCTAAAATGGTTTGTAGAGTTAAAATATTCCTAATGCGTCTCCAATTTTTTGTAAGTCCATTGTTGTTTCCTTATCTGATCGTCGCACTATCTCAATATATTTTTTGTTGATTTCCACGAACTAGAGAGTCTTGAGATAAAGTACACAAATTAAATCCTGACTATATCAAAGTTGTGAGCATAAATTAGGCTATCTTTGTTGTTAAGCTTGCTTTGCTGCCGTTTAGGCATTGTAAAATAATTAATTGCTCGGTGGTTTTTTACCACTTCCCGACATATTTTCCGCAGAAGCCTCCTAAATTACCAATATGCAGTGTAAAGTAATTAATGACATTGATTAAATTAAATATTTATTACATTTGCTGAGCAATCAATGGTGAAATAATGTACACGCAACATCGGCAACTCCATTACCTGCTCGCCTAGTCGGCGAAGCCTTTCATGCCCCCACTGTGGCCACCTACAAAAAATCTGTCTCAGATTGAACACGCACCGGAAATCTGAATCCGAGTCGGAATCGGAACCGGCGTGCACTCAGGACGTACCGTAAGCTAGAGGAGCGAATTTCTAAGTTTAATAACGAAATATCTTTCTTGCCCTTTGGATCTAGATCCCGGTCTTGACGTCATCGTTATAGTCATGAAAATAACCGATAATACGTAGTGTTCGTAAAACAATGTGCTGATATCACAAGAAGGCTTGCGGAGAACGCTAACTCTTGCAACTGTTTTTCTCAATATGTACCTTAAAAAATCTGATACGAAAGAACTCACATTCCAATCCTGGTGACTTTTTCTGTAATTTAACTTCTTGTTTTTTGTCAGTTTAGTAAAATCTGAATTATAAATAAATGTGTTTAAATTTTACTAAACCTTACTAAACTAACTTGTGGAAGTAATTACTTGTTTCCATGGATGTTTGCTTATTTGAAATATTAAGAAAATTAATCAGAATGAACTATGACAATCCTCTCTTCGTTGTTGTCATAGTAAAATAAATTGTGCATGTAGTGACCATTGTTCCCTGCCTGTTAATAAAAAAAAATTATTACCCTAAAAAGCGGAACATGCCCTGCAGTGTCATTGAACAATGTTCTTCTGCCACAAGTTAATGAAGTTAAGTATCTAGGTATGCACCTAGATAGAAGACTAACTTGGAAACCTCATATTTGGAACAAACGGCTACATCTTAAATTAAATTACACAAAGTTATCCTGGCTCCTCAACCAAAATTCAAAATTATCTGTTGAAAACAAAATTTTACTGTACGAAGTTATAATGAAAGAAATTTTGACGTATGGCATACAACTGTGGGGAACTGCTAGTGATTCTAACATTCACATTATTCAACGTTTTCAATCCAAATTCATCCGTTCAGTGTTACAAGCGCCTTGGTATGTCAACAACCATACTCTTCACAACGATGCCGGCATCCCCTCTGTTGTTGCGGAAATTGAACGCTACACCGAAAAGTATCTTTCAAAATTGGAAAATCACCCTAATCACCTTGCAGTAAATTTACTTGACAACAGTGACCACATTTATAGACTGAAACGCCATTGCACCCTTGACTTGACAACACGTTTCAAGTAATCAAAATTAATGTGCTCAAAATTACCTTGATGTATTGTTAACTTTGTTAGATTTGTCACTGGACAAAAATACTAACACATGTCATTCCTTAATTCATCAAATTTTCTTATTGTTTGTAACCGAACAGATTGTAAATAAATATATTGATAAAAAAATTATTAAAACTTTACAGCTCATGTAAAATATCTAAGTTGCCAGGTGATTTAAAAAATTGAGTTATTTAGATAATTTTTGACTCAAGAAAAGTAATCAAGGTCTTCGGAGGTCTTATTTCCTTCTTCCTTTCAACTAATATTTTGCAATATTTGTAAATAACAAAAATTACAAATATTAGTGAGTCGGTGGCGCAGTTGGTAGCGCACTCGGCTCCGGTTCTGTGGCGGCAGCGTCGCGTCGCAGGATCGAGTCCCGATGTTGTCGCATACTTTTAGCAGTACTGTTTATCCTTGTACTGTACCGGCTCACTCCTTGGTTATTTACTTGATAACACATAAGCCTGTGGGAGGGCAAATGCAAGGTAAAAAGAGGCCGCCACCCTCTAGATATATATATATAGCACTTAGTGGTCAGTATAAAAGCTTTCCTCAATATTTACTACTTTAAAATGTTAGCCAATATTATTTTCCTGATTACATTGTCAAACAATATTTAAATTAGTCGCGATTTCCATTTAGTAATGTAATAATTTGAATTAGTTAAAAACTAGTTGATAGACTGAAGTGGATAGAATAACCTAAATTGAAATAACTTAACATATAATTCTTTCCGTTTCTTACAAAACAGTGAATATAAAGAACCTTTTAATTTAATCCATTGTGACCAGAAATAGCCAGACTACGTAGATGGGGTAGTCGGCTAGTCGACTAATAGTTCTATCAACCTTTTTTTATAATGAAAACGGACATTGTTAATTGAGGATAACTTGAGGACCTTGAGTTCGATAATCATTTCAGGTTTATTTATATAAAAATTGCACACTTACCACCTTTTTTCAAATTATTAGGTACCGAACTAAAATACTTATAAAATATCTTTGTAAAATAGACTAATCTCTTACATAGTAGAAACATCATAATACTCAAGAATTAATTACAAAATTGAGAATAACTTTGAAGTGTGCAGCGAGCGCTTTCTGGCGGCCGTTCGTCCAACTACTTGCTGCCAGTGCAATGTGCCGTACTGTTTTATGGACAGAAGAACGTTTACTTCCCGTTGCTCGTAATGTTGCGATGACTTTTTGCAAGACTTTCCAGTGAACAGAAAATTGAGGAGAACATACGCAAGGGAAAGTTATGGTTTTAGTGCTGTAGTTGGTTAAATATCGTATAAGATCGACACAGTACACATGTTTCACAAATCGTGGCAAAGAAACGATTGGGTTTAAGATTGGGTTTTAATAATTTTTCAATGGCTGTACCCTATAATTTATGTACTATAGTAAAAGAACAACACCAATAATTAAACTAATGACTTAGGTCTAGGGTTAAAAATTGGAATTCACGCACATTGAACACATAAAAATAAGAATCGAAAATTTTACATAGAATTATATTAATTTCTGATCCTTGTTCTCTATATATATTTTAATCAGGTAACGTAATGTCCTCAATTATATAAGATGGTTGACTTTAGCCGATTAAAATGACATTTAGTCTTTCAAGCTAGAAGGAAAAATTATTATTTTAATCTAAAATAATTAAAATTAGTTTTAGAGGGGTCTTTGCAGTTGAATTTTTGTGTGTTGATGGCCACCCATTTCCAATTTAGTCATATACTTTGGATGACCTACACAAAGCAATGGCGAAGTACTCAGAGTCTGTTTTAATACACAGATAAATCAAGAACTAATTTAAGGTGAAACGTATTGTAGCCCTAGTTTATTCCCTTCAAGTATGGTTGTCAATAAGTCAAGTGAACTCGGACACTGACTGGGGGTAATTTACATTAGGGGGAAGGGGGTTAAGAGTAAAAAAGATCTCAGGGTGTTCTATGAAGTGAACAAATCGCGGATAAAATAAAATGTGAAATACAAATGTTAGTGCGATTAGTTAAAAAACCAATTATGAAACCTTTTAAGTTATGTTTGAAATATTAAAGAAATAAACTGAAAAAAATATAAATTACTGAAGTTTAAAATATATTATTTTAAAAAATAAATCATTTTTACCTGAACCATATTTTTTACCTGAACCAATAAGTCTGGTCAAATTAAAATAACTATATTTTAAAATATAAATTTATAATTGGGGTTAAAACCCTAGGAAAATAATACTTCACACTTAACAGTTGAAAGTCCTCCTTTACTTCATTGAACTGGAAATACAGTTTACGGTCTATTGCAATTGCCAAGTTCATTGCTATATACAAATTCTTCATACTTCTATTTACTAATGCTTCTGTTCATTTTATACTTTTTTGCGTGGACTTGTAGTTTTGTAAGCCAGCAGTTATCAAAAGAATTTAATATAAAATATTTTTTATGAATTCTCAGAATTTTTTTAAATGGTTGTCTGAAAGTTTTATCAATATCGCATCTCAAGCTCTATGAGACACCGGGACATAGACTTTAAAACTGATAACTGTTCAGAAAAAGCTTATGAAAAATCGGGACGTCCAGTCCTGCAAATCAGTCCTTCCATTCATCTACAACCCATTCACGATATCTACTCTCAGGTTGGAATGCTCCCTCTCAACACAGAACATGTTTGTAATTCGGCGTAGAAGTAGTGAAAATTGGCGTGCTACTTCGTCTAATCGGATGTGGAAGTCAAAAGTGAAAACTGGGAAAGAAGTTGGTAAAGCAGAGGCGGGGAGGGACAAAGAGTGAGGTCAAAGGTCGAGTGACCGCGCCACACCTGACCAACTGACCGCGGGGTCACGGACAAATGGGCTGTCTGCCACTCCTCTCGCAGAACATTCTGGATGGAGTCTGCTACTTAATTAAAACCTCCTTTCTGTTTTAGAAAGATTGCAACTGCTATTTGCTGTAACAGCCACTTGTTAATAGTGTCGTATCTTTTTTATAGATGGTTATACTACTCAATTATGGTTTTAGAGTACAGGTGCTGTGAATAAGGGAAACATTTTTTCACAGAGATTTAATTTTGGTTACATATTCTGGTAATGCTTCTTAATGCAATTTTAAAGTCCTTATATTTTTCAATATTTTATTCTTACTTTTTCAATATTTTTAAAGTTTCATATTTTTTTAGCTTATCCTGCCAAATAGTTAAAAGAGTTCTATTTAGTTTGTTATATTCTCCGTGAAAAATCCAACCACTAACATAAACGATATCGGAATCAATAAGAATTATATGAGTTAGATTTTCAAAGCTGATCTTTTAAAAAGGACTCATCTATTACTTCATGACAGAAACATTTTTTTACGACCTATAGAGTTATTATACTGTATATTAAAAGTCCCTCTGTAAACTTTTAATCATTCTGTCTCAGGGGACGTTAAAAATATATCTCGAAAAAATTGAATTTCAAATAGTTTATTCCTAAATCCTTGGAAAAATGACCATAACCAATTTGAGAACTCAATTGAAGTATTTCTGAAAATTCAGACTTTTAAATACGGTATTTATATATATTTGACAAATAGCCGAACAATACTAGAACAAATGTGTCAATTGTGAGGAAATTTGGCAAACCTACTCATTATGTTATACTTTTATATGAGCAATATTATCTTGCGTGTGTGCTTGCTTGCATAATCATCTCAAAAACGGCTCTGAGGATTCCGTTCAAAGTCTGAAAATAAGTACCTTATGACTTTAAAACGTGTTCTATGCAGATTAATTGGCCAGAGAAAATCCAATAACGTAGTAAAATTAATTTAAAAGTTGTAAAGTTTTAACATTGGCGTTATGAGTTGCAATGATAACGAAATAAACAAGGAAAGTTAAAAAAAATAAAGTAATTATAACAGTTGTTTGCAAATTACAGCTATGTAGCAGAAATACAGCTGGTGGGATAAAGGTTGCATGGAGAAATAAAAAAGGGTACTTATACAGGGTGAATTTTCTAAGCCGTTCACAACAGATTGTAGATGGACCACTTGACATACAGAGACGAAACAAAACCTTTCCTAACTAATTCATACCCAAGAAACAAATTAGAAATATTTTGAACCTTTTTAAAATACAGGGTATTCCAAAAACCGGAGGTCATGGGTTTGAATCTCAGAATTTTCAAATGTAAACATACGTCATGTTATATATCATTTTAAAGCACTAAACAAGACGAACAATTTGGTGAAAACAGAACGCATTTATCTTTATTCATTTCAAAATGGCGGCCATGTCCTTAAAAACCTTTGGTAATTACGGAATTCTCTGTACCTCGAGAAACACAAAACATATTTTTGTTCAGTTTAAAAATTATTAATCCTCTTACACTCAGCTTTAATTTGATATACAATATGCCAACATTTAGAAAACAAAAATTGTTGACAATATATTTTATTTTGTTTTATTGTTGGTAAGCCCTGGAAAAAATAAAATGGCAATATGTCAAATAGCAAATCATTTTACAGGTCTTGCAAATACCAACAACTTTTTGTCTTAAACCTACCTCCTATCTCTAGTGGTTTTGTAGTTATTAGCAAAAAATTCCATTTTACCATATAACGCCCATGTTTAATATGTAGTCTTCAAAGCAGTAAAATCTACATCCATTACACTTGAGTTATGCACATTTAACATGGGCTTTATATGGTAAAATGGAATTTTTTGCTTATAACTACAAAACAACCCAAAATAGGAGCTAAGTGTAAATTGAAAAGTTTTTGGTTTTTGAAATATGCTGCTATTTAAATTTGTTTGACTTTCAGGGCTACCAGCATTAAAACAAACTAAAATTTACTGTCAAAAACTGTTATTTTATAAATCTCGGCAAGTCGTATATAAAATTAAAGCTGAGTTTACGAGGATTAATAATTTTTAAACAGAACAAAAATATGTTTTGTAGTTCTCGAAATACAGGGTATTCTGTAAATACCAAAATGTTTCAAGAACATGGCCGCCATTTTTAAATGAATAAAGATAAATGAGTTCTTTTTTCGCTAGGTTGTTCGTCTTGTTTAGAGCTTTAAAATGATGCATAACATGACATATCCCATGACCTCTGGTTTTTGGAATACCCTATATTATAAAAAGGTTACAAAATTGTTCTACTTTGTTCCTTGGGTATGAATTAGGTTTCTTCTTTCCTTGGGTTCGAGTTCCTTGGGTTTTGTTTCGTCTTTGTATGTCAAGCCGTTTGTCAACAATCCGTTGTGGACGGCTTAGAATATTCACCCTGTAGTTTAGTATTTTCTAATTGTTTTATAGTAACCGAGTGATTTGGTAAATATAAAATAATACCAAGCAAGGCTCGGTTCACCAAGGACTCCATAGGGATTTATATGTCAATATTTATGACTTATAAATATTGAAGATCGGTATAGCATTAATTGAAAACCCAGACAAAATTTCATATTAATATATATGACTTACTTTGCTCATAAAGTAGCGTTAACACGTCATTCTAAATTAAAACCTTTAATACCTCTGAAGACCGGGACGCAGCACTGGCTGCATATTTTAGCCGTATCTTGTTACTGAATAAGTAACTTAATATCAACAACCGTGTGCAAGAATTTCTCGATTGTATCAGCACGCATGGATTTCGCACATGGGAACCCCATCATCTGGCTTATGGAGAAAGTTGTTACGCGTGTTACAGGTAATGTTTACACGTGAAATAATCAGATCCAATGAAAGAGCGTCGCCGAACGAGGTTTCGAGAGAATGTCATCATCCGTTTCGGGAGTTTCACACGTCAATCGTGTCATACATTGTTGATACATAATTGTGGCAGGTGTGCGTACTTCCTACTGAGGGGATAGTGATGGACAAATAAAATGGATACAGTCTTGCAAATTGTTATAGGCTCTCCAGGCAAGACGGTATAAGCCTATTGATAACAATTATTGGAATGAAAGAAAGCCTTTACAATATTGATTAGACAATTATAATATATCGTGATAAATATTTTTGAGATATATAATTTTTTTATGGATCGAACAAGAATATGTTTCAATAAATGTTTTATAAAGTTTTGAAAACTCAAAATTTAGTTGAGGCATATGGGAATTATATCAACCAATAATGAGTGAACATCCTTAAATGTCCTTGTTCATAATTCCTTCTTAAATTAACGCCATATATGCAGTTGTATTTCAACTATGATTGCCTCTTAAAAATTAGATTTTCAGAGCTGAAAAAGGAAAAGAGGGGCGGGGGGTAGATATTACATGAAAATAACACAACCATTCTAATAAATAACATCACATGTGAAGAAGTACACAGTTAGTCATGCAACCTTATACATATTCCCGTATTTACATTTGTAGCGGCGCGGCGGTCAAGTTTGTTGGACTGTTTACCGCTGTTTTATAAGAAGTAATTATTATTTAGAAGAAAGAAATATGACTACAATATTATGATATTGTATGATCCTATGTCATATGGAGTATACTCACAATCTGATCATGATGAGACCAACTAGGACTGAACAAGAAATCTGAAAGTATTGTAGAAATTGACTTAAATGGTGTTCGAACTGTAAATCCTAGGCTTGTGTCAAATGCTTTCAATAACTTTTTTTACAAATATAACTAAATCTTTGAACATTCCAGACATTGAATTAAATGAAACTTTGGCTGAGTATCACAAGTATAATTTTCCTGTATTTTCTATGGGTAAAATTTCTGATAAAGATGTTATTTTAAGTTTAAATAATAAGTCTTCTGTGGGATGGGATGGAATTCTTTTAAGTGTTCTGAAACTGAATGCCAGCCTTCTAACACCAGTTTAAAAAAAATTTAATTCAAATTTCAATTGATAGTGGTGTCTTCCTAGACAAACTAAAATATGGGGAAGTTGTGCCCATACACAAAAAAAGATTCAAAACTTAACCTCAATAACTACCGACCAGTAACTTTGCTTTCAAATGTCTCAAAAATGTTTGAAAAAATAATTCTGAATAAACTGATTAACTTTCTTGAATCAAATGGGTTGTTTTTCTGTATTCAATTTGGCTTTAGAAAAAAATTAAGTACTACATTAGCAATTTCAAGTTTTATTAATGAAACCTTAACTGCCTTGGATGAATCACGGAGTACAGCAGGTGTAATCTGTGATTTGTCTAAGGCATTTGATTGTGTAAATCATGATTTATTAATTTCAAAGCTACATAAAATTGGCATTAGAGGGGAAAATCTTAACTGGTTTAAATCTTACTTATCAGACAGGAAACAAAGATCCTATGTCATAAATAATGATACAAAGATTTTTTCAGACTGGTCAGAGGTAAAAATTGGTAAAGAAAATAAATAAATAAATAAATATTTACATGTTAATTGTTATTTTATAACCAACACGAAAACCCGTGTGGTCGTATGTCTAAATGTATTAGTACATTTTTTTTTAAATTTAACTAGACTTAGACTTGTGAACTTAAAAAGTAAAACCAAACCTAAATAAATATGTAATTAAATTAATTGATAGTTTAAAATATATACAAAAAATAGACAACAATGGCTCTTTTAAAATAGAGCAAATTTGGAATTCTTAACGCTCTATTTGAAATAGTCAGGTTCATTCAAAGTTGGTATGTAATACTTCCAAGCTAAATACACCAAATTAGCTCTTCGGCGTTATCGTTATAGAAGAATCCCATCCTTTTTAATTTTATTGATACTAGCAAATATAAACACTTAGCTCGAGATAAGAAAACTTTTGAACTATAGCTCTGAACTTCAATGAATAGTCCGATAGCAAAGAGGTAAAATTTTAATCAGTTTTATGTAATTGGTTCTTTCCATGCTCTTGAACCGGTTTCCGGGACACGCGCCACTCCAATTATTTGCAACCGGTTGCAAGCTTGTCTTGACCTTTGCCACGGACTCCGCAAATCAAGCTATCAACGAACCGATTATAGGCCAATTTATGTCAGGACAAGTTTTTTTATCCCAACTCGCCGTGAATAAGATCGTTTGTTTTGATTTGATGCCTCTCTCAGAGATTCCCACCGGTTTGAATTTCAATTTTTATCCTAGTGTACGCTATCAGTCTCTATTGTTGGTTGTTGATGCAAAAAAGTACCTCCATTTTTTTGGGCAGTCTAGATTTGGAAAAGTGAAAAATTGAAATCTATTTCACTTAGTATTCGATATCATTATGGCAAAAACCGATGTAATGTTAGACATGAATAAAAGTGGTTTATAATTAATTGTATAATCTTTTTCAAGAGCTCTTTTAAAGTAGGAAGCCTAATCTGTTCCCTTCGAACATAAACTTAAGATAGTCGACTATAAGTCTTAAATATCTGTTGATAATTTTAAATAGTGTGATTATTCTTCCAACAAATAAACTGTTTTATGTATGATGTCAAACAATATCGCCCCAAAGAATAGAATGTGGAGAGAAACATGTAGGTACATATTTTAAAGTTTTATAATGAGTAAAATATTTTATCGGCTTACTTTATTATTGAAGGATTGTCTGTTGATTCTTAGAGTAAACATTAGAACATATGACAAAAATTCAAAATAACCGACATGTATTTTACCATTATGATGAGTAAAATAATATTTACTTTCTTAGTGTTTTACGATATCAATTATATTCCAAACTTTTTCCCAAATCTGTATGTGATATTTAGTCATTTTTCATAAGGAGCTTTGTCTCCAACTCGCGTTTCCAATCGTCGTTCGCATTACGAGCTGATAACCCACCATTGACAACTACAACCATCCAGAATAGAGCGCTTGTTCAAACAGAGTGACAGGTCGTGAACCAACCAGGGCCGTTTGAGCAGTAGCCTACCGGTAACCGCCCAACCACCTCACAACAGGGAAACCATTTATCCAGTGTGACACAAGCTCACAACTTATCTCAATTGTGCTGTCGAGTTGGCAAAGCGAGCGGCGAGCGCCGGCTGAGGCATGTCACAAGGTGACGGTTCGGGACCATTGTCATTGCCCAACTTGTGGCGCAACGGCGCCACGCGTTCCATAGGACACATGTGAGGATCATATTTGCTACAGTTTTTATGCCCTCGGTTTCGCGGGCTTTCTCTCAAGCGTTGACGGCTTCCGAGTGTCTCGGACGGAAATTACGCATTAGGAACTGAAAGGAACCGTTGCCATTTCACTTTCACATATAAACTGTTACTGCTGCCGTTAATTAGACACTTTACTGTGGCTATTATATGGTCGATAGTTCCAATGGCTCCATTCGCTGCTGCCAGGGTTATGGTCAGAACCTTGTTTGGAGCGCGGCACGGGCTGTTGTGCTAGCGGAAACTGGATATGGAAATACCGGTATGGTAATATGGGGCTGTATTGTTTAGGAAGTCGAGTAACAAGGAAGTGGCAAAAGTAGTGAGAGTGAAAAGCACCCTTTGGAGTTGTTTGCCATAAAAGTTGTTTTGAAACCTAAATAATAAAAGTTAGCTTCTAGAAAAACGTTTTTTTACAGGTTTTCACAGTTAACAGTTTACAGGGTCTTTACTTTCCAAACATTTATACATAATAATACAATCTAGTGTTTAATTGTAAAAAAAGTACAAAACGTTAGGTTTTTGCTTTAATTCATATAATTGATAAAGTACTTTTAAAACTTTAATTATATTTACACTTCAGGATTTCTTTAACATGTAAATGTTCGTGGAGGATTAGTTAATTGTGTATGAAGAGCGCAAAGTTTGTCATGATTTGTGTTTGCAATGCCCACAATATTTTTCCTACTACCATTATTTAAACAGTTTAACTTATTAACTAACCTGTACACAAAAGTTCATTGTGGTTATGTTTGCTTATTCTATAGGAAGTTGAGATGGAAACGGTGACAATGAAATCGGCTGATTTAGAACAAGGCAACTAGAATTTAGAATACGGTGAGTGTCTTGGGATTTCTGACCAATAGAAACTGGTCTGAGGTGTTTCACGTCATAGTCCCCAAAGCAGAACGTTTCCAACCTTTCTGCAACGGGGTTTGAAAAAGCCAAAATTTTTCTGCAGCCCGATGCGTTCAAGCTGCGTGTAAATATGAGCCGCGAGCGTGATAATAATGGATATTTGGAAATAAATAAGAAATGGTAATATATTTAAATTTAATTTAATAACACAATAGTACCTAACTTAACATTTCAAACATGTAAAAGTAAGAATCATTCGAGAAACAACAATATTATCTTTTAATTACTTAGAGTCCAAAATACTAACTAAATCCTCTAAGAAAATTGGTAATACAATAGCAGTTTAATATTTAAAGTATGTTAAATAATAATAATTTTAACCTAAAAAGCAAACTTAGTGTGAAGGCCTAAAAATCATAAATCTTATTTTTTTTATTTGCCAGACCAATAAATTGCAAACATTTTAAAATAACTGTTACAAAGTTTGATTAAAAAACAAACAAACAATTCCATTTAATTTATTTTATTTTTCTACGTGCACAAATAAATTGTTTTGAGATAAGAAATTAGAATAGAGAAATCCAAGTATGCTCAACAAAACTATTGACTAATTCCAATGAGTTCAGTTTTTTCTACTATTGGCAAATTAATCATAGGCTACTTTGTTTTTATTAATTATCACAAGAATGCTACTCCTATTAGTTGAATTGGTCTTAGTGACTTATGTTTCTTTGTAAATTAATATTTCAAAGGTCAAATATTCAATTTCAATGTTTACATCAATCAAAATTAAATATTTACCAATATATTAAATTTAGTAACTTATACCTCTTAAAGTGATGTATACAACATCACTTAAGGATATAGCATCGGCCACTTATGCTTTCGCTGGAGGCCGATTTGTATTTGACTGGCAATGGCGGATGATTTCTCAAATAATGAGTTTTGAGATTTTTCAGATTATTTTCTCCGAACAAACCGAGCAAATTAATCGCAAATTAATCGGCCTTGTCTTCTTTCTGCGACAATGTCGCACTGTCGCCCGTATTCTGCTATGGGGAATCTCTCTTTTTTGCCACCTTAACCTACTCCACATTTCAAGTAACCCTGATTTAACAAGCGGGAATGAAATGTAACCGGAACGAACGAACGAACGAACGAACGAACGAACGAACGAACGAACGAACGAACGAACGAACGAACAAACGAACGAACGAACGAACGAACGAATAAATGAATGAATGAATGAATGAATGAACGAATGAACGAATGGACGAATGGACGAATGAACGAATGAAAGGATTAACGGATGAACGAATGAACGAATGGACGAATGGACGAATGGACAAATGAACGAATGAACGAATGAAAGGATTAACGGATGAACGAATGAACGAATGAACGAATGAAAGGATTAACGGATGAACGAATGAACGAAAGAATGAATGGATGAATAAATAAATGGATGAATGGATGAATGGTTGAATGGTTGAATGGATGAATGGATAAATGAATGAATTGATGAATGAACGAATGGATAGATGAATGAATGAATGAATGAATGAATGAATGAATGAATGAATGAATGAATGAATGAATGAATGAATGAATGAATGAATGAATGAATGAATGAATGAATGAATGAATGAATGAATGAATGAATGAATGAATGAATGAATGAATGAATGAATGAATGAATGAATGAATGAATGAATGAATGAATGAATGAATGAATGAATGAATGAATGAATGAATGAATGAATGAATGAATGAATGAATGAATGAATGAATGAATGAATGAATGAATGAATGAATGAATGAATGAATGAATGAATGAATGAATGAATGAATGAATGAATGAATGAATGAATGAATGAATGAATGAATGAATAAATGGATGAATGAATGAATGAATGAATGAATGGATGAATGAATGGATGATTGGATGGATGAATGAATGGATGGATGAATGAATGAATGAATGAATGAATGAATCAACGAACGAACGAACGATCGAACGAACAAACGAAATAATGAATGATAGAATGAATAGGAAATGATACAGCGTGTGGGATAAACATTTTACTAGCATGGAGTAATAAAAAAGTGTATTTATGAATGTTATTTCAATCGTTTCATAGTTATCGGATGATGTGGTAAAAATAAAACAATACCGAGCAAGGCTCGGCTCCCCTCTGGGTACTACAGGAAAATGCAACATAGAACACAAAATAAACAAATACCTAACAGCTACCTTTGCACAGTATTCAAACTTGCTGCTCAATCTTGTTTGTAAAACAATTTATTTGCATTTACTTTTGTCAAAGAATAAACAAATAATAAACAGTTTAGCAAATGTACTAAGGCGTTAAGGAGTTTCCTTTGCAGGGCTAGTTAGGAGGCTTCCATCACTTTATATTATTAGAAAACTAAGACTACCAAATCAGTTGTGTTCTCGAAACAAAAAATGTATACAGAAGAAACAAGTTCCCAGAGTTACAATTTCAATATAAAAACCATTCCTTGTAATTAACTATATCTGTTTATAAGAAAGAATAACAATCATTGTATTTACCAAACGAAAAAGCCAAGTACAATAACTGAATCTATAGCAAAATCGATGCAATCTTTAAATAAAATCGTAAAGCTTCTTAAAAAAAGATGGCCAAAAACTGAAGTAAATTAAGGAAATTAAGGCTGAGGTAAATTAAGATTTATAAGGGTCACAGTAGGGCGGGTGCACCAGTGAATGACCGGTAAGGACGACATCGCAGGTTAATTTGACCAAACTCCCTTATTTCATAGTCACAGCTATGCATTTTACAATACAAAGCTAATTTATTTCTTAACGATTAAGAGATGCATAATTGGTTACGTAATGAGAATACTGATTATAATCAATCAATATTATATATATACTAGTAGATATACCCGCGGCTTCGCTCGCTGAAAGGATAACAAATGTTTGGTTCAATTATCCGTTTTTTGTAACGTGCATTTTTTACAAATTTCCTAATAGACTGATAATGAATTCAATGATTTATCCAAACTATACGTTTTTAAGCGCTTCATTAGGTAGAAATAGTATATTTGTTTGAACTTTGCCTATAAATCGCTCTCGACCCCAAACCCTCCTAAAAATTGAAATTCAGAAAATCCCCGATTCTATAAAAATAACTGTATGATATGTCCCAGCAGAGTTTCAAGATTCTAGTTAAATTACTTTGGGTGATCCGTAAATCGCGAGTATGTGGAAACTGCTAAAACACATAATATAAGAAAACCGTAATAATTTTGTACAATTTATTCTTTTAGTAAATGGAATTTACATTTTTTGCCCCTTTAAAATATTCTGGAGACCTTCTATTGATATTTTGAATTCATAGATCTTAAAAAAGGCCGCCATTTTGAATTTTTGAATTTACCTTATTTTTGCCTTTCCAGGGAAAACATTTTAAAATCCTTCATTAGTAAGCATCTGGAGCCTATAAAGAATATTAGAGCCAAGATTCATCTTCCAAAGCCCTACATTATTTTGGAAAATAAGCTTTGAAAACTAAAAATGGCCGCCATCTTGAATTTTATAATATACCTTATTTTAGCTTTTTGAGAGAATATATTTTAAAATCCGTTCTTAGTACGCATCTAGAGCCTATAATTATTCACTGTGTCAAGTTTCATGGCCCAGAGCCTTATAGTTTTTGAGAAACTGTGATCAGTGAGTCAGTCAGTCAGTCAACCGTTTTGGCACTTATATATATAGAAAAGAGAGTTGTGTGTTGGTATATTTCGGGCTACAGCCAAAACTAAATGTCGTAGACCCTTGATCTTGGTATCATATTAAAGCTAGGAATCTCATGGTGTGCACTATGATGGTTTGGTATTGATATCTGTAAAGACTAAGGCACAGGGCCGTCCAAAGGGGACCCATGTCAAGGATTTTGGAAGTTCTTTAAATAGTTGCTATGGTTACCATTAGAAATTAGCTAATATGATAACAATTATTTAATTGTAATATATTTTTTAAATATTCATCAAATACAGAATTAATGTAAATCCAGCTAAGCTTTGCAGAGATTGTCGCTAGTAGAAAGCATCAAAATCGTAGATAGTTGTACACTCGATAATAAATATGTTTAATAAGTATTTTCGACTCCTCCAATTTTAGCCAATGAAAGATAAATGTTAAACAAAATCCCAAGGCTGGTTTTACGCTTATTTATAATTGGCTAGCCTAAAAGAAGTACTTAGTAACAAGTTTTTTTTTTGCAAAACTGCCATTCACTATTGGGTGGTCATTCACTGTTGCACCCATCCTACTACTCAATTGATTTCATGTTTTATTTTGCCCTTTGTTGAACAATTAAGTTTTACTTTGAGTCCTCACTTTAAGTGTTTATAAATTGTGAAAAATTAAAAATCAGTCAAATATTACTTAACAAAAACTATAAACTATACTACGATTATTGCAAATGCACTTGTGTACACAGGCGAAAGTTGTTCAGAAGTAAAAGGTACAATATTGCATCTTTCTTTCTATATACTTTAAATTTATATATTGATGTATAAATCGAGCGTACACCGGGTAAACGTGCCCGCCACAACAATGGGCCTCAAGGCCGCTCTTGCAGGAAGAACTATCACCGTGTACATAACATCGCCAAAGAACACGACCGACTGGAAAATTAGATATTGTCTCACCGTCCGGAAGCAATCCCCCGGTTTACTGCCGCTTGCTCCGTAAACTGACATTTTAGTCCATCGTTAGTTCTTGTGCCTCCACAATGGAGAACGGCTTCGTCATTTGTTACTGGGTAGGTTTAACTAAAACTTCATTTCGTAACGTTGTGGTTGTTTTCTTAGATTTTCACCGTAAGATAACACTATTTTATACAAAATGATTATAAGATAGAATGGAGAGGTAAGATGTGAATTTAAATTTGAATGCCACTTAAAACATTATATATAATTAGAGTCCAGTTCATAGTGGGTTTTTTTCAAGAAAAGAGAAAAATTGCAGAGGTGTAACTTGAAAGTGTGCAGGGCTGTAAGGTGTTACTAAAGTTCCGGAACACGCGCTATTGGTTTTTTTAACCAATATAAACTAAATAATAAAACAAATATTTGTTTTATGTCTACTTTTCAAGCAAGGATAAATTTGTAATCACGGAGCAAGATGAAACTTTGAGGTATAAGTATACAAGGTGTCATGCAAAACAATAATTGTCTTAATTCGACTTAGTTAGATTTAAAATATTAGACTTGATTACACTTAAAATACTGTATTAGATTTATAAAGGGAAATGTAAAATTCCCCAACCGTAAGTTCTCTTGCGGTACTTAAAATACTCATGGGCTAATAGTACTTAAAATAATACTCATAGGCTTTTTCAAATTAAGTATTTATTAACTCGGGGAGGGCGTGTCATGTATAGGGCATGATTAATAAATAGTATTAGAACATCATATAAAGGAAAATAGGCGAGTTTATTAATAGACATTACTAATTGCTCCAAGTTAACACCGAGTTTTTCAAATTGCGTTCAAAGCTTATCAAAATTAGCTTGCAAAAAAAAGAGAAAAGCAGCTAAAAAACAAAAATAGAAAGCAGCTAAGCAAAATAAAAAAGAATGCATAAATCAAGAAATTTAATGAAATAAAACTTTATGCTGTGTAAAAAGTTGATTGAAAGTAAAAAATTGTAAAACTAGGCGATATTTTAAAAATTCTATTACGTATATGGTTGCAATGAGAGTAAACAAAACACCATTGTAAGCAAACGCAACGTGGCAATTTGACAGTTTGAAGAAAATGTAAACATCCACCATGTGTATAACCACTCTCTATAACATAACCACAGCTCTATGTTATAATCTGGAGTCACCACTCTGTGTCTAAAAAGCGTGCCACTGTCACCGCCGTGTTTCTCGTTGTTATACATACATACATACATACATACATACATACATACATACAGGCTCCTCTACTCCGTAGTCTTGAAGACCAGGGAATCGTCAGGTTCAAATGAAGTGCAAATGTGTGTGTGTATGAGTGTTATGTGGGCTGTTTTAAGTTTTAAGTTTTAACTTACCTACTTTCTTGAAAATGGGTTATGGTCCTCGAAAAATTGTTGGCCAACACGCTCTTGGTGGGATAAAAGTTTGTCCTCCATTTAAATCAATGTTAATTTAGTGATTTTCAAAGCGTTTATCATTGTTTTAAAGTATATTAAAAGTTTAAACCTGATTTTAAAAGGTATGTTGAAATCTTTTGAAGCATTTCTTAATAAAAAGTAACCATTTTTTCTGATGTTAAGTAATGTTTTTGGAAAGTTTAAAGTAGTTTTGTTTCCCGGTTTTGGGGATATTTTGGTGTAGGCCTACAGCATTGAATAACGAGAACTGGGTAAGTTAATTTATTTAATTACTAGTTTACTTACACAACAAACGCTGATCCATCATTACATGTACCGTACCGTAATTAAAATTTCAATATTTCTCTCTAATGTCGAAATGAGTCAATGTCGATTTATTGTTCACATCGGTATCAGCAGACAACTTGAAGACGGCCATCTTGACTTGAGAATGACAGCGTCCAACCAATGAGCCAAAGAGCCAACGGGCGTCCAAGAAAAAACCAGTTTTACCAACACAACACAACCATCTTGACAGCACGCTTTTCACAAATTTTTAAACTTTTTAGACACTTCACTTTTTTGTGAAAATTTAATTTTTAAACTCGATTTCCCCAGCCACGCTCAACGTTAAAGCACAAAGCAGTAGTTATGTCTCTTTGAAATAACATTGTCTAAAATCCGTGATAGTTTTATAAACTCCTACTAATATTTTACGTGTGAAAGTTGTGAGTTTGTTTGTTTGGGACTCCATCATGCTTTAACGACTGATCCAATTGGTAGGTGGATGGATGAAACCCTCGAGTAACACAAAAGTTATTTGTGTGTTCACTGAGTAAAGTACAACATTGTCTTACGAGTGAAAATGTTGGCGCCCGAGTTTGCGAGGGCGACAATTTCCACGAGGGAGACAATGTGCTTTACTCTCGGAATACACAAAACATTTTCCCCTCACCTGCAATGATAAATATCCTGACCATAAACACTTATTTTATTAACTTATTAAGTAATAAAAACATCCATTTTGTTTCGTTCTGCCAATAGCGCTTGCATCCAGGTAGCTCCAACCATGCATGGACCAGTGATCAGCTGATAGTTGCAACCAGTTCTTTGGTTGCAACGCTCTTACACGATTAATTCTTAGACGTTCTTACAGCTGATTGTTGTTAATGTTGAAATCATTTGATTATTACTGCCACTAAATCAGCTGCTAGTGCCTGCATTCGTTGAGCTGCAATATATTTGCATGTGTGCGTGGACATTTGAAGGCATTCTAATTTTTTAACTATTGATTTAAATGTTATTTTTATATGTTTACTTCGTCTCCCGCCGAGAGAAAAAGTAATCACTTTACTCCCGCTGGAAGAAAATTATTAGTTTACTCACCCATTAAAAGGAGTAAAAACCGTCTAAACATAGCAGGCGGGGGAAAAATGCGCATTACCGTTCTTAAAATACCCTCGGGCTCTGCCCTGTAAGCTTGCAAAAAATGCCATCGTAATAGTGGGATTTTATACTTTTTAAGGGGATATGGTACTGAAAAGGGTAACATTTCACACTAACAAACTGAAGAACCATTTTTTTCAGTGTACAATAGTATGACAAAAAACAAAAACATAAACTAATTTATTTATTTTTATTAGGCCAGAGAAATATTTTTCTTGGAGTTTTGACGAATTTAAAGATGTAAAAAACCTTTATCATAAAAAATACCGTTTGGATTTCCTTATACTTACCATTATTTTGAAGGGGAACCCCTTAACTTCACGTTTAGGTAAAATTATGCAACTCTCTCACATAGTTTTTCTTTCAATTAGAATTATTTTTCAAAAATATTTCTATTATCAAAAGATTTAACACAGTGTAAAAGTCTGAATGATGTATCTTTATTGGTTCCCTGGAAATATCCATTTTTGTAATGAAAAATTTGAAAAATTAACTGTCGCAAAACTGCGATTGAACACACCACGAGTACTACATCCCAGTGTGATCTAATAATATATATGTAATTTTCTGCCAAAGTAATGCTGAAACATGCATTCAGTAATTTCTTCTAATGTATTAGGACCTATAGAACAGAAAAAGACCAAAAAGAAATTTCCAAAATTCATCGATTTTTATCCTTTTTAATTACCTTAAGTTGACACAATCACAACCATTGTTAATTATTCAGTTTCTTATGTAATCGGAGCGAAGAACGAGTACAGTAATCTCATCTTATAGTGTCTTACTTCTTAGAAGTAACCACATCTATTAGTATTTTTATTATAGATGTTTCAGTCTAGAGACCAAATATCTTAATAAATTCACTGAAAAATAGAAAAAAGTAAATATTTTTGGCTGACTCGACAATGACCGATTTCTGGTCATATGTTCCTTGTTAGCGAATTTCCCCTATAGGGAAGAAGCTGCTACCGTAGTACTCATGGTAAGACCTAAGCCCGAGACCATGATAACTTTTTGTTTTGGGGGCCCCCAGAAGCAAAAAACAACATTCGTTCATTTTCATACATACATATATATATGTATGTGTGTGTGTGTGTGTGTGTGTGTGTGTGTGTGTGTGTGTGTCTTTAAGCACGATAACTCGCGTAAAAATGGTCCGATCCTAATGAAATTTGGCATGGATGTGTAAAGTAGTAATTATTCGGACGAGTTCGTAAACCAGCCCGATCGGGCTACTGGAAGGGGGGGTAAAGAGGGGTAAACCCCCCCAAAAATGGGTTTTTGAGTTTTTTTTAAATAGAAAAATAAAAATATTCCAATTTTTTTAGCACCATTGAATTAAGCTCAAAAAACAAACAATTTAGTATTTTAAATCACTGCTCTATGTCCATTGGTTACCGAGATACTGAAAGTGGTAAACACAGTACGTTGTCCCAATGTTAACCTTATGGGAAATAAGTAAAATTCTATATCTCGCTTATTTCTCAACATATCTTGATAAAACTTGGTAACTGGCTTCTTCTAGTTCAGATCTATTAAATATTGAATTAAAATCACCCAGATTTAATATACCCGTAGCAGCAAACCTGCATACTCATTCTCCATGTTATTTCTATGGAGCTTACAAAAATATGTCAAATGTTGCTATGTTGGATTGAAATATGTTGTTTTGCATTTGAAATTCGCTAAGTATGCAGGTCTGTTGCAACGGGGGTATGATTGTTCATTTGGTCACTTAATAGTGAGTCTGAAGACATTTTGATTAAGGTAAAATATAAAACAAAGTCAAAGTCACAACGATATTTATTCATAAAAATCAAATGACACACATTGGTGAAGCTATTAGGCATAGAAACTAACATCTTAACTTGGGATCTACATTGAATCAGATAAGGTTAATACAAATTTAAACACTTGATAATTACAATAATGAAATGGTATTTGGTATTTGGTACGAAATGGTATTAAGAAATTTGCGTTTAGATTTGTCCTGTTATCTTGCACTGTAAATGAAGTATAGGAAAACATCATAAAGATAATGTAAACAATGCGGTAGATATATTGAGGATATGTCTAATTAATTTACAATTCATTCGATTAAAAATTATACACGGTAGGTCGAAACTGGCCATTAAATCACAATTTAATTGAAATTGTCTATTATTTATACCAACGTTTCAGAAGATTTTTTGAGTGCAGTGTTATCCTCAATAGGATAGCTGTGAACAGAGACGCATCGAAGATTAAGATAAAGAGCACCCAAAACAATTCAGTGAACAAGTCATTCCGGAGCAAAAATATTCAGCTGAAGCTACAGACAAGTGGTAGATCGCTTCTTTTTAATCTTACAAATGCCGTTCGATGCCGTATGACAAGCACAGTTCTCTGACGATGTCTTAATTTCAACAGTATCTAACGAGATTATTTGTGATAGTTTAAACATTTCTTACGAATTTTAAATGATTTGGCCAATACAAAAAACATGTTATAAGAAGTTACGTTTCTGGTTTAGTTACCCAATCTAAAACTATAATCTTGGTATTTAAAACAAATAAATACCTAATTTCCTAGCCGAATACGCTGAAAAATTATATACCCACCCTCACACAAGTGACTGATTGCGGTGCATTCAAAATTTTAGGCACTTGGGTTTAACAATTGACAGTAAGTTTTGGTCCAACTGGTGAAGTGACCGAAAGCTCTGCAAACATTTTAGATTATTTTATCTCATCCCATTTGCCCTGAGTTTAAAATGGGGCTACTAAAAGAAAAAAGTTACATAGTGTAGCATGTTTTTTTTTAGTTAATGGAGAATGACACTGATGAATAATATTTAGAGATCTTGCAGCCGGCCGAGAATCCCTTCCTTGAGATTTTATTATTATAAAAATGAATTAACTGAGTTAGACAAGTCACCTAGAGCTAGAGACAGATGAGCTAGGGTATCATCTAGATCTACGCTGGATCTGTTTGTCGTAATTGTTGGTTAATAAAACCAATCAGTCACTAAATTCCCCTGATATAAACAAAAATGTCAGCCGCCTCTTTCTCATAGAGAATACTAATTTATGATGTAACTTTAAAGTTTACGGAAAACCTTAGAAAAATTGACATGAGAGAGCGAGAAAACAATTCAAAAAATTACATATCCCGAACAAAATGTAATAAAAAGTATCCGTGGTAAGAGCTATAACAGCAATAGGAGCTGTACACATAAAATAAAGCAGAATTTATGAAGACAGAGACATAAATCCGTAAAAACACCAACGTTGGCAATGTTAAGAAGAACTATGAGAGAGAGTGCACAGTACATCAAAAGTATATTGGAGAAAGCTGAACATGATAATAAAAACAATCAGAAAGTTTTTCATAGCTGTCTGTAAAAATACCGAACATGTTACTAGCCTAAACATGAAAATAATTCAACAAAACACCTAAATAGATGAATTAATTTGGTGGTGAATCGAACATATATTATGGTTACTATGGTTTAGATTGATAAAATATATTCCTCACGATCTTTATATGTATCAAAATGTTTTGATATTAACTGTAGCTTAAATTAAATTTAAGTTTAAAAAATTGATATTTTGGATACATTTGATAAATTTAGCATTTTATTTAGTAAATCAGATTATTTCCATAATTTCATTGAATAATTGGAATCTGTATTGTTATTTTATCGTGTTTTCGTTTATTACTTCATTCTCAAAAAATGATACATAACGACATGCACCACATAAACAACACGTTGGAAACCAGTCAACAAACACTATGCTAACATTAAGTAACTACTTAACGTAAAATAAAAATCAATGTAATAAATTTCTGAATTCAAAAAACTCTTTTAATACACAAACTAAAAGAGGCCCGGAAATAAGTTGCCCTCCTCTCCCCCAAATGAGCACTAACAACAACAAAAATACTACTCGTCAGTGCTTTGTTAGTGCTAGATAGTGCTCTATTCTCCATCGTTAGTGCTCTTATGGTTCAATAGTAATAATTAAAAAAACTGTGGGGAGGGGCAACTTTATAAAAGTTTGCCCAAACCTGTGCAACATTTTAAGCTCTGATTTAAAAATTGATACTAATCGTTAGTGCTTCGTTGGGGCTAATTAGTGGCCCTCCCAGTGCAAAATCTTTTAGCTCTTATTTTAAAAACATGTTATCAATCTTTAGTCCTTCGTTTGTGCTGGTTAGTGGTCTAATCCTCATCCTCAGTACTCCTCTGGTTCGAGAATTATAATTTCTCTAAATCTGGGTGAATGACCTTTACAGAGACCCGCCCCCACATGCTTTAATTGTAACTTTTGAGCTGCAGGAGCACAAAGGATGAAGAGAGCACTATCCAGCAACGATAGGTATCATTTTTAAAATAATGATAGTGCTGGTTAGTGCTCTAATCCCCGTCGTTAGTACTCGTATGGTTCGAGAATTATAATTAAAAAACTGTGGGGAAAGAGCAAATTATATAAAAGTTAGCCCCACCCGGTGAAAAAATTTGAGCACTAATTTCAAAATTGATACCAATTGTTAGTACTTTGTTAGTGCTGGTTGGTGCTCCATTGCCCAAAGTTAGTGCTCTTATGGTTCATGAGTTACAATTAAAAAACTGTGGGGAGAGGCAAATATTATAAAATTTAGCCCCATCCCGTGATATTTGGGCACTAGTTTCAAAATTGATACAAATCGTTAGTGCTTCGTTAGTGCTCTTAAGGTTCAAGAGTTATAATTAAAAAAAACAG
The DNA here is from genome assembly GCA_035578135.1 of Flexamia atlantica. Lineage (NCBI taxonomy): Eukaryota > Metazoa > Arthropoda > Insecta > Hemiptera > Cicadellidae > Flexamia > Flexamia atlantica. The sequence goes on along the minus strand of JAQJVK010000008.1, from coordinate 29,863,404 downwards.
GCGGAGCCAACTTTACAAAAGTTAGCCCCTCCCCATGCAAAATTTTTCAGCGCTTATTTAAAAACAAATACTAATCGTTAGTAATTAGTTTGTGCAGTTTATTACTCTTATCCTCATCCTCAGTACTCCTGTGATACGAGTATTAAAATGTTTCTCTAAATCTGGGGAAGTGACCTTTACAAAGACCCGCCCCCACATATTTTAAGTGTAACTTTTGAGCTAGAGGAGCACTAAGGATGTGGATTAGAGCACTATCCAGCACTGTCGAAGGACTAACGATTGCTATCATTTTTTAAATAAGTGCTCAACAATTTTGCACTGGGAATTGCTAACTTTTATAAGTTGTCTCCACCTATAAGAGCACTAACCAGCACCAACGAAGCACTAAAGATTGATATAATTTTCGATATTAGTATTAAAACATTTTGCAATGGGTGGGGCTAACTTTTATAATGTTGGCCTCTTTACAGTTTTTAACTATAACTCTTGAACCTTAAGAGCACTAACGATGGGAATTAGAGCACTAACCAGCACTAAAAAAGCACTAACTATTGATATAATTTTCGAAATTAGTGCTAAAAAGTTTGCTCTGGATGGGGCGAATTTTTGTAAAGATTTCATTATTATATCTCTATCACAATCGATTTAGTTGAACTTTATTCTATACTCCAAAGTCATTATTTTAAGAAGATCTCGGGGAGATTAAATTGTTGTCATATCTAAACTCAGAATAAAAATTGAGTACTAATAAAAATTTCTATATCTAATATTTTATTTTTGGTAAAATATAATGTGTATTGAACACTATATTACATGACGAAAACGTGAATTGATGCCTATCAGAGATTGCTCGGGAGTACTTTCTGCGGTAAAAATGAAACCAGATCTTTATGACAATAATTTGGAATACAAAGAATGCTAGTGAGACATAATAGCTATAATAGAGACTGCCGTAATCCGACCTGATATTTAACTACAATATTGTCATACATTTGCGAGTTTATTCGAAATTAGGAGTATTATGCAATTACAAATTGCATAATATTGATGCAACAAAATCGTAATATACAAAGCCACCTTCCTCTACAACAACCGATGATTTTTGATAAATATTCTAATATATAACAGAATTAGGATCTTTTCCGTTAATTCACCACCACTATTTTTTTTTGCTCATGATTCCGTTAATTCAACACCAATTCTATTTTAAATTAAAGTAGGTTTAGTTTAAAACATTTTACAATATTTCCTATTTAAAAACAAGAAAAAAAGGAAAATAAATAACTGACACAAATTATTAATTGACGACGTCCCTCTTTATTGTGGTGGCTGAACTGTGAAATATGTTCCAGCATTTTTTCAAACAGATTTTCCGGTCCTTTTTTTACACCACATGTACTCGCGTAAGTAGCTATTTAAGGGTCTTTTCTGTTATACCTCGCATTTACAAACTCATATCCATAGACTGAGAATTAATCGGGATGGACCTAATGCTGCGAAATAATATATTTACTCACAATTTAAACGTTTAATTGTTCGAAGTAAGAGTATTATAACAACTTTTTAGCATTATTCTTGACACACAAACACAAAAACAATACACATATTAATTACGTTGTTACACTTTAAATTTACTTTGGTAGCCAGAACTACTTAATGTATTTGATGAGTTGGTTAGGCTAAGTTATGTTACGTTATGTTAGGTCCTAACACCGACTGATAACCAATACTATATTCGCCGGCGCTCAATGAACGTAAAAAACGCATAGAACTCTGCACACTGTTACATTCACTTGCGACACTTAAAAAATTCATTGTTGCCGCTCGCTAATTACTGTCTAGTCTGGCCACTGAGCGCGGTCACGAATACTGCAGGTAAAGGAAACCCTGAATTCAATATTCCTAATTACTCAGAACGACTTTCTTTACTGTATTTTAGATTTTGAGTGGTGGTGAACTAACGGAAAACAAAAGAAAATAGTGGTGGTGAATTAACGGAAAAGATCCCAGAATTAAAAGCGTAATGATGTGTGGAGGTTCTTTCTTGGATTAAGACAGGGGGATTTTCACACGTGAATTTCATGCTTTATAGTTGAATAATCTTCCAAAGAATAATTCTTGTGGACGCCAGAAATCTTATTTGGCTCCTGCAACATCTCGGCTGGTTGGTTGTGTTTGAATTAGATTGCGATAGATAGTAAACAAACAAAATTTATAACCACTGAAGCATGACGGATTGGCTTATACCGATTCATGAGAAAACAGTACCTATATATCACAAAACAAACCCCAAAACAACCCATGCCTCACGCAGTTTCATAAAATTAAAATTAATATTTATTTTCTCCATTACATGTATCCTATCTAATCTATGTTACACGTTATCAGCAGCTGTTTAAGAAATTAATCTTAATTACCTACTAAATTCTTATATCTACCATTGATTTTACTTCTTGTGGTTTTGAATATACAATTATTGTTTAGTTTCTTTGCATAATATTAACGCAGCTATGGACTTGAACTCGCCACACGCACAGGTCTTTGACCCATGTGAGGTTTTTTTATTTTGTTACTATAACGCTGCTTTGTTATTACTTCTTGAAATAAAGAATTATTTGATTTGATTTGATATAAAAAATCAGTATAAGTAAAACTTACATGTTGATTTGTTTGTAATCATAAAGTAAATATCAAAAAGGGAGTTGCTTCCAAAGTTTTCATATTATATGCTTGGAAATATAAATGGATCAGAGCAGAGCTAGGAGGAAATGGAAGCTATATTATATCTCTTGTCACTAAGGCAAAATCTTGTGAATTTACAGTTTCGACAGCAAAAAAAATCATTTCTTTGACATGCACAAAGTTACAGGTTTTCAGCTATAAACAAGATTAAAAGAGCTTCTTAATATAAATAGCTGGGAAATTGGACCATCTTTACTAGTCCCACAATCCTGGATATTCCGGGCATTCACACTGCGCATACATTTGTTTTGTAATGACCCGCCTTGCATCAAAATCATCCATGCCATCCATGTGCTTGGCTCCCAGCTTTTACCTTTATTTGAAGACCTAAACCATCTTTATATCCTACTTAAACTCGAAAATAAGATTGGGGTTTAGTAAGGACCTTTTTGACTACCGACTCAATGACCATTTGTTTACTCAATTGTATTTTCTACATTGCAAATATTGTTTTATCGTCATAAAATTTGTTACATTAGTTTTGTAATGAATCATAATTACAGTTGTTGGAGATTCACTTAAGTAATAAATTATTTGTGCACCGAGACATAATACTCACAGGTTTGAACCTTTATTTCACTGCAGACTCGTTCTTGGTTGTAATAATCGAATATCTACAGTTGTGGACAAGGCCACATTACACTACATGCCGCAGTCCTGTTGTGACTCAATTATCAGACGGATTCGCAGAAGTCATTGTAAAACTCTTATGGCAAATTAATGTCGCACTCTCAAAACTTGCCCTAAGATATTGCTTGTAAACGTTTATTTTTTCAACCCGTATAAGCATATAAACAATAAATTACCAACTGCAGTCAAGAATAGATTTAAGGAATTAAGACTTTATTGGATTAATAAAACGGTAGACTCTACAGACATGTATTTTGTTTATTTTGCAAACAATTGAATTATTTCAAATTGAACAGTTATGTTTGTTATTGTTTCGATTTAATTAAGACTCTCTAATGTAATAATTTTTTTGGTAAATGTTTCCAATATAATTATTATTTTATTTTTTATTTCCAACACAACGCTAAAAGTTCGGCCGTTGTTGTGACGTAGCAATAGGGAGGGTAGGAGTAGTAGTAATTTTTGGTCTTCCCAAGTTTTTCCTCTAGGTTAACAAATTTATGCAGTTAGTCAAATAAATGGTCCTTCCTAAGATACTCTCACCAAAAGCAGTCAAACCATGAAGATCCACTCCTCCCTCCGGATTGGCTAGGCCTTGAGATCAGTCTTATAAGACTTGAAAGACCAAATGAACCATAACAATTAATTCATACACAAACGGATATGCTGATCGTCTGTGGTCCAATATGTCGCTCTATGTCGTGAAAGGAAGCTCTTCCTGAGATTTTCCGCTTGCCAGGGGGGGGGACCGCTTTAAATGGTCACTCCCGCCACGGCGCGACTAGTCGTGCCAAACAGCTGATCGGGAACGCCATGGCTGCCTGCTCCACCTGTCTCCCGGTACGGTGACGTCACAGTGTTGTGTGTTATCTGTTATCAATATGTTGGACGTGCGCGATAATCAGTGTCTCCGGATGTCAGTGATAAGTACACTGACCTTTACATGATTAGTGATTGGGTCTGGATCGTGTTGAAACGGCTACATGAGGTGGAATTTAGTGTTCGCGAAAGAGAACATTAGGTTTGACGCTCAAGTGTTTGAAATAGTTATTGTGTGTTGAGTGAGTAAAGAACAACATTGTCTCACGAATGAAAATGTTTGCGCCGAGCTTGCGAGGACGACAATTTTCACGAGGGAGGCAATGTGCTTTACTCTCAAAATGCACATAAAATATTTCTCCCACCTGCAAATTATAATTACCCAATATTTAAACATCTATTTAATTAGCTTGGTAATTAACAAATAGTGTACCTTTCGTCGATCTGCTGTCAACGACCACATCTGAGTATCTAGAACCATTCATTCACCGGCGGCGATCAGCTGATTGTTGTTACATTCTTACTCGCTCAATTGTCTCTAAATCAGCTGTTAGCGCTGGCAATCTATTGAACCTCAACAATAGATTGTCTGCGTGGGAATTGAAGGCACTTGATTTTTGAATGATTTATTTCAATGTAATTGTTATGGGTTTAATTTTTCTCCGGGGGGAGACAAAGAAATCACTTTACTTCCGCTGGGATATAAAATATTATTTAACTCACTCATTACAAAGAGGAAAAAGGGTCTAACACATAGCAGGTGGGGAAATAGTTATTTGTGCATCTAGGGACTAAAGTGCAACTTTTTCTCCGTGAGGGAAATTGCTGTCGCCCGATGGCGGAGCCGAGGGCGACAATTTTCCCGAAGGAGAAAAAGTACTTTAATCCTTTGATGCACACGGAATTTTTCCTCCACCAATAACAATAACTGTGATAATATAACTTTTCCTTCATATGATCCTTTTCTCCTTTAAACTAGGCTAGATTAGAATCACATGTAAATATATAACATAATCTATTTAGGCAATTTGAACAGCCATTTATTCACACTTTCACACTATTTTTAACACTACTTTTTCTAAAGTCTATTAATAAAATATACCTCCCTAAATTTGTAGGTACATTTAGGTACATGATGTAAGAAACAATCATGCTTTTAAAAGTTCGGCATATTTGTAATAACAAACTCTAAATCAAGTGTTTTAATATTCAGTGTTGCCAACTTAATTCATAAAAAAATTATTACCTGGCTATTAAATACATACGGTTTTGTTTCCTTAAGTTGAAACACTGAAGTTCTTGAATTAAATTTAGGGTAAGCAAATGAAAATCGACAGTGTTGCCACATTTTCTCACTGTCTATCGCGGCGTTGCCGGATTTCTCCCCATGTATTTCTTATGAGGTTACTTTTAGTCCCATGGGAGAAAAAGTAGATTTCTTTTAGTCCTATGGGAGAAAAAGTAAGTAAGTAAATATCATGGAGTATAAACTAATACTTTAGTATTCTATTCCAGGGACTAAAAGACGACTTTAGATAGTAGGTGGAGGAAAAATAATTATGTGTGACGGATAAACATCACAGTTATGTTATTTTGTATTAGATTTTTATATTGGATTTTTATAATCTGAGAGGAAATTTTCACTTGAATCTTCATTAGCCTAAAAAATTAAAAAAGGAATGCAAAATAAAAAAATTGCTTACACAAATTCACAGAACCGAAAAATCAATAAAGTACTGTGATTTTTGATTGTCAGCTCAAAACGTTGTTTTAGGTTTGACCTTCTTCACAAGTGAGTTAAAAGAGAAAATAATCAAATTTAAGGGATACATCAAATACATTTTTGCGAAAACATGATTGTTTGGAATTGAATTATAAGTTCTCATAATTTTTAACTATTAGTTCTCATTAATTTTTAATTATGTCAGTCTTTGCCTACCCAGCATTGCGTATGCAGCGTTACCGAGTTTTGCGAAGAAAAACTAAGCATATTTTAATTTGATTATAAGCTTAAATTAAGTCAACGTTATACCCCTTCCAAATATACTAGAAATCATTGATAATGAAGGGCTTATCTAGATTTTCAACAACCGATCAATAGCTCCAGGTCTTTATAATATGACTATATGTATTCTATTATCAACAAACTTTTATCTCATTTCAAACATAGGAGCTAATAGATGTAAAGAAGAAAACTTTGTTTTTAAATTTATTGAAATTTATTCAGTAAAATTAATACCTTAATTCCTTGAAGGCTAATGGATTTCTTCTTCCCTTCCAAAAATCGTTTTGAATTATAATTATCAAATATAAAAAATGAGCGCGTATTTTAAATATTGCTTGTACATCACATTGCCCTTTTTGAAAAGATCTTGATAGTTCATTTTCTTTTTCTAATTTATATTTTGAAAACAGTTGGCAACGCTTTATTTATTTATATCATTCATATTTGTTATTATAAACCAAATAATACAAATCTCCGTAGGTGATCAAGTTTAAATATATTCACAAGCAATGTGTATAGTTTGGTTTTAATAGAATCCAAAACATTGGGCTTCATCTTGTGCATATGCACGGAAAACGTTTTAATAATTGAAAATATGATTATTTCGTTTTAATTAAACATATTAAGCCAAAAATAATATTATTGTTTCCACGCTTTTTTATTTTTTACTATTTAACCTCTCCTGAGAATAGGGGTAGTAGCACAGTTGTTTTGTAATCATCAGCAAGATTTATGATTAAAGTGATATTCTTACTAATTTATATCAAAGGAGTAATGAGTAATTAAATTGTGTGATTTATATACATAGCTTCACACACAAAAATAGTATATTCTACTATACTGTACATTCATTAGTTAATCAGGATACTATGGAACTCTAAAAACTCAAAATAAATAATGTGGAATATAGTATAAAAAATACGAAAAATGGTGATATATATAGTTCAACCAAATAAGACATATATAAATGAATACTGTTGTTATATTTCAATATTATTGAATATATTTTGAATCCCCATTGGCGTGTTAATTTCTACAAAAAAATTTTTTGTTGCGTTTGATATATCTTTTAATGTTATACAGATTTTTCAGGCTCAAAATAAAGTAAATGTTTTATTGGGGAATCAGAGACTTTAATGATGGGTAGTGACGAAATGTAAGGCGAAAACGAAATTCATGATCGCATAACATGATAAACATGGTAAATACACATAACATGAGCAGAAAATGTATTATAATTGAGGAATAAATTTGATTAGCAATTTCAGTAGTATCAAGACGTTTTGTCCTTGAAGAAAATGTTCAAAGTTACTAACAAATAGGTGTACTCATTTTGATGCAATAAATTCCTATGTAATCTTAAAATTTGCATTAATTTGTATTTAAAGAATGGGGGTTTCATAATATACCGATTTTTTTGCTTCTTATTACAACTATAAACAATCTATTTATCTATCTCTTTTTGTTTTATTTGTTATTCATTGTTATTAAAAGTTTGGAACAAAGAAGCTTAAATGATGTAAAATTATTGAATTAACGATAGTATAAATGAGGTATAAACTACTACGTATTAATACTGTGAATAGGAAATGGATGTTTGTGCGTGACTGATGTTCCATCACGTAAAAACTAGAAGAGCGATTGAGCTGAAATTTTGCAGAGATCAAAGAGGCCCTTGTCTTTTTTTTATTTTGAAACTCCACTAGGCTTCCAAAGCTAACAATTTATTCTTAAACAAAGATATTTTTTATAAACTCTAGTAACTTGTGGAATTGAACAGATGATTTTTTGTAAATAGTCAAAGGCTTGACAGCGTCTGCTAGGTTGAACGGATTATAAATAATTCATTACCGTATAGCAAGTAATACGGTGTACCAAGTGAACCATAATTTGTTTACAATAATTAATCACCTACCACGTGATCTACAATATCTAAATTTTTATATTTGAGGGAAACAAAAATCCTGAATTATTATGATACGATAAACACATATTTGAAAACAATTAATTAAAAATAGAATTACAACCGTAAACACTGAAATTTCTTAAATATTCCTTAGACAAAGCAATGTGTTATGGCAATTTAACATATGTAGATACAGAATAAAAACAATCACCAAACAATTATAGCTAATTATTTATTGAAAGCAATATTGTATACACCTAAATCCATTCATTATTTCTACGATTTATATATTTTCATAAAATAAAATCTGTATTCTTGAATTGTGCATCTCTAAGGAAGGGGTTTGTTGCTAATTTGTATTACTATGAAAGTAAGTGACTTCTCCCAGATTACTAATACTAAAAGCTCATCACGTTATTTATTTATATCTCTAAGCTTAATAGTAGGTAGACATTTTTTTAATTCAGTTTTTTTTAATTAACATAATATTAACAGCAAATAACACACCGCATCTTTCCCATCACTAGCACCCTAAACCCGACTTATGGTCACTTAGGCTCTCCAGAATTGCATACCAATTTGATTGCCTCGTGTTGACTCCAATAAAGTTCGTCAACGTATTTTTGATAAACAGGGTAGACATTGTACATCTGAGTTTCCTTGTACGGTAGGAAATGGTAATGGTCTGATCGCCAATATAGACCACAATACACAAGTCTCTACTTTCTCAGCCGGTTACGGTTCAAGTCAAATGATTTCGTCCAGTTCTTCCATAAGACTAATGTTAAACCGAATCTTAGCATTGGGCTTACGGACGGTCTGGGCCACGCTATTTGACTCTGACTATACCACTCTGAGTGAGATTGAGTCAGGCTGATAGTTAAGTTTTTCTCAATCCATAAATCAGTCTGGTTTTGCTTGACTATGTAGAGATGACTAGCAGATATTACACTTTCCATTGTTTACTCTCCGTTGGTTTTTTCCTGTTCCAACAAAGTAAAATCATCGATTAGTCACACAGGTGTTCACTTAGCAAACCATAATGTGAGGTTTTAGTAATCATCACATCCATCATTAATCAAACCACGCGACAAAGCAGCCATTTTTATACCCAATTTATATAATTTATATCCTTATATAATTTTTCGGCTTAGTCATGACTAAGCCGAAGAAACTAAGATTAAATGCATTTAATCTTAACTTTGTCTCATTACCTTTCCCCTGGATTCAGGCTTAAGCCAGTCTTTTTGGCAATGCTTTTATCATAATCATTATTACAGTATTATAATTATTATTATATTATATTCGGATACTTGATTAATAGTATATTTCACTACTAGTCACGAAATGGCACTTTTGTGACGAGTTGTGAACAGTAATTTTCATCACGATGCAAATAAGTGACCAAACCTATAAAAAATGATTCAACATTTCATAATTTAGTAATTTTTCTATAAGTAAACACAATACGGCTGAACTGTCTATTTTAGTTTATAAAGTCAGCTGGTTGAACTGTCAAATTAAGGAATTCGTTTGTTTGGGTACGGCAAAATTTTGTTTTGGTACGGAAATGGTTTATTTGGGTACGGGAATGAAATGTTTGGGTACCGAAAAAGCAGCTGATCATTACTTGTTTTGACGTAAGGAAATCGAGAGTTTTCGTAGATCTCAGCTGTACGGTAACGGACAATTTTCGTATACAGAGTGATGAAAAAGTATTATTTTACTCGTATAATCGGAAAATTTGATGATTCTTAGCTTAATTTTTGTGCCTTTTTTGTCCAGAGCGATGAGAAAAGGTACAATTTTCGTCATACTTTCCCCTTCGCAGAACACACCGAAATGTAAAAAATATTGTCCTTGAAACTGATCAAAAGACATTCCTTTAGCGGAGAAATGATCCATGAGTTCCATTGACTACATGGGTTGATAAAGGTTATGAAGGAGTAATCAGACTTATTGTAAACCTTGTGTAGTAGTTAATATCACTGTTTTTTAGCGAATTTCCCCTATAGGGAAGAAGCTATTACCGTAGGTCTTATGGTAAGACCTAAACCTAAGACCATCATAACATTTTGTTTTGGGGCCCCCAGAAGCAAAAAGCACAATTGGTTTGAATTTTTAGATATATATATATATATATATATATATAAAAGGGGCGATAAAACCCCCCTACATACCCCCCCCTTTTTATTAGTTTTGTATATATATCTATATATACAATAGATATATATATTTTAGATATCAATCGGTAAAGGGCGATAAACCCCCAAAAATGGGGTGTTTGGGTTTTTCACAAAGAAAAATTAAAATGATCCAATTTTTTGATTTCACCATTGAATCCAGCTTGAAAAAAACAAAAATTTAGTAATTTGAATCATAGCTCTATGTCCATTGGTTACTGAGATTGAAAGTGGTAAACGCAGTACGTTGTCCCATTGTTAACCTTATAGGAAATAAGTAAAATTCTATATCTTGCTTATTTCTCAACATATCTTAATAAAATTTGATTTGAGGCTTCATATAGACGAGATCTAATGTACTGTAGTCTAAAATCTCCGAAGTTTCCATTTTCGTGACAGCAAACTTGGGTACTCTTCCCCCATGTTATCATTATAGCAAACAAAACAAATTCTATACTTTCATTATTTCTGAACGTATCTTGATAAAACTTGGTATATGGCTTCTTCTAGTTTAGATATACTAAATATTGAATTAAAACAACCCAGTTTTATCATACCTGTTGCAGCTAACTTGGATACTCATTCTCCATGATATTCTTAAGGAGATTTCAAAGACATATCAACATTATATCGTATGTTGGATGGGAATATTTGTTTACAATTGGAATTCGCTGAGTATGCAGGTCTGCTGCAATGGAGGTATTTTAACTTGCTTTTTGATACATTAGTACGATCAAGGTGCCACTCAATCGTAATGTCAATAATACAAACATTAATAGTAGTTTATGCAACGATTGTATAATGAATGCCTTTAAGCCACGAGTGAGATGTAAGTTAGAACACGAGCGAAGCTCGTGTTCTAAATATCTCACGAGTGGCTTAAAGGCATAATACAATCGTTGCATACACTATTTTATCTACTACCAACAATATACGACAAAATTTCCCCCGAAGTTAAACAAAACTCATGACTTTTACTAATGATGGAATAGGTCAACTAAAATTTGAGGTTAGGCAAATAAGCAGACTGAACCATGAATCGTTGTGGAACAATCAGCTGATGGGATAAGTAAACTCAAACATGAATCGTAATGCAACAATCAGCTGATGTGCGAATTGCGTAATTGTTATTATGACACTACTTCCGTCAAATGCCGAGCTCTCATTGGTCTAGAACCAGTACTCTAAAGTGACTCCAGTATTCTAAAGTCGTCATTAGAGTACTGCTTGGTTTTTGGTATTTTAAAGTATATCATTATCATTATAATGTTTATTGTAATACCATAATTGGTGCTTATTGCAATGGTCGTAGATAAAATATATTTTGAGGTGTCTTGTCTATACGCTTAAAACATTAGTACGCCAATTTTCTACGTTTTGATAGGTAACGGTCCAAACCTCAGCCATGTTCATGAGTTTTTCGATCTTTTAGTAAAAATACTATAATTGGTCTTTAGCCCAATGACATAATTTATTTGGTAATTATTTTTTATGACATAATCATTTTTTTGTTCAACTGTTTTAAAAACGGAAAGGTTTCATTGTGGATTTAGCATAATATAGGCCAGCTAGGACAAAATACTGTGATAAGGAGTTTTTACTCGTTTCTTTATAACTAACATTGTTTTCCTTCTAGTTTTCTTATACAATTTTCTGAAATACAACTTTTCTGAAATATTTTCAAACTATACATTTTCACTAATCTAATTGTGCATAATATTGAATCTATGCGTTAATAAAGAGGCGTTAAAACGTTATCAAAACTGTACTACTCAGCGCATTCGGCACTAGCGATAAACAATTCTACGATTGGTACAGGAAGTAAAGGAACACCCTACCCATATCTAAATGACACGGTCGCCCTGTTGGACATGGAGTAATGTCCATCACTTTCACATGCTTTCCCTGGGATTCTTCATACTGTCGCCGCCTCCTGAGAAAATTGTCTCTGTTGCAAAACTGTTGTGTGAACATCTCTTGAATCCAATATTGCATCAAGTGGCAGTGTTTCTGAGGAGAAGACAAATGAAGAGAGAAACGTAAAACACCTAATTTCCGGTTGTCTGTTTGTTTAATTAGAAGAAACAATTGAATTTGCTGCAGTAAAAATACAAGTCTAGGCCTATTGAGATAATTAGTGACGATTGTATTTAACGACGGATAAAAAATACTTGATTTTTCCACAAAATTCTTTTGTGAAGAGGGCTTGAAAGGTATTCGTCAAGACAAACTTGTTTTTAATGTATGATATACAAGTATAAGTTCTGTAACAGTTGGCAGGGTGTTGAGAAGTTTAAAAGCTAGTTCTGGCAGACTGAGCTGAGATAAAATTAAATAAACCTGAATACATGAATCAGCTCTTTTGGTTTTAAATGTCTACAACGATTACATAGGCACTATAGAGGGTAGTACAATGGAATCCAGATTTTCCCAGTCTTGTGACCAGCTCCAATCTCCATTTACAATCTCCTCGTAGCCCAAACCCAATTTATAAAGAAAATAAAAACATTCTTTCATTGAAAAATGCATGTGCAAACAGTGCCTGTATTAAAGTAGAAGATTTTGTTGATATAATATGGAGCTAGAGACAGTGTTGTCTGTTTTGTGCATAAATGCTAAAGGACCAAACTGTAATCTAATAGACCAAATTATATTTAATTAATTGCTTGATTAATAATTTGACCAAAAAAGTTTTCCACGAGCTGGGACAATTTATTAATTTTTTATGAAACAATAACTAATCCTTTAGCATAAAATTTACACTCAAGAACAAATAGGAAGTGCTAGAAAATAATAAAAGACAAATGTTAGAAAACTGTTTTACCCAGCTCAACTTCTTCCTTTCTACAGAGAGTGTTTCTACCACAAGAACATCCCATTACTGACAACTCCGCACGTCCTTAACCTGCAACCTGCGGTTTTGGATCCCGTGGATCGAACCGCAGCGGCGTGGTTGCGGTCACTCTCACAGATTGGTCAGATTGGTCGATGTTATGCCGGTTACGGATCATTTTCACCGCTCACTGTGCGGTCATGCCTAAACTTCCACTTTTGTTTATGATTGCATAGATAGATTTTACACCTTCCGTTTCCAGTTCCGCGTCCAACAGAAGGGTTTCTCTTGACGAATCGTAGGAAGACGCGGAAGTGAACTATGAATTTTTACACACCTTGTACGTTTAAAACCACCCTAGGCTCTTTTGCAAACAATGTTAAACTATTTTTAAAACGGGGACGTTTCAATGTGGATTAAGCATAATATAGACGAGCTAGCACAAACCTATATACTGTGATAATGAGTTTTTTTTGTTTCATTATATAGCCAACTTTGTTTACCATCTAGTTTTCTTATACAATTTTCTGAAATATTTTCAAACAATAAATTTTCATGATTTTTTGACCCGCCGGTGGAACTAATTTCACCGCAAAACATGTATGTGATTTAGATAAATTGTGTTCTAGACTAATAATTACAGTATAAGTCTAGAACATAATTAAACTAAACACACTAAGGTGCTAATAAGGTGCTAATTATGTTCTGGACTTAAGTCTAGAACGAAACTTAATTAAACACACTAACACTTACTAACACTGTAAGGAACTTAAATACAGAGAAATTATCGATTACATATTTATCATCCTAGTCAATTACGCTCTTATATATGCCAGGCCAAAATGTATGTACAACTTTCTATTCTAACTGATTCAATTCAGAATGAGACACGTGCCTCAAAATAATTAATTTTCCTAAAATAAATTCAATGGCAATATTAATGGATGCTAACTTTGTATTTCCTGAAAAGGTACAGTGACGATTCATCAGGCTATGTTTATGATGCATTTAATTTACAGTCCTCTTATATAAAAGAAACCAGTTAAATTCCTTGACACTATTGAAAGATGAAGGGCACTTGAGATTTGGCTTGTGAGGGGTTTGAAGCGGATGGGCACGAAAGTTACTTTAGAATTACACTTTGATGGAACCTTAATTACATTACTGCTTTAATGTATCATGGGTTTGTAATATGCAGAATTTTCCGCTTTTTAGACCGGGAGCTGGGAGGTCAAAAATTACGTCATAATGTGCACATGTAAAAGCTGTGCCATTTTGAAGGAGCATCCTGGGGGGGTTTCAAAAATGGGTTTGTAAGCCCTCAATCTGGGGGCTTTCTCTAAGCTGGACAAACTTGAATACTTTTTTGTATTCTCCGTAAGAATAACATGGGGATTAATTTTACAAGGTTTGTTGCAACAGGTATGAACAAATGGGAAGTTTTAAGTCAATATCCAATAAACTTCGACTAGAAGAAGCCTTATGCCAAGTTTTATCATTATATGTTAAAAAATAAGCATGGTATAGACTTTCATTTTCTCCCCATAAGAATAACATGGGAAAAAAGTGTGCAAGTTTACTACCACGGAAATGCAAAAGTGGGCGATTTAAGGCTAATATACAATAGGTCTTAACTAAATGAAGCCACATATCAAGTTTCATTAAGATATGTTGAGACATAAGCGAGTTAAACGATTTTATTTATTTCCCTTAAGGTTAACATATGACGACGTTTTGAGTTCATCACCGGCAGTATCTCGGTAACCAATGAACATAAATCAATGATTCAACATACCAAATTGTTGGTTTCTTTTAAGCTGAATTCAATAGTGTGAGCTAAAACGTGATCATTTAAATTATTCTACATGAAAATTGCAAAAACCCCTTCTTTATGGATCATTTTCATGTTTGTCCACCTTGGAGAAAGCCCCCAGATTGAGGGCTCAAAAACCCATTTTTGTCACCCCCCAGGATGCCTCTTCAAAACGGTATAGCTTTTACATGTGCACCTTATGACGTACTTTTGACCTCCCAGCTGCCGGTCTATTTGAGAAGAGGTTTGTGAGGCCTGTGAGAGGTTGTGGGGGCCGGGTGATAGTCTTCCACCGTTTAGATCCTGGTTTGGACACAAATCGACTTCAGGTTCAATCTGAGACCTGTCGTGTGAAGGGAGAGGTCAGAATTAATGAATTCAGAGAGTTATTGTCAGAGATCGGACCCCTTATGAGGACGGTTGAGTGGGGTGAAGGCAGAAATCGATTAGAGAAGGGTGCGTGATTTTCTTTGTTGTGGAGGTTCAAATCATTTCAAAAGGTGAAGATGATAGATAAGAATTAGAGCCTGATGAAAATACCCGTTAAGGTCTGGGTAAAAAAGAAGAAATAAATATTTAGCTGTAAAATAACATTTTCTCTACTTTACTGGAAATCACTTTTTTTGGTTATGTGTTTATCATCTGTAAAAATTCATCATTACATTGTTTGCCATAAGCAAAAACAATGTTTCCTGAGCAAAAGTATTATTTACTATCCTCAGTTGTAACAGAATATCTATCTCCCGTAAAAGGTGGACGTGATGGAATTGAGTGTATATTAGCGAATTTCCTTAAAGGAATAAGCTATTACCGTAGGTCTCATGGTAAGACCTAAGCCCGAGACCATGTTAACTTTTCATTTTGGGGCCCCCAGAAGCAAAAAACACTATTCGTTCGAATTTGTATATATATATCTATATATCTATATATATATCTATATATCTATATATCTATATATATATCTATATATCTATATATATATATATATATATATATATATATATATATATATATATGTCTGTTAACACGATAGCGGCCGTAAATATGGTCCGATCTTAATGAAATTTGGTACAGACGTGTAAAGTGGTAATCACTCGGACGAGTTCGTGAACCAGCCCGATCGGGCCACCGGAAGGGGGGGGGTAAAGGGGGTAAACCCCCCCAAAAATGGTTTTTTTGAGTTTTTTACATATAAAATTAAAAATTATCCAATTTTTGCTAGCATTATTGAATTCAGCTCAAAAAAACAAACAATTTAGTATTTTGAACCACTGCTCTATGTCCATTGGTTTCCGAGATATTGAAAGTGGTAAACACAGTACGTTGTCCCAATGTTAACCTTATGGGAAATAAAGAAAATTCTATATCTCGCTTATTTCTCAACATATCTTGATAAAACTTGGTAAATGGCTTCTTCTAGTTCAGTTCAACTAAATATTGCATTAAAACCAACCAGTTTTGATATACCCGTAGCAGCAAACCTACATACTCATTCCCTATGTTATTCTTATAGAGCTTACAAAAACATGTTGAATCTCGCTATGTTAGATTGAAATATGTTGTTTTGCATTTGAAATTCGCTGAGTATGCAGGTCTGCTGCAACGGGGGTATTTTTTTATTATTTCAATGGTAAACAAAAAAAGTGTCATTGTTTTATCAGCTGTGTAGCAAGAAGTATCGCTCAAAACAAAAGTGAAAGTGGTTAACATATTCTCGACCATAAGAAGTGGTCGATAAATCCCGCACTTCACACACGTGGTCTCGATTGTATTGCAATGACTCACTTTCTACTCTTGTTATGAAATATAATATTGCTACGGTTAGTTTAGAAATTTATGTTTGAATAAAACGCCGTCTTCTCCTCCCGCTATATACAAGATGGATTTCCTTGGGTGCACAAACACTTTTAACCAAAGATAAGTAATGATGTAAATACTCTAAATTTTCGATTTCAGTCAACCAACTCAACTTGAAAAAGCTTAACTATTACTATTAACTCAACAATCTTTCCAAGGTGAAAACTCTTGTTGATTACCCCACAAAGAAAATATACAAACAAACTTAGTTGCAGTATTAAATTGATATTACTTCACGGCAGCCAAGAACAATGGCTTATGAAAGACTCGATGTGGTTTTTGTTTTCCAATAATGAGATTTGGCAGCATTGTTGTTGCAGGTGGCGATCGTGGTGATCAGCTGGTTGTCCCCGAGTATGGCGATGGGCGACAGCGAAACATCGGCGGCGTAAGTATAAACAAATTGGAATACAAAAAACATTAAAGTTTAGATAAAAATAAAAATATATGTTTTAATTTATTTAGTTTAAGGAAGAAAATGTTTTAAAAATTAATATTTAGAGTATAATATTTAACTATAACAACTTATATTTAACAAACTTAATTAAAATTCAATATTTGAGGATTTATTAGAATTATACCAAAAATTTAACTATTGTTCATTACAACAATTAATTCACGATCCTTAATATTGTTCATCTCCCCTTAGGTATAGGTTGCTTTGCTTTTTGACTTTCTGTGAAGCACCTTTTGAAACTGTATTTTATTGATACCCAATCAAAAATATTCAGAATCCTTTGATCCTGCTCAGACAACATATGTCTATTTTGATTTGTGAGTGTTCAAGAAATTAATTTCAGTAGTTCATTCCAGTTTTGGCAGTTTGTTTTTGGTTTTGAGGTTATTCATGTTCTACAGATTAACTGCTATATATGTAGTGCATCACGTAATTAAATGAAATTCGCAGTATTGATTAGTATACTGGTACTTCGTTCATATATTCCTTCTTTCCATCAAATTTTTTCTAAATTGTGGCCCATGATGGCTTATTTACACACTGGAATAAATGAATTGTTCATTCATTCATTCATTCATTCTTTCATTTATTCATTTATTCGTTCTCTTTACAATGAGTAATAGTGTACTTTGCGTTCCTGGTGACCTCTTGTGGATTTTTCTCTGAATAAAGACAAATATATTTTAACATTTAGGTTTATTTGTATTGTTTTGTAAATTTAAGGATGATTAAATCTTAAAAGATTATTTATTTCTAGATGTTACCTGTAGCTTTACCCACATTTAAATTGATAGCAAGATATCTCCAAAATAAGATTCTATTTACATTGGTTATATGTACATGTAAAATATTCTTAATATTTTTGATAAATAAATCATTTATATTTGTTAAAATCAAGCAGCTTAACTAATGGATATATTATTACTGTTGACTTAAATAATATGACAAACAAACACTCACAAACTTTAACACATAATATTAGTAAGAAGTAAGATTTCTCACCTTTCTTCTTTTAAAGAGAGAAACCATGTGTATAAGATATTATATATTATAGCATATGTCGATCGGATGGCGCAAGGAGGTTAGGCGACCATTTCCTACTCAATAAAAATGCATCGTGTTCTGTTGAGAATGCCTAATATCCTAGCGGTCATCCAGTGTAGACACATAGAGTCCTACATTGTCACAGCCTAAGAAATAGTTCTTTGGTTATTTTTTATATGGTTCTTTCTAAGAAACATAAGCACTTAGGCTCTTAAGAAAAACTATAAACGTCACAAGTATATTAACCTGTTTATAAAACTATAAACTTGTTCCATGCCTATAAAAAAACCGACTCTGAATCATTTTCTGAGAAATACATTTCCATTCTACAGACACAAAAAGGTGATCATTCACGTACCCTCTTACGAGAAGGTGATCAAACACACGCACGTCATCTACAAGATCATCGGCCACAAGAAGGAGGAGAACGACCACAAGCACCACGGGGAGGTGATCCACAAGCACATCCACGGCGGGCACGTCGACCACGTGCACAAGCACGACGGGCACGGCCACCACGAGCACAAGCACCACGGGCACGCCGAGCACGGCCACACGCACCACGGCCACAACGAGCACAAGGTACCACTGATAGCAGTGACTGGTATTCCCTGAGGTAAACGATAAGTTGTAAGACTGAATTACTTACGGTCTTTCAGCTCAAAGATTTTTGTCTCAAAACGTGTTACAACCTATATTTTTGTAATATTGTTTCGCCTCTAAATATGCACACACATTTTATCTTTTCTCTCTTTATTTTTTCCAATTTTATCAAGATGTTAAAAAAAAAAATACCCCCGTTGCAGCAGACCTGCATACTCAGCGAATTTCAAGTGCAAAACAACATATTTCGATCAAACATAGCGAGATTTGACATGTTTTTGTAAGCTCCATAAGAATAACATGGGGAATGAGTATGCAGGTTTGCTACTACAGGTATATTAAAACTAGGTGGTTTTAATTCATTTTTTAGTAGATCTGAACTAGAAGAAGCCATTTACCAAGTTTTATCAAGATATGTCGAGAAATAAGCGAGATATAGAATTTTACTTATTTCCCATAAGGTTAACATTGGGACAACGTACTGTGTTTACCACTTTCAATATCTCGGCAACCAATGGACATAGAGCCATGATTCAAAATACTAAATTGTTTGTTTTTTTGGGCTGAATTCAATGGTGCCAATAAAAACTCTAAAAATTTTATTTTTCTATGTAAAAATCTCAAAAAACCCATTTTTGGGGGGGTTTACCCCCCTTAACCCCCCCTTCCGGTGGTCCGATCGGGCTGGTTTACGAACTCGTCCGAATAATTACTACTTTACACGTCTATGCCAAATTTCATTCCGATTGGACCATTTTTGCGCAAGTTATCGTGCTTAAAGACACATATATATATAGATATATAGATATATAGATATATATATATATATTTATGAAAGTGAACGAATGGTGTTTTTGGCATCTGAGGACCTCAAAAAGAAAAGTTATGATGGTTTTAGGCTTAGGTCTTACCATGAGACCTACGGTAACAGCTTCTTCCCTATAGGGGAAATTCGCTAAAAATCATATTTTAACTAAGCATGGACTTACTCTGCTACTGTTAATGGCCTCAGTCCCCCAATCACAAGCAATTGCCCATTTGGGGACCGTTTCAATAATTAATTTTGTAAAATTGCTTGTGTACATTTGAACGAAATAAACCATTCATTCATTCCTTCTTTCATTCATTCTGTCATTCTTATTAGGCCATATTCACCTGACATATTATGCTGTTTCTTGTTTCTCTGTTGTGTTCTTCTTTCTCTAAGTTTTTTCAATTGTGAAGCCATTGAAAATAAATTTCATAATATGTCAAATGAAGATGACCTAATACAAATAACCGTTCTGAGACAAACAACGACCTTTGAGCTGAAAGGCGTTTTTTTCGTTGGTGGTATTAGTCTTACAAGGTACCAACTAACTCATTATGATGAACTATTCAAAAATCGTCTTCAGAGTCGGCTGATGTCCTGCGTGACCACCTGCTTCCATAGACCAATGCTAACTTTCAAATCAGTACCTTCGGCCTCGTCCGCTTAACCAAAATCGTTGATTTATATAGCTCATTTGAAAGAGAAAAAATATCTAGCAACTCTAGTGAGCCGTTGTTTGATATTATAATCAGTAAAATTAAACAAATTCCAAGAATTCAAACCTTTACGATATAACAAAGTTCTGCTCTCTGGAACCCTAAATATTGTTTTACTCTTTCAAATGAGATATAAATCAATAATTTTTGTTGAGCGGTTGAGGGTGTACTGGATTTGAAATTTACGTTTTGTGTTATGTAAAGAGCAGGTAGAAACGCGACTTTCTTCGTGACTAAAGCCCCTTCTTGAGACCATCATTTTTTATTAACAAATATTGACATTAAAGTAATGAATAGTCAAAGTATAGTATATTTATTTATGTTTGTGTATTCATTGATCGAGGCTCCTTCAATTTCTTGTAGTAAAATACAAAGCGTTTCGTAAGCAATTGATCAACAGCAATTCACAAAAGTCTTGTATTTATTGCTATTATGATTTTGTTTACCT
This sequence comes from Flexamia atlantica, assembly GCA_035578135.1. NCBI lineage: Eukaryota > Metazoa > Arthropoda > Insecta > Hemiptera > Cicadellidae > Flexamia > Flexamia atlantica. The sequence continues at coordinate 29,842,537 of JAQJVK010000008.1, read as the reverse complement.
GTCCAAATTGCTTGGTAAAATGGCTCTTGGTTTTTATAAAAAATTCAGTTTCAAGAAATATTATTCTAAACAAATTTAAGACTTAAATAGCAACGTTAATATTATTTCATTTGTTTCCTCAGTAATTGGGTGTATTGCCTTTTACTAGTGTAAGTAGTGGATTTTATAGGGATTGTTTTATTATATTACGAATGTATTTATGTTTATAAAAATATATGGTCTTCATTTATTTGTTTTCACTTTTTGTACCGATCTGTGATTCCAACAACAAAGGATTTATTTTTTATCAATAGTCGAAACCTCAATTTTTACCTTGATAGGGTCTCCATAAGACAGGTTCTTGAGTATAAATATACTCTTTCCTCCTTTTTATTGAAAGAGGAAAAATAAATTATTTATAGTATTTATTTCAAAAATATTATTTAATTTCTCGCTGATAACAACCAATAATCTCTATTTTTTTTGGTTGTCCGTTAAATTTGAAATATTACTTCCAACAATATCAGATATTGTTGGTCATCCTTAGGATCTCATTCATGGGAAGTTTAGGCAAGCTTTTACTCATTTTTTCAGTTCTTGATTTTTATATAAAAAAACTAAATATCTGCTGAATAACCACTAAAATATTTTTATTATATTGCCAATCTATAACTCGGTAAGAACTTCACCACGATATACACACAGCTGTATACTTCTTAGAGGCAAACGACAAAATATGTCAATGAACATAAAAACTATAAAAGAATATATCGAAGTAGGCAATTACTGTAATTGCAAAAATGTGTACTTGTTTTTAAACCGTGACCAAAAGAGAACCAATACTACAAGAGGTTGAACTGGATAATGTAAATTAAATACATTACTTACCATCCAGAGTCAATGATACACTGTTCCAACATTTATCGTTAGAATAAACCCAACATTTTCCGTTGCAGCACGCCCACGCCTTCCACGGGCTCCACGAGCACAAGCACGACGGTCACGCGGAGCACGGGCACAAGCACACCGGGCACGCCGACCACGGGCACAAGCACGTGGGCAGTCTGCACGGGCAGCACAAGCACGTGGGCACGGCCGACCACGGGCACAAGCACCTGGGGCACGTCGGGCACGAGCACGGGCACTACGTGCACGGCGGCCACACGGGCAGCCACGACCACCACAGCAGGGCGTGGTCCCCGGCGGCCCCCGTGCGAGGCTACGAGACGGTCGAGTACGTGGACGATCTGCCGCCCAAGGCGTACCAGGCGTTTTATAACTTGTACGGCTCAGCGTACGGCGGGTACCCTATGGCCTACACGGCTTAGAGTGTAAATGGTGTTCTGAAGTGTTGCAGGAAAAACCTTTATACTTGAATTAATACAACTATGAAGCGCGAGAGGGAAGGAAATTTATTAACTTATTCGCCAGCAACAGGTCAACCTCTCGAAGTCAGACGATAACATACGAGAAGTTCCGAAATATCCAAAAATTCCAAAATAAAAGTGATACTAACTAGCGGACATCAATAAACTTTTAGGGCAAGACATAAATAACAACCTACCAAATGATTAATCCAATAGGAAAGGACATCATGACAAAAAAAACCAAAATGCTCCTGGCAATGATATACGTAGCGGGATTTTGAGAATTAAACTCGTTGGTTTTCGTTTGTTTTCTGAGGGACATGCCTGGCGCTGCCGAACGATAAGTGAAATTTCCCTCCCTCTCGCGCTTCAGAGTTGTATCAATTCTACTATAAGTTTAGTCGCCAATATATTTTCGGTTATGATTGAGTCAGCTGGTTGCAAGGTGCGGAAGGAGAAGGAGTACTTTTCTGAAAACATTGTTCTACAGCCCCGTAAAACAGTAAAACGTTGTGATTACCAATGTCATATGTTGGAAATATCATATGATATGGTTAGTCGATTAGTAGCTATAAAGATGGAAGGATCCATAGTAAATACCCCGCCCCACCTGGAGATAAAGGGCGTTTGCCACTAGTGCAAGTTGTTTAGCGAAATACTGTACTGCGTAATTCATATTGTGTTTAAAGCGATTGATAGAGAATAAATACATAGATGTTTGCACAAAAACACCTAATAAAAATTAATTTAATTAATTTTAATTGAGTGATTTTATGAAAACATCTCTGTATTTATTTTCTATCAATCGCTTTAAACACAACATGAATCACTCAATACAGTATTTCGCGAAACAACTTGCACTAGTGGCAAACGTCCTTAAATGCAGATAAAAATCAACGAGATATATTGTGCGAACTGTACCGAGTGTTTAAAAGAATTTCAGAATCCTGAAGCCTTTAGAAATGTATTAAAAATAAACGTAAACTCACCAAGAAAACACCTATTGGAGTTTTTCATTCAGGTGTTAATGTAATCATAATTTACGCTTCGTTCAAATGGTTAAGGAGAGCACCGAAAATAAGCGACGAGAAAGTTCGTAATGTACATCGATTTTGGGCATGAATAACGCGTGGACCAACTAATGCTGCAAAATTGTAGGAAAACGGTGCTCCAGTCCCGGAAGGGCAATGTGTGAAATAGCGATGAAAATAACATTATGGGTCGCATAAAATGATATGGCCCAAGACCGTAAGTAATCCCAATGTTAAAATTAATATAAGTTTTACAGGAGATTGGACCATGTTATTTGATTCGAATTATACATTTACATATATTGACGACATATACCTTTGGTTAAAAGAGTTATTGTTACTGGAGATCTTTCGGCAATGGATAGAGAAATGTTATGGGATTCTGATTTCACCTTAACACCCGATATTTCCCAGAAACAGCAATGTATGGGAAAATAATATTTGAATCGTTAAAATGTGAAGTGGCAGACAAAATATATTTTATTTATCTGGGAATAAGTTATTTTTCATTGAAACTGGAATTCAATTGATGTAAGTGTTATTTTGAAATGTTTAAAATCTCGATTTTTGATTCTCAATTTTAATTTGATTTATTATTGTTCAAGAGGGTTTTTATGTCAAAGTGGAAAACTATGTCTTTGTGCAGCTCAACTCTCAATATTGCTTATCCTCTAATGTTAAGTCAAATAAATAAAGTATATCATAATAGTAAAATTATTAGTACAAATCTATTATTTCCAAATATTTTGTATTACCAGTCTTAATGTTACATACATGTTACATTTAACCCAGGCCATAAAGAAAAGATCCATAGCTAAACGTTTACTATAGAAAACTCAGTGCTATATGTATAATATGTTAGTTATGTTGTTTTATTTAATTGTTACTGCAGAAAAACACATTCAAATAACAAATTTAAAAGCAAAAAATGTTATTAAAATATTTGTTATAATTTTTTTGTATTTATTGTAGACTATAAAGAATTTCTTTTTTATATCAGTGCGGTTAGTATTTTACAAACTTTGTTGATATGTTGTTTGTTAAACATTTATTTTCCGTCCGAAATAGCACATTTTGTTATTACAAGTGTATATGATTATTGTATATATTAGTTGATTAAAGCTATTTACAAAACCTAATGTAGCTCCTTGCTTAGTTACCGTGTTATCTAAAGGTATTTGTAAATATTGCTTGTTATTTGTTATGTTTTAAATACATTTATAGACGCAATTGTGTATTTGTTTTATTTCCTTCACCTAATAAGCCTTAAGGAAGGATCCAATTTTATATTACAGATAATTTTTAAGTAATACATATTCTGGAAGGTAAAAAATATATGTAACATTAATAGTTTGGAAACATTTAAACAGTTTGGAAAACATTTAAATACAGTTTTATGTCGTAGGCACATTATAAAAAAATCACTATTACTAAAATTTTGGGTCGTGTCTAATCTTGGGAAATTAAAAATAATCTGTAATTTAAAATGCATTTTCTCAAACATCTCTGGCTCTGGTCCAAAATATTTTAGAATTGTTCTTAAAACAAATCAAAATGTTTAAATGCGTATCCCTTCCCAATCACTTTTTATGATAAAGACACGGTAGTTACATGTTTCGTCCCACATATTATATTTAGTCTGTTTAGTTTTACAAGACGTTTCAACATGATATCAGGAAACGTATTTTCGAACCTTTTCATTTTGTAATAAAAAATTTGTTTATTGCATTTTGTCTTCTAGATTTTGTGATTAAAAAAAAAGTCTTAAAGATGATTCTATAATCTATAACATCGAAAATATAGCCAGTCTACTTGGGCTTCGAGTTTTGAAAAATAGTTACTGACTTAATTGAATTTGTCAGTTGAAAGCGGTAGCAAGCGTGAGACAAGGTAGTAAAGGCTACAACAGGCCCCTCTTGTAAACCTACATATTAAAGAGGAAAGCTTAAACCAATCTGCTTTCCTCTAATTTGTTGCTCTGAATATTATTTACAGATGATTAACTTCAATAACCACGTGCAATGATGGCCACGCCTTGAGCACTATAAGATTTGCATACAGAAATAGCTGCACTCCTTTTTGGTCGTAAATAACTCAGTAGACATGGCTTCATGAAGATAACCGACAACCTTAAAAAATGCTTCCGCGTGTATCTGAAGAATCATTATAATCCGTGCGGTGTAAAACGTTACACTGCACGGATAAAAAGCGATTTCCTATCACAACAATTGGCATTGACAAATTAGTGCCGGTTCTTTGGACGTTATAATATAAAGCAAAACTTTTAACTTTTAACTAGGGGAAAGACTGGATAAATTTTAAAAGGTGACTTCCAAAATAGAATATTCAACAGATTAAGCTTTTAGCTATCCAATGTGACAGTTTACATTAAAAAGAGAATATTTAAGATTTGTAAACCTTAGCAAAACAATGGTTTGAATTTAAAATAAAATTATATGTAAACTGAACTAGTATTAACATATAATTAGATACTGTGGGTACATTACATATAATAGATTTTTTGTATGAGACTTGCACGTAAAATATTCTAACACATCAGTAACAATATTCCATATGAACTTACATGTCAAATTAACTGCAAAATTACGTGGTCTTATTAAAAACTTTTACCAATAAATAAGTAATACGCTTAATAAATAACTGCCAAAATTAATAAGTTCTTTAAAAAGTTTTCTATTTTCCTTCGGAGGCGTTGGAGGTTCAAAGTTCACATAGAAAATCCTTATACAGGGTGTCCGGAAATGATGGTCAAATATTTTATCATATAATAGTAGAGGTAAAATAAGAAAAGTTTATATAAAAATAGGTAAAGTAAGTTATTTAAAGTAAGTTATTAATGAGTCACGCCAGTATTACCAACCACATTTTTGTTAATTTCTGTTATTTTGAGTTAAAGCTGCTTAAATGTACTTAACAAATGGACTGATATAAATTTGCATAAAAAATACTAATAATTGGCATGTATTGTAATGACAAAGTATATTTCACTGAATATATTGACATGTCCTACTGTACATTTGTACCTAAAGGAAATAAATGTGATTTGATTTGGATTTGATTTGAGGTAAGCATGGGTGGTATGAAAGTAATAGAGTATAATTTAGGCCTTGTATCTTATAAATCTTATCTTATCTTAAATCCAAACACTTGTAAAATATAAGCTTTAAATTAATTTCATTTTATTATTTTCGTTTTCTTCACAATCGTGAAAGAAAGAAACTTAACTGAAGACGATATCCCAATACGTTAGCTTTAAATATACGATAAAAACACAATTTTGCTATTCCTCACTTGGAATGTATTTCACAACAGCAAACCTTGAAATCAAAAGCTTTGACAGCTATTCCAGATTTTTAGGTCTGGATTCATGGCCCATTATAATAATTATTGAATATTGTATTGTATATGGCACCATTTGGTACATTACAATGTTTTGATCACAGTATTTTTCATTACATTTATAACTATGAAAATTTTAGCTTAAAAGATTTATTTGGATTATAAGTTGGTTCTATATAATCCATTGATCCGTAAATTTATCATCAAGAACATTTTGAACATAGTTATTGAGACCAACTCACATGTATTTTATTTGGTTTTACGACAAGAGCATCGTGAATTCAGAGAAGTTAAAAACCTGAACCTCCCAGGTGAGCGGTTAAGAAACTATAACGATCTTACTTTAGAAATCCAGAAAAAAATTTAGTGAGAGTTTTCATTCGGATTTTGATTGGTTTACAAATCCTTAAACGATTTAATATTCTTCCTCTTTTACTTGAAATGGCGACCTAACCAGGAAGGTATTTTAAGCCAAGTATAAATGAGAGACGATAGGGGCCACATAACACTTACTGAGTACTACCACGTGGTACTAGAAATATATTGGAGTTTTGTAATCTGTACATTAACAATTTATGACAGTAACAATTGTTAAAATGCGTCCACTATTTTTGGACCACCTAGTGTTTACAAAGCAATTGCGCATGTTTTTCAAAAATTTTAAAAACTTTTAATACATGCTTTCTTAACGATTTGACACACTAATATGGTAGCCTACCTGGTTAGCTTTTTAATAAGACGCCATCTAATTTATCTTCTGTACACATAAATTTGAGGGATATAGATTCTATATCCATAGAGTGTCTGCAAAAACATCTAAAAAATATATTGACAATAATTATTCAAAAATTGGATTATTTTATCAACATATTCACCAAAACTAGAGTTTGATATTTCGAATATTCTCAGGACTTTCAGCAGAGCCACTAATAACATTTTGTTTATTGATCCTGAAAGCTAAATTATTGTAACTGATGAAGAGGTTTGAAAAGCTTTTTGATCGAACCTCGGATGAACAGGCTGTTTCCTTTTTTATTAAAGCTCTAATTAATGAGATTGGTAATTAAATTATTAGTTGAAAGTCTAGAACATTTGTGACTCTCAGAGGAAAGAGCAACTTTTACTATTTCGTTGATCTCTAAAAATGTCTCTCTCATTTTACATTTGTTAACGGTGCTGGCCAGTACCGACAGGAACGCAATACTCCCATTATCGTACAAAGGATTCTATTGATATTTTCTCTTCATAACAACTTCCAGGCACATTGTTCATTATCGTTATTAGTGCAGTATTCCCTACTGGCGTTTAGAGGAAAACTCTAAAGAACTTCCTTCCTGAATTTATTTGGTAATTAAAATATCACTATGGTAATAACTGCAGGGATAAGGATACTTTCTCTCGAGATTACACGTGTCCCCTGCGTATTAATTTGACAACAATTACATGGTATACTACGTCATATAGTTGTAACGAGGGACAAAAGTTTAATTACTATAATATGAATATTATGTTTCCTGTATATTTCAAGGCAGGCTAATGCTGTACATGATTCGGAGGTCAAACACACACAACATAATTATTCCGTCTGATTGACTCCCTTAAAGGGTATCGAAGTCATAAAAAAGGATAAAATCGCATGCGTTTTTTGTGGTTTTCGAGCCGCATATAAATGTTGGTCCTTAAAAGAGAGGCAAAATAAGTCAGTGATATATTTGTTATCAATATGAGTTTAAAAAGAGGCTATACATAAACGTCACTCCCATCTATTTTTGAGGTATATAAGCTCCGTGTGTATTGAAATGGAAGTGGCTCCACATACACGTCACTGCTGGAATCTAATCTCTGAAGAGTATACACAGCCGAATGGGGAAACGTGAAGAGACGCGAAGTGAATGTATAGCGTCGATCCCGCCATTCGGTTTGGAAAATATTGTATTTCAAAAACTATCCAAAATGCTGTTTTGGAATTCGGAATTCTAAATTTATTTAGAAAGGTTTGAGTTCTTTTGGCCATCCGAAGCCACTAATTCTCTTATGATAGTGCTTTTTTATGAGGTTGAAGGTACACTACAGGACAGGCTAGAGGTTGTAGTTATCGGGAAATTATTCATTGATTTTTAAATTGTCAAAATGATTAGTTCATAAATATTAAACTTTTCCAGTTTTTTTTTAACTTTACAGAATGTAATGCCAGGCCCAACAGTTTTTAAAACAAACTGATTTAAAGGTATATTTTTTATCAAAGTTCCTTTATTTTGTACTTACAAGTAATTTGGAAAGCCACAACAGGAAGGCTCGGCTCCCAAGGGCTGCAATCTCTTATGATCAATGTATGCTAGCTTGCACAATTATCTTAAAAATGGCTCCTATGGGAGGTTTCATGGAATATGAAATGTCAACGAGCAAAAATCAGAACACCAAGAATAGTTAGTACGCAGTACATTTCGTTAATACTTTGTAACCAATGATATTACTTTCATAATGAAAGCGTTGCTAATGTAACATATATATGTATATAACACTTATAAAATGGGTGTTAGTAACAAACTTAATAGTTCATTTAAAATATATTTTATATGGCATGAATAAATATTAATTAAGAGTAGTTAAAACTTATAGCATCTCACCATAACGTCATGATGACAGCACACTCGCTCGAGTGAGTGAAATCTACCCGCTGATAACAGAGTAGTTAATGCTTATTGATAATATAATTTAAACCAGCAATAAAACCAATCTACTTGCGAGTAGAAAGCCATAGGTGGTCCCGTAACCATCGATTTATCTTGTAACGTTTTTACGTCTACTTCCAGCTTTGATTTCTGAACTAACAATTGAAGGGAATGCAATGATGAAGACGCATCTACGTCTTCATTAGCTGGTCAGTGATGACGGGTTGAAATAGAACCACTTAATTTTGTTCTATTCATCTTGTATTACAGGGCAGGAACTCCGTGTGCGCGGATTTCCCGCGAATGTGGATGTGCGAATCCGAATAAGGATATCGCCTTCTGTGCGAATCCGAATGAGGATGTCGCCTCCTGTGCGAATCCGAATGAGGATATCGCCTCCTGTGCGGATCCGAATGAGGATGTCGCCTCCTGTGCGAATCCGAATGAGGATATCGCCTCCGGTGCGAATCCGAAGAAGATATCACCTCTGTGCGAATCCGAATGAGGATATCGCCTCCTGTGCGAATCCGAATGAGGATATCGCCTCCTGTGCGAATCCGAATGAGGATATCGCCTCCTGTGCGAATCCGAATGAGGATATCGCCTCCTGTGCGAATCCGAATGAGGATATCGCCTCCTGTGCGAATCCGAATGAGGATATCGCCTCCGGTGCGAATCCGAAGAAGATATCGCCTCTGTGCGAATCCGAATGAGGATATCGCCTCTGTGCGAATCCGAATGAGGATATCGCCTCTGTGCGAATCCGAATGAGGATATCGCCTCCTGTGCGAATCCGAATGAGGATGTCGCCTCCTGTGTGAATCCGAATGAGGATGTCGCCTCCTGTGCGAATCCGAATGAGGATGTCGCCTCCTGTGTGAATCCGAATGAGGATGTCGCCTCCTCTGCGAAACCGAGTGAAGACGTCACCTGCTCTGCGTAATCAAATGAGGAGGGTCATATCCTGTGCAAATCCGATTGAGGATGTCACGTCCTATGGGACTAAAACAGTTTCACACAACTCCCTCACAGGGTTGGATCTACGGGGGCAGGAGGGCCCGAGATGGCAGATTTTGGGGGGCGGCAAAAATGAAGTAAAGAGACCCAACATTTTATAATTATTAAGGAACTTTGAAAAGTATACAAAAAACTGGAGAGAAATCCAGTGACATGGTTTCAGAAGATATGTTACCTTAAAATAATTTTCACTGTAAAAAGAAACGTTTATTATTTGCAGGCCAGTTTGGGGGCGGATGGAGTTTAAGAGTACCAAGAATATTAAAGCCTTAGTTCAAGGGCACAATACGTGTGCGTATATCTATAACGCCGTTGGAATGTTTTATGATTATGTGTTTATATTAATATATTTTATTTTGTGTCGAAAATACTGTGATGCTAAAAGTTGTTAAATCGCGTCAAGTTTAAACTCAGCGAAAATCACTAAGCCCCTCTCTCATGAACGGCAACGAGAACCATCTTGGCGGTTTTGTTTCGACGTTATTATAAACATTACTATTTATTTCTGAACTTATAGATTTTCCACATGCAATTTTTTACTTTCTATTAAAAGTTAAAGGAGACTTAGACTTCAAATTTGTGTAAGGTGAGGCCTAATACATTTCCCAAATTCACATTATAACGTGAAAAGCTCCGAGTAAATTTTGGAGTCTGATTATACAGTATAGCTGTCATAAAATGTTATTAATGTTATTAATTGTCTTTTATCAAAACTTTGCATTTTAAAAGAGAACAATAAATTTCCAATAATATCGCAATCATAATTTTCAATAATGTTTTATGTCACTTAACAAAATATTTAGTATATTTTTTAAATATTGGGACCCGCTGGGGCGGCAAATTCGGCTTTATCCCCCTCCCTCCCGACAAATGTCCTAGTTTCGGCCCTGCTCCGAAAGGTGTGGAAACGTCAGTCTGATATTCAAGGATAAGGATATTTTAAAAGTTTTCCACCTTACCCAACTAAGTTCGGAGTTGGTCTGAGACTGATAGCTGAGAAATACAGTAGCCTACATCCTGGATGGTGCAAAAACTTCAATAATCAGAACATTTTTCAAACTACCTCAGAACTCCAATTACAATATCCTAGTCAAATGAACCCCAATAAGAAGATTCCCACGATAGCAAGATTGTTTTTGAATCCCCTTAACATTTGTATTATCAATATTCTAATGTTTACACAAACATTAAAGGAGTACACCCAGTATAAGGATTATGTAAGTAGTTACGGTATTTATTTTTTTCCGTTATCCTTTTTCACAATTCACCATCTTTTAATTTGCTAGAAAACAACGAGTCTTACATAATCACATCCAACTAAAACATGGGCGGAGACGTATTTGCATGTGTATCTCTGGGCACGCAAAGGAGTTCATTCAAATTCCGGAAGTGCGGATGTAAACAGGAAAGCGGAAGTGGCCATGAACTGTACCGCAGCGGCGCCGCGGTAAAAGTCAAAATCAGAACGCATGACTAATTATTCTTCATCAGTCCCTCAACGAGTGGTATAAACATGCGCAATGGCGGACCTGCCAGTCGACGTCTGAAGCCATGGCGGTACACATGGTAAGTACTTTATCATTGTGTTTTATTTTTTTATTTCTAAACCATCAAGTATTTTTTTATAACTAAACTATAATTCTTTTTTATATTTTATTAGTAATTTGAAATTCAGAAGTTTTTTTAATAACTATGGAAGTTTAGGTAAATTGCTCATTTAAAATAGTCCAGTCAAAAAACTTAAAAAAATGGCCCAACCTGGAAAAAATTCCGTTAATTGTGAAATTTTGCACACTTATTTAGAGGTTCCTAAGGATGAAAATGCCAAAAGTCCTGGAAAATATGTGGCGAGCTCTAGTGGCAATTTACGGAAACAGAGTACTTTTTTTGGTTTTTCTCAAAAATCTCGACAACCCTTGGTCGGAGGTAAAAACTTTAGGTATACAAAATAAATCTTATTAAATTTTCTATAAAAAAGGACCTGTACATTTTCTTTGTACTCCTAACGGTTACCGAGTTATAAGGCGTTAAAAATATGGCTTTTTCGTGATTTTCCCCCAAAAATGGGCCAAATTTAGATTTTTAGTTTTTAACGTATTCAAATAAAAATAATCAAACTTTGGTGGACACCATTAAATTCTGCTCGAAAAAACAAACAATGTAATATCCTGAATCATTGTTTTTCGCCTTATAACTCGGTAACCGTTAGGAGTACAAAGAAAATGTACGAAACCTTTTTTGTAGCAAATTTAATAAGCTTTATTTTCTACGCTCAAAGTTTTTACCTCCGACCAATGGTTCTCGAGATTTTTGAGAAAAATAAAAAAAAGTACCCTGTTTCCGTCAATTGCCACTAGAGCTCGCCACATATATTCTCAGAACTTTTGGTATTTTCATCCTTAGGTACTTCTAAATAAGTGTGCAAAGTTTCATAATTAACGGAATTTTTTCCAGGTCAAACCGTGTTTTGACTGGACTAAAAAGCATGAGAAGTTTGTTAAAAAGCATATATATCTCACGGTTTGTCGCTAATTAACCGTTAAAAAACTATTTTGCGATAGTTTGTCATAATTACAGTTAGCAACAGCCTTATATATCAGAACTAACGCATCTCTCCTTAACGGTAGTGTGTCTTTATAAGGTTCTGTTAAATCCCTTAAAAGCATTTGTGTATCTCTTCTGTAAAATGCCGTTGGCGTAAACACACACAAGAAAACGAATTTTTTGTGTAAAGATTGCCTTACGACCATAGCCTGCACACCCTGTCCAGGGAAATTAGCTATAAAAAGTGAATCGACCTAAAAAACCTTGACCAAATCGAAATTTCGCACAGATGTTAGGTAAACCACCACAATTAAAATGTGAAAAGGCCCCGGAAAACTATTTCCAGGCCGTATTTATCATAAATTGTTTTTCAATTAACACAAAAATCATAGAAATACAGTAGCAAAAAAGTGTAAGTAGTGATTTTGTACAGGATAAAATTTACAATAAAATTAGTATAAACATGTACAAGTCATTGGAAAAATAACAGCTGATAGTAATTTTCTAAAATGTTAGAATTCTAAACCCCCTGCCATGAGGAATTTATGAAAATTTTGTATAAATTACATTCCCAAGAGATCTGATCTTGATGAATAACGAATTATATTCCTAGAATCCTGCTAAAAATCCAGTTATTTGACATCTCAATCATCAAAATTGGTTCACAACAGTAAAGGTGTAGGTAAGCTCACAAAACGTCATTATGTCATTCCGTAAGGAATTTGTAAAAATATTGCTTAAGGAATCATTTTTTGTGAGCTTACTTGTACAACACTATTGTGAACCAATTTCAATAATCGAGGTTTCAAATTACTGGAATTTTCATCATAATTCCATGAATATAATTTATTATTCATTTAGATCAAAGGACTTGGGAATGTATTTTACATCGATTTTACATGTATTCCTTATAACAGGGGTGTTAAAATTAGAATTAAAACATTTTTTCAATTATCAGCAGTTTTTTTTTATTTCTTGTAAATGTTTATACATATTTTATTGGATGTTTTATCCTTTACAAAAACGCTATTTCTATCTCTTATGGTTTCTGTGTTGATTAAAAACAGCCATACAGAAACACGGACCGACATTGGGTTTTCAAAAAGGCGGTTGGAGCAAAGTAGGGATTTCCGGGGACTTTTCGAATTTCAATTTGAAAGGTTTATTTATCATCTGAGCCAAGTTTCGACTTGCTCAGGATTTATTAAGTCGATTTTCCTAATATTCCTGGACTAGTTGAGGCCATGATAGCTTTTAAACCCCTTCTTAATTTATTGAACCTGATATTTATGTAATTGTAACCCTTTGCATGCATTTTATTCCATCCACGTTTTTAATGGAATAGTTTATTTTAGTATGAGAGCACTACTGAAATGCAGAATTTTATATTTTTGTCTATAACTTGTTTAGTTCTGACGAATATTAATAAAATTAAATAAAAATAAATAAACTACAGACTTATAAACATTACAAATTTTAATCTTCCAAGAGTTTGGCTGTATCATTGATCCATCTATTTATTTTTTGTTTTCAAGTTTCGGTCTAAAACGTACTAAATTAACGGCTTTGGGTAGAGCCATTGAATGTTCAAAATAAACATATTCAAGACAGTTATAGCCTAGTCAAATTAGACTAATCGAGGGGAAAATGCCAGATGGCTGAAAATTAGTACAAATGTTCGTAAGACCCATCTGAACGTCAAACTTAGTCCCCAGAGAGTAGGGTGTCTATTCGAGTAGGAATACTAGGTGTTCCAGAAACAGAGAACCTGGGTTTGAATACTGATATTTTCGTAATAAAGATGTAAACATATTATATCATTTTAAAGATCTTATTAAAAAGCATTTTTAAGTAAAAACAAAACTCAATTATTAAAAAAAAAATTATTCAATTATTTGCAGAAAATTGCAAAAATGGCTACCGTTTTAAAACTAGTTGAGATAATTGAGTTCTGTGTCCACTAAAATGCTCCTTTTTACATGACCTTTGAAATGATATAATTGCTATGGATTTATTGAGAAAATTTCAAGAATCAACCCTAGAATCAACCCCAGAGTGGGATGTCAAGGTCATCCTCCTCTTTCGGACTTTTAATATGACATTCAGATGGGTGTAACGAACATTTATTAGTGCCAGTTTTCAGCCATATGGGATTTTCCCCCTCGATTGCCATTTTTTTGTCTAATTTGTGTTGAGCTATTCTCAAACTTAAACAAGATATTTTTTTACGAAATACTAAAAGTTACCAGTCGCTTCACCCACGTTCGAAATGATAGATAATAACCACTATCTTGTAGTTTACGAAGCATACAAATTAAATTTTTAATATATTTAAAGAAATAACAATATGCCTAGATCCTACTCCACATAATTGCTACCTTCCTACCAATTATCAGTTAAATTAGTTCAGTAGTTAAGACTTGAAGGAACATTAAACACACAAACAAACTCACAAGCTCTCAGATTTAACTAGGATACCTTATAATAAATATATCCTCAATCATGTCATGTTGATGTATTTTGGCCTATGAACACTCATTCAAATTGCCGGCTTTAATTCAAAGTAATATTGATTCATTTAAGACGAGTTTGAGGGGATTATTTGATTAATTAAAAACAAGAATAATAACATTTTTCCACGATTTCTTTCCAGCTATTTATCTTGAATGAAGATTGAATCATGTTATATTACAAGTTAATAATTTATGCTTTGTGAGGCAGCAAATATCCTCTTCTTATGTTTAGTATATTTGTGATTTATATTTGGTTATGATATGCATTTTACCTCTTACACAGGGCTTGGCGGTGTGTTTAGCAGTTTTGATGTGCTCCTTCCAACCAACAGTTTCAGAACATAAGTGAGTCGACTATATTAACCTTCATTTATAAACTGCCTACAATCATGTTTGTATATCATGTTTGTATATCAAACTATCCTTACGCTGAAAGAGTTGTAAGTCTATTCACAAGACATAAAAATGTGTACTTTGTTTTTATTTCGCTCTTCCTTTCTAGAGAAAAAATGCTTTCTTTAATAAATTTCAATTAAATTATTGAGAGAACATTATTGTTCTGGGCCGTAACATTAGTTGATGAAGAGTTTTTTTTTTTTTTTTAAATATAACTCTTTTGTATCTGAATTGAATATCTTCTTTTGTAATGTGTATCAATACATTACTCCGTCTGAAATCAATAAGTGTGATATTTTGTACGAATTCTACTTCACCACAACTGGTTTAGTCACGGTTGACACTTTTTACTCTGACAAATTAAAACAGTGAGATTAAATCTATGAAGACTAAATGTTTTATTTCACAATTATAAAATACCTCTATAGCAATATTAAAATTCTACATAATATAATTTGAAAAAAAATATACATTCACCAAGAGATTGCTTCAAAAGTATTAACTGAGAATTGCCCTCCCTATGTGGTAAACAAAGTCGGTAACCAAATATGTTGATGACCCTTGAAAAGTGCAGGGATAAAAAGTGAATGGAAAGTAGTAATCGTTTTCCAGCAATTGACTAAGAATGCGAGTTTTATTATGGCCCATTAATTCGCTTGGACATTCATCCTCAGTTCCAAAACGCTGAGCTATCTCCGGCTGCTGGGAGAGTACAGTATACAGATTGCGTTTTCCAGGAAGTAGTAAATGGTATTACTCCATTTTATCTGGCAATTTTCGAGCCATGATAACATTTATGCAACACCTGAAGCATGTCCAACACTTTGTTTAACAATGAAGCTCTGGGCGCTTTTCAATACGGCGATCAAGCTTTTTTATAAGCCGGTTACACCGTGGACAATAACCTACATAGGCCTCTCTTACCCAAAGACCCACATATACCTTGCGTGGTGTCAGCTTGTAGACCCACATATACCTTGCTTGGTGTAGCTTGTGGATTCATATACGTAGATGTTAGCTTATACCTGGATTTTAGCCCATAGACCCACATGCCTGGTTAGTTTGTTAGCTTGTAAATGTAAAATAATCAAATAATTGACTAATAAGACTTGCAGAAAAATGCCTAGAACAATAATGGAAGCTACCTGCAATATGTAAATCCATATAATTTAATCTATGACTTGTGTTTCATTTTTGAAAAAGCTGTAAACGTGATGTTTGCTATTAAAAAAAATTATTCAAACGAATTATTTAATTCTTTCGTCAATTCACATTCAGTCTTTTAACATGAATCGTTAAGATTGACTACTACCTACTACCCTCAAACGATGATTAAATGACACATGATAAATGTTGGATGACATGTGATAAGGCTAACATATAGTTCATTCTGAAGGACTCACTATGAAAGTCAGTTAAAATACGAAAATAAGCCTAGTTAATCAAAAATCTCATCTTTACATTTATTTTGATTTAAATCAATGGATTTAAAATTACTTTACGATTTCTTCTTTACGGAACTGCGTTTAACCACAGGCGACTCTTAACACAGGCGAATGAAAACAATTAAAATAAAACTTAATAAGCCAACATATTTATCCCAAAGCCATAAATTTCATGGTTCATTATGTCAGTGATACAGTTATTTTTAAGTTTTTGATACTTTTAAGCCTCCATTGTATGTTTTTAAATTTTAGGAAGAAGATCATAGTAAAGGTGCCACACCTAATCAAGCACATCCATCACGATGTCTACAAGCCAGTACATGTGCACAAGGTACACGCCAAGAAGGTAGAACACCACCATCACGAGGAGCATGAGGAGAAGCTGCCCAAGTGGAGGCCGAAGCTGAAGAAAGGGCACCACAAGGCACGTGGCAGTTACAGTCATCTGACACCGATCCTTCATCATCGGGAAGGAGTTGAAAGACAGGTAGCACACCGACAAGGCATGGAGTACGGCATGGCTCAAGGATATGGAAGAGAGCATGACTATAGCAAAGAGGCCGAAGGAAGTCTTGAAAATTATTCTGAGGAAAGTATATCACATGGAAGACCATATAATAGACCTCCTCATGAAAGAATACCACATGATGGATTACCTCATGAAAGATCGCCTCATGAAAGAAAACCACATGGAGATGGTTCTGGAAGAGAACATGATTATAAGGAAGAAGCCGAAGGGAGTCTGGAAAATCATTCAGAGGAAAGAATACCATATAATATACCTCCTCATGAAAGAATACCACATGATGGTTTATCTCATGAAAGAAAACCTCATGGACATAGCTCTGGAAGAGAACATGATTACAGGGAAGAAGCCGAAGGGAGTCTGGAAAATCATTCAGGGGAAAGAATACCTCATAAAAGAATACCATATAATATACCTCCTCATGAAAGAATACCACATGATGGATTATCTCATGAAAGATCACCTCATGAAAGAAAACCTCATGGACATGGTTCTGGAAGAGTACATGATTATAGGGAAGAAGCCGAAGGGAGTCTGGAAAATCATTCAGGGGAGAGAATGCCTCACGGAAGACCACATAATAGACTTCCTCATGAAAGAATACCATATGATGGATCACCAAATGAAAGAATACCTCATGATGGATTACCTCATGAAAGATTACCTCCTGGAAGAAAACCTAATGGTCATGGTTCTCGTGAAGGAGGCCCGAACTGGGAGCCTATTAATTTAGGTGGATGGTTTGGAGGGGGAAAAGGGAAAGACAGTGATGAGTGGCTCATTTCCAGTGAAGATTTAAGGGAACTGAAGGAGGAATATGGAATTCTCGGCGGGAAAGCTGATAAACAAACTGGGCAAAAAAGAATAAAGGATAAACCTCTAAGCAAACCTAAGAAACCTGTGGTTATCGATATGGAAAAAGAGGGCTGGAAGCCCATGATGGACTTTAAAGGTTGGAAGGATGTTGAGGATTTTCACAACGACGAGCCTCGAGGATACAGACGAGATCCTTATAATTACTCCGGTGAAGATGAATCTGAAGAAAACAGTGAAGAAAGATTCAGGGATGAAGAAGAATACCCCGATAGCATTCCTAGAAGTAAACCAAGGAAGAATTCAAAGAAAAGTGGAAAATGGAGTAAACCAATAGAAGTAAGAGAGCCTTCTAGTGAGGAAGACCCGACGACGCGTCACCGGCAGAAAAATCCCCACAGATACCCTGTAACTCCTCAGGTATCATACCAACAAGCCCAAAGATCTGATGATCCACACAATCAACCACAACAGAGAATACCTTCGAATCATAAACCCCAAAAGAACTGGCCAGAGCCCTTACCTACGCCTCAGGCCCACCATTGGCTAAGCCCCCAACCGACACCAAAGCAAACCTCCTCCGCCCCCCAGAGTCAACCTTCCAGTGTTGTCTGGTCGGGACATCATCTTCAGACCCCTCAGCACACGATGTGGCACGTCCAGCAACACAACGTGGAGACGACAGTTCATGGTGCAGGTAGGACTAAACCTGAATAAACAAAAACAATTATCATGTTTGTTTTTTCTATCATAAAAAAACAAACATTTTGTTAAATTCTTTTCAAAACTTAAAACCATATTTTCCAATATATTAGGAAAAGAGTTATTGTAAATTGGTTCCTCAAGAAATTAGGAGAAACTCACGCCACATCATATTATAACAGTAAGCCAGATTACGAAACACAAAACATAGGGTCAATTTGTGCTGATTTACCTGTTTTCTTAAAATTGATTGGGAATAACTATTGGTTTGTATAGTGGCGATAGTTATTTTGGACTAAGAAGTTGATCGGTGTTTCAAAGAGGATTGTTTCAAGTTTCTGAGGTTGTTAACCCAGTTTTTCTATTGGTTTGCGTAGCCTAAAAATATGGTATTTTACAGCAGACAACCGTAGTACTGTCCGCGAGAGTAAAGAAGTCCCCCGAGCCAGAGCGATGTGCAGCAATGTCCGCATTTTGCCGCGCGGTGTTTCGGCAACGTAAAAACGAAAAAATGAAGGGGCCGAGTTACAAGCGCCTGCAATTGTCCGAATAGGCCAGGACTCAGGGGACTTCTGTACTCTCGCAGATAGTATGTACATTTGTCTCCATTAATTTGCAATAAAGTATATAAAATTTCCTTCTGACGCTTACCAAATTTTCACTTTAAAAAATATATCTACCATTTAATTTTTCAGGATCCAACCCTTCGCCGCTCCCGATTCATCCGCCACCCCTCGCGCCCCTGCAGAGCCAGCAGGACAGCGTAACCGCCCACAGGGTGGCCGCCCCCGCCCCCGCCGCCCCCGCCGCCCCCGCTGCCCCATGGCCGCCCACCAAGAAGTCGCCGGGAGTGATGCAGCAGTGGGAGCAGACCGTCCACATGGGCGACGGCGACGGTCCGGGGTCCTCGTACAAAGTGGAGGTGATCAACTACAGCAAGTAATAGGAACAGGCAGTAGGAGCAAGCAATAGGGAAACTGTAGAGCTGACTCTGAAAATCAGTCATTTTCTCGTGCTTGTCCAGTAGTTTTATATTCAAAACTTTGCGTATACAAAGAAAAATTGCCTTAAAATATCCTTTTAAGAGTATATTTTAACGTACCAAAAGGCCGCGATGGTGGTATGCCTCCATATTGATTTAATTTTAAAGTGATATATAATATATTAGAAGTTGATTGTTTTCAAAATATTTCGGAAACCCCTAAAATAGCACCTAAAATCCGATATGGTGTACACTTTGCCCTCTATCCACAACTGAGGCTTTTGGTATGTAAAAATACTCATTTAAGAGGACATCAAAAAATAATTTTCAGAACTATTACATTTTTGTTTAGGACATTAATTGACTGGTTTAGAGGAATTACACTATAAATAATGCCTTTGTTGTACACCAACAAAAACGGGATGCCAGGTAATTGTAACCGATCTGTTGGAGCAGGCAGTTATTAAATACCACTGCAAAACCATTGTTTTACAAACCGTGTTGTATCAGTTCTATTTGACTTTATTATTAATGTAATATCATGTATATAGCTCATGTAAATAAATGTAAATATATTTAGCCTTTAACATCGAAATTCAAGACTGCGATACGAAAGTATACTTCTAGTATGTAAGTTTAGCAATCAAAAGCGCCTACAGAGAGTCTTTATATAAAACCCCATTCTGAACAACTTTTTGTTTCTACAATTAATTGTGTTTTTTTAACATTTGTTATGTTTTGATAAGAAAAGTTGTTACTGTTGTTGTTCTAATAAACTGAATCATAAATAATTGAATGTTTGACATCTTTCCATCCCTTGCTCGTACTTATACTTTACATGATCGAAACTCTTAAGTGCTTTTTAAATGTATTCTTTACTTTTCAGATAAAAGCTGTTTATACAGAGATGAAAAACTGTAGACATACCCAACTCTACGTTTAAAAACAGTGGTTTCAAAAGAGGAACTAACCCGTATTCTTTAAATGTTATAGTTGATGCCAACATCTATATAAATAAAGCAGTGGCTCTGGGTGATCGCCGAACGCCTAAACCCATCGTGAGATTTTCAGCACATTTTTAACGGCTTCAGCTTTTGCACCTGACCCTCAGTTTCATCGATCTTTTCTAGGTCTCCTTCCTATGGAAAAACCAAAGATCCAAAGCTCTTTATTAATCATTTCATTTTGTTAATTTATTTTATTTTTATCAAAATTCGATAACGTTTAATTTTTATTATTTTATTCAGTGCTATTAGCAAATTTATAAAGTGTGTTATGAAAGTGGCAATATACCGGGCACGATATACTGAGGATTTTCTGTGGATATTTCAAAATACAATGCAAAATTTTGATATGTTGTTTAATTCTGTTATTTTTCCAGTATTATGGGACATTGAGTGGAGACCAATATGACAAACACTTTAGGTTTTCCTGATCTTAAAGAAAAAAGTTTAACTTTGAACAAATTCACTTAGCTTTTCTTGAACAAATATTGTATTATGATCATTTCATTTGCTCTATATAGTGGAAGAGCAGTTAAAAATCCATTTTTCTGTGGTTCCATTTGCAGAATATGGGGATTAGAACGTTCCAGAAATGTGATTGAAACATGTTTGTATAATATAAATACTTGCCAAAATTGATCGTTTGGCAGAGCACCATGATGAGTTCTTGATATTTAGCACAATATTCAAGATACTCAGACATGCTTCAGCCGCTAAAAACTTAGAAAAGTTAATGTCAGTAAAGGAAGAGAACGTCCAATATATTTTGAGCCACAACAACGATGGATTTTCCTCTAATGAAAAATTCATTGCCCTAGTCGAAGATAAGCCGATAAAATGAATTTTAAAGAGTAATTTTCCTACTCTTCGGGATTCATTTTATTTTCACAGCCTTAATTCATAATGAAAATTATGACCTTGATCAACCTCAGCCACCGCATAAAAAACTGTACAAAAACACAATCAATGAAAACACTTTCGTAACTCAACGTAACCGACGTGACGCTGCGCAGTGCTGCCGAAAATGCTCATAATAATGAGACTTTCCCCGGTCAGTGCGCACGCGGTAATGCTGGGCATGCGCCTGCGCAGAAAGCGCGACGGCGCGGCGCACTGCCACTGCGCCGGCGCACCAGGCGAGGAAAGTGAAGTAGCTGCAGCGGTGGTCATCTGATGAAAGTACAACCGATAGGGCATCCCATTGTAGTTTTATCAATAGGTTAATTTTTGTTGGGACTTTGAACTGTATTAAAAACAGTTAGAAACGCCAATTAGTAGGGGTTTCGTCGCCGGGGTTCACAGCCAACCCTATTGCTTCATTGGGTATATGTATTGAAATCAAACTGTTGCTGAGTTAAAATTAATTTAAGGAAGAATCAGCATTTAATTCTTACAGGACCTAACTTTTGATGAGTTTTTTTAGGACTCTACTTGAATAGGACTACAAGTTCAAAGTATCAAAAGAAAAAAAAGATTTCCACGGATGTGAAAAAGATTTATATTAATGGTATCTGGAACAAAATTGCAAACAAAAATAGCAAAGGTGCATTGATTTATATTAATATTAGTACTAGATAACCTGTTGCTCGAAATCGAGCATAACAAAAATTATATTGTAAACAATTAAAGAATGAACAATTAATCTACTTATATACTTTAAAAGTGTAATCAAAGAGCCAAAATCAATAACAAAATTATGGCTAAATTACTGGAAATTTTAAAGGTTATTTCATTTACCGCAGGAGTTCCCGCTAAGATATTTTTTCTTGTGATCTCTAGATCAGTTTTCTTCATTTACCCTTGTTCTCTTGTTTCTGAAATGTACATTTTAATAGCGGCATAAGATTGTGATCTGCTTTCTTGAAAGTACAGCGAAATCCGCAAATTAGACATACAATTTGTGGCAACAAAGGTTAATTATGCATTCCCACCTCTACCAGTCTTTTCATTCTTGGAATGGAAGCCGCCGCAATGTAAACATTGCGGACCAAAGTTCTTTACCCATCAAATGTTCTCACCACTCTGTACCCATCAAATGTATCGGGAGGATGATTCCAGCGGTTTCGTTTGTGCTGAAATGCATTATTTTTCGTAAACTACGTTGCAAAACGATTAGCTGGTAACTGCACCGAATAAACAATTAAAACAACACTTCATTATGTGGTAATAAAGGCCAATATCATGGCCAATATTACCTAAAAAAACTATAACAAACAAACTAAAACTGTTGAAAACAATTTCTTGTCACGTCCCAGAGTGAAGCCAAAGGAGCTGTAAAAATATTTCTAAATTTTAATGATGATTTTTTAACTTAAATAGTCTATTACAAAAAATTTAAGGTTTCTAAGTGAGGGTTAATTGTTTTGAGTACCTTAGGCAGTGTAACTAACAATAGTTAGTAGGTTTAAATGTGTACTTGGCAACTTTTTTGTAAGTGAACAAAGAGAAAGAAATTATGCTATTTCCTCTGTAAATTTTGTAAAAGATTTAGTTGTCTGAGTAGGCATAATTTTTTTATTTTCTTTACAAAAGTTGTAAAGAATGACGTTAGGAAACTTATCTTTAGAATGTTTTCAGTTCAAAGCTAATTTGATCACTTCTTGCCCATTTTACCAGAAGTGCCTTCAAATTGCCAGTCGCAAACCTAAGCGCAGTAATGCGAGAGTTTGGTGGATGTCTCATTGCAGGCGTCTACCTAAATAATTCGCATGTTCAGAGGGGGTTGCTAGGGTTGGCATATTGTAATACAGTATGTTTAAAGGGTGGATAAAAATTTGAATTTTAAATAGCTAAAACTATCAATACTGTAGTAAGGCAAAAAGGACCACCCATTTATACTGATATAAATGGGAAAGAAATATAAAAAAAAACTTTGTGAAAATGGAATTTATGTTTATGAAAATATCAAATAATAAAACAAGAACATGGATTATGATAATGATGGAAAGAAAAAATAACCTGCATTATATCAGTTCTCACTGCAGTCACTTGTGGCAGTGACCCTTAATATAACCTTAATATATTGAGGTTGCTTGTAACTGTTATTTTTGTAAATACAGTAGTACAATGTTTGATAACACATAAATACAAATTCACATACGGTGTAAAGAAATGTCAGAATTAGTTGCATAATAACAACCAATTTAAATGTTTATAGTACCTTGTGGTTTAATTACATTCTCTTACCTACCACATATAAGAATTCATATGTGTAATACAAATTCACATACGGTGTAAAGAAATGTCAGAATTAGTAGCATAATAACAACCAATTTAATTGTTTAGAACATTGGAAAATTGATATTGCTTTTATAAGTCACAAAATTATACAGAGAGTTAGTTAAATGAGCACATATGAAACGAACTCACCAATCCATGACCACAGGGTTCATAGTAATCATCAAGTGTTCACCGTACATTCATTTAATTATCTTTCAAATTTCGACAAAATATTATATCAGAATCCTCTTGAATGTTCATATTTACCTTTGTGTCCTTGTCTAAACATTTCACATTAAAATATATAAAAAAATTATTATTCTTTGTTTTAAAATACGTTAAGCGTGTTATATGTTTGCAACAGATATATTAAATGAAAATGAACGAAAACAATATAAAACATGTGGTGAATCAAAAATGAAATGAGATATAACAGGAAAGAAAAAATTGCTTAATGCAGGGATTTTGGCAGAAGAGGGGGTAAAAAGGGATTAATGAACAAAGGGAAATAAACATACTGTATTATATATAAAAATATAAAACATAATGAAATGATAAAATGTGATGGCCAGAGCTCATGCCTCAACAAAATACTAAAAGACTTTACCTTCTTTTTTATATAACGAATAAAATAAACAACATAACAACTTTATTAATTTGTATTTTCATTACTATATTCTTAGATACGTTTGTGCCGAGAAATAGCTTAAAAAACTGAAAGTTACTAAATGATGTGTACTTTTATGATGATCATTAAAATTACAATATAACTTCAGAGAATCCAGCCCACATCAAATCCCGCTACTGAAGTTATTATGCGGTAATTTGATTGAGGTTAGCTAAAATTACATATAAAAAAACATCTTTACCTACCAAACAGATAAATACAGTAGTACAATATTTGATAACACATAAATACAAATTCACATACGGTGTAAAGAAATGTCAGAATTAGTTGCATAATAACAACCAATTTAATTGTTTATAGTACCTTGTGGACCGAGCCTTGCCCGTTGATGTTTCACTGTTGACATTCCAAACACTATGCCTGTAATGGTTCATTTTGGTTGTCATAGGAATAAGCCTAAAATATAAATGATAAAAGGAAAACAGTAAATATTTAACATATTATAAGAAAATAAACTGAGAAACACTTGTAATAAATTAGGCCTACAATTACAGAACTTAGCTTAGACCTACCTTGGATCAGATTGAAGGTTGATGAAAAATAAGAATTCATATGGGTAAATAATGAAATATTGGTCTTGGAAAAGATTTTATAGATAAATTTATAACTGTCAATTAATTATTTGATTAATATACATTGTAAAAACATCTTAAAAACTTCATAAACAAAACTCATGTTGAGGTTATAACTGCAAGCAGACGGAGTCCAGGTGATGATGATAAACAGATGATTTCTGATGTCATAATTTTAAAAGTGAAACTATTATCACGCTTTATTTAATTGAAAATTACACTTTGTGAGTTAAAAATGGTCACAAATTAGCTATTAAAATGAAAAGTCATGTTCTTTACACTAATGTTTCAGCCTGCCAGAATTTTGAAACGCAATGCTAAAACCCCATAAGCTAGCCAAGAACCCAGAGGCGCAACGAAGATTCTGAACCAACGTCGTCTGGAAGCAGTTTAGTGAGCAAGAAACTCCTGAACTAGAAACAACTCAGTAAGAAATAAATTGGTAATAGTACAGACAAGTGGTATAACGCTGTCTGAAATTGGGAACCTCTCAAGTGCCGCCCGCTGTCGTATGACAAGTGCTGTCGCTGTTGGTTCTCAGTTTCACCGGCATAAAACACTTGTCGCATTTAATATATAAAAGAAAGAAATCTAATTTGTAACAAATTGAATATTTAAATAAATGATTTAACCTTCGAAACAAAATAAAACTATCTTGTTATTTAATAGATTAAGGCGCTAAAATTTAAACCTTTTCCCAAAATAATTCCCCGCACAAGTGATTGAACGCTGTGCGTGTCAAAATTTTAGGTGTTGGGCTTGCAAGTGGTTGAAAAGCTGTGGTCCAACAGGACAAGTGATTGAACGCTGTCCAGAAATCTTAGCTTATTTACACCATCACATTTGCCCTGAGACAAGACAAAAAATAAAAATAAGGGTGTAACTAAAGTAAACGTTATAGCCTGATTGGTGGTAAGCACCAAATAGTAACATTTTAATCAATCGTTAGAATGGTCAGACAGTTTAAAAAGTATGAAAACACGTGATAACGCACATCCAAAATCCTAAGATTTATAAATGGTGCAAATGAGTTTTAAACAAAATAAATAAACAAATAAATAAATACGATACTAATATTCAGAAGTTTTTTAAAGGAAAATTATTGATGTTTACAAAAAAAAAACAATATATTTGTAGGCACAATAGATGAAGCCGAAGACAAGTAAAAAGCTTTTGATTTGAAAATACACCAAAGAAGTGACTTTTAATGTAATTTTTTATCAGATTTACTTATAAAAAGTATTATTTTCAATATTTTTTGCTTCATAAATAATGGGATGGCACAGTTAAAAGTTTTTTTAGTGGCAAGGTGGGGCAAAAGTATTTGTTTAAAAATAACCATGCCAAACGTTTGAAAAATGTCAGTTTGTTAAAATTATGGTTGGATTTGGGGCTTAAAAGAGGTTAGAAACGGTAAAAGACTTCGGACGATCGTGAAAAGTTCCAGTAACAACTCTCGTGCCAAAAATGAGGCCTATTAAAAAAATCAATAAGTCCTCAATGAAGGTGAAGGTGGAGTGGTGAGAAGCTCCGAAAAGCGAGTTGATATCTCGAAGATAATTTCAAGACAGAAACTGGAGGCGCCCTCTGTTTTTATAGGACTACTCATTCAGACGCTATAGCCAAAAAAGTAATTTTTTTCAAAATTCAAGTTTAAAACCTTTTGTGTACCATTTTGTTTAGAAGATGGATTAACAAATTTAAAGTTATCAACATTTAGCGAAGAATTAAGAAACATAAAATAATTCCTCAAGAAATTTCAAATTTGTCTACCAATTTTGGGAAAAAATAAATTTACAAAAATCTGTCATCTTAATGACTTATTCAATAAACAATATCTCCATAAGATTTCGTGGAATCAAATCTTTTTTGAAAGTATCAAAATAAATCCGCTTTCCCCTTAATTTAATACGGTCCGTTAGACGCATATTACAATATACCATTTGGTATAACCTTACCTTTGCGTACCATTGTAAAGATAAATAATAAAAAGAGATCATAGTTTTTTAAGCGGAGTCCTTCTAGCGGATTTTCCTCAGAATTAAACAGCTTTGACAAAATTAACTTTTTTTAAATGTCCTCTGACATTGATATCATTCACTAGATTTTTGCCCAAAAGTCCTAATTTGTTAGGGATTTTTATTTAGTTCTCACTGTCTAAGAACATCGTCTAAGAAGACCTAATCTTCAATCTTCCTTAAATGACGAACGGGATCTTAATGTTTCATGGATTTAGTTATATAAAAAAATATCAACAACTATAAAATTTCAACTGACATATATAAAAATAGTGGCTTTAAGCCCCTTATCATTTTTGGGGAAAATTAAAACAATCATCTTTATTATACTACAAAATAACTTCATAGTAAACTAGCTTTTACTTAAACCACATACGGTTTGAATTAAGAAACAGCACCTTACGTTTTAACGTGAACAAAGCAGACGTTTTTTAAATTGCACATATGTTACGTTATTTCAACTTTTCTAATAAACTTCAAGCAATTTCAGTAGTTTTCTCATGTTTCTGGCATCTTCAATTTAAGCCCTTTCCCATCATCCTGCGACTTGCAAAGCGCCCACAATTCTGCGCAAAAATTTCTCCCACGTAAGCTGATGGTGCCCCACTTCGATGGAAAAAAGTAAACAAATAATTGTGAAGAACAACAAAATGTATCAGCCCTTTCCTTTATATTTGTGCCCTTGGGGACAAACTATAAAACCGTTTTAGCAAAAACTTATATTTTCCCAAAAGACTGTCTCACCAAAATCTTTCATTCAAGTATAGTGTTGACGGGTGACGGGCTTATGGCTTTCTCAAAAGTTATGGGTAGTTTATGGGCTTTATAGATAGAAATTTGGTATTCACTTGATCTTTAAAGAAAGGTCTTTTATGTAGGACAACTCAACAATAAAAATTTAAAATTATACACTGAATCTGAAGTAGTCAGTTGACTGTGTACTGATGCAGCATTAAATGTTTTACTAGAAGCCTGTAAAATAAATTTAAAAAGATTGGTATTTAAAGTGATTTAAATAATCAAATAAAATTATCTCCTTCAATTTTCAGTAAATTAAATTAATTTGAAATTACCATGGTTGCGGAAGGTATATTTCCATCATAGGATCTATATACAGGGTGAGGCAGAGTAAATCAAAAAAGTCAAATGGCACCATATGGCAAATAGCATATCATTTTAAGCGTCTTTTAAAGACGAACAAGTTGATATAATTTGTCTATATGTTTGTTTACCTTTCTTGGTGGTTATTTTGATTAAATAAATAAATGATATTTCTTCTCCTATCTGTTGGCTGTTTTTCTTTTATCATTAGTTATTGGGATTGACTTAAGGTAAGTGGATAATATCTCCTATATCTTTACCTATTTACACTTAAATCTAGGCTACTCTAAAATAATTAAGCGGGATACAACACAAATATAGGTTTATTGACAATTAAATAACAATCTTTCTTTCTTTTTAATTGAAAAGGAGATTTACAATGTGTTTCACAAATGTGGGGGTCTTATAGCTGAAGGTTAATTATACAGAATATATTTGTATTATGCTCAGGCTAGTTAAAAAGGTATGGCAAGAGTCTCTTGATTCGGGTCTAAGGTAGGTGCTGGCCGAAACATTGAATATCTAACTTGATAAGTTTAATATATTTTGATACTTTTAATTTTGAAATTATTAACTATCAAAATGGAATTATAGTTTGAGAGTCTATGGATAATTATGATCTCTATAAGATAGTCACTGATAAAGGAAGTTTGTCTATAAACCAATATGTCTTCCTCAACAATAGTCTTGATGGGGAATAATTTATTATGAGTCAAATTTATAAAATTTCTCCAATCAAATTTTATTAATAAATTTCTTGATGTCAAAGTTACTCTTGATGTATGTAGGCTATATACTTTCTTTAGCCTTTAATCAATTTTAATGTCAGTTTAAAATCACTGGTAGGCTAGTCCAATGGAGGTAAAGATGAATAAGAGCAGATCTTACCAAAATGTTAACTCTTCACCCAGGTCACTATTTTCTTCTAGGCCATTAAAAAGGGACAACTGTGACCTGGTATACCGCCGGCTACCAAAAATATAGGCTTATTAGGGCCTAATACTATTTTTAATCGGAAATAATTTAACACTCGGACAGAGGTCCTTACAGAAAGATGTTAACACTAGGCCATTCTCAATTAGACTCCCAAAATTCTCTTCTTCTCATCATCTCCTTTGTTGTAACAATATTACACATGTTTTCACTGCACTGGGGTTCACAAAACATTAAAGTATACTTTCCACTTTTGGTAAACATTTAAAAAGAGATCATTTTGAAAGTTTGGGTATTATATGAAATAATTATTTGAGATAGCTTTATTCCTACCTAATAAATAATTTACATTAAAATTAACTAAGCAATAAATTTCCTTCTGATTTTATTTTTAAGCCAAAATTATACTAAATAAATATTTGTCATTAACTAGCATCTGTTTACACACATTATAAATAAATAATTATTAATGTTTATTTACAATCTCAAAGTAAATATTTGTGAACTATTGAAAACTTTTCAATTTACACCAACTGTCTATTTTTTTTGTATTGTAGTAATAAGCCAAAAACTCAATTTTTCCATATAAAATGCATGTTAATTCCATTACGGAACAGCAGAAGATTTTTCCCCAGCTTATTATCGCGCTATTTTTTAAGGGAATGTGTAATAGTGACATTTTTCATTAGATTTTTTAAATTTGTAAACATTCTCAGATCTGAAGAATGTAAAAAATCCTAAAAGCATGAATTATTGTTATTGGAATAACTAATAAAGATAAACATTAATAAATACCAAAAAAGAATAAAGCCACATTGATAAATTGCTGCATGTTGTATTTTTTTCTTTTTTCATTACAAATACTATTAATTTAATCTTAAAAACCTGTTTGTTGAAATAAAAGTAAGTAGTGTTAAATTTCGTAAACTGGCATAATAAGGGTTTTCGTCTGACGTAAGAGATAGAGAAAAAATTTATAAATACATTAATTGTTCATTTTAAAAACGCATTTTATTTTATATAAAATTTATTATACCTTGCTATTTTGATTAGAATATTGACTTTTAGGCTTTTTACAATCTTTGGATCTGCGAACTTTTATAAATTAAAAAATCCAACGAAAAATATCACTATTACACATTTCCTTAAAGAATAGTTTGAACAAAGCTGGGGAAAAATCTTAAGCTGTTCCGTAATACAATTAACATGCAATTTATATGGAAAAATTGAGTTTTTGGCTTATTACTACAATACTACAAAAAATAGACAGTAGGTGTAAATTAAAAAGTAGTTGGTCTTTAAAAGACGCTTAAAATGATATGCTATTTGCCATATGGTGCAATTTGACTTTTTTTGATTTATAGGGCTACCAATATTACAAAAAAATAAAATTCTGGTTGAAATTAATAATTTTGAAAATTATGACATGCAACACATCATTGTAAAGCTGAGTTTACCAGGATTACGAATTTTCAATCAGAACTGAAAAATGTTTAGCGGTTTAGAAAATACAGGATATTCCGTCAAAAGGCAAAAAAATCAAAGAACTGGCCGCCATCTTAAGACGGATTGAGATAATTAGGTTCTGACTTCACCAAAATGTTCCTCTAAACAAGACCTTTCTAAAAATGTACAAGGTGTCAGATAGGTTTACATAAGAAAATTTCGAGGTTCGAACTCGTGACCTTAATTTTTGGAACACCCTGTGCTCAGATCAAATTGTATAAATATTTTAAATGAATTCTTCACATGTGATTCAGCGGGGAATAATTTTATTTGGCGTTACTAGGTTAAACCGCACGGGTGGTCTACCTCACCCTTTATTATTAATACGCTACATAGAAACTTTCAAACCAAAACATCAATTTGTGGAAAACAATTGAAAATTTTCATGACAGAAAGAAAAAACTGGCATTAAAAACAAATACATACAAAACTCACTTTAACTGCTTTCGACTGGTAGGTGAATGTCGACTGCATTTTTTTTGTTCGGTTTTGAAAGCTGGTCATCACAATTGTTATCTCACTTTTATATATATGTATTTTTCCTTTTCTAAATTTTATGACAAAATTTCTGTATTAAATTTTATAATCATCTGTTTCTATTTCCATCTGTTTCTATGTATTTATTTTTTACTATTATTAAGTTTTGTTTTCTTTCTCTCCATATTTTTTTTAATCTTTAGCCTTTTCTTATTAATTTTCAAAAGGTTTCAATACAAATTTTAATGTAAAAGACTATCAGTGAAATATAAAAAAAAATGTATGGTTGAAGACAATGAAAAAATGAATCATGAAAGAAGACTACAATCGAAAAATGTAAGACTGTCGTAATGTAGTAATGTCTGAACAATTTAATATTTCTCTCTCTCAATATGTTTTCCTGTTTTCCTCATTAAATATTGAATTTTTATGAAACCTTTATTTTGATTATTCCCTTTTTCTATGTAATTCTGTGCTATATGAAGCACTGGTCCTTCATCCTGATTTGAGTTAATTTCTATTCGCTCCCAACATTTTTAGTGCGCTAAATATTTGATTTTAAAGTAAGCTTTTCTTCGTTCAAGTGTGATGATTTCAACTTTTTTTTCACAGACTCGAGTTTTTTTCTGGTGTTATGACAAATTCGGATCTCAAAATGCATATATATTTTTTCCGAAACCATGGTAGACATGCAGGAGGTGGATGTACTGAAAAGCTGAATACGAAGGTATTATAAACTGTTTTTCTATTGTCTTTTTCAGCTTTGGAGGCTTTCCTGCATGAAAAAATGTAATTGTAGTTTTTGTTTTCATTAAATAAAAATATATATTTTAAAAATTTGGATGCCTGATGACTCATCCAATGATTCTGTTTTTAAATTACAATTATTTTTAAAATTTACCAACTGACCCAGGACAATTTTGCTATAATAGGGAAATAATTTAATAGTGGACAAACGTATTGCATTTGTCTCTGAAATTTCATTTTACAGTTTAAACAACAGGTTAAAACGCCTTTAACTTGCATGCAACAAATTCTATCACAACTCTGCGAGGGAATTGCGGAGAGCAACTTGAAGGAGAAGAATAGTTATTCGGTTTTGGCTCCTGATTATTATTAATTTATTTGTAATCATTAGGCTGAATTTTCTTATATTTGTTTTTTTTCTGTTTTATCTCAAATTTTAATTATAACGTAGCAATCATAGCACGTTATGGTTAACCTACTCAACTATTGTGAGGTTTACCCACCTCTTTACTCTTTACACGTTTACATTTCAGTAAAGAATTTCTATAAGCCATGTGTACATTTACAATGGAAATGTAAGGTTTACTAGCCAATTTATATAATAATAAACTGAAAATGTTGTAATCACATGCTTTCGATACTATAAATAAATGCAATCAGTAATTGAATCGCAAAATTCCATATGGAATATACTGAAAGGTGAATTTGGAATTATATATAGCCATCAATCAAAGAATGTTGTACTCGGTTTATCAACAGCTGTAGTCGTGGAGTGCTGTTATCAGTGGGACGGGACGATGGTAAGGGAGACAGTGCTGCTCTCTGTAGGAAACTCTGCGAACTACTGTCGTTAAATGGGCTCGGTCTAAACACGCTTTAAGTGTAACAAAGTCTTGCCCTCTGTATCATTCTTCTTTGTGCTGTAACTGAAAGATATGTTCGCACTATCGTGAATCTTATATTTCTTATAAATTATATTTCTTTATTACATGTCTTTGGATTTCAACTATCTGTATTTAAATTTTGGCAATTATTTTTAAAGTATTGTTAATAATGTTTATTTTTTGACATCTGGACAAATTAGATTTTTGCAAAAAGGTAAAAATAGATGAAGGAAGAAATTGGTGTAAAAATGAAATGTTTTTATAAAGTATTGTGAAGAAAAAACAGATATTTAAAATGTTATTAGTTTACACTCTATTTTAAAAATAAATCATATTTGTTGTCATTGAAAATTGCGTTTAATTCACGACATCTGGCGACCGAAATCAACAGGACCTCTTAAGAATCTAGGATTTAAAATGACTGACCTAGAAAATCTGAAGAAGAAGAGAAAACAAATACGAAGACTCTTTACTAAATGTCACAATGAACTAGAAGATATTTTGAATGATGAAGAATCAACCTTTGAGAAAAAGGAAATTCAAGCAAAAGCAAGTTTTCCATTAATTGAAGATAAATTCCACAACTTGACAATTCTAGATGGAAAGATCGAAGACTTGATGCTGGAAGGAGATGCTACTGATGCCGAATTGGATGCAGAATTTGATTCCCAGGAGGAGTATAAAAGGAAATGGTTTGGAATTCAGGCTAAGTACCAAAAACTATTAGATGTTCCTTCAATCAATGATGATGAGTTATCTTTACATAAGTCTAGGAACCATCACTTTCATTTACCTAAATTAGAATTAGCTTTGTTTGACAGAAATGTAAGGAATTGGATTGGATTTTGGGAACAGTTCAAAAAGGTCCATGAGGACAGTGAGCTTGAACCTGAAGTTAAATTTCAATATTTAATTCAATCCATGAAACCAGGTTCTTCAGCTAGGGAGTTAGTTGAATCGTTCCCTCCTTCTAGTGGAAATTATGCAAGGGCCATTGACCAGCTAAAGTCCAGATTTGCTCGAGACGAGTTTTTAATTGAAGTTTATGTTTGGGAGTTGTTATATTTAGTGTTGCAGCAAGCAACTAATCAGAATAACATGCCACTTTCCTCTCTTTCTGACAAATTAGAAACTCAGTTACGAGCTCTA
This sequence comes from Flexamia atlantica, assembly GCA_035578135.1. Taxonomy (NCBI): domain Eukaryota; kingdom Metazoa; phylum Arthropoda; class Insecta; order Hemiptera; family Cicadellidae; genus Flexamia; species Flexamia atlantica. The sequence continues at coordinate 29,808,892 of JAQJVK010000008.1, read as the reverse complement.
GAAACACTAGGTGTCACTTCAGACAAATATGCAGCAATGCTGTACCCATTGGTAGAGTCTGCTTTGCCAGATGACACTCTTAAAGCTTGGGAGCGTCATAGAACTTCAAATAAAGCAAGAATGAATGAATCAAAAGCGACTAAAGACTCAGTTAGTTCCCAAAGTAATCTAAATTATTTGCAGTTATTGTTAGACTTCATTCGAAATGAAGTTGAAAGCGAAGAGCGATTGGCCCTTGCTCGTACCAGCTTTGGAGTCGACAGAGACTTCAAATTGAAGGACAGTCAGCCTCGGAAGTCCCAAGGAAAGCCCCAAACAAAACGTGAGTTTGAAAAAGGACTGCCTACAGCATCCACCATCCTTGCAACTGACAAATCTACAGTGGTGAGTAAGTCTACATGTTTATTTTGTAACAAAGGGGGTCACGACACTCAAGATTGTTCTGGCCTTCAAAATCTCACATTAAAAGAAAAAAGGGACTTTGTCACAAAAAAGGAAACATGTTTTTCATGTTTGAAGCTAGTACATACTAGTAAAAAATGTAAAGTGTATGTTTCATATGTTATATGTAAAAAGAAACATTATTGTTTGATGTGCCCTAATTTGGATAAATTGTCCTCTGCCCCTCATCAAGAAACTGTACTAAATGAAAAGTCAGACTCTCTGTTAGTAAATCCAAACAAAGAGACCCTGCTACAAACTCTGATGGTAAGGGTTGCGGGACCTGGCCAGAAACAATCTTTAGTAGTAAGGGCATTGTTAGATTCTGGGTCACAGAAATCTTATATAGCTAAGGACTGTGTGGATGAATTGAAATTGATTAAATCTGGCGAGGAATCAATCATCAATGGGTTGTTTGGAGGTTTTGAAACCAAACGAACTCCACACAATATTTACCATATAGAAGTCAGTGACCCCGAAAGTAATATTAGTCTTCCAGTAGAGGTACTTGATCAAGAAAAGATTTGCACCTATGTACCTAGTCTAGATAATAAGACGTATTTACCTATTTTAAGAAGGAAAAGAATACACCTCACAGACATTAGGAGAGGAGAACCACCACAAGTGAAGTAGCTGCTCGGAGCTGATGTATTGGCTCAAATCCTCACAGGTACTCAAGAAAAACTCGATGAATCCTTAGTTGCTGTTAAGCCTAGTCTTGGTTGGACTGTTATGGGTCAGTGTTATGGTGTCAGTAAAAGATCGATGACCAGTTTAAGTTGTTTTGTTAAGATGGACATTTCAGATCTCTGGCGTTTAGACGTTTTAGGTATCACTGAGCCGATGGAGACTAAGTCAAAGGAGACGTTAGAAGCAGCTACTATGGAGCATTTTAAGAATACTGTAACAGTAAATAGTGAGAACAGATATGAAGTAACTCTTCCATGGATTGAAGGTCATCCTGAGCTGCAGAACAACAGAGTTGTAGCTGAGAAGCGGTTGCATGCTGTTACTAAGAAATTAATTAAGTTAGGCAAACTTGATGAGTATGACCAGGTATTTACAGAGTGGTTGACTACAGGGATAACTGAAAAGGTAACAGAATCCTCACTATGTAATAGACCTGTATTTTATCTACCCCATCATGCGGTAGTCAAAGAGTCTAGTCTTACTACAAAGATTCGACCAGTTTTCGATGCTTCGGCGGTAGATTGTAATGGAAATTCTCTTAATTCTTGTTTGGAAAAGGGACCTAACTTAATAGAACTTATTCCATCTCTTTTGATGAAATTTAGGAAACATCCCATAGGTGTTGTTTCGGACATCAAGAAAGCTTTTTTACAAATAAGCTTATCTCAGAACGACCGAGATGTCTTAAGGTTTTTGTGGTGGGAGGACTATGCTTCTGGGAAAATATCTTATTTTCGACACCGTAGAGTAGTTTTTGGTGTTACTTCTAGTCCTTTCCTTTTAAGTGCCACCTTAGCTCATCATCTAGAGAAAGCACCTGATGGTATGAAAGAAACTGCAAGTAAATTAAAACAATCTTTTTATGTAGACAACTGTGTGATTAGTTTAGAAAATGAACATGAGCTTAGTCGTTTTGTCAAAGAGTCTCAGCTTTTGTTAGCAGAAGGGAAGTTTGAACTACGAGGCTGGGCTAGTAATGCAACACTGCCAGAAGAAATCTTCAAGTCTGAAAAGGATCACATGTTTGTCTCAGATCGCTGTGTTCCTGTCTTAGGTCTCATGTGGGATGTTGAATCAGATGAGCTGTTTTGTAATATGAATCCAGTTGAATTGTTTGATAAACCAGTTACAAAAAGGAGTTTATTGTCAATTTCACAGATTGTTTGATCCCATAGGGTTTACTTGTCCCTTTACTTTGATTCAAAAGCTTCTACTTCAAGAAGTTTGGAAATTGAAACTTTGTTGGGATGATGAACTACCACATGATATTTTACTTCAGTTTGATAAATGGATTAAGAATCTTCATTACTTGATGAGCTGTCGGATTCACCGGAGGTTTAATTCTGCAAAGACGATAAGATAGAGGACAAGAAAGAAAAGTTTGCAGTGGAGAAAAGAACAAGAAGTAGAATATTCGTGAAAAATTCCTCAAAGACTTACTTTTTTTTCCTCAGTGCTTTAAAATTTTCAATGTTAAAGGGGGGGAGGATGTCGTGAATCTTATATTTCTTATAAATTATATTTCTTTATTACATGTCTTTGGATTTCAACTATCTGTATTTAAATTTTGACATGTGATATTTTTAAAGTATTGTTAATAATGTTTATTTTTTGACATCTGGACAAATTAGATTTTTGCAAGAAGGTAAAAATAGATGAAGGAAGAAATTGGTGTAAAAATGAACTATTTTTATAAAGTATTGTGAAGAAAAAACAGATATTTAAAATGTTAATAGTTTACACTCTATTTTAAAAATAAATCATATTTGTTGTCATTGAAAATTGCGTTTATTTCAAGACACGCACCATGTAAGCCTACTCTCTAATGTGATCCCTAGATATATTGACTCTTCCTCCAGCTTCATCTCAACACACTTGCAATCATTCTGACCGACAGTGTTTAGTGAGTTGACATACACAGTCAGGCATCATAATAAGGATGTCATCTGTGTTTTTTCATCTTTTTGGGACTCATATGCATTCATGCAGTTTTTTGGGCATTGAACACCAGTCCTTTATCACAAGCAAATTTACTAAGCTCTGTAAACTCACATTGCAGGCTGCTATTTGCTTCTTTAACATTTATCTGACCTACTCTTAGAAGAATACCATCAGCATAGGCATGTATATTACTGAAACAGAATCTTTAAAATACGTCAATAATGTAAATGTTAAGTAGAGAGGGTCCCAACTGCGACTCTTGCGGTACTCCAGCTCCAGTATATGAGTGATGAGTACATCACTTATAGTGTTTGAACCTTCACTACAAACTTAGGATTTTCTAGGATGACTCAAACCAATTCCGGTATACATGTCTTACACTTTACTTTTAAAGCTTTTATAATTTCTTTGTGGCTTAACGTGTCGAATGCTTAAGAAAAGTCTATATAAACGAACAAGAACATGACATCTACTGATCAGGTTTTTATTAGTGGTTTTTGCGAATTATTCTAAGGTCATTTCAGTACTTTTATTTTGTGAAAACCATATAGGATGTTGACTGAGTATATTACTCAGCATTTACTTAAAATAATTAGCTGATAAAAATGGTTTCACCCGTAGAACAACGGAAAAACATCCTTGGATTTAAGAAATAATTTGCCAAACTTTTTAAAAGGTTGCCAAGACTACTTTATAAGCTTCCCTATGGTTTAACATTGAAACTTTAGGGAGTAGCCCTAACGGAATTTCGTAAATCAGTTTCTTAGTACGCATGTATGGCCCACGAGGAGTACAAGAGGAGTATGAATACAAAATTTCAGTATTATAGGCTTCATAGTTTTGGAGATTCGCTGTCCGTTAGAAACCCCCTTCTCCTTTATATACAGTACATACAGAAGATAGATAATAAACGTAGATAGAAAATATTCATAGATAGAATTCATTAATGACCCTTTAAAATAAAAAAAAGTTTTAGATTGTGTTTTAAACGTTTATTGACGTTGTAAAATTCTCTTAAAGAAATACCTTTTGGAGCGTGCCTGTTACTTTACAGTGAACTCTGGGAGTAAGCTAAGTGTTTAATGCAGACACATTAGATACATTTAATAAATTAGTTATAAATATAAGAATTTAATTTTAAGTTTGACAATTGTAAAGCAGTTGTATGATTGTCTTCCTATAATAAAATATTTAGATTTTAATATAAACAAAAAATACCTGGTAGACCGAGCCTTGCTCGGTATTTTTTCATGTTTATCAGTTCATCTAATATCTAGTAACTATAAAATATTTCAGGTCATAAAATTGATAAATAAAAATCTTTTTATTACTCTATATGCAATATTTATGCTACACGCTGTATTCTCCCTAGATGGCTGTAGTTTGTAAACAGCTGTTGTGATTACTTCATTTGTTTACACTTTCCTTGTTTTTTTTTTTTGCTATTACGGCAACTCATAAGGCCAATGTTAAAATTTTACAAATTTAAAATTCGTTTTATTACGTTATTAGATTTTCTTCGGCCGAGTCATCTGCATAGAACATGTTTTTTGAGCCATAAATTACTTATATCCAAAAACTTTGAAGGATATCCTCAGAGCCGTTTTTTATATAATTGTGCAAGCAAGCACACAAGCACACATTGCAAGCACACACGCACGATAACATTGCTCATATAAGAGTATAGGATAAACTCGCCTTACGGCTCGCTGGGGGCTCCGCCCCTAGGCCCCCTTAAAGGGTTTCGCCCCAAAGCGGAGAGTTTGTATTGAAAGTAACAAAACGAATAAACTGTTTACGGCCAGCCAATTGTATAATACACAAACGGCTCAGCCAAAGTAATTATTACTAGTTTTGGGGTGAATAGTTTCAATGGGGTTTATGGTGGGGGGGGGGGTAGTTACTACTGAAATGATTCATTAAATTTCGGAAAAATCAGATAGGTTTCAATTTTTGATATATTTTACAAAAACCTTTTTATAAAAAGACTAAAGTAAAATGTCAAAACCAATTTTCTCCATAGGAATAATATGGGAAATGAGTATGCAGGTTCGCTGACATGGAAATGTAAATATTCAACAACCAATTTTCTCTACAAGATTACTATGACAAATGAGTATGCATGTTCGCTGACATGAAAATGTAAAAAATCAACTTTTTTCAGTATTCCAGCAGGTTATAACTAATTCAAGACATCTACCAATTTTTATTCAGATTTGTTGATAAATAAGCGATATATAATTTTATTTGTTTCCCATAAAGTAAACATTGAGATAAATTACTGGACAGAGAATAATTATTCACAGTACCAAATTGTTGGTTTTTTTCAATTTAAATCCAATGGTCCAACCCAGAATCTGATAACTTTCATTTTCTATGTAAAAGATCCCAAAAACTCATTTTTGACGGGTTTATCCGTCCCCTCCTAACCCCACCATCCGATGGTCCGATCAGGCTAGTGTTGGGTGTTTCCTCTTCCTCCCTTTTGCATTAGTAAGATTTTTAAGAGTTCAATTTTAATAATCAAATTAAATCCAATTAAACTTAAAAATCAACATATTAACATAACCATTAACCACATCATTAACGTGAGAGATGAGCATGCATGTTTGATGTCACAGAAATGAACTAATTAGGAAATTTAGGCCATTATTCGACTAAACATCAACTAAATTAAGCCACATAACAGCCTTTATTAAAACAAAATTAAAAAAAAAGAAAAAGTTTTATTATTGCTGATTTGTAACATAGCTTTTAAGTGATTTTTTGTAATTTTTTGAGGAGGTTAAAATAAAATACCCCCGTTGCAGCAGACCTGCATACTCAGCGAATTTCAGATGCAACACAACAAACGGTATTTCAATCCAACTTAGCGAGATTTTACATGTTTTGTAATCTCCATAAGAATAACATGGGGAATGATTATGCAGGTTTGCTGCAACAGGTATGTTAAAACTGGTTGGTTTTAATTCATTATTTAGTAGATCTTAACTAGAAGAAGCCATATACCAAGTTTTGTCAAGAAATGTTAAAAAATAAGTAAGATATAGAATTTTTTATTTCCCATAAGGATAACATGGGGAATGATTATGCAGGTTTGCTGCCACAAAAATTGAAATTTCGGGGATTTTAGACTAAAATACATTAGATCTCATCTAGATGAAGCCACAAACCAAGTTTTATCCAGATATGTTGAGAAATAAGCGAGATATAGAATTTTACTTATTCCCCATAAGGTTAACATTGGGACAACGTACTGTGTTTACCACTTTCAATATCTCGGTAACCAATGGACATAGAGCAATGATTCAAAACACTAAATTGTTTGTTTTTTTGAGCTGAATTCAATGGTGCCAACAAAGATTCGTTAAATTTTATTTGGGGGTGTTTATCCCCCTTTACCCCCCCTTCCGGTGGTCCGATCGGGCTGGTTCACGAACTCGTCCATTCGATTACCACTTTACATGTCTGTTCCAAATTTCATTAAGATCGGACCATATTTACGGCCGCTATCGTGCTGACAGACACATATATATATATATATATATATAGATAGATAGATAGATAGATAGATGGATAAAAATTCGAACGAATGGTGTTTTTTGCTTCTGGTGGCCCTAAAACGAAAAGTTATCATGGTCTCGGGCTTAGGTCTTACCATGAGACCTACGGTAATAGCTTCTTCCCTATAGGGGGAATTCGCTAAAATGGCGTTTTTTGGTAATTTTTTCTATATATTGACCATCCAAGAAATATTCATGCCACATTTAAAGTTTCTAGCTAATCGGGAAGTTTGGTTTGAACCGGGATAAAATACCTCGAGAAAATCGCTGTCATATGGCGAATTTTGAAGTTTTTTTTAACTTTATATGCAATTTTATATTGCAAACTAGTTATATTACTCCTGATTTGTAACATATATGCTGTAGAGATTATGTATGCCAAATTTCAGCCCTCCACGTATAACATTAAATCATCTGGAGCTGAAAACCTAGAGGAAATGTGAAAAATTCAACGAAAGTTTAACTTTTGAGGGCTATTTTAGGAGTTGAAAAGGTGTGAATTCTGCGAATGTCCCCTGATAACCCTAAAGGATCAAACTTACTATCTCACTGTGAAATTTGAGGTCTATAAGCTAAAAATAAATATAAAAAAATCATCAAACCCCAAAATAAACTGACAAATTTATAAGAATTCTAAATTTAGAGGTCATTTTGGGAGTGAAGGAGGTGAGATAAGGCAAAATACATAATGACCAAAATTGTAGGAAATTTAATTTCAACTTAGGAAATAAACTTTGTTTTTGAATAGAACCTTTATTTTAGCCACAAGAGGCATAAAACTAAAAGTACTTTTATCGAAATTCAAGTTTCCCCCCATTTAACCCCCTTTTGGGGAGGGTCGAAATTGTTTCTTTTGAGAATTTCGTATTTAGTATGAGCACCCAATAAATATTTGTACAAATTTAGAGGGGCCTAGGTAGTATATCAAGTCAACTGGTGCTGGAAAACCTAAGGAAGATCTATGAAAATTGAAAAATTTAGATCAATCTAAATTTTTCTAAATCTAAATAAGGGTGAAGGAGACGAGATAGGGCATAAAGTCAAAGGAACAAAGTTGTAGATCGTGAAAAATCCGTGACACGTGGTGCAGTCCGTTTTTCAATAGGACCTCTGGTTTAGCCGCTATAGCCAAAAACGAAAAGTACTTTTTCCTACCACTGCATGGAAATAATCAGATTGCCACACCTGTCAACTGTACGCAAAACTGTTCATTTCCGGTTTCATTTCATTCTCGCTCGCAAAAGCGAGCGGGAATGGTCATTCTCGCTCGCTAAATCAGGGTTACTTGTTAGGTTAAGGTGGCACACAAGAGAGATAACTATGACGTCAAACACAAAAGAACAGTTTCTATTGGTCAGAATTCCTTTGTCACTCACCGTATTCTAAATTCTAGTTGCCTTGCTCTAAATCAGCTGATTTCACTGTCGGCGTTTCTACAAACTAACTTCCGGTTCGTACCAATGAAATAAGCAAACATAACCTCAATGAACCTTTGTGTACAGGTTAGTTAATAAGTTAAATTGTTTAAATAATTGTGGTAGGAAAAATATTGTGTGTATTACGAGCACAAATAGTCGTTGCCGCTCTCGAAATGTTTGGCCGCACTCAGCTAAAGCTTCGTGCGGCCATCTACAATTCTCGAGCGGCAATGACGTACTTCGCGCTCTTAATACACAAATAGCTATTTTCGAACTTCAAATTTTCCCCCCTTTGGAGGGGTTGGGGGTGGAAATGTTTCATTTTGATAGTTTTTCCTGTGGTTTGACTACTAAAGGATTATTCATGCCAAATTTCATGTTTTTAGCTCATCGGGAAGTATGGTTTGAATTTGTATCCCGATGCATGAGTCAGTCAGTCAGTTACACATGCGGCTGTATATATATATATAGATTCGTGCAAATTATAATTTAAGACAATTAAGCTTGTTGATTATAAAACAATTAATAATCATCAGGAGCTAGTGCCGAATAACTATCTTCTCCTTCAAGCTGCTCTCCGCAATTCCATCGCAGAGATATGATAGAATTTGTTGTTTGCACGTTAAAGGCGCTTTAACCTGTTGGTTAAACTGTTGAATGAAATATCAGAGACAAATGCAATACGTTTGTCCAGTATTAATTTATTTTCCTACTATAGTAGAACTGTCCTGGGTCGGTTGGTAAATTTTAAAAATAATAGTAAACGGCAAAAGTCAAAAGACCAAAGTCAAAGCCGTCAGCATAGTGTAGTAAGTTTTACAAGCTAAATTATCTGCCTGTTACTCTGGGAAGGAGTGTATATACAATAATTTAGCTTGTATTATCGAATAGTTCATTATTTTATAGTTCCGCAGCAAGATATAGTTCGTGGTATTGTCAGAGCATGTTGACTCGTAAACTAATGAGTTAGTTAAATGTGCGAGCGTGCCTTTACTGTCAGCTAATTGGAACAAAAATCACTGAAAAACAAAATCATTGGATGTGACAGCAGGCATAATAAGTTTAAATTTTATGGAAATAAATACTCCACAATTAACTTTATTCACGCAGGAAAGCCTCCAAAGCTGAATAAAACATTACAAAATCAGGTTATAATATTACTTTTGTCTTCAGCTTTTCAGTACATCCAATTCCTGCATATCTACTATGGTTTCGGAAAATATATATCCATTTTGAGGTCCGAATTCGTTGTAACACCAGAAACAAAAACACGAGTTTGTGAACAAAAGGTTGAGCCAATATCAGAACATATGATCGAAGAAAATCTTACTGTAAAAAAAAATATTTAGCGCACTAAAAAACTACTATACAGTCTATACTATACAGTCGACATTCACCAACCAGCAGGAAGCTGTTGAAGTGCGTTTTGTATTTATTTGTTTTTAATGTAAGTTTTTTCAATTGTTCGTCGTGACAATTTTCAATTAATTGTTTTCCACAAACTGATGGTTTGGTTTGATGTTACTAAATTGTATCCTATGATAAAAATATACTTTCCGCAACCATGGTAATCTTAAAAAAATTTAATTGCCATGGTAAATTAATTGAATTTACTGACAATTGAAGAAGGAAATAATTTTATCTGATATTTATATCACTTTAAAAACCACTTTTTTAAAATTTCATTTACAAGCTTCTAGTAAAACAGTTGATGCTATGGCTTATATTAAATTTATATCAATCTGTATATAAAGCCCAAACTACCCGTAACCTTTAAGATAATCCATAAGCTTGTCACCCATCAACACTATACTTGAATGAAAGGTCTTGGTGAGAAAATCTTAAGGAAAAAATATTAGTTTTTTTATGAAACGTTCCCCAAGGGCACGAATATCTGCTTTGATGTTATCCAAATTGTTGTTGGTGACAACTTGTTTCGACACCTAAAGAGAAAATTGAAACTAAAAAATAATATCAGACGGATGAAAGACGGATTGCAGCATTGTAATCAGCGTGAAAATTTAGTCTGTAATGATGTGTCACAATGTCACTACACTCATACCTTAAAAAATTATCTCGTATTCACTATGGTGGATCCAAGATGGCGGCTTGAATATCAAACACTCGATCAAAATTAAGAATTTACCACGCAACAACTATTGGCGGTGGTTTCAAATAAACAATATGTCTGTTTCTATACATTTTATACATTCTTTCGGCTCTGCAAACTTTGACTTTCGAAATTCAAAGCTGCCCAAGGATGCCACTCTGGCATCCGCCATATTCTTATTCAATACAGAAGTAGTACTATAATTTAAAAAAATTGAGTCGGACCTTAATTCCAGGTTCATGCCTAATTTCCTATTCGGTGACAGGGCTATTGTAAAACAAACTTCAAAAATACCTCAATTAATTGCGTTGACAAAATTACTTAAACATTATAATCTAACAATAGATTGCTACCATAGAAACAAAATGAAAAAGCTAATACATTTTGTTATCGCATACAACCTGCCCCTATATCTTACTGCCCGGTTCCATCTGCAATATCGAGGAAATGGAACCTTTGTCATGAACGAAAGTGAAAGTTGCAGAGGTGAGAAGGTGAGAGAGGTCACAGACGGGTCATCTCCAGTTCCCGCTCCAGCTCAACAAGACTGGTTTGTAGAGTAACCAAAACCTTTGTCTGAAAAGGTCACATGGAACAGTTAACTTATGCTTGGGAAATTTTCAAACCTCAATGAGTATTTGCATTAGTGACAAGAATATGCAACAAATGGATAGAGCAGCAACTGAAATTTAGTCATAACTATTAGTTGTACCCGTTTTTTCGCACGGTTCAACTAGAAAATTAACAATAGTTACTATGAAAACCAAATAAAAATTACCAAAATTCCAAACATTTCTATGCAAAATTAGCTGTTCTACCCGTTCTTCGCACGGATTTAGAATGAAAAAGAAACAATGGTTTCTATAGAAAAAAACTGTGAGAAACCAATAAATTGCCATAAAACATGAACGTAAGAAGCCCAAGGGGGCGTAGCCCGAGAGGTTTTTAAGAAAGTGAATAGGCCTATGTATTTCCCGGGTTCAAGATCTACCTCTGTGTGAAATTTCAACCCAGTCGGTTCAGTATTTTTCGAGTTCACTTGGTACATACATACATGATACATACATACAGAAACCACCTATTCTTTATTATATAATAGTATAGATGTACCCACAAGAAGCCCACGGGGTGAAGCTCGAGGGGATTATAAGAACGTGGATAGGTCTGGGTGTTGCATCAATTAAAGATCTACCTTTGAGTGGAACTTCAACCCATGGGTTTTTTACTGGTTCATTACATTGTTATATAGTTAAAGTTTTGATCACCTTTTTGACGTGTTTTATAGCATTTGATAAATGTATTGATTCTAATTTACCGATTATATTTTAAAATTTGTTTGGCGCTTGTTTATGATTTGTTGTTGGGTACTCTCTGTTACAATTTTATATTACATTACTTATTAAACTAAATACATAGATGTATCTATGTAATCTATGTGTAGGTAAGAGGCTCTAAACTTATTCAATTAAACTAATGTAACTATGTAACTTATAATAATTTATGTATGTAATTATGTATTAGAGTGTTGTGATATATTTAAAGATGCCTTTGACCTAGGCAAATGTTTACAGCATTTATTAAATCTATTGAATCTGAATGACCGCTTGTAATTTCATGCTTTAATAAAAAAAAATCCAACTTATTGATATATGCAATGTTTTTTATTACTGAAATTAATTTAAAACCAAGCGGTTTGGACGCTATCGGCAGCGCGGCGGCTGCACGGCACGTGACGGGTGGCTCAGTTGCGGCGCACCGTCCATTGCTGCGCCTTGGGCTGACACAATTTATTCCTTACCTACCATCCGCCAGACTGTGGGGTCAGGGGCCATTAGCTCGACAGCCGTGAGGTCGTTATGGTTATGCCATTGTGACGCAACAATGACGTGCACTTCCGGCGCTCTTCTTCCTACATCAACACTCACTTTACGACCTGACTGTAGCTGGCCAATTTACTGTATTATGACTTTTGTTTAAACTTTATCTCAGGTGTTTAAAGACACTTCAAACTGTATTTTTACGTTGTACGTAGATTTTTTTAAATATATTACTAGCTGAACCCGTCAGATGTTGTCAAAAAACCACAACTGACTGTTGACTGTTTACCAAAGATCAACACTGATCAAGTAAACATGTCACCGACCGGTATGATTTTTTTTTGTGTATATTTTTTTCTTCATGTGTTTTTGTATTTTATTTTAGCTTTTATGTAAACAATATCTTTGCATAGGGTCAATAGGGGAAGACTTTTGGGCCTCTGTGGAGTAACTCAATTGAGTTAGGACAAAATGGCTTGCTTAAAAACCTCCTTCGTCAAATTCGACATGTATGTACGAAGTTTCATGACAAAAGGTCCAGTGGTGTCCGAGTCAATAAACTTCAAATATATATGTAAATAAACGGAAACCAACGTCCTCTTTTATAAATATAGATAAGAAGAATAATTATCATATTTCAAATTTACTATACTATATATTTGTCAAATAATATATATATATTTGTCACTATATATTTGTCACTATCATCGCACAGCCCAAACTACTTGACCTAGAACCTTAAAACTTTGCATGAACGTTCCTGTTAGGGCATAGGCATCCACTAAGAACGGATTTAAAAAAATACCTCAGGGCAACGCCCTATGATACATCAAAGTTTCTTTGTTAAAGTATAGGGAAGCTCATTTAGTTGTCATGGCAACCTTAACATTAAATCATGAATCCAAGGAAGTTATCTGTTTTTCCACGGGTAAAACCTTATTAATCAGCTAGTATTTAATAAAATGGAACAATAAACTCACAAAGAAATTCCAAATAAATTTGTAAACAGCATACTAATATTATAAATAGTAATGTATGAATGTTTGCTTAAGTCTGAAGTTCCATCACGTGAAAACTACTGGACCAATTGAGCTGAAATTTTGCAGGAATAGAGCACAAAATACCATAATGGTAAAGGCCTATTTTCATTTTGAGACTCCTCTGGAGTTCCCAAAGTCGTCTTTTTATGCAAAGATATTGTTTACATAAAATATAATGACATGTACTTAAACAGGTGATCTTTGATAAACAGTCAAAGGCATAACCACGTATGCCGAGTTAAGCTAGTTTTAAAATGTTTGCAATAAACCACACCCTCAAAAAAATTACTCTTTGCAATTTCTTATACAAATTTGCAGGGTAAAATATTTTAAACGCCTGTGCGAAGTTTTAACTGTGTGCGAAGTTCAATTTGACTAGCAATCATACAACTGTAAAAGTTAATTATGGTGTAATATGATTCATGCATAACATGGAGCAAGGATGAACGCATTTCTTACATGACTGAGGCCTCAGTTCATTTTGAAAACGAAATAGGGACCTGCCCGACTTCCTACGACTCCAACGACTTCCAGCTCATCCGCATGTCTTCGTCGTTTACGAGTCTTGGCACGGAAGAATCGTAGAACGTTAAATACTTGCGGTCGGTCTGGGCTTTGTGACGCAACTGGAAAGTGGAGGAAAGAATGAGGAATGTCCTGCCAAATGACCAGCCGGCCTGTAACATTGGCCCTTGCCACCAGAATGCACAATGAGCCAGGAAGTTGAAGTTAAGAAAGAGAAAAAAGATTTTGATTTTTTTCTCTTGTTGGAGTTGAATTGGAACATTTCGTTTGTATACGTTTAGATTTATTACTAGCTGATGGTGTCTCGCTTCGCTTGGAAAAAGTAAACAAGAATTGTAAATAAAAACAATCGTATCAACTGTTCAGCCCTTCTTTTTACAATCTTTGCCCTTAGCAAAAATTTTGTCCAAATAACTATTAACATTCCTGCAATTTTCTCAAAGTGACCTTTCATTCAAATGTTGGGATGATAGGGGTCGAACTTATGGTTTCTCAAAAGAGACGGGTAGTTTGGGGTAGGCCTAGTTTATTTTTAGCCTATGTTTTAAACAATGTATGTATCCATCTGTAGTATTACAAAAAGGTGGTTTCTATTTTTTTTTCTTATGAGGGGGTAAACACCAAACCCCCGAACCGAGACCGCACTGAAAATGTATACAATTGTAGATGGTGAACTGATGCATTTTCTGCCTTTCCGCGTCTTGACACAAGCCTTTTAAGTTATTTTCAATCTCCTCGGGTTTCACCCCATTGGATTTTTATGTGTTTACTCGGTACTAATTGTTGGGATGTTTGTAGTTTTCGTTTGTTTCTAATGGGAACTATTATTGTTTTACATTTAAACCGTGCCAGGAACGGGTGCAAGAAACATTGTTAATTTAAGGCTTAAAAAGGTTGTTTTTGTGTAATGAATAATAGAACTAAAACGCACGGTCCAGGGGGGTTTTCTATTTTTTGTCGCTTTAAAAAATGCACTATGTTTTCACTTATGAGTTCAGCAAACCCTACTTGTATAAGAACTGACTATGTTTATCGACGTGGCAGATCAAAGGGAGTTTCTTAAAATGATTCGAGATATACTGATGTTTATTTTTGTAACAAGGAATATGTTAAATCAAACTACAATAGTTTGTCTATGCGAGGAAACGTCTTTTTTCACAAAAAAACCTTTATTAATCAACCTTACTAAACTAGGATATATACAGTTTATTATTAGACGTTTTAACTGTATTCTAACTGATAGTGTAGGTTACGGTAACTATTCATTTAATCTTATTACGAAATTCAAACAAGGTGATAATTTGTTATTCAGACGTTTAGTAATGTCAAATTTTCAATACCGCGCGAAAATTCAAACTCCCTTTCCTTGTTCGACGAAACCCCGATAGAGGCCCAAGTTTACTAGGTGACTAGGACGTCAAAGGACAACTAATTCCGACAAAAAGCTGTCAACACGGTGATTGGCAGACTTGTAGACTGCTGGTCCGTGATGTTGGCATCACTGCTACCGGTCCCGGTAAACCGGACCCGGTCAAGTGCGTTAACCCGGAAGCTGCGATGACGTATTATCGTTATCATCGGCCGCTTTCACGCAGTCTTCATAATGTTACGCAACTGGGAATTTCCGACCGACAATTTATAAGTGAGGTTTGATCGATGTAATTAGCTCATTATTTCACGATCTGTTTGATAATGCAGATACACACAAACACACATACATAGCATAGATTGGAGGCTGGAGAAGACTTTTTGACTTATATTCATTTGATATGCTCTATGAAGTTAAGCTTTTGTAGTTCTACAACAGAGTTCAAAAACATACGATAAATCATATCCGAAAAATATCACAAAAATGTACAGAACTTTTCAATTAGATTTGTTCAAATTTAACGATCTGTTTAATAATACAGATATATGCAAAAATAGATAGTGACACATAGATTGGAGATTGCAGAAGACTTTTGAACTTGTATTCATTTGATATTCTGCATAAAGTTAAGCTTTTGTTCTCTAACGGAGTTGAAAAAGAAACGGAAAATGACATCCGACAAAACATCACAAAGTATACAAGACGTTTTAATTACATTTTATGAACATGTTGGAAAATGATTTTAAAAATAATGAAACATAATTTAACTTTCCTATACATATGATCCATCCAACTTTATTTGTAACTTTTACCATTATCTCTTTATGTGTACGTTTTAGGAATTAGGCCTAGGCCTAATATAATACTTAACATTTTAATGAAGATATAAAACAGTTTTATGGCAAGTTCATAGCATGAACTGTAAAAAAAGTTATTCATATTATAAAACCATTTTAACATCCTTTTATATATAATACGCTAAGCCGATTTGTGTTAAAAGAACTCCTCCCTTATGTCTTCACCGATTTTCATGATTGAAGTGTCATAAAATGGCCTTCACCTGTAGTTTTGCAAAGTAGTTTTCATTTTTATTAATTTTGATTAGTTTAGGCAGGAGCTTCCATCAAAGTTGGGGTTTCTCCCATAAGATTAACATGGGGGAATGATTTGTTTTTAAATTGCTTCTGCTTTGTTTTGATTTTATGTTTGAAAGTTTTATAAAGCGGCTGATTAGATGATTTGTTTACATTTTTGCTTATTTAAAAGTTGACAATTTAATTTTTATTTTGTAGTGAATAGTATCTTTTAATGAGTATTTTTTTTAAAATTTTTATTGTTTTATATTTTATCATATTATATAGAGGAGGAGAATATATTATTAAATTGCTTTAAAGTTCAAGTTGGTTGAAAAATGCCAAGAAATGGGATTGTAAACATTGAAAATAGCAGAAGGAGGGGTTTGATGAGAGAGTTTATGATAATTAGACTAGAAAATAATAATAATGTAATTGGGTTGGGCAAACTGGTAAAACCCCAGATAATTATATCCTAGGTCCATTGACCAATATATGTCGTTATTATTACTCACTCTACTTTAATTGTGAAAAAAGGCAAATGTATTGTATATTTCTTGCTGTCATAACGGCAAAGTTAGGTTGCCAGTTCCACAAACAGATGAACTAATACAAAGTTTATTGATTGGAAATCACCCAAAATCAAGAAATTTCAAGAAAATTATAAGAAGCTATAACAACTCATTTGCTATGATAAGTGCCCCCGGCAATATTAGACCAAACACAAGAGGAGGACCATATGTAGTCAACGGCCAAGTTCATCACAGAATTGGAATTACACCTAACGTTTAAGATCAAAATAACAGTCGCTAAGGT
Organism: Flexamia atlantica; assembly: GCA_035578135.1. Taxonomy (NCBI): domain Eukaryota; kingdom Metazoa; phylum Arthropoda; class Insecta; order Hemiptera; family Cicadellidae; genus Flexamia; species Flexamia atlantica. The sequence goes on along the minus strand of JAQJVK010000008.1, from coordinate 29,792,089 downwards.
CAACTTTATTTTTATGATTAAGAAGAAGCAAGTAATATACGCTTTTGAATAACAGAAAATTAAAATTATGCCCCAAATCTTACGCAAGAGTTATCTCATGTATTTCAACAAATAAATCCCTACTCTCAAGCTCTCAAAACATTGGGACAGGTATTAAGAGAAACTCCACTTGAAGAACGTGAGAATGTGCGGATGGTCATATACTCTGATAGACAACAAGATCAAAGACATTACAACTTACCGACTTCAAATGATGTTCAAATGCAAAGAAACCAATTTCCAATTACATTAGCCTTTGCAATTACAATAAATAAGGCCAAAGGACAGTCCTTTTCAAAAGTTGCCATTTACCTTCCAAAACCCGTGTTCATATGTGGTCAACTGTATGTTACTTTGAGCCGAGCCAAGTCATTTAACAGTATAAAAATTGTTATAGAAGAAACACAGGAACAACAAATATTGCAAAATAGAGACTTTACTACCGCCAATGTTGTTTTAATAAAGTTTTAATGTAATAAAGGTAATACGATCGTATTTACTTTCAACCTTTTCAACATTTGTTTCAGCACACCAATAATTATATTAAAACAATATTTTTTCAATATGTTGTTACTATTTTACTAATTTTAGCGAATTTCCCCTATAGGGAAGAAGCTATTACCGTAGGTCTCATGGTAAGACCTAAACCCCAGACCATGATAACTTTTCGTTTTGCAACCCCCAGAAGCAAAAAACACCATTCGTTCGAATTTATATATATACTAGCTGACCCGGCGAACTTCGTATCGCCTAAGTTATAGGTTTCCCCTAAGACAGACCGATGGAAAGAACAACATGTTGTATGTGTATTGAATTTATTAAACATTAGTCGTTGTTAATTTAGTTGTAGTGAATATTTTGGTAGTCAAAAAGATAGAGTAAGTGTTTGGGGATGTTGATTTATGATTGAAAGGTAATTTAGCAAATTAAATCATGCCGAACTGTACAAAATAATAAAATATCAAAATATAATTTTCAAATAATAATTGCAATTCAAATAATTATCAAAATTTAATATATACAACAAATTAAGACAATGAAAAATAAACATTATCAGTTTCTTAGTGTAATGGAGTGTACGATATTTTTAGTGAGTCCATCTTTAGCAAAAACAAACAAACTGGATGGTTTGCCCATTCGAGAACACGCCACGTATAATTGGCCGTGTGAAAAACACGGTGTGGCCAAATCTAATCCACAAACCGACAATGTTTGCCCTTGGGACTTATTGATTGTCATTGAAAATGCCAATTTGATTGGAAATTGAACCCGTTTGAATTCAATTGGCACATCTGTAGGAATAATAGGGATTCGTGGCAGTAATACATCTTCCCCTTGGAACTTGCCATTCAAAATGGTGGCTTCGACAACATTTTTCATTAATGTTTTAATAACTAATCTTGTGCCATTACACAGCTTTGGTGGGTTCAAATTACGAAGCAAAATAACTGGAGATCGATCGATCGCTGTTTCGTTTGTGAAAAATACACGCTGGCCGTTTTCAAGATGGACGGCTAAATGAATGACTGCTGGATCCCTTTCATGAATTTGGAAACCAAAGATATGCCAAACAGCTTCATTAGAGCTGATATACCGGCCAATTTGGTAGAGAGTTATTTCATCATTGTTATTTACTGGAGGAGCAGTCGCATTGGTATTTTCAATACTAAACACAGCCATATCACTTCCTTTATTTACATACTTGCAAATGTATTTTATGCTCTTTACCGAACTGCAGAACTCAACATTAATATGAGCATTGTATGTTTTACACAGCAGAGGTGAATATGGGACCACCCAACGATTGTCAATGTCAATTTCTGCTCTGTTCACATATTTTGAAAATGATTGCCCTCCATTTTCAGTATTTCTTCGACGATATAATGGATATCCGTCGACATTTGTAATTGTCTCGTTATTGAAATGTTTTGGAAAACTCTTTATACATTTTCCATCAGCCATGCAAGGCGAAGAACGATTCAGGTCACCGCATGGGCCATGAATCATGTTAGTTGTCACAATATCAAACAGTAATTGATCTGTTGACCGATCTGGAATTTCTGCAGAAATTATACTATCTATTTCTTCAGGACGTATTTTGTCGATTAGCCAAACCAAAATGTGGGCATGAGGTAATCCTCGTTTCTGCCATTCTACCGAATACATCCAGCAACGTGTAGGGCCGAATACGTGTAACTTTTTAATGAAACTCATTAAAGACTTTAACTTTTGTTTAAAGACACGGGCTGTAATGTCATGACGATGTATTGCATTTTGTCCTGGCAATAATAAATTTGTAATCTCAGGCCATTTCGGATTACATGTAAAAGTTATAAATAAACATGGTCGTCCGTATTCGCGGACGAAAGTCATAGCATCCTGGATATATTCTTGCATGTGACGTGGACTTCCTATATACGTTGATGGTAGAATGACGGAGTTACCAATTTCGGCTGTGTCGGCGTTGTTCACAATAGCGTCTCTCAAGTGAATATATTCTTCAGCACGCAGCTTCTTTTGATTAAATCGTAAGTATCGTAGTCGTTCGTTTTCTATTTTCACGTACATGTCGACCATGAATTGTTGGCAAAGTTCACGGCACCGTAGAATGACGTTGTCATGATCGCGTCTAATCATCAGATGATACGCATAAAAATCCTTCGAGCTAACTTTCTTGTTTGTTTCGGCTCCTGTAGCGGGATCTTTTTGTTTAATATCTATGTAATATCCGTCTTGTCCCTTATAAAACATTAGTGGACATTGTAGAGCGTCGTATGAACGGTGTGTATCAGCAATGAACTCAAGATTGTTATTTCTTTTGCGAATAACAATTTCACGCTTAGCTGTACGGTCGCCAACCATAATTCCAGCAACGTCGTCAACAACAGGTGCATTGAATCTACGAATGTGCTCTCCAGATGGTGTTTTATCAGGATTGATGATAATTGCGTGATTGTCGCTTTGCAATTTGTGCATGTGTGATTTGAACAATTTCAACAATTCATTGTGCTCATTCAATAAATCGTCCAGCTCGCCGAGAATACGTCTGGCAAATTGTGAATTAAGGTTATTGTATTTTAAACGTGCATCCACGCGATTGGCTAGCGCGCTTTCGGTGTCCTCGCCACCCATAAAGTAAATTTGTACAAATTTATGTGGTTCATTTGGCATAGGAAGTTGATTTTGAACGTTGTATTAAATTGTTGACCATTTGCAGCATTATTGTTAACTATTTCTGTTGCTCCGAACGATGTCATTTGAAAACATGAATTGAATGTTCTAATTGATTTCAGGAACATGTTAGAATCAGGATGCGTACCATTAAGTAAACCTTTCAATGGTTCAGGTGGTGATTCAATTACTGGTAGTTGCACTTTACCTGTGGCGCAACACATCCCGGCTGGCTCATTTTTGAATTTAAGCGCCTTACAATTCGCACATTCATTGTCCATATCACCAATCGCCACTTTGGAATGATCAAAATATTTAACGTCGGGTTCATACTCAAATGCTAGACGACGGAATGTATGCGATATAAAAGCTCGATGCACTTGTTGTCGTCGTATGTCATTTTCTCTGCGTGCTTCAACTACGTATCGACGCGCTTGTCTTTGTTGTAGTCGTCTTTCTTCATTTCTTTCAGCGCGATCATCTTGTGACTTTGATGCGCGCAATTGCGACATGTTCACGCGCACAACTTCATTTTCCTGTTGAATTTGGACGTCTGTCCTTTGGGCTCTTAGATTTCGCCTTTGTATAGCTCCAGCCGTTCGACGGCCCAAATTTGACCCTCTTCGCCTTGCTGGCATTGTTCACTGTAAAAACACAGATTAAACTAAAATACTTAACCATACATTTCAAAATTAGTGGACTACATTACAAAACCTGAATAATAACTTCTTAGCAATATAATAACAGCTGTCTTTGTTTTGTTTATAAATATTAAATTACAAATAATAAAAACATGTGATTTAACTTGACATCCAAATGCTCTGTAGAGCCCAAACTCCGAGAATATAGTATTATATGCAGTGTGTTCGGAATTCGTCCGCCATATTGAAACGGATAAGAATTTCGAAACGGGAAATAGTTTACGTCCGATTCGCATACCTACAGAATTTACACACCAAATTTCATAACGATCGGTGAAGTCGTTCCGGAGGAGTTTGCAGACAAACACTGTGACACGAGAATTTTATATATATAGATATATATGTCTGTTAGCACGATAGCGGCCGTAAAAATGGTCCGATCTTGATGAAATTTGGTACAGATATGTAAAGTGGTAATCGATTGGACGAGTTCGTGAACCAGCCCGATCGGACCAACGGAAGGAGGGGTAAAGGGGGACAAACCCCCTCAAAAATGGGTTTTTTGAGCTTTTTACATAGAAAAATAAAATTTATCAAATTTTTGTGTGCACCATTGAATTCAGCTCAAAATAAAAACAAACAATTTAGCATTTTGAATCACTGCTCTATGTCCATTGGTTACCGAGATATGGAAAGTGGTAAACACAGTACGTTGTCCCAATGTTATCCTTATGGGAAATAAGTAAAATTCTATATCTCGTTTATTTCTCAACATATCTTGATAAAACTTGGTAAATAGCTTCTTCTAGTTCAGATCTACTAAATATTGAATTAAAACTAGCCAGTTTAAACATACCTGTAGCAGCAAACCTGCATACTCATTCCCCATGTTAATCTTAAGGAGCTTACAAAAACATGTCAAATCTCGCTATGTTAGATTAAAATATATTGTTTTGCATTTGAAATTCGCTGAGTATGCAGGTCTGCTGCAACGGGGGTATTAATATAAAACAACATTAAAACAATTTTATTTTGTTAATCTTTTGTTTCATTTGTATTTAATCTGATGAATAACTATTAAATTAATCGACATATTACATATTTAAAATCTATTTCTAACAAGTTTTTAAATAATTCAAAGAATCTTCCTTCAAGTGCTCTATTTCAAGCACAAAATTTCATCAACGGTATGTTTTTCTTATTATGCGGCTCATCGAGACGCACTGGTTTCCTATAGTAATTATATATTTCCGCATTCCGTCTAAGAGACAAATGTCAGCAAGTGATTAAAAAAAGGTGTAAGAAGTTATAAGTGAAATCCATTTAGGCTTACCGCAATTTCATGGATTGAAGAGGAAGTTAAAGAGCCAATAATTCCTTTCCTATCGTAAAATGTAGGAACTAAGACAAGTTAATTGAAGATTTAACAACCGCATGATGCATCTTTTGTAAAACGATTTTCCACCTGCCGTAAACATAAAATTTGAATGTAAAGTCTTCTAAACTTCATGGCCTTCTACCACTGCAAAAAATGTCCGCTTTAATTGCTTGGATTAATAATAAAATGCTTATTATACAACAGTTGGACGCTATACTAGCGGTAAGATATGTTTGGATCAACCCATACACTGGACATCTGCAGAAGCACTTAATGTGAGCTCTCGTCTTTATTAATTTTTGACTACAGGTTTTTCTAAAAAAAACCTATGAACTTTTATATGTGCCCTATTTACACTGAGGTTTTATTGAAACTTTTGATTACACAGGGACAAAAGTGTAATCGCAGTTTTAATTACCGTTTATTAAATTTCTAGACAAAATAGAACTATTAGCTCACTGCGTCACGACTCTAAATTGCTCCAATTAAATCAGAAAATTATCACCGTATTCTGAACGTTTCCCCGTAAACTGTCGAGACGAGTAGCACTTGAAAATGTCGAGCTTCCACAGAGCGAAAGCGACTGAAGGATACAAGCGAGTCGCATGTACTTCACCAGAGGCGCTTCTTGTCTTTCTGGAGAAACTTGCGAGGAAGCGGAAGACTCAGACGTTTCTTGGAATGTAGGGTGCGCTGAGGCAACATCCGAAACCAGTAAATTAATTCATGATTGGTGGAGCTAATCTAACGATAAATAGGTTCTAATGTGGAAATCTAACTGTAGGATATCTGTCATGACGAACGCCATTAATGTTAGTTTTAAATCAGGATCAGAAGGATGTGACGACATTAAATACATTCATACATTAAATGACAATTTCAGAAGGACGTAACAATCCAATTTATTTTACGGAGATGTTTGTCAAATGTCTTTAACAAATCTTATATTACATTCCATACATTTATTATGGAGTGACTGTTCGTGTTGGGGGCAGTGGTGGATTGATGAATGATATTTTGGAGTAGTGTAGTGTTCCAAAAGTAACATGGGATAATTGTTACTAAGATGAATAATGTACTTTTATTTTCCTCCCTTTTTAATGGAATGGGATTAAATTGAAACTAAGTGGTATGTTCTCCTACGGATAATCAGGTTGAAAAAAATTACTACACGTATATAAATTAAAAACAAATATATTAAACAATCCATTAAACATGTTTTTTAGAATCATAGGTAGGAAAACCTACAACATTCCTTCAAGGAACGATAGTGTTTTATTTCAAGTAAAATAAAACATTTCACAATTTTTTAATTCCTATATTCTTTTAGTGTAGTTCTGTGATTAGTTTGTGCATTCTTTTTATTGAGAGCACTAAATAATGCGGTTGTTTATTATTTGTTTGGGCTGTTAATCAACTATATAATCATATGCCAAAGTAAACACAAATTTACTCGTGTTGCCCTGAAAACACAAAGTTTAACTAAATCAGTTCATGATGTAAAAGTGTTAAGTTCAGTGTAAACAAGTGTTAAGTTCTTCTAAAACAGTTCTTTTAGTAATTCCAACTTAGATTTAGCAGACGATTTGATGAGTTTACAGTTTTTGCCGCCCGCCTTATTTCGTGTAACTATGAGGGGAATTCGTAATCCAATTTATGTATCTCAACAAAAAATTAAAGATGCGATGTAAAGTACAATGAGATTCAAATCTCAGTCCTAACAAGAGAGTCGAGAACCTTGTTTCCAACTCATGGTGAATGTGGCTGAACAACGTTTCCAGTATGGACGATAAATGACAATCTAGCACCTCCATCGTGGGCTGTAGCAGTCTAGCAGCAACGGTGGCGCCCCCGGCGGAAGAAAGTGACATTAACACTGAACTTGACCGTCGCCACGACTGTAGGAAGTAAGAGCTGAAACATGCAAGTACCGAGAAGACCTTTGAGTTAAACCGCTTGAATGCGCGCAAAAACTTCAGCTGAGGCTCGCGGGTTATTAATCTGACGGAAGCAGAGCAGGGAAAGTGATTTGAGACACAACATGCGATTAGAGAAACACCTGCAGCAAATGTTGATCGGACAAAAACTAGTGTTCTGATGTTTTCTGTGAGATAATTAATGTGTAAAAGCACGAATAAATTACGATAGAAGACCAGTACTGCTTGCCGTAATGGGAAGCTTTCCCCCAGTTGTTCTAGGTGGCAGGTGCTAATCTTAACTCTAGTTCAATGTTTTCAAAATGATAAATTAATACCACTTGCTGTGCTTTTTGTAACGCGTTTAGTTCTTATAAATATTTCCTTTACTTTAACCGCTCACCCACATTCCCTTGAATCACCGAATCCAACCTATCCAACCGCACAAACGACCCTTACGTACACACTCTCAATTACGAGGGACTCAGGCAGACGATTAGCCACTTTGGGGTCTCAGAGGATGGCCCGTGTCCTCCGAGGTCATAATCTCCGAACAAAAAAAATCAATGTACCGGACTAAGGATCGGCCATCTATAGCCCGTGTCAAATAACTTTGCCAAGGCCGCGGGCTATAAATAAGCAAAATTGTGAAATTAACCTTAGTGTTATGGGTGTTATAGGATCAAGTTATTTGACTCGGACTATCTGTCTTGTTGGGGATGCACGCCTGGAAGTTAGCGGCAGATTCTCCTCTTTGACCAGAGGAGGGTGGTTAACTGGCAACCTGAATCTTTTCACTCCGAGTTTACTGATTTTTGTTATTGATCAGGCTGAAAAATGTTTACAATTGATGAAAATTTCTATAGATTAAGTTGAATTTAAATCAATATATATATATATAAAAGAAGAGTTGTGTGTTGGTAATTTAGTGCTACAGCCAAAACTACACGTCGTAGAACCATGATCTTGGTATCAAATTAAAGCTTGGAATCTCATGATCTGCACTATGGTGGTTGGGTTTCGATATCTTATTGGGTGTAGGCACAGGATCGTCCGAAAGGGACCTATGTCAAGGATTTTGTGAGTTCTAGAGGTTTTATTTGTTTATATCAAAACACATGGTTTAATTTGAAAAGGTAACTGTGGTTAAAGTGGTTGCCAACAGAATGCAGCACCTACAATTGTTTTTGTACAACAGGTGAATACAGTATTATTTAGCAAATGTGTTTTTATTTATGTTTTCTATTATTTAGTACATTTTTACTCTTAGGTTATGTTATTAAAAAACATGAAGTGCACTAAAATGTAGAGTTACATATTTTTTGTTTTTACATTCAAAGATAGTAAATAAGACGGAAAATATGTCAAAACGAAGAAGAAAATTATTGCAATTCCGTATCACGTAAATGAATGATTGCAAGAAAAAAATGAAACAACGAAGAGAAAGAAACACATCTAAAGGTATCACGGCAAAATTCACAGCGACATCAAGAAACACTGTGTCGTAGCAGATTTGGAACAGAAAGGGAGGCAGACGCACAAGGTGATGAAAGGAATAATCAGAACAGAGATATAACGGAGAGCCATCGAAAAAGAGATTAAACAGAAGAAGCTGAATTAAATTAAACAGTTTAAAAGCTGTTTACAGAAGGACAAGGAACTATGATTTTGGCTTTAAAGTACACATTATTCCAATAAAATGTAGATTGTATTGAACACCCGAATGTATTAATTTGCAAGATGGTCAAAATTTGTAGTTATTGCATAGTACAAAGATTAATTCAAAAAGAAAACGCATATTATGTGCTGTTTGAAAGGGAAAATAAAACTGCTACCACCAAATATGCCACCCCCGGCTTTATAAAATAAATAATATGTATGGAGAAACATTATAATATAATGAATTTTAGATAACATTATAGACGTTATAATTCTTGCTTCCAAATTACATCTTTTGGGCTACTATTTAGGCCTTCATAAGATTTGTCAACCCAGCGAAGCGGGTTAACAACAGCTAGTTATTTCCATAAATATTTCGGGTAGGTTAAGTTAGTTTCGAACCGTCAGTACCTAACCTATATCAGTAACCAAAAACATTTGCTCGAAACCTTCGCAGAAGGCTGTCTTCGCAGAAGGCCAAGTAATATAATACATCCATTTAGTGCTTTATCTTGGTGATTGACACTTTAATTGCCATTAATCTATATCATTAATCCTCATGCACATAGTTTTCAATTTTCGTGAACAAACACCTAAACGTAAAGATTCAGAACGATATTCAACTATTCTCTCGTTTTCTATGACAAGGACATGTTATTGCTCTCAATCTGACTTGCATCCCACGTGGGGTAGGTGCATGAAAATGGATCTATAGTATAATTAATTCAACTATGAAGCGGGAAGGGGTAACGAAGAGCATGATGGGACTGGTCGATTTCACGGTTCCCAACCCTTTGCCACACCAGCTGGTTACTCTTATTACACTAGGTAAACAGTTGAGGATGTGGTAAAGTGGCTTTGGGTCACCGGCTACGTACCGCCCTATCAAATCGCTACCTTTCTAGCCCGTAAAGTAGAAAATCAATTTCACAGGGATAGTAAAATGATGATGGTCAACATAGAATCCTTAGACTGGAATAGCTGAATATATTAAAACAGTAAAATGAGTTATTTTTCTGAGAAAATATTTGACTTTGAAATGTAGCGGTGGTGACCTAAAAGGATGTTACATTGGCGGGGTGAATTAATTAGCTGAGGGAAGCGTCGCGGTCGACGATAGACCATCACCTTGCATAACTGCGTCAAGTCGCTGCCCCGTCTCTCACCTCCTTCAAAAGTGGCGATATGTCGTGGACAACGTACGACAGACACCTGGTTTGAAGGTTGCGATCTCAGGGTGATCATTTGCCATGGTGGCACCTAGACGCGTTTACGTGGTAGCACCGCCAAATACCATGGCAACAGTAAGACCACCTCTCTTTTTTTTCTTTCTCGCCTCATAGCTCCATAAATCTGACCCCAGTACGGTCCATTAATTTGAGGCGAGTAGACGAGCTCGGAATGACCTTCTGGCTGCGGTCCAGCGCCTGGCGAGGTGTCGGACGCATGTGAAATGGAGGAAAGTGGAAGTAAAGACAGAACCGCATCATACATAATGCAAACCACTCGATACTGCGGCCGTGGACTGCGGCCCCGGAAACAATCTCGGACAAAGATGGAGAGGGTGAAGGCGGGCAGAGCAATGGGTGGGTCGCGGAGGAGACAACGTCCAAGATGCAATAAAGACTTGCATATCGGGCGACTCGCGTGGAACGAATATCTGATTGGAATCCGGCTGATAGAACCACAGTTTCACTTCTGATTGAATGATTTGCAACTGATGAAGGCTAGTGAAAACCCATCTGATGGATAATGGTGGTACTCATGGGTAAGGATTGGTTGTGCGTAGTATAAGTGGAAAATTTTTAAATATTGCTGTATTTTAATTGACAATAACATGGCGTAGTGTGAATTTTATGACAAAAAAACCAAACTTTTGGTTGGTGTCAGAAACATTTATTCATAACCTACAGTAAAAGATTTACATGTATTCTTCGTTATAACAATTGAGTATGAATAGTAATTAACAAAAAATTACTTGGATAATAGTGAATAAAAGTAACATTTAGTGGGATGCGCGTGGGATTAGATAAGAAAGTCCTCCTTAGTAAATGACGAATTGCATTTTTTTACACTATAAATGGAAAATACACGACATTATTGGGACAAGTTTTTAGATTAAATTATTATCATAGGATTGTAATTAATATAACTAGAGATCGCCAGTGGTCGAAAATTCGACCAATTTTCAAAGTGACGAATAGGGATAGCTAATTTTATAAATAATCCCCGCATACACCAATGCGTTTCTAAATACATTTCATATAATACATATTTGCCATGTAAACACATAATATAACCAAACTGGGGGCCAAAAACAAAAGACAAAGACTCAGTCCTTGACCAGTTATTTTACTTTACTTCTAGCTCATGGCATGGTTTTTAGTAATTAGTATTTTATTAAGATACCGTAATGGCTATTTTATTAAGATTTCATGTTTTTTTGAAGAATAATTATTGATTCAGAGGAAAGTAAAACTTCAGTCATCAAATCAGTTTATCCTGAACACCCCTTACCATAGTTCTCTCCGTCCCTCCATTTAATTCCTCACTCTCTACCTCCCTTTCTTCCGACCTTCTTTCCACTTTTCCCTCCTTTTCTCCTTCATTCTCTTCTTACCATCTCTCCTCCCTTCTTTCCTACCATTTGGAACTTTTTCCCTCCTTCCCTCTCTTCCTATTATTATCACTAAAATTTGATATATTTTACTCATTATCCACCAATAAAAACAAAATTTGAATATAATGTGTCCATTTGTACTCCGGTTACCAAGCCCGGTGACAGGATTTCGGGCCCCTATGCAATTGAGAAACCCGCCTTTTTTACTCATCTCGATTCTGGGCCCCATTTTTACTAATCTCGCGTGGATCCGGGCCCCTGTGCATTTGCCCCCCCCCCACGTCACCGGCCCTGCCGGTTGCATGTCAGTTAGTACATTGGATGGTAGAAACTTAACTTAATGTACTTTTTTCTTTCCTTTTTATCAGCAAATGTTTATCTCTTAATCTTATTTAAGCAAGTAAACTTTATTTTTTCCATATATATGTAAAATGGAACACATTTGTATGATATCACTAATCTTCTCTAAGTAGTCCTGATTTCAATCAAATTCTATATTTTCACTCCATGCCCCAATAAACTGTCGCTTAGTTCTACATCAAATCTTTACGAAAAATAGCATGTGATAACGGCTACATATGATGCTAACTTTGTTTACATTTGGTTGTTATAATATCACCAAAACAGAAACTCATAAGACTAATGTTAATTTTTTTGAAATTTTAAATTCAATTTTCTACATTTCTAAAAGACTAATATAAATTTCAATGGGATTCTGCACATCTGCAGGAAAATACAATTCTATCGGTGTGCTTAGATTTTTGCTACGTTGCACACAGGCTGAGAAAAAAGGAGTACAAAAACCTTATGGAAAAAAATGCTTGTCTATTAATATAAAGATTTAGAAGAATAATTAGAGTTCTGATAAAAGAAAATTACTATACGGTTCATGGTTGTCTACATTAACAAATTCTTATTAAATGTGTAAAAATATTGCCTTTCGTGCCTTTAGCTTTAACACCTTACTTTCCCTTGTATCGATATTGCCAAGCTATCAAGGGAAATCTGGTTTCCTTTACCAAAACCAAAACCAATGAGAGAAAATAATCATAAAGGAGAAATCAAATAGCAAACTGTTTGATACCCCGATTTAATGGGTTAGAAACAGCCAAGCAATTAGTTCTGGACGTTAATGTCCGGATTGACCCGCTAAACAAAAACAATCGATTCAGAAAACCCCGAGGAGATTGGGAACTGTTAGTCTCTTGCGGCAGAGAAGGTGAAAATTAAACGCCAGAATGGAGAACAATGGGACATTAGAGGTAACAGCTTTGTTTAGCCCGTCTCATGATGAAGTGTAACGACTACATGTATATTTGGTTGCAGTAAATAGGCTCATTGTTCAGTAATGGATACGATATAAATCAGCTTCAATTAAGAAAACATTGAATATCCTGCATTGCAATGACTCATGAAATGTATTACTTACTCTGTCAAAAAATACATAGATATGAGCAAAAATTTCCTTGTTGAACTTAATTTGTATTGCATTAGAAAGGTTTTTGTTTTATATTCTGACATAGATATATGTTCTTTGAATACCTATTCTTTGGTTTTAATATACTGTACATATAGACAACCAAAGTAAAGGTATGTATATGTAAAAATGTTTTAATATATATATATAGGCATAAAACAACGATAGTGAGAATAAAACTAAGTTACGCGTAAACGTTTAAAGTTGAAATAATATTTAAAATCAAACTCCTCCTGGAAAGCCTCTGTATTTGTATATAATATGCTAACACCACAGTTTTTTATTTGGCCACTGCGATTAATATCAGAATGATTTCCAGTCTGGTCTTTCACTGCTAAAAAGTTGTTGGCGGATATGAAAAAAGGATTTGACGTGATCAGAAAATCAATCCTTTCTCTTAACTCTCCCTTTCATAACATGTTTGAAGACTATGGGACAAAAAGTCCTTCCCGAATTCCCTCAATGTGATTTTTTATCAGAGAGCACAAAATTAAGGATATACTGGCTGGGTGACAAATAATTCGCGTCGTTCACTACATATTGTAAGCGGTCCTGATTGTTAGGATTTTACTGGATCTATACTCAATTCCACGTTCACCTTCCAGTACATTGTTATTCCATTGCCTATTATGGTTAAATTTGTTTAATAATATCCATGACATGTTATTATAAAATTTTAAGCTGATTAAGTAAACTGGTACGACTTAAATTGTCATTTAAAATACATGATAATGGAAATCCCATCCTGAAAGATGAACGTAAAACCGAGTTGTGATTTTTCAATAGTCTGTAAAATCAATTATCATGACTAACAGGTGTGTCGAAGGGCGCCGGCCCTCTAAAACCGTGAAAGTTATTTGGTAGAGGGAAACAACCTCTATATTCTTCTTCTTATAGAAGAATTAACACAACAATAAAGCGCGAGAGGGAAAGAAGTTTCACTTATCGTTCGCCAGCGCCAGGCATGTTCTTCAGTAAACAAACACAACATATTTAAAATTCACGAAATCTCGCTAAGAATATCACTCACTGGCTTGGGCGTTTTTTCATGATATCATTTCCTATTAGATGAATAATTTGGTTTGTCGTTGTTTGTACCTCGCCCTAAAAGTTAATTGATTGTCCACTAGAAATGGACACTTTGTCTTTGCAATTTTCGGATATTCCGTAATTCCTCGAGTGTGATCTTTTGCCTTCGAGGTGTTAGTCTGTCGATGGCGAATGATAATAATATAAATTTCCCTCCCTTTCGCGCTTCACAGTTGTATTAATTCTAGTATAGCAGGAAATAAGATAATTGATCACGAAAAAAAATCTTATTGGCTGGAAATAAATTGGAAGCCTTACTTCACTTCACTTATTCTTTTTCTCCTCCGCATTCTTTGAGAACGGGGGATTAACAAGGTTTAGGTTTGGTTAGGTTAGGTGGGTTTGCCAGGTTAGGTTTTGCTAGGATAGGCTAGTTTTGTCGTTTATCGTTGTCTGGTGTGGTCATTGTAAAACTCTTGTAGCGTGTAGTAGGGTTTGTTCAGTAAATATGTTTTAAGGAGCTTTCGGAATCTGCTGCCACTTTCCATCTTGATATTTTCCGTTAGGTGGTTGAAGATATTGGCTCCGATGTAGTTGGGATGGTTTTGTGATTTTTTCAGTATATTGTAAGGTAGATCGATATTGGATATTGTTCCTGTTTCTTATTTGGTATTGATGATATTCTGATCTGGTTAGGAGATTGTATTTTTAGGCTATGTTGAATCGTTTCAAAATTATAGAGCGAAATTATAGTCATGATCTGATTACTAATAAAGTGCGGTTTGCAGTGCTCTTGGGGTTCTTTGCCCCAAACCCGTATACAAAATATCTGGGGGCACAGAGTTTTTTTTGGTTTACAATAGACAATTTAAGCCCTAAAATTAAAATTCGCTCCGACATGTCAGCGTGCTGCGTGAGTACTCGTCTCTCCATCCACGTTTTATGGTTTGATGACTAAACTGCTGGGAGCATAACCGACGACCGGACAAAGACAAAAGCTGTCTGGACGAGTGTTACATAAGAGAAAGTAAAAGTAACGGGCAACCTCGACCTAGAACATGGCGCGGCCGCCGTGCGGGGACTGCCCAATCAGGAAGTCATCTTGAACTTGGGCTCTGCCCTTTTGTTCCGCCGGCGCCGCTCCCTCATATCTTGTCCTTATCTTGCAAATGTTTGTTCATTAAAATCAGCAATGCGTGAAAGTTGGTACTAGAAGATTGTAAAATATGATTAACCGTAAAAGTAATGACGTTAAAAGGTATAAGGAAGAGGGTTCTGATTTATGATTATGACTGAGGATAGTATAACATTCTGTCGTTAATAAGGGAGCTCAATGAACCCGTTGTAAACTTGTTTTAAAGAAGTTTATCCTTTACAGAGTGTATGGGCTTCTGGGTCTACACTCCGATGCCACGTGAGAGGATGAAGTGAAGATATTCGTTTTGTTTTTTGTCTGAATTCATTAAATAACTTGACATTGCTAAATATTAGTTTTTTTTAGAGATTTACCGAACTAAAACAGTCATTGTTTATAATCAGTATTTATTTAATACCTAATGACCTATTGGGTTTTCGTGGTGAAGCTTTTGCAGTTCTGAACCAGTTTTATAACTTAGATGTCGTTGAAAATATCTCGGTGGAAGTTTGGCAGGACAAAATTGATTAAAGCCAACCCCAAGAGAAGACCGCTAGGCGCCCTTAATTTGTGGTATTTCTCTGCTGTAATATTTACTGCAACTTTGGGACAGACTTTACAGTTTATTACGCTGTTTTTTTTTTTTTGTTTTTTTTTTTGAAGGGGGGCAGACCAAAAACAGTTTATTATAATAAAAATTGTTTATAATAATTAAGTCACTGGCAATCTTAAAAACTGCTGAGCAGCGCGTGTCTACTAGTAATTGGTTACTTCTTTAATACATTATCCAATTGATTTTTGACAGCAACTGACCTACCTACCGTTAAAATGAATCTATTCAAATCATCATCCTCAAATACAATAACACCTACTTTACCTAACACCGGCAAGCGTTCAAACTTACAAGCTCGCATTACGGAAGCGTTTTGATTCCCAAGCACACACGATTACTCCCGTAACGACCGGGAAGGCTGGGCGTGGGAGGCCCTCATAACAGCGTCTCGGGTCCAGGAAGTACGGTGGTAATCAGGAATGGAACCTGGGGATTCATTATAGTAACTACAGCCTCGAGCTCAGCCGCTGGATCCGACCTGGCGACGCGACGTAATGCAGAGACAGGAACACGTAAAATAACTTGATGTCTGAAATGTGTTAATGTGCATATTAAAAACAGTTTTTTAACGGGATTTTATGGTTGACTATACAATCAGGTAAAACGGCTTAAGAACTTACCTTAGCTTTCGCCATTTTCACTTAAATTTACTTCTTATGACATAGCACGGTCTGAAACGTCTAATACAAATCGGAGGTAGTTTAAGATTGTTACAGAAACAGAAATATATGCTATATCTCTGTTCGATTTCGTTTCAGTAGATCAGATATACATCGCGTGTGGTCAATTATTGGTTTGCTAATGTGCTTTTGATAAGTAATGGATAATGCTAAGATGATTAGGTGGGACCATTCATGATTTGTTAGTCTGATGGCCCATGGATAAGTTGATTGAAGTAGGTAGTCGATCTAAACTAAACTATTGTTATCTTTTATTTCATGATACACAATAAACCTAAGAGCCGTTAAGGTTACTTTGAACACTCAAGTTGTGTGAAAAAGATTATCTGTATTACCATTGACTTTATAACTAAAAGACATTTTTTCTTTATAATCAATGGTATTACTGACAGAGATGTCGGTGTCTCAGTAAAGATACATTAAATACAGTTTTGTTTGAGATTTTGAAATTATTGTCCATTGTAGAAATTAGGAAAGCCGAGTTTTCATCTTTATCTTTTATCTATTGCCGATTTTGTCGCCGAGGTGGTAAAAATAGCATTTCAAATCCATGAAAAATCAGTGGTTCTTTATCTTGGCATAATTTATCTGTCATCTACTCTTCTACCGCTCAGAACTTGCCATCACCAGGGCCCTCTGAAATGTTACGTAACGGGCGTCCTGAGCCCCAGTATCGACCGATTGATCTGGCGGCCTTCAGGACCGTGACCGCGCGGCGTCGTGCGTGTGAAAGTATTGGAGGCCGAGAGTGTCGTGACCGCAGGAGTATCATCGTGAAGCCGCTTCTCAGTCTCTTTTTCAATAACGAAATACCAGAAGAAAGTATGTATTTGTTTAATAGAAACCAATTTTGTAGTTATTAGTCCGGGATGGTATGTCTATTCCGTTCGACTGGCTTGTAAAAATTGAAATAACTTTTGGAAATTGATAATGAGTACCTTTGGATGAAAAATGACTTCTTGACATTTTTTCATCCTTATATACACCCCAATCCAAGATGGCTACCAAAATAGAGAAAAAAACGAGGTAATCTTTTTTAATGATTCAGTAAATTAATCCCTTGCACAGTGTATAAGTGAATTGTGTGTCATAAGACCACTGCCAATAATTGAAAGGAGGTAGGACCTTCACTTTGACTGGAAAACATTTTTTAGCCGCCATCTTGGATCCGCCATATTGGATGTAATATATTTGTTCAAATGTAAGCATTGTGTTGTGACCGATTATTTCAAACTAGATTTTCACGCTGATTGCAATGCCGAAATCCGTTTTTGAAAATCTTTATTCGTTTCCAAGATATACCCAGACAAAGATTTTTCTCATACAATCATTATGGGAGTTTTAGGCATTGAATATTTTTAAGGATTATATTTCTTATATCTCCGGTTCTAATCAACGTATATAGATCGTTTGGGCCTTAAAACACTCATTATTATAAATGCATCAATTAGAGAAACTGTTAATTTGAATCAGACCGAAAAGAGACTGAGTTGTATTACATAATTAAAAAAATATAGTTTTTTCTGGAATTTACTTTTGTTAAAATTAAATAACTTAGGGGTTTCGTGAGATAAATCGTTCGTTCTGGACTTAAATTACTCGGCAAATAATTGGCTTTCATATGAGCTATAGTAAATTGGAATCAGATGAATTTAAGGTGAGTTATAATCCTTCCTTGAATTTAAAATTTTTTACTTACATAATTCCTGTTAAGTTTAAGGCTTATAACTCGCCTCTAATTCAACCAATTTAAATTATTAATAGTTTAAATTAAAGCCAAAAACAATGTGAGTAATTTAAGGTCTTAGCAAATTTCAAGCCTCTGTTAGAATGTTTAGTACATGCCCTTAACTAAACTAAAAATGTGCGAATAAATAAATTTTACATAGAATGAAGGATCATAACTCACCTGAAATTCGTCTGATTCCAATTTACAATATATCGTTAGAAAGCCAATTATTTGCCGAATAATATAAGACCAGAACTGACATTCTATCTAATGTAAAACCTGAGATATTTCATTTTTAACCAAAATAAATTTTAGAAAAATTAAATTTTATGTTAAATTATGAATGATGATTCAGTCTCTTTCCACTCTGATTCAAATTGACAGTTTATTTCATTAATACCGTTATTACTGAGCGTTTTTAGACTCAAACGACCGTCATACTTTGGTTAGAACCGGAGATATAAGAATTATAATCCTAGAAAAATGTAAAGCTTGAAATGTCCATGTTTTTTTGTGTTATTGTTTTTTCTTTTCAGCTTAGTGTTTTTGTGACTGCTTTTACAGTTCTCTGTTTTAGCTGTGTTTTTGTCCAGGTTTTCCTGGCTATATGTTACTAATCTTGTTATGTTCTAGGTTTTCTTCCACCTGAAGACGGGATCAGATTCCAGACCCCGAAACGTCGTGAAACTTGTTTTTTACTAATCAGTGATGGCAAATGTCCGCAAAAATCCTAATCAAAATATGTCCATAAGGTTTGTACAGAGAAGGAAATTGTTTGGGTATAACTTAAAAACTAATGAAGATTTTCAAAAACAGATTTCGGCATTGCAATCACCGAGAAAAACTAGTTTGTGATTGGTCATTGGTCATTGGTCACAACACAATGTTTACTTTTGAAAACAAATTCATATCCAATATGGCGGATCCAAGATGGCGGAAAATATTTTTTACCCAGTTAAAGTGAAGTTCCTACCTCCCTTCATTATTTGCAGCGGCATTATGACACGAAATTCGCTTATACACTGCCTGATTGATTTATTTTCCATGTCTTCAATGATCTTGACACCATCTTGGACACCATCTTGAAAATGTTGAAAATACCTCCGGTGGTGATATTTAGGTAAACATTTAGTACTTTTATTAGCATGTATAACATGACAGAAAAACGCACAAGTCACTCTTACAGAAATTTTCCTAGTGTAAAATCAAGGCCACACTACACTACAGGCCGGAGTCCTTTTTTGGTGACGTCACATTATCAGACGGAATCGCAGACGCTTTTATAATGTACTCTTATGGCGATTCACTGTCGCACTCTTAAAACTATCGTGCCCTAAGTAATTCGTTTCAGTTTTCATTTAGAAACCATTATTTTTTCGAATCTGCATTAATTAATGAATAACCAAATACGGTCGAAAACATTTTTAAAGAAAACATGACTTTATTTCATAATCTTAAAAACCGGTAAACATTACACGCAAGTAATTTGTTTACTTTTCATCAGATGATTTATTGGAAATTTGACAGTTTTGTTTCTTATTGTTTACATTTCAATGTTCTAATGTCATAATTTGTTGGTAAATGTTTACGTTTTTCGTATGATTTTAGTTGTTATTTCCAACACAGCGCTAGTAGTTCGGCCGGTGTAGTGACGTGGCATCAGGGAGGAGGGGGGGAGACTCCGGCCTGTAGTGTAGTGTGGCCTTGGTAAAATGGTATCTTTCCATCCCCTGTTTATTTTTTAGGCTCGATCATAAGGTTATGTCCTCTATTAGATTTCGGGTAAAAGAAGATGAGATAAAAAATGTCAACAGAGCGTTTTTTACTACTAAATATATTATTAATAATTTAAAATCAACAAATAAATTTTTACATGCAAATCGAACGGAAGGGTCTCATGCTTACATATATCACCCCGCACTATATATCTGACTTCTTGTTGATTGATTTCTTTAAAAACTCTCTCAACTGAATTGTCTTATCTTTTTTCTTAAGTGGTACCAACTTAGTTAAATAAAATATAAATATTAAAGTGTTTTGGATTACTTCCGAATCAGCTCTCATATTATACGAGACAGAAGTTTAAATTTGCGGAGATCAAGGGTTTCCATTAGGCTAATGACGATGTGTCCTACTGATAAAATTTATCCAATAATCTGTATTTTGAAGACTCAGTAAAAGCAAATAGCACGTGGATTGTGCGATCACGACCATTCAAATCGGCAAGGTATTTGGAATAATCACACTTTAAAGTCTTGCTGTAGTCCAGGCAACGAATGCTCAAAAACAGGTATAGAGGGCATTGTATGGAACACAATTTTTGACTTTGCAGATTTGTTTGGACTAGTTAGGAGGTGAACATATCAAAAGTCCCCGTCCGTAGCCCTTGAGCGGGGGGAGAGAGGGGGGTCTAAAGGCACAATTTTTTGGGTTTTCCTAAATATCTTGAAAACTATCAAATTTTAGTATTCGCTATTAAATTTGAAAGTTGAAGGAAATTAAATTTCCTGTAAGAAAAATATATAATATGTCTACTTTGGTCCAACCGTTTACAAGGTAAGCACTAATTTTAGCAATATTTACAAAAATATCCCTTCCATAAGAAATACATGTAAATATGTGGGTAACATACATGCCCAATGGGACAACGCTTTTTTCACATAAAGGAAAATTAACAGCATTCAAGGAATATTGACCAAAATTCCAGTAATTTGACACCGCAATCATAAAAGGTAATCTAAAATAAAGGTGTTGGCGAGCTCACAAAAAACGTTATTTTTCAAGAAATTATTACAAATTTTTGCCAACCCCTTCATTTTGGGCCAAGTTTTATGATTGAGGTGTCAAATTACTGGAAATTTTGTCAATATTTCCTTAATGCTGTTCATTTTCCTTTATGTGAAAAAAGCGTTGCCCAATTGGGCATCTATGCTACCCACAAATTTACATGTATTTCTTATGGAAGGGATATTTTTTAAATATTAATAAAATTAGTGCTTTCCTTTTAAATTGTTGGACCAAAGTAGACATATTATGTACTTTTCTTACAGAAAAATTTTATTTTCTTTAGTTTTTAAATTTAATAGGGAATACTAAAAGTTGACAGTTTTCAATATATTTAGGAAAAAACAAAAATTTGTATCTTTAGGCCACCCTCTCTCCCCACGCTCAAGGGCTACGGACGGGGACTTTTGATATGTTCACCTCCTAACAAGTCCAAACAAAGCTGCAAAGTCAAAAATTGTGTTCCAAAAAAATCCCTCTGTACCTTTTCGTTGCCTGGACTACTGATGACTTTGTTAATGTAAAAGTGCAATTTTCAATATTGTTCTTTAAGGGGAGCGGGAAGGCCCTATGCTACGCATGCTAAAATTGGCAATTTTAGGTACATTTTTCTCAGAAACTATTGGAGCTACATCCTTTAAATTTTAACAGCATAATATATACTGTTTAGCTAACAAACACATGCACTTTTATAGTAAAATAACAAAAAATAAAAATGTTAGGAATTTTTAAAAATTTAACAATAAAAATCCCGTTTTTATCTAGTAATTTATTTTTAAAAATAAGAATATCCTGAATAAGATGAATAATTTTTTGAATAAGCTGTTTACCTTTGGTAACAGCTTAGCATGTATAACTAGACTACTATATCACCTATAAAACAAAAAAAATTCAAGCCTCTATCTCTTATAGTTTTTGAAAAACGTGTACCTTTGTATAAAAAAACCAAAGTTCCCGGTAAGTTAGCGGTAAAGTCAAATTAGCGGTCGTGTCCTGAGGGCTTTTCAGAGCCAAAATCTTGGTGTCTTAGTTTCATTTTTATTTATTTATATACATTAAAATTTTTTTTTAGCTTAACTACATATGTTTTCTTAAAGGGAACCTTACAAAGAATCAAAATATGCTTATAAACAATTTTCGAAAAAAAAAATTTATTTGCCTTCTTGCTCCCCTTAAGCTAAGTAGCCTAATTTTGTAATGATGAAATTGATGGTTTGCTGATCTATAATTTAATGATTGGATTATGTTTTTATTTGGATATAGCCATTATCTGCCCAAATATTATATTCAGAAATCATTTTACATCCGTTCCACACTTTGAATGAGTGCTTAAGGTGCCTTTCTTAATTTAAAACTCAAAGAGTTTTAACAACTCTACTTTATTTGATTTTTTTACTCTTTGCAGAATACAAGAAATAATTTTATATTTGTTACTAACCAATTGTGAACTTTACAAAAATCGTTAAATGTCACAGTTTCTAGATCATTGGAAAGAATTTAATATTTGTTACTTACCACATTGTGAATTTTACAAAAATTGTTGTATGTCACAGTTTTTAGATCATTGGAGACAATTTAAGATACAATCAGAGTATTAGTCAAACAGTCAGTCGGTCAATGTCCTGTTACGGTCAAGACTTGAGGAGTTAGAATGGTCCTACTACCGAGAAAGTACCGATAATGTTATGTCAATGTCCACGTTCTCCCTTTTACAGTTTTAAGTAGTTCTCGTACTAGTAGTTCTTCTCAATGGCAGTGACCGAGGCAGGACTTATGATATAACTATTCGTTTCTTGAACCTCTAATACCTTGCAATAGTAAAACTTAGAGCAAAATTAATTTGGGCCAACCAGCGAGGAACGAAGCTCAATATTAATTATGCGACACATTTGGAAACTTATTATATTTGCAAGTTACCTTTAGGTTCTTCATGGCGTTAAAAGTAGTAAATAACAAAATATTGATCAGTGTTGCTAAAACTTCATCTCATTAGTATTATTAACTAGTGATCCGTCTTATTATTGACTATTTAGGTAATATGGTTGATTTTTAATATGTTTATTTGCATTAAAAATACTATGACATACATTTATTTTTACACCTGTACGTAATAAGGAAGTGTTCTGACTATATCTTAGTATTCTCAGTAATTAATTCTAGATAAATTAATTGCTACGTTTCTCAATGTACAAAAAGAGCATTTATCTCCCTCTACCGTTCCATCACTCTCTTCTAAAGCAAGATTTTTAATAATTTTGCGGAATCCATTTTTTTGTAAAATGTATTTAAATATTTTAATGTGTGGCTGGTTGCCTTGTGAGTAATTATGTAAAAATTTGTGAACATCGACGACCTTTACAATATTGAATTGAATGGAGCGTGACCTTTTTTCTTGATTTGATAAAGGCCTAATGGAACCGAAACTATAGTCATCGCTGATTATTCTATGAATCGACCACAGTATAAGTAACCGAAACTATATTCGTTATTTTAAATGTTTAAGGTAGAATTATGTTTCATTCAAATTGCATGGTCAATAATAAAACCTAAGTCTACCTTTGGCCGAAAGGTTGAGCTCAAATCTTTCACTTGTCAACGCTTTGGGCCTGATATACTCGAATACACCCAGGGAGAAACTCGTTGATGTTTGGGTTGCACAAGCAAAAGAGGATTGAACTAGAATTTTTTTGTTTTTATCGATAATAAATAACAAAACACAATGAGTTTTCACTAATTTAACGGATTTAACAGTCTTTTGTTCCTCCCAAAAAAAAAAAAAAAAAAAAAACAATTATATCAGCTTTCATTTGTAAGCACTTAACCTTCCTTGACCAACCAACCGTTGGTGTGGCAAATCCATAAAAAAATAATTCCTTGATGTCTGAACTTATAACATATGTGTTATCAAAACACCTGTGGTAAACATAATTAGAAGTGAACTTTGTTTACTTTTCATTTATGATAGCAAAAACTATGTTGACTTTTATCAATCTGAAATATTAAAACTTTTTCACGCTTCCACTTGACTTATTCTTCACTTTCTTATTTTTAAACTTTATATCTTCACGATAATTTGTGCAATGATATGAATAAAATTCTAATCATTACTTTGCGT
Organism: Flexamia atlantica; assembly: GCA_035578135.1. Lineage (NCBI taxonomy): Eukaryota > Metazoa > Arthropoda > Insecta > Hemiptera > Cicadellidae > Flexamia > Flexamia atlantica. The sequence continues at coordinate 29,768,103 of JAQJVK010000008.1, read as the reverse complement.
AAAGCCTCAACATGCTCCTCTCAAGGTATACATCGTTAACTTTATTTAAAACCAAGAGAAAAACCACACGCTATCGAAGAAAATATAACGTTTTCACTACTTGATATCACACTTATATCAACGAATTCGAGGGCATCCAAAAAAGCCAAAACACACTTTTACATTTATTACCCATAACTTTTAATGAGGAAACCTTGAAACTTGTTCCCACGTTGAGTGAAAGATGAAGATACAATTTGCAAGCGTCGGTCTGCCGAGGACTGCGGTTATCCCATAACACTTCCTGCGATGCGGCCCACTCGCCGGTGTTGACTTTCTCTGTAATCGCCCTGCTTGCCCCCGGGCGCCTCCGACTGCACCCGTCCATTCCGAGAACACACGAGCTCTCGCGATTGACAACCTTCGACGATAAAAAGGTTAAATTGACAACTTTCGTGAATGGTAACAAGGTGAAGTTATATAACCGAGTTCTATTCTTGGCTTACTTGGTTTAATAGAAAAATTTTATCAGAGGGACGGTGGATATTTTTTAAAACTACCCTAAACAGCTTACTGTTTTTGTTAAGGTTTCATTGCTAGTTTCAATATTTAAAAATAAAAAATAAACTGCAGGTTAGCATTGCATTAGTATTCATGCTATTTTTTATTAAAATAAAATATGTGGTAAGTATATTTGCTCTATATTCAACTATATTAAAGACATTAGATATATAGGGTGGTACTGACCTGGCGTTAAAATAATAGGGGCAAAATTCAAAATGTATTAAAAGTGAGTACCCGATCCAACAACTAATTAATAATCACTCTGACGAGTCTAAACAACATTATAAATAACGTTAAATACGGATGTAGCAAAAACAAATAACATTAGCCAATAAAATTAAGAATATCTCAATATAATTGTGAATGTTACGTAGTATATTACTTTAAGCCCTGCCTTAACATATCCTTACCATCAGAGTTGTTTTAACCTCATATGCTATATTCTCTTCCCTTATCATCTGGACATTATTTTTAGAGCCAAAGTCCAAAGTTCTGTATTTAATACTCTTTAAGTTCAGATGCAAAACGAGGAGATTTTAATGCTGGGTAGTATTGAATCCTGTGAAAAGTTTCCTGTTAATAGTTTAAGTTAAAATAAATTATTTCCAGTTTTTTGAAAGATCTTAAGTTTTTTAGTTCCTCAATATCGTGTATTCTGGAAGCCTGACAGGCAAAAACTGTTTTCATAAGTGGAATTTCATATTTTATATATTTTCTAGTATATTTTTTAAATTCCCTTTCTTTTATAAGTATTGTTGCCATAATATGTAATAATGCTGTTATATATAAACATTCCCTCGGGATTCAGCACTGCGACTACGCAATATTAATGATGGGAAGCAGTATTGGGCCTATCATCCATTCTGTATAAAGGCCCAGTAATCTTAGGCTATTCTCGTGTATGGTTGTGATGGTTTTCAAATGAAACTCTGCGCTGCAGTCCTCAAAACTTCAATCCCATATCTAATCGGACTCTCAATCACGGCCATTTAGACTTTTTCTTTGAAATTGCCATTTATTTTATTCCAATTCTGTAAAAAGGCCACACATGGATTTAATCTCTTTTGCAGCTCCACAAAATGCTCGCTCCAGGTAAATTTACTTTTAAAAGTACAGTAATACCTTAACTCTTGGTTTTCTGAAAAACTGTCAGACTATCACATTTGCAGAGAGCACTTTAAAAGTCTAGATCAGTTATACATGGGCAACTGTAATGTTTTATTTTTTTTTTCTCATGTCCCTTAGCAAAGTGTGCATTATAGATTTTTTCTGAGTAAATCATTGATATTAAGCCTTTGGCATGTTCCCAAGATGTGAGTCTGATAAAATCTTTTTGTAACATTGGTTGCGCTTCCTGGATGTTTCTTTGCCCTGCTATGAATAAAACACCATCTGTATAGGCCCATATAGGATAATCTTTGATATACTCAATTCATTACTTAAATATTGTTTTAAAAAGCCTTAGATTAAAGTCCAAGACGCTGACCACCAGTATAGAATAATTTAGGGCGAATATGTGGAAAAATGAATGTGAAACGAATAATATAGAAGCTTTTGCTGATGAAGACCAGGCAATTCATTTATAGAGATAGTTAATTAATTGAATGCCCAAATCCCAACGATCATTGACAGAAAAGTCCTAGCTGAAGATGGGCACAGCAGTACCGATCAGTGTAGGCGATTCAGAATCGTCTGTAGGGATTCAGAATTCTCGATTCAGAATTCTGTAGGGATGTCAGAATCGTCATAGTCAGATGTCCAAAATCTACCTGAGTATAGAGAATAAGTGTATGTATCGTTATTATAATCTACTATTAAGTTTGAACAGAACCATTTCTCGGATATAGTTAAGTGAATAGTAAAAAATATATCAAAAATCTAGAAGAGGCATCTTTGCCGTCTCATTTATTAAGCCCTTGGGAGTAATATTGGAATCATTACCTAGTTTACCTCGTTACGTAAAATATAGTACACTTCGTCACTAGTCAGGAAAGTGGCTGTTATCGGTACGAGATAGTGTTTCAATCACGAGGCGTAGCCGAGTCACGAACGGTACTTTTTATCATACCACCTTTTATTTAATATTTTAAAACTTGTTAACTTGTTAGTAAGTAAAAAAATGTGAGGTTATATTAGTGTTATCAATGGTTACATTTCTGTTGTTTACTAACAAAACATATGATAGGATAATTCATGTGCTCTTTTTAATATAGATTCAGTCATATTTGAATCAACCATGTTTGTGTTTGTGATTGTAAACACTCCTTAATATTATTAGTACTTTTTCCAGTTTTTACATTACAGTTTACACAACCCACCTAAACGCGATGAATACACAAACGTTTCTGTATTCATTGGTAAACGGTAACGGTTAATTTGTATCACAGCTGAGAGTATTTGCAACAGTAGTTTAACGCGATGGTATGATGAAATACTTAAACCACCAATGATTTATTAAAAAACATTCAAACATATATATGAATAAAATATATTTTTTCTGCTCATGTATTCTTAAAAAAAGTAAATGTTTCATTCAATATAATTGCTATATGATAAGATAAAATATGAATTTAAATATTCTTAGAGATAATTAAAATAACTGCAAATGTGTTTGTAAAACATTAAAAAAAATTTCCAACCAGCATACTTGAGCAGTCTAACACTGATTTAAAACCTTTTTTATCTTATTAAAATTTCAATGCTTTTAAATAAAAAAACTGCTTTAATTAGGATTCTTGTTAATGTTAAGCCCTCTAGCTTATGTTATTTTCAAATGCATAAGCTTTTACAAATTGATTCAATATGGCTACATTTATAAATACTTGCAAGGATTTTGAAATATCTTCATTCTTGCGACTAAGACTCTTGATAACAACATCCTATTTTGAAAATGTAGTTTTAATGAGCAATTTGTTTCCAGTTTCTTCTTTAACAGTTTTGGATCGTTTCAAATTTACAAAGAGCGCTCAATTAATTCTTCTTGAAAGTTGAAAGAGCAATAACAGAACATATTGTTCTGTGAATATAAGCTAGGAAAAAAGTTAAATTAAAAACTAAAATTACGTAGTACAAATATTATTGAGCAGCCTTTATTGTGCAGCTCTTCTTCTTTGTATGTTTAGTGTTATATTCCTGTTCAACAAAGTTGAGCCTAGTACAATATGGATAGTACAATCTGCCATAGAGAGAGAGCAATGCACTGGTTGCAGTAGAGAAACATGATACAAAAACAACTAGAAGTTACAAAAAGCGGCTAGTCGATTCTCCAGTGACCCAATCCCTCCTTGACATTCCCAGACAGTTTTTCCTCCAAGGTCGAGTCCAGTTTTTCCTGTCACTAGACTACTTTGCAGAGCGGAGATAGTTCAGTGAGTTCTCCCTCATTGAACGTCGGTCTACTATACTTGGTGACTTGTGCGTGATGTGTTATAAAAGTGATTGTCTTTACTTTTGTTGATTTTGTTTTCAGATATTTACGTTAGATCTCCACAACCCCTACAACCAAAAATTTGACTTTTTAAGCCGTAGGGTAAATGTTATGTTTGTGAAGGATGTTTGTGAGGCTGTACCTACAGGAAGACGTCCGTTAGGCAGGCCTAAAATAAGATGGTATGACCAGGTCAAGAAGGATTTGAGCCAGCGCAGAGGAACAATCCAGTTTGCAGAGGATAGAGAAGAGTGTAGGAGGCTAATCTACGAGGCGAAAAATCAACTGAGATTTGTGATGCCCCAGCAGTAAGTAAGTAAGTAAGTAAGGGTAAATGTTAAAAGTATAAAGAATTAGTATACAGGTAAATAGTCTTTCTTTTTTCTTTCTTTTAAAAAGAGGGTGGCGGCCTCTTTTTACCTTGTATTTGCCCCTCCACATGGGCCTCAGGCTTGTGCGTGGAAGTTATCAAGCAAACCAAGGAGTGAGCCGGTACAGTACAAGGATGAACAGTACTGCTAGAAGTTTGCGGCATCATCGGGACTCGATCCTGCGACGCTGCCGCCACAGAACCGGGGCCGAGTGCGCTACCAACTGCGCCACCGACTCACTCGTTACACTCTAATACATGTTTTTTTCAGGTTGCTCCTTACTATAAGCAAACCACATGACTTAAATTGGTGTTATGGAGAATCTTCTATTGATCCCAACCTTATCGGTGGTATCGGTTTATATACTCGGCAACCATTAAAATATAATTAGTATACTGTGTTGAGTTGAAATTGTCAGTAAAAATAATTGTGGTTCGACCAATATTTAAATATAATTTTTAGTGCGTACAGTCTTTTTTCTAATTGCGCTTCTCCTACTGACTTAACTGTTTATTGCAAGAGGTAATCAATCAATAGTTAGAATCATTATTTTGTCAATTTTTTAGTTAGAAAAATAAATTTTTTGTTAGACTAATTTTCCTCTTATGGGACTATAAGAAATATGTGGGAAGAAATGCGGCAACGCCGCGATGGACAGTGAGAAAATGTGGCAACACTATCGATTTTCATTTGCTAAATTTAATTTAAGAACTTCAGAGCTTCAACTTTAGATCACATAACTGAATGCATTTATTAGCCAAATAATGTTTTTTTTTTAATTAAGTTGGCAACATTGAATATGATGATCTAGAGTTTGTTGTCGCCGATATGCCGAAATTTTTATAAACATAATTGTCTCTAGCCTACATATCTTGGGAGGCATTTTTTTAAATTAATAGAATGTAGAAAAAATAGTGTTTTTCAATAGTGTGAAAGTGTGAATAAAATCGTTGTTGTGAATAAAATATTGCTTAAATATTAGCCTAATATTTACTCATAATGCATGTAAGTAAATAAATTAATACCTTATGTTATTTATTTATATGCGATTTTAATCCAGTTTAATGGAGCAAAGGATCATATGAAGGTAAAGTTATAAATTGTTATAGATATTGCTAAAAGTGTAGGTGGAGAAAAATGTTGTATGCATCAAGGGACTTAAGTACTTTATCTCCCTCGGGAAGATTGTCGCCCTCGGCAACGCCACCGGGCGACAACAGGTTCCCTCATTGCACTTTAGTCCCTTGATGCAAAAATAACACATGAAACAAAATATAAAAATGTGATAAATTAATATATACTTTAATGTTTAAACATATATTTAAAATGTATAATATATATATATTAAAACCACCCTGTGGGCCACGTGGGCCGGCAGGAAGTGCGTGGTGCGTGCGGCGTGTGGGGATGAAAGTGCGGGGTCAGGGGCAGCGCGCGCGGCGGCTGATATATAAACGTGCCGCGCAGGATCGCTGCAGAGTGCAGACCCGACACGGCGCCGGCGCAGCATGGGCTCCTTTCTCCCGGTGAGTCGAGCAAACAACTGCTGCACTTTTGTTTACAAACGACAGTGCAGTTTTTTTAGTGATTTGATTGTTTTTTTTTTAATAGAGTGTTATTTTTTCATTTTTTTAAATTTCTGTATTTTAATGTTAATAATCGTTTTACATAGAAAAATATTGGGCTTCTTTTTATCAAAAACTGTAGAGTTGTTTTGCAGTTAGCCAATGATTATACTACAATATTTAGCTAGAGTAGGAGGCGCCTAAGTTGACAAACAAATACTAAAGTAAACAAACTGAATACCTGTTTGTAAATTCAATTTCAGTCTTTTTAACATGTTTATATATTGCTAATCTTATTAGTTAATCGATTTAAGTAATGATCTAATTGGTCTATGTACTTGGCAACCATTGACATTTAATTTTAGTATATTGTGTTGAGTTGAAAATTTCAATAAAATAATTTTGGTTCGATATTTTAATGTATTTTTACATATATTAAAATAATGGTACATTTTGTTTACTTGCGCTTCTCCTACTTAGCTAACTGTTTAAATTTTACAGTTATTGCTTCTTTAATACAATATTTACTCTTAATAGAAGTTTTGCAAAAATCTCATATCAGAAATTAATTTCTGTTTGATGCATGGCCGCATTCCCGAATCGGCTAATTGTATCTGAATTAGTTGTTTTGTAGAAAAATCATTACAAGTAACAAATTTTTGTGGCAAACTACTCGTAAGGAAAACAAGAGGTTAGAAAGACAATGTTTTTGTATTACCTAGGCCTGAGCTATTTCCTTGATTCCAAAGATCACGTTTACTTATATAATCCGCACCGTAGGCCTATTTATTCACACGTACACTCTCACACAGGCTGCTTTGCACCCTTAGCTATTAACTAACCCAATGTGTTTGTATAATATTTTTAATATATTAATTCTTAAAATTTCGTTTCGAAACCATCCGCTTAACGTTTAAATATAGAAAAAATACTTTTCACTAGTTATAATAAATGTTGATGCTTTAAACTGATTCAACAAAACCAAAGTTTAGTTTAATAATTTTTATTTGACTATTTTAGTAATTAAGAAATAAAAAATACTTGTTAAAATTCAATTTAAAAGGGCCAGATATAAAAGATTATAATTCATTTAACTAAATAAAGTTGGATAAGTGGATGAAACCCTAAAGAAAAGCTATGAAATCCTGTTACTTATTACTTTCAACAAACATTCCCTTAGTATATTTTTTCTCACAACTTCTTTGGTTGGATTTGACACCAGTCCACGGAAAGAACCCATTAGTTTGTCATTCCAATGTAGCTAACTGTAAAAATACGATTTATGGGTATGGACTTTTCACTGCCAAACCCATGTAGTAATAAGATATGTAAACTTTGACTTTATATGAATTCAACGGGTCATTAGTTCCAAATCCTTTTCATACTAACGAATATTAAACCTAAGAACGCATTCAGTGTGAAATATATAAAAAGATGTTCACTCTTTACAGATAAATCAATCAGTTTTATGAAATATCACAAAGACGGTAACATGCTATGACGAAAATCGTGGCTAAATCATCGATCCAACATTACGAACAGAGTTTAAAATTAATCCAATTTACTCGAAGTTGTGCGTCGTGATGAACAACTCATAAAAACACCTTACGGGAACCTCTCAGCTGTATATTATAAAACAAGACGACTAGATGTTACTGCTTTAATTGCGTTCATATAATTGCATGCCCCGTATAATGACGTAGACCTCACGAACATTCACACATTACCATCGGAGTGCATCGAAAGTGCATCGCTGCAGCGAGTTCATTACCAAGGTATCTCCCATAACCCGCGGTTACACAACCAGCTGAACCGGTTGCTCTTACTTCCTACTCACGCGCACTCGAACTTCTACTTTCTTGGAAATCTTGGACAGCCTTAAGGAGATCGTGTGGCTGATCCTTCGACCTTGGAAGGTTTCTCCGGGCAACTAGATCCTAGACCATCGCGGGTATCGGGTGCACCCGGAGCGCGAAAGTGGACCTAGGACAAGTTCGATGAAAGTCGTGTGTAGTTCAATTACTTCTACATGTCTAGGATATGCGGGTTGCGGTTGAGACACTGAAATGTGATAATTTTTACAGAGTGTCTAGTTTATTTGCATGTATGTCTAGATAATACAAGGTGCAGTCGAGAGACTGAAAAGCGATAAATTTTACTGGTAGATTTGTTCTGTGGAGCCGTGAAGCATTTTATGGTAGAAGTGAAATTACCTTGTAAATTACCCTTACGGCCTTAACGACAAGGGAAATGCCAATTTTAACGGTGTAGATGATTCTCTTTGCGAAAATGAAAACCAATGTATTTTGACAAAATCCATCTAAAAATGTATATGATATAACAACTTATATCGTTTTAGAACCTCTTAGTTTTTCAAAAATTTTCAGCATTGAAAATACACTTATAGACATGAGTTGACATTATTTTCATCTCCTAATTTGCTTTAGCATATGAAAAAAAGTAAATACAAAATATTATTTTAAAGCCTATTAACCTAGTATGCAGATTTTGACTGATTCTAAGTAACAGTTAACTGAAGGTCCCTGTAAACATTAAACAGGCCTAAATCATCATAAACAGTAAACATTAGACGACCGGGCGGTGCCGCTGATCCCCCAGGGTTATCGGTCATTGAATCAAGTGGGAGAAGTATTGAATCCGCTTGGCGGCACCACAGAATCCCTTTTAATTCAATGCACTAAAACAAGACAAGCGCTTCGGCGGCGCCACTGGCCACTTAGTGTAATAGGGCCATAAGAGAACGGTAAATACCCAAAGGATTGCACAACAATGATTTACATTAACGACTCCCCACATAACCATGAATCATATTTGACCCGCGGGACCTTCCTGCTCTCGCCTGCCAGTAAAATCAAAGGAATGTTACGTAACATTCGCAGTCGGTCACCGGAAGTGACCCTTGGCTGTAATCAGCTGATCGTGACCGGCTGTTTCCGGGACAAACCGATGCTTTACATTCTCCACCCTCTGTCGGCAAACGACCACTTTCACACGGCGTATTTAAATATTAATCTGACTGTCTCTTATTGATTCCACGCTGCCCGGTTCACTCTGCGGGTGAAAGTGTCCGGCGACTTGTTGCTATTGGGAGTCCCGACATAAATCCATATTATATATGTGTCTTAAAAACATAAATTTGTCTAGAATTAAGTATATATCTGTCGATAATGTGCGATAATTCAACCTACAAACTTGAAGTAGCTTGAAGTTTTTTCCAACCATTTTTAAGATCAGAAAGAAATCATATAATTTTTTCTGACAAAAGAGATTTTGTTTTCTCAAGGATATCTTAAATTAAAAATACAATGTATTTTAAAAACATATTATCAAATTTATATTGATTAATATTCAAACTCAAATTTATACTTTAAATTCTGGGGCATAGAGGAAAAAAAGATGCATACATCCGAATACCTTGTTTTCAAAAACATTTTAATTCCCTTATTTACATAAAGTGTTAAGTGAAACCAATGGCAAACGGGTGTTGTTAATTATTTTCTTACCTAGCGATACCTTTTATTTTTTTATTTATGAATTTAAACTGTCTTGAATACTGGAAAGTAATCGTGAAGTTGTTTTCGTCTTAAAACAGTACTGAAAAACAAATGCTTGGTTTATATATTGTTTATTATAATTATCACAGCTCAAAAAGGCTTGCATTTTTTACTGTATACAACAATAAAGCTTTTTCGAGAAAAAACTAATCACTTCTAAATTTAATAGGACCCATTCATTTAGACTAACTAGTATTTGAGACAAAGTCAAAGAAAAAAGGGAAAGTTCTAAATTAGTTAAAGAAAGAAGTTACAAACAGATGTAGGGCTAGCAAGTCACGGTTGCTCTTCAAGGCTGAAGAACTGACTATACGTTTAGTTTAATGAGTTATCTCCGGCCTTGAATGATTCCATTCAACTCCAAGGGGCCCATTCATGTTTCTATTCCTCTTATTCATGACGATAAAGACAGTTAGTTTCTGTTTGTTACTCCTTTCCCAACTCAAACAATACCAATAACTTGTAGGCTATTATAGAATTAATTATTCATTTAACCACACTGTTCTCTTACACTAAATTAACAGCAGTAAACAACTAGTTAACCATGACATGAGTTGATATACTTAAAAGTGAATTGATTATATTTACATATAAGCAAGTTATAAATTTATATCTGTATTTTTCAGCTGTCGTGTGCAGCGTTAGCACTGCTGTTCGTCACGAGTGAAGCGACGTTCGGCAAAGAACAGTAAGTGTTTAGCTTGCTGATAAATATTGTTTCTGTAGAAACATTACCTACCTGTATGTTCGAAAAATACAGGAAAACATTTCATTTCTGTATCAATGTAAGCCTGAAAATAACATTTCAGAAGCTATGAATGTACTTTAGCTTACCAAACAATTAAATTACAACTTCGAGGGCAATTTATACCTTATTGGTAATGTCAGTTATTGCCAGTAACATTAGTCAATATGTCAGTTATTACCGTTTATAAGTAACGTTAGTATGTTTTATTGGTAATGTTAAAGGTACGATTGTATGGATACCACACTATATTTTTCCTAATAAAAACTTAATTGATATTTCATAATTTTTTAAGAGAGACTTTTATTTACCAAGATGAAGGGTCAATAACAATGAAGTGGGAGTAAGGTGAAGTAATTAGTTGATTATTGCTTGAATTTCACATTAGCGAGTATTAAAGTTAACGTAAATAACTCAAAACTGATTTTTGGCTAGATCACATTCATCGGTGGTTCCCTAAAACTACGTAAACTTGCATAAAGTACTTAAAAACGAAACTTACTTTAAATAGTATGTTTCAATAGAATTAATTGGTGGTTCACTGAAACTATGTAAAACTTAAAACATTAAGTGCGTGAAAATCGAACGTACTTTTCAAAGTACGTTTTACTTAAGATTGTTATAGTCTTTCGATACTTCTTTACGTAAAACTACGTAGAGTAATTGCAGTCAAAAGCAGAGCAGCATTCAAATTCCTTCGGTAAAACTAAGTTACATTGCAGTGTCCACATTCGAGTCCACATCCCCACCATCGTGAAGGAGGTTCACCACGAACAGAAGGAGATCGTGCACGTCGAAGAGCACAAGCACCACGAGGAGCACGACGACCACCACGACGACTTCGGAGGTGGCGGTGGCTTTGGAGGCGGCTTCGGAGGCGGCTTCGGCGGAGGCGGTGGTGGCTACGGCGGTGGCGGCCATGGCGGAGGCGGCGGCGGTCCCACCATCATCAAGATCATCAGCGGGGGTGGTGGAGGCGGCCACGGAGGCGGCGGCTATGGAGGCGGCGGCGGTGGTTTCGGAGGTGGATTTGGAGGCGGTGACGACCACCATGGTGGTGGCGGCGGATATGGAGGTAAATACATTTTTAAATACTATCTATGAGAATTTACAACGGGGAGAAAAAATGTTGAAAAACAATCGATGTTTTGAGAACACAAAGTTCTACTTTTAAGCTTTTTATATAATGGACTTTTGTACAATACAACCATTATTAAAACCTAACACCTCTCTAGGAAACTTTTCTAATTTACGAATATACCTATCAGTGACTCTTAAAACGAGCAGCTTCCTTGGTGGTTTTAATGTAGACTGACATAACCTTTTAATATCTAAGAGTTTTAAAGGCTCATTGAAGAAATACATAATTTGTTATTAAGCCTTAGCAGATTTGTTAATTGGCATAGTTACCTTCTTCCAAGTTAGTCGGTCTTTAGTACTAAGTTTATTGTTTTTTTTCACGACCAAGACATACCGGGTGTCCGTAAAAGAACTCTACATCGTTGACTAGCGCTGCTAGATGGACTGCGCCTAGCTAAAACCAATATTTATTTTAGTATTTAGATTCATTACATGATCGACTCCGCTTGAAGAAAGCTTCCAACTCTGGTTATACCGTGGACCATCGAGTGTTCGTGTTCTCTCTCTAAATCGCTGAGAAAGTATCAATGGAGAAAATTACGTTGCTGACCGAACAATTTACGATCTAGAATCACAACTGTTTACTCGTTTCAGCTCTCGCAAAAGTATTGAATCCTAAGCTTTCTTGAAGAATGTGCAATTGAAAATTCATCAGTTGACTTCAATTAAAATCGTTTCAATTGAAAGGTTATTAATGATACGATATTAGAAAATTATTCCCTTTTAAAAATAACTTTTCTCAGACCAATTTCTCATATTATTAGCTGTTTAACAATCATAATCTGATACCTGATGAAATGTAAGATACTGCTATTTTTGGGTATGACTAGGAATTATTTTAAATTTCGTTTTCTTTCTTATGGTGATAAACGTTCTTAGATCATGTCATGAATATCCAAAAGCCATTCCTTAATACCTAATTTCTTAGGGATTAACGTTAAAACCACCGAATTTATTAATCAGTAGACTCCCTCTTATCCGGTCACCTCGGGACCCAGACCCGTCTGGATAATAGGGTTGCCGATTAAACCGACGTTCTCTGAAATACGGTAAATTATAACTCTAATTCATATTGTAAGCCAATATTCTGATTTGAACTCTTGAGTCCGCTAAACAGTTGTGTTTGTGATAATAATCTGGTTAAAAAGAAGTCACTCCCGTGGAGTGCAGTCCGATCAAACCGATGCCCTATTATAAGGTGTCCGTACTAGAGGGAGTCTACTTAAAAACCAGTTCATTCAAGTATATACAGCTAACAAGCCCTAACTTGTTTTTAAAATTGAATTACAAATTCCAGGAGGTGGCGGATTTGGAGGCGGAGACGACCACCACGGAGGCGGAGGCTACGGAGGCGGAGGCTACGGAGGCGGCGGCGGCTTTGGAGGCGGTGGCTACGGAGGTGGCGATGACCACCACGGTGGCGGCGGCGGTGGAGGTGGCTACAGCTACGGAGGCGGCGACAGCTACAGCGGAGGCGGCGGACACGGAGGCGGTGGAGACGGTGGTTACAGCTACGGAGGCGGAGACAGCTACAGTGGAGGTGGCGGATTTGGAGGCGGCCACAACGACATCGGTGGGGACGGAGGCTACAGCTACGGAGGCGGTGACAGCGGTCATGGCCACGGAGGCGGCGGCGGTGGTTACGGAGGCGGTGGCGGCTTCGGAGGCGGTCACGGCGGCGGTGGTTACGGAGGAGGTGGATTTGGGGGCGGCGGACACGGCGGTGGCGGCTACGGTGGCGGAGGTGGTTTTGGAGGCAGCGGATTCGGAGGCGGTGGATATGGAGGTGGTGGCGGCCACGGTTGGGAAGACGACAAGAAGAAATGAGTCACCCTTCTCATCCAAACCTCTCATCTACATCTTTTCCATCGATATCATCACCATCATCATCGATGACCACTATCATCGTCAGCGCTCTCGACTGCTCTAGCCAGTCCCCAGGAGCTCGAGTCTCCTGTGTCATACCTCGCCATACAGTACAACTCCCGCCCTCTTCGCTCGCCCTAGCATAAGACGCACCGACTGATCTTTTTGTTATTCCTTTTCGTTGTTATCGTTTTCGTTAGCTGTGAATAATTTGTAAATACGGATGTCGTAGTGTGAATGCTGAATAAATGTGTGTTTATAAATTTCTGTTGTTTTCATTTTCTTAAACACTTTTTAATTCTCGGTCACAAAGTACTATACTTTGGAAATCATAAGAATAGGACTTGATTGGCAGTTTCAAAGGATTAATTAACACACAGGAATAGTTCATTTCCTTTTTTTGAACAAATAAAATGCTGAGCAAGCGTTTAAGACCAATCAACTGAAAAAAACTAGATGGATATTAAAAGAAATAGGTTGCAGTTCTTTCCTATAATTAGCAAGAGATATTAATTACTTTTAACAAATTGTAAGTAAATTATTTGCAAGCGATAAATTAATGGAAAATAAGTTCAAAATTTTGCCTGGCCCTCCTCTAGACACAGCAGTGAGCTTTTACAGTCAGTAAAAAAAAAACAAAAGACACAGTCAAAGCGCCATACTATTTTGCTTTGTCAAAGCGCACAGTCAGTATGCCTTGACAATTTTTCTGCTATTCACATGGCCACCTCGGGGCAGCTCCTTTGTTTGGTAACAATGGAAAACAATTATTCAATTGAATAAATAGGCCTAAGATTATTTTAAATGACAATAAATGGTTTTTCAAAATGGTTGCTTTAAAATTCATGGATAAAAGAAGATCATTTTCCAGGCGAAAGTGTTTTACCCTAAATATTTTGGAAAACAGAATTTTCCGATAATTCAAATTTCTACAATGACTTTCAACGTTTTAATGATTCAGTAAATCTTTCTTGCAGTAATTTGTCATTGTATATTTTAATCGCCTTATTTGCCATATTTATTATCTAGAGTGCTGTATAGTTAAAAAAAAAAACACCAAATTAAAGGACCACCGAAATTAACAATTTTGATAGAAGAACTGTCGAGTTCATAATTGTAAGTACATTTGAATCCAAAATAAGTTTTGTAAACCTTGTTTCATCTCTCCATTGTTTCCATTATTGAACATTTGTGCGTCAATCGCTGTGGACAAAAATCATACATTACCTAATCACCACGATACAAAAAAATATATTACAAAAAAAACTAGCACAACATATATTTAATTTCGTAAGGTGATTCTTTGCGGTGGATTTGTGGACGTCTGGCAAGTCGTACAAACATGGGAGAGGACTCAATTTAAAGGATGAATCGCCCGAATCTCTATTCTCGCCCGAAATGATGAATCTCTCTATTCCGTGATGAATCGCCTTAAGAAATTAAATATATAATATCTGCAATTTAAAAAGCATTGGGATATAAAAACGTCTACATAAAACATGTAATGCTCATACTTGATTAGGAACCTTGTGCTTGATATTAACATATGGTAGCTAAAAGTCAGTTTGCTATTTAGGTATTTTGCACAGTAATAAATAAGGATTGTTTGAATTTTCCCTTATTAGGGGCTTTTAGCTCCTTCAAGCCACCAGTGCTTTACTCTTCTACATCAGTATCTCTGCTGTGGGCGGATTGCCTGCTTAACGCCTGCTTTGTAGCCATATTGCCTAGCAGCGCCGTCCCACCCTGCCGACGTGGTGTAGTTTAGCACCATACCTCACTGTTATATCAGAAACCAAGAGAAAAACTATTCATTCTTGTATATCCTCAATACATTATTTACCTTATAAGGTAGATATCTATTTACAAACTCTTGTGATGAATAATCGTTAATCGCTTTACAAATAAATAATTTTATACCAAATAGAACACGATATGGACAAGGAGTTGAAAAGTATGAACTTATTGGTCAGTAGAGCCAGTAACCGTTAGAAAGAGCATTATTATTTAATTTTGAGTTAGTAATATGTGGTAAAAATGTCATATTTTAAGTAATAATGTGTGAGGTAGGTACTCGCGCACAATTTAACGAATTTTCGCCACTTAAAGGGTATTTGGACTTTAAAGTAATATACACTTGCGTAATGGTGTGAAGGAATTCAGCAAAAAAACAATGAGGCTAATTTTAATGTATAGGAGAAATACATTTAGAGGAAATACTATCTATAAAGATTTAGCTGATAGGCAGACGTTGTCATGCATATGACTATATTTACCAAAGATCACCTTGTCAAGTAACCATGTCGTTAATCCGGTTTTATGTAAACAATATATTTGCATAAGAATAAAATGACAACTTTGGAAGCTGGTGAGGCGGAGCCCTAGTGGAATTTCAAAAAATAACCGGCCCAAGTTTATCTATGCTGTATTGGCTCTGTTCCCGCAAAATAAATCTGAATCGGTCCAGCGGCTTTCAGGTAATGGAGCATGAGAGTCAGGAACAACCGTCCATAATTTTCCATTTATAATATTAGTATGATAAGCCATAAAAAAATAAATAAGGAAATAATTCAGGAATAATAAAATTAATGTTTCTTTGCGTCTGCAAGATTAATAAACTTCATTGATACAGCATGATTTGGAGGAAGTTTGGATAGCTCATTGAAGCATTTTTCAAATACTAAATATATATATATATAAATATCTCTTTACATAAATTCAGAGTTGGTGTAGATAATCATGTAGATCTTTGTTCTAAACAGAGGCTTAATGGACTTTAGCCCTAACAACAATAAACATATACAATTTGTCGGTGTAAATGCCTTGGTGTTTTTAGCTTATTGTTTCTTTAAAAAAAAACCCAAAAAATATTCTTGTTTTAATTTTTTGAATTTTGTTACTTCATCATAGGCCATATGGTTTTTATAAATCAATAGGTTACCGTTACCGGGCTTTTGAAGATCATTCTTTGCGTTAAGTTCATGATTCATGACATAATAAGTTCGTTCCAATTTTATTTTATTTTTGGTAATGCTAAAACACAACAGAATACACAGAATATGCACTACATTAAGTTAACTTAACACATTTTTATCTAATTTTTAGATAGAAAAACAAACAGCTGAACTGATCAAGTTAGTATTCCAATATTCTATCGACCAGTCTCTTAAGATTTTATTGTTTTCCATAAAGCGATATCAGGCTATGACAAAGTATTTGTTAGTTTATTTTCGGAAAACGGCAAGGGAAATGCTGACATAGAGAGATGTAAATTGAGTTGTGTAAACAAAACCTGAGTTTTAAATCCCTAGAACAACCTTGTTATTTATTTATATATTTATGTATTTATTTATTTATTATTATCAACTGCTTACTCCAATGTAAAGAGATAACAGAGAAAGAATAAAAGCATAAACACACATATGTAACAAAAAAAAATTAATTGGCCCTTCAAAATAAAACACGTACTAGTCTTTGAATTTATCTGATAACATTTATAATTAGAATATTGCTGCTAATTCTAGCCGCATCATAGCTCACATTGACATTCAAGATGTATAAACACAGGACGACCTACTGACAACGTAGATATTTGCATGCGAGACCTTCAATTATTCGACATCCGTTATTACACAACACCATACACTAATAGAAGCGGACATCATATCGTAGTATTAATTGTGATTTCAGTTGTAATTTATCTATGCAATACACTTGGCTTAGGAATTTAAGACAAAGATATTCTGAACAAAATTCTGAGCAAAGCTCTCTATATTACCACTCTCCTCGTACAGCTTGATTCTTTGTTGGTACATAAAAGTTCAAAATTAATTTACTAACTAAAAAGGAAAAAAGACCGCCTAAATTTAATTTTAATAAACGCTTTGCTCCATCTAAAAGTTTATTAAAAACTCTTTTGAAGTATCACCGGATGTAATCTACCTCTGTAAATGCGGCGGGATATTCTGCAATGAAGATGAAGATTCCTAAATTTAAACCAGTCGTAAGTTTAAATGTAGCGGTGGCTGCTGTGAAACCAGATTCAGTTCTCGGGGTTCTTAACCAACGACAGTATAATATTTAAACAGGCCTCTTAATACTAAAATACATGTGAACATTACGTTGTCAATAGTCAATAGAGTTTATTTTACTGTTATTAGAATACATTAAACTGTTAAAATAGTTTAGTTCAAGATAAATTAAACCTTATTCAATAAAAAAATTAAAAAAACCCTTATTCTATTAAAAATTTAGATAGAGCTGAGTTAATGAACTGGGGCTCTTACTTTAAATCACCAAATAATAAGAGGGTATGAATTGCAATAATCGTTATTTCAAACTTAGTAACGTTTATTTACTTATTTTATTCATGGCCCATTTTTCACGATCATTGTTGCAATATTCCCCTCTAATAATGAGGGGAGGGGGTCTTTTTCCAACCTATAAGTCTACTATCCAAGAGCCCAAAAAACTATTAACGTTCGAGTGTAATATAGTTATTAATATAGTGGTATAGTGACTATGTTATTATAATGAAAATCCTTACTAGCGCGAGAATTTTGACGCATCAGGAGGAAGGTAAGTCTACCTCCCCCACGCAAGCCCCGCCCCATCGCTGCTGCTATGAAGCTGTAAATAGGTGAACAAAAAAAAGTAAAATTCCCGGTTATGGTTTGATATTTCGTCTACTAAGTTGCATCTTTGCCAATTTACCTATTAAATTAGAAATATACACAATATTGAACGCATTGTTACAGATTTGTTATTGAATATGAGTTTAAACTCATAATAGTTATGTTTTCGTGAGTTTTAATTAAAACAACAGTCCCATAAATAAACATCAATGTTAACTTCTTTTGATCGATGACAGCTGTCAAGACAGGTTTGTGACTTTCAGGTTTAGGAGTCACTATGTAACGGACAATAAAAATACTTGAAGAACAAATAAAACAAACAAAAAAACTAATAATCATCCAATGGGAAACCTGTTTAGAAATAAAAACTATTAGATCAACAATGGGTAAAGTAAGTAAAAGCTATCACCGTACTGGTGAGTCTAAGCAATCCAGAATTACTAGTTTCCTGAAATTTTGGATCCTCTTTGTCTCTTTGGGCACTTTGATTCCCGGTGAAGCTTGCATACCCAGTCAGTCATGCCCGAGCTCTTGAGAGAGTATCAGTGCTAGCTTTTCCGTATGGAACGGAATGAGGGACCTTTACTTGGCGAGCTCTAAGGGTCTGCAAGTTTAGAAGATGAACCGTCCTGGATGTTAATCTCCACTGCGATATAGAGTTTCTTCACTGGGGGCCCTGGGGGGTCCTCAGGTCAGAGGACGCGTCGTCCCTGTTAACAGCAAGGAGTATATGTCAGGAATGCTTATCTCTTCCTTCAGGGGCGAGGCTAACCGATCAAATCATTCCTTATCTCCACAAATACTATCTTCCTGCCAGAAGTTGCAAAATATTCCAAAAGAAGACGTGCCTTGCCGGCATTTCTGGGCATTTCATCCCTCCTTAATCCAACAACCCAATGTGATTTAAACTTAACATAGTTTTGCATCCACTTAATCCAATAAACTTTTTGATTTAGCTTACTTTTTAAGTAGATTACACTTTTGTAACTCTTCAGGACGCCGCTGAGGCCACGCCAAGTCCGGCGTAGTTACGCCACCGTGGACGTGCCTGCGCTGCCCAGGCCCTTGGCAGCGGCCCCGACCCAGGCGATGCGAGTGATATAAGCGTTCGCCACCGCAGGCAATGGCAGTGTCAATAGACCCATCATGGCTTCCACCGAACTAGTGGTGAGTAAATGAGTATTGTTGTTGATTACTTTTTAAATTTTATCCTGATTAAAAATTATTTTAAGTAATGAGTTGTAAGGATCAAAATATCATACTGGGCATTAACGAGTTACAACAACATCCTGAGAGGAGTCAGAAAATATGTTATTACTAATTAATGCTTTGTAGTAATAAGGGTTAGTTAGTTACTTTATTGATGATTTAAAATGTGTCAGCCTCTAGACTTACGCATCACATCAGTAGCCCTTTTGTTGCTATAGTCCGGTTTAAGTGCCAGCAGTACTTCCTCCTTTTCTACTTTAGTTTTTTTTTCTGCTGGCGTCAGAAAGAAACCAAGCTACAAAAGAAACCAAAATAATAGTGCGAACTAAGAACAATATTAAATTAAATCTATCTCTCTACCTAGGGCCTAAATTAATCGCTTGAAAGTAACAAACTTAGTAATAAGTTTGTACAAATATTTAGCGAATTTTGAGATTGGATTTTCCTTGTTCTTATGGAAATAAATTAAGAGATTATGGAAGGTAATGCAGACTCTTAAGTGGCAGCGTCCTAGTGGCAGCGAAAACATAAAATTAAAAAAATTAGCCCAGTTGAAGGCATAAGTGTGAACATTAAAATGAACGCTGTTTTTTATGTCTGGGGTTGTAAGAGAGTAAGCTTGTCTTAAAACTAGATAATGTAGGGTCACTCTTGAGAATAGTCTTTTCACGCTAAGAAACCTCACTAGGAGCACGCCGTTTAAAACTATTATTACGAAGATGACCCTAGAATGGTTTTACTTATTGGTTCGGTCTGTCAAGACCGACATACTTAAAGTTACAAGCCCAAATAGGATGAAAATTAGAATTGTTGTAAATTGTTGAAGTTGGTAATGTTAATGTTGGTAATTAAAATAAAAAATTTTCCATCCACGCTGTTTTGGAGTCTGGGAATCTCTAGACGAAAGTTAAGATCTGCCTTAGACGTAGATAATACCAAGGCACATTACAAAATAACTAATTAACAACAGAAAATATTCGTTTGTCTCTATCTCGACCTCAAGGTTCTCTAGGATTGAAACTATAGGTTAACTCGAATTTATGTAGCATTTGTGCTTTTACAGATTCTGACAGTTCTAGCAGTCCTCTGTTCGGTGGCCCCGGGTGAAACTACGTTCGCAAGACCGTAAGTAACGGATCAAAATAAAAACATGGCGAAATTACACGTAATTAATAACAGTATTTCATCAAATTCAAGTAATATCTATACCAGGTTACTAAAAAAAATTATAGAACAATTTATTCTAAGTGGCTTTTTTGCTTGAAACATATGTATGAAAATAGGCAAGTTGTGTTTTGACATCTGGAGACTACCATAGCAGCAGGAAACTCTACTATGATCTCGGGCTAAGGTCTTACCATGAGGCATCGTGTGTAAGCTTCGTCGATGTAGAGGAAAATCGGTGAAATGAAGTGGGGTGCTTGAAAATGTTTTATACAACTTTGCCTATCTTAAGGGTTATATTTCCGGCTTTAAAAAGTCACTGAATGAGGTAATTATTCACTAAAATTCTTAGAAATTTCATTATTTTCTAAAGTTGTGTTTGATCTTTTTTGTAGGTTGGATCGTTCTGAAGGGATCTATGAAAACCCTAAAAAATCTGAAAATCGTGAATTTTTACTATTACACGGAATATACAAGGTTTCTGAATCAGTAAATTAATAATTAAACGTTGTTTCATTGTGTTAAACAAATATACAAAAAACTCCATTTTTGGTTAAATAAATTATTGGTCTATTAGTCTATTTTTTAGATCCACAAAATTAATTACTTTGGAAATTGGAAAATTGACTTCTAGTAAAAAGCTGGATTAATTAAGAGATTATATAGGATCGAACGATTTTACAGTAATTCTGAATTATGGGTATGGAAGTTGCTTCGATAGTGCCTGCGAAATCTGGAGATACATCCAACAAACTCTATAGTACTGCTATTGCAGCTCTCATTTGAAGGCGTTATTATATATATATATATATATATATATATAGATAAACGCCTATAAAAATTTAATTCGTTCAATTTAAACTAACGAAACAGCATCGATACCAGGTCTATTTGTAACTTAAGTTTCTCTTATCTATGTGACGTGTATTAATTTTGTACCTATTAGTATTTAATATTTTGAAAAGTGGCTCTGCCGTAAAAAATATAATGAATTAAAACAAACTGAGCAGTGATATTAAGAAAATAAAATTTAAGAAATTTTTAGAGAAACGAATATAAAGTTTTCCTTTGCCCGAATGTTAAATTTTTTTTAACTTCAGAGGAAAATCTGCTCCATCCAAGGATATAAATATGGATTAATTAAAGTGTGTACATTCAACATAACAATTTGTAAACTACAATTTTGATTATATTAGAAGAAATTTCACTTTTGAAAAAAACTAGGCATATATTGGACCGGAAATTATCATCGAGGGACCTCGTCAAAGACACTTTTATGTTTGCTAATATCACAGATAAACGAATACATAAGAATGTATGATGTACATGTTCATCTGTTCATTTACCATACAGTCAGTACCAAAAAGTGTATCAAGTTCATTTCCGCTTGTAAACATTACTTAAATATAATTTAATTTATATTTTCTATAATTAAAAAAAAAATTAACAAGTTTATATTTATTTTAATACAATGATATAATAATAATTTTAAATGCATTCCACTGCTTTTATAATTCATGTTTTTGTGTTTTTGAGGAGGGCCTATGGAGTGTTATGACAATCTATCAACGATTGGAACTTAAAACCAAGATTGTCCCACCTGAAGATTAATTTTAACGTTCATTTACGTATTCTAATTTTTAACAATAGTAATTATACTGTTTTCTGCGCGAATACTTTTCTATTCGTCCTTTTAATCCTTCTCACTACTCTTTAGTCATGTGGTTCTATAGTTCGCGCAGTTACCTTGTAGTGCCACTTGTCTCCACCAGGAGTAGCACTGCTCCAACTAGTACCCACGCACGCCGATAGAGTTCACTGCAATAGTGATCCGTAATTCTACTCCGATTTCAAAAAATATAATTTTAATTGTACGCAGTTCGTTAGCTTATGAGGAGTTTATTAAAGTCAAGTGCAATATTTCCAGCGAAGAGCGATTTTTAGATACGTTTAGCTACAGACAAACACGAGAGTACTTTTTTTAAATTTAATTTTTATGTCGTTGTCTTTAGGCCCAGCGGTACCTACCGACTTTTTGGCTTTAGTCCTATAAGAACAATGTTAATTTCAATTACCCACAAGAGCTTTATTTATAGCTAAAATAACTAGGTTTTATTCAGTTTTCCCAATGAATAAGCTCCTAAATATGAATAAGAAAAATAAGTTAAACAATCTAATACAGATACGTTTTTAGGAAGTATAAATATCAAATGTACTGTCGGAATAAAAATTATGCTTTTCTAATAGTTTTTTTGTGATTGTATAAAAGCACAATGTTACATGCAAATTTATAACCGTAAACAAACAAATATCAAACATATTTCCTCATCGTTATTTTGAATAATGAGTAAGAAAAACAAGTTCAAGAACCAAATTCATATGTTTTAAGGTAATTAAGGAATTTTTGTTTAAAACAACGCATTTTGCCGACAGAATTGGCATTTAGCATTTAGCAATTAGCAGAATTAGAAGGATACTGCAGACTCTTAATATATTTTCCAACTTCGATTTAAAGAACACCATATCTCATACAGAACAATATCTTATCTTATGTTTACTTCTTGTCAAGTTGCTATTAACAAAAAATTAATTATTCGAATAGCATTAATGGGGTATCTTAAGAATAATAAACTGTTTTTCATTTAAAAAAATATCACTTGCAAAGTAACTGTTGCATCTGTTACCCCTGGTGTGGACTAAATTTTAAATTACAAGAGCTATTTATATTAATTCGTTATAAAATTCTGTATCGTTTACTTACGTTACATTACACACCTATCACGGTATTCAGTAACAAGACTACAAGATCGCGCCACAATCATCCTATCATCCTTCACTCATATTCGCCTTAAAATACCCCTTACTGTTGGTCGGCGTATTAATGGTGATCTAATCTAATATAATATGTATTTCAGTGCGGTGTCGTAGATCCAAGAAAAAAATCCAAAAACGTTCTCAGACATAAACAATCAATAGAACATTTCATAACAATAACATTATTTATTTTGTGTTGCAGGGTGGTGTCCAGGGTGGTGCACTACTACCCACCGCCCGCCAGACTGGTGGTGGCTCGCCACGTGTACCACCACGCCCCGGTGGCGCGGGTGGTGCGCTACTACCCGACGGCAGCGCCCCTGGTGGCGCCAGTCGTGCACCACCCCGTGGTCGAGGAGGTGGTGGACGCCCCTCACCCCTACTACCCGCACTACCTCTGGAAAAGGAAGTAGTTGATGGGATGGTAGGGAGTCCGTGTATTTTTAAGTTGTAAAATGTGACGTGACAGTTGATTCTGAAGTATTAGTAATATTCCCATTGACTACAAAAATGCATTTTTATTTTGTACTAGTATTGGGAATTTTTTAATATGTGTAAAAACGTAGTCAATTGTTGTATCCAAATGTCTCTAGGCTGTGGAGTTGGTCATTAGACATTTTTATGTATTACATCGATTAAATTTGTTACTGACATAGGAACTAGTATTATTTAAACCTGCACTTTCCCTCTAAATAATATTTGCTTAATCCCGAATAAATGTTGGAAAAACAGCAAAACAAAATTTTTGATTTGTTTATAATATTTGTATTAATAATCATATTTTATTACTAGGAAATTACTCTATTAAGGCTGTATTTGCAATTCATTCACATAGTGTGCATTATTTATATTTTGAACAATTAATTGTATTAAAATGTCCCTCACAAAAATCTATTGTTTCTTCTTTACTTTCACAATAAACATTTTCATTGATTTGTATTGATTTAATAAATTACTAGCCTGTACACAGAATTTTATGGTTCATTGTTATCTAGCAACTTTTGATGAAATTTTACGACTTTATGGCTGAGGATATTCTCTAATGGTTTTCTAATAACAAAGAAACGCGCGCCGTCCAGCGCACGTTTGAATAACGTGCATAATCCTGTAAGATCCAAACTAAACGATAAATTTATTCACATAAAGTAGGATATTGCTGGAAACTATCTCCTAAGCTAGTTATATAACTTCCCTACACTACATGAATGTCATCGTAGGTCACAGTTGCGTGAAAGTAACAGCAACGATACCCCAATTTCACTATTACCGCAACCTGTTATTTTGCGCACATGAGTTCGTTTATGATTACCATTGTTATATTGTCGACTTTGTTTTATATTTCATACTTCTCACCAGGCGTTTCGAGAGAAAGTTGTATATTTAATGATTGTTATTTTCTTTACAACAAACCTGTACTTCTTTCTGGTAGGTTTTATTATTCAGAATACGACCGGGTGTGAAATTTATTAAGGTGTTCTTGAAAACCGCTGCCACGCTAGTTTTTATTATGACAATGTCCGAGATATTCCAACTGTCATTTCCAATACATATATTTCGCAGATTTATTTATTTACTTATTTATTTGGACGCTTTTACGTTTTTTCGTCCAAAAACCAATTACAATAAATTAACTCTTATGGGTAATAAATTACAAGTTATGGGTCTCAGCATCTGTGCGTTTCTGTTGCGAGCACTGCTCAAGCTGAGTTTTCTGATTGGATACAAGACTGTAGTTCCATTGTTGTTGTATCCAATTTGAAGGCGCGATAATGCCGTGCGACGAAGACGCCCATATGCCGAGACCCTAACCAGAAAAAAGTAAATACTGTCAATATTACAACTTTAAATTTTATAGCATCATAAAGCGACGTATGAAGGAATGGAAAAAAATTAAAGTATATTCTTCATGAAAAAAAAGAATAATAGTATTGAGACTACGGTACAGTGCATGCAGGTGGATGTCCTCTCGCGCAGAGAATACGGCTTTTTAAGTAGGTAAACCGGTTTATTGGAGAAAAGTGTGGTGTTACAAAAGAATATGCAGTTTAAAGCGGTGTTATTGTAATTGACGGGACTGTGGGCTGAAAAGCTGCAAATCAAGGCTATCGCATTACACTCTGACTGCGGTAACTTTCCTTCAAGTCTCTAATTTATCCAGCATTATGGGAAAGCGCTGCGGCTTATAGTGCAGTTGTGCCACACAGTCTTTTATTGTATCTTGAACAAGTCAAAAATTAATAAAACTGGATTTTACTCGAAAACTGAATTTGCATCAAGGAAAGACAGAAAAAGTGGGTTAAGTTAAAGATTGTTTTATAACTATACATATTACATGAAATCCAACAACCAGTACTTGACCAGTGATAAAATTAAGGTTTTAGACAAGAGGGGCTGTCAAAATATTTCAAGAGTCATAAGGCTATGAGCAATGCAGATTATGATTGCGTCAAGTAAATTATCAGCTTTGATCCTATATCCCAAGATGAGCTATTAGCAAAGCGTCAATCAAAATTGAAATTTTAATGTAAGTATTCCCTTAAGGGGTTGATCAGATTTTAAGCTATGAAACTACAACATTTACCGGAGACGGCGTGGCGGCATTCTTTGATGGTGCAACAGCCAACAGCTGTCAAGTGATCAATACTTTGACATTTTCAAAGAATCGACTCTTCCGCAATCAGCCTTTGACCTAGTTGCTAAAAATAATAAATAAATAGTTTTGAATGGCACAATTTTACGTTATAAACCCAATTAGAATACACAAATCATACTTGTATAATATTACATAAGGTATGTACATAAGAAGTAAATGACGACGCCTTATATATAACCTAACCGACATGAGTACTAAGGCAATGCAAGTCTGACCACTGAATGACATGATCCGTGATACAAAGGACAAGTAGCTTGACATTGCTGCTGTTTTTTTTTTATATGTCTTAGCAAAGATAAATACTTATACACTATAGAATTATATTCTGGAATATAGTCACTGGATGAAAATCTGTCAAGTTTGTACATAACATAATATAATATAACGCCTCTACCTTTCCTTCTTACGATCTGCCCTTTTTATTTCTTTCATAGGCATTTCTGTATGTTTATGTATTTTCCTTGAATAATCAGTGCCTATCAGTCAAATTCAAAATCAACACCTTTTTTGCAAGCACAAAGTTGAGCAATCACAAAACTAATTGTACATTTCAGTTATGCAAAAATACATGTCAGTTATGCAATGGTTGAATATTTTATTAAAAGACGGTTAAATTAGCAAAAATCTATCATCTTGAACACCCACGTCGTGATCAGAAGCTTCATCTCACACTTCCGTTACACATGCTAGCAAGAATGTGGGAGGAACTGGATTATTATTCGCTCAGTGCCTCTTCATATCTGCTCTTTGACGCGACAATGTGTGCGAAAACTGCGCTTCAAAGACACGCCCATATGCCGAGACCCTAGGACGTTTATAGGGCATCTGGTGAACACTTAGAATTCAAGAACTCCCCTCCCCTCATCACAGGATGTACATTTTCAAGCGTTTATTAATGGTAACAGGTATTTTCAATCAAACTTGAAGTCAGTGTTTTTTGAACACCCTGGACACGAGAGCCCTGCTCAGCGCTGCACAGTCCACCGCTCACATCGCCCACCTGTCTCCGGTCGGAAGTGCGAGGCATGTGCTGAGTGCTGAGTGCCGAGTGTCGGGTGCTGATCCCAGACTTTCCCCACCGCTTATCAGCAACGAGATCGGAGTAATTGGAGGGGATATGGTGATAATGAGTCGAACCTATTAGAAGCTCGCAAGTAGTTTCATTACAAGACTCGCTTCCGTAAATAACGTAATTAATTAAATAATTAAGTAACTGATGTAAGTAATAACATTATTAATCAGTTTTAGGACTTCATTAGAACAACATGATTAATCAGTTTTAGAACTTCATTACAACAAAACAATAGCAGTATTAAAATGAATACCCTCTTTAGGATTGGTAAGATTTACTGGTATTCGTGGAATTATGGAATCGGTGGACAGTTTATGACAAATTACAGAGAAAAGTATTATACTTTGGTAATGTAATAATAATATCTCTGAACTAAGAAGTAAACTGTGAAAAAAAAATTAGAAATGCGTATAAGTCAACTGCCTATCGCCAATAAACGACAGGCTTATGAAGTAAAGACAGCGAGATACCACAGCCATAGCGACAAGGAATGTTGAAGGGATGGTATGTCGAAGTCTCATTGCATTACTTAATTAGTAAATCAAGGAAAGGGGAAATTCCAATCCCACGGTTAAGTCCATTTTACACACACCCAGTTGAACAAATGAGTTTAATTCCCCAAAATTCATCAATATATATTATCGTTGACCAATACAATTAAATTAAATCAGTAATCAATGTCTTCTACTTAATCCTTTTTACGAAATATATATTACAGTTATTTTATCACGAGTATAGGGTTATATATTTTTATGTTATACCTAAGAGTAAGAGTTCATTTGTTCGACAAAAAGGTTTCGAAGATTTTATTTTTTTAGTTGACTATGAAAAATTTTAAAATAAATATATACAGACAAAGGGTTCCACTCTATAATCCCAAAAGGATCTCCATATATTCATGAATGAGGATACAGTATACAGATACGCAATCTATTGATGAACAGCATTATTAGACAATCATTAGGTGAACATATTTCTCCAAAAGAGAGGGACTCGACAACGTCTACCAGTCTATTGTAGACAAATAGGCAATAGACGATATTCTTTATTAAGACAAACTTAGAGAAAGGTATTTGCGACAAAAAATAAAAAAAAATCACAAGTAAAAATTTCAAAATATAGGCTACACAAAAGGCAAAAAATATATTTGAATTTAATCAAAACATAAATAAATATTTTGTAAGGATGGATCAAACATGGACTTATGTTTGAAATTGAATATGCGTATGGTATTTTAATTTCTTCATTTCAAGAATTCGTTTTTGTACAAGAAGCAAAGTACAAAGCAAGCAAAGTAGTTTTTGGTGTGTACAGTCAAAAAAAATAGTTGTCTTTCAGATAATATTCCTGTACTCAAGGTGATCAGGCAGGTTGTTGAATAAGAGTACTTCTATTTACCTTACTTTCTTCTCTGTGTGACTGAAATGGTGAATTTATTATTGCTCTCTACAGGTGCAAGAAGGCTCCCTCCATGCATGAGTTGGTTGTTCCACCCCAGGGCGGGGGGAGCTAGCTGCTCTCCCTGGCCCTGGTTCCACCCTAAGCCTGGATCAATGATCGTAGTTGAGCCTCAAAGAGTGAGAAAAATGCAATTTCAGTTGCAGGTGCTCAGCAAACGTTCTCTATTTTCCTGATAAAAAAGCTAGAAACAAGCTTTGCACAGCACCTCCTTTTGGGTAATCCATAGGTTCATGTCGTGAGCAGTAGTAGCGTATTTCGTGAAGTTTTGATTTAATTTGAAACCATATCGTTTGAACTGCAGTACTGCTTGACTTAGTTCAAGGATGAGTTCGTTTCTTTTCTGAGTTAATCTTAATTGGTATCAGCCATTGTAAGTCCGCATCAGCCAACGTAATTTGGCCGCGCTAAACCTCGGCGCGGCAGGGCACTGGCCGCTTATGACGGCCGCGGCGCTAAGCCCAGATTTCTGTGCGGCTCTCCTTAGACCAACCTGTCTCAGAAAAATGTCGGGTTTTTTTTAGAATGATTAAGTTCTGGGTCCTAATAATCCTCTTAAATAATTCACTCTCAATCCCTATTTTTTGCCCTTTTGCGTCCCTCTTATCAGAACATGGCCCAAAGCCCGGGCTTGGAAGGCTTTAGTTTTAGTCTAACAATGTTTGCCAGAGGTTTCCGAAACACTTGGGAAGGTCATATGTGAACAGAAGGCAAAGGTCTGGCCAAAGGACGGATCCTTGTGGAACGCCTCTCTGTATTTGAAGTGGTGCAAATCGAAAATCACTGGTAGTATTGTTTAGATTTAGAAAACAATTTTTGATCTAATACTCTTCCCGTTAGTTAGGTTTGGAATTAATTACCTAGTATTTAAGTTATTTCTTAATTGTTTAACATCCTTAGGAGCAAGTCATGGTCAAGACAGCACTTCATATATTTAATTTTAAAAATCTAATAAAGAAAAATACGTTTTCAAAATTTATAGTTTTACTTTTTGAAAGTTGCATTTACAAAAAAAGTTTGCATTTGAAGAACAATTATAATTTTACTGTATTATGTGTTAATGAGGGAGTAGCCTCCTTTATGAATCATTATAATAATAAACATACAAAGAAAGGCCTTGTGAGAATCAAACATTATTCTGAGATGTGAGATCACACGCTGTCCTTTGAGCCATCACTTTTCACTTTTACTTTTTAGGATTAACACTAATTTGAAACCTATTTTTGGTAAAAGAATACAGTGTCTTTAAAAATGGATACATAAATGCCAAAATCACAAAAAATCTAATTTTGTAAAGTTTATCTTAAATTTAGGCGAGGTCCCCCGATTAAAATCGATTGTAAAACTTGTCGTAATTAAGATAGTAATTAATAAACTGTTAAAGTATGCGCCCTGTATGTAAATACCTATTCAATTATCAGTAGAGTATAATAATTTTATAACAGAAACTTTCTGTAGCAGTCACTTTACAGCAGCTACTTACTACCAAGAACCTCTACGTATTCCTAGATTCATATCCGAGCACGCGCCAATATAGTATGTAGCATTATTGCCTAGCTTGTCTACTTAGCTAGTGAATGATGTAACCTGTCTACGCGTGCGCGCGCATCCACTCACTGTCCACTGACCGTTGCCGTTTACACTTCTCATGGTCCGTTGACCGTGGATAGCGATGAAACATTCAACTCTCGTGTCTACAAATCCGTTGTATCGGTAAGGCTTCTGACAACTTCATTCGACTTATCTTCCTACCGTGACTTTCAGTCGGCTTACTACACTCTATGAAAATCAGTGCAAAGAAAACTAACTACATGGTCATTTCTACGGAATTAGGTTGGAAAGGGGTTTTTTCTTAGGTTGTTTTTGGTCGAGGAGGTTACTTACTTTAAAGATTCTCTTTGTAGATTGTTTAGGAGTGAGGATGAACGATAGTCTCAGGAGGTATCAGGGCATTGGAAATTTGGCTTTGATTTTGACTTCAATTAAATAATTACATTTAAAAAATCTTGCTGTGTAAAAATCTTGCTGTGTGTTTCTTGCCTTTAAGTAAATTGGTTTATTTTTATTTTCTAAAAAGTTAGGTATATGAAGTAGTCCATAGGGTTTTTGAGGCAGCTCTTATAAATTTAAGCGCATTTTTGTCATTCAGAATAGGTATTACAAACATTTTTGTTATGACTCGGGACTCAGTGAGTCGGTGGCGCAGTTGGTAGCGTACTCGGCCCCGGTTCTGTGGCGGCAGCGTCGCATGATCGAGTCCCGATGATGCCGCATACTTTTAGCAGTACTGTTCATCCTCGTACTGTACCGGCTCACTCCTTGGGTTTGCTTGATAACTTCCACGCACAGGCCTGAGGCCCATGTGGGGGGGCAAATGCAAGGTAAAAAGAGGCCGCCACCCTCTTTAAACAAAAAAAAATGTTAAAATGTTAAAATGTCAGTTTATGAAAAATTGAAAGAATTGCAGATTTCAACTGTACTACCATTATATATTTTCGAAGTAATTCTGTATGTCAAAGACCAAAGGTTGATTCAGGTTCACAACCAAGTATTACAAGAAATCACAACATAAATCCATCTGCTTAAGACTTTTAAAATCGAAACCCTTTCACACTGGGAGGCGATTGGTTTGCAACTTCCTCTTCAGACATTAAAAAGCTGTTAATTAAATAACAAGAATGCAACTACGATCTACTACAACATCCATAATCATTTAGGTCTTTCCTTTCATCTTTCATCAATGCCATCACCTACCCTTCCTTTTACCTGAACGACAACGTCTCTTATAGACTGTCTCATGATAGAGTTTGAAATATTGATATTGTTTTAGAGAGATAAGATGGCTGACCTCATGCCACACAGAGAGGTGGACATAGAAGATAACTGGTAACATGTAATTCAACGATTAGTTTTTATCTTTTGTGTCATATTATTTCCATTCGTACCTAACACTATGGTGTCGTATGTAGTATATATAACAAGCTCCTCAAACTCCATGGCAACCCAAACCGTTTCTGAGTCAATCAAAATAGTTTTAGAATTTTATAGGAAGACAGTGTGCAATATGTTAAAAATACAATAGCATTGTAGGGACCATGGGGATATTGTATAACAAAGAAATACACTATATAAAAAAAACCTGATTGATTAGCCTCCTTGGGTCACGCGACAAGATCAATGTGCCTGAATATCAATCTACTGAATTGAAGGTACTGAATTTTCAAGTACCTTTTGCGTACTATACTACAATAAAAATTAAATAAAAAGAACACTTCCAAATAAACACTTATAGAACTTTCGAACAACGTAAAATTTAAGTACATCGTACTAATTATTGTATGAAAAACATGAAATAATTATGAAAAAAAATAAAACTAGACGTTCTGGAAAACGTTTAGTTTCAAACCGCGTTTCACGTATCGCTCTCGCACGCACCTACAGTATTTTTTGAAAGAAAGTCTGCTAATTTTCTTCTCATCATAACCAGAAATATATGTCATACTCTGTACCGAACTCGATTTTGTTCAAGCTACATAACGACGTAACTTGACGTGACAGGGCGTCCCGGAAGTGGCCGGAGGGTGGAGTGGGCGGAAACTGTAGCCGGCGGAGAGAGAGGGAGAGGGAGAGAGGTATGAAATACCCGCATTCTGACCACGCATCAGCTGACTGCCCCACACAAAGGTCATCTGGATCACCGGGCTGGTAGTTTCACTATCTATTGCCAGCAATATTTATCACCTCTAATATTTATCACATGCCTGAAGGTCACAGTGGAATATTACGTGATTATTTTTAGCTTCTCGCCAGATTGGACGGTGAGGAAGTAGAAATCTTGAGTTTTCACCGTTCGAAAAGAATAACTCTCTTTTTAACTTATCGAAAGGAGTATATCCCTAAATACTTAGTTTTGAAACATAGGAAAAACATTCTTGCCAAAGCTAAAGTCTTATACTTGTAAAAATCTGAAGTATTATATACAGGTCTGTACGGTAATTTATTTTTTAGTAAATAATAGTTATTTTGGAATAGTGCACCATACATGTACTTTTATTTCGACCACTGTATTTAATTATACAAATTAAAATGTGTAATTCAGCAAATTGAACCGGTCAGAGTCGTTAATTAGACATAATTACGCAAGCGATGAAAGCAGTGACACGCAGTAATCGATGGCAATCTTTAAACAGCATTACTATTCATATGCGCAGGATAATTAATAATGTAAATTAATGTAAATCATAGAATGGATGGTAGAGAGAGAGGGCTTCTAAATAAACTATCCAAGTGGGTGGGCGGTCCCTAGTGCCAAAGAATTTCTAATAAATCATTGGACTGAAAGTTATAAAAATTCCAATCCTTACCTTGTCGATTTTGATGTAGCTTTTAGCTTTTATCAAGAATTACAATTAAAAAAGTAAGCTTTTTTAATATGTACTAGATAACTGAGGTGTCTTCGCTTACTACGGCCATTAACTTTATTTACATCGATGGCTATGACTTTCACAATTAATTCAAATAATAACAAAAGGCTTTGTTACGAAACTGTGTTTGCTTCGATCAGCTGTTCACTTCAAATTTATATTCCAATGTTAAATTAAGATTTATCACCTTAAAAAAACAGGCAGGTTGGTTTTTGTACCTAGTGGTAAAATAGCAAACTTTAAAGGTGTCTTGGGCTCTTCTGTCTGACATTTATACGTTATGTGTCTTTCGAAACGTGAAGCCGAACACTTTCAAACAACAACAACAAAATTAAATCAGTTCAGGACTGTAGGAGGGGTCCTTGCGCACTTAATAAATTATAAAAGATAAAGTAGTGGCAGATACTATTCCACAAAGGTTAGGGGGGGTTCCAACGGGTGACCTTCATAGGGCGCTTCAATGAGAAATTGTAGGAGGAGAAGGATAGTAATTGTAGCATTATAATTTACAAAATTTAATAAAATCTGAATTTCCTGAGAGCAAATAGAACATTTCAGTAAAATAACTGAAGGGGCTAACAGACCCACTTAAGATACTGTAAAGCGTGACACCGTCAAAAGTTTAATATTATAGAGTGGCTGTTAACAGCCAAGAAAGAAAATCACTAGATGAAAGAAAAATTAACTGAAAAGTACGAGTACTTAAACCGTCCAATAGATTTTTAAATGGAATCCTTCATTTAGACTTGTTTAAGATCGACCATAAAAATAAAACGATGAAAATCATTTAACCCTTTATACTGTTGAAAAGAATTTGCTCTAAAGAACTGTATTATAAAGAACGGAGTAAAGAACACATTATACACTTATTTATTCTCGGCCTTGTTCCTCACCTGTTGGAGTTCACAAACTCAAAATAATTTAGATGAAATTTCCAGAGAAGTGCACCATATAATTTCGTTGCGATTGGCAATGTCAGGCACGTGCTATCTCCGGAAACATGTCGGGAGCTATTGCTTGTCTCAAATTGCATAAAGTGAAAGGAGTGGAAAATAATCCTGTGAGAGTTGTTTTAGTCTAAAAATAGGAGAAACAGCACAATATAAGCTGTTTTATATAGAAAATTAAGTTCCTTACAAACCACAAACTATTCTCAGCTCTGATTTGGTTACTATACAATTTTGGTTTGAAGACTTAATAATTGTAGGCCTACTTCAGAACATAACACTATACTTTCTTCTTTATTGCACTTTTAGTTATTTCATCAATGATTTATTTTTCACACTACGCGCAACAATTGGATTTCATTTTTGGAGTCTCTTATATCTAAAGAACTCCTGGAAGAATATTATATTTGAAACGTATGTTAGGCCTACTTTTTTGGGCTGTTTTAAAGCGATTTAGTCCTTGCATCTAGAAAAACACTGATTGTAGAAAACGTATTAGCATGTGTTTCGTTACTACTTATGTTGCTAACAAACAGCAGTTTAATTTAACCCCATAAACAGTTCTTAAATAAAATGCATGTGAATCATCAGTAAGCATATAAGAAAAACAAAACCATGGACATTAATTAAGGAAAAGCACCGTTCCATAAGTGAGAAGAATCGCGTTGCAAATATAATTTCTCATACGCTCTCAAAAAGCGGGAAAACTTTCGCTGATGCAGATGGCAAGGTCACTGAATGGCATATAATGACAGAGCATGGAGGGCCGTGTTTTGATGGTCTGGTGGACTGCAAGGCCACTAAAACCCAACGTCTCGTGTCATAGCTGGGATTAAATAACTAACAGCTTCCTCAATTCCGGAGAACAATAGATATTCTATATCACGAAGTAATTTCGATCAATTTTAGAGAGCGTTAGGTTAAGAGTAAATCTATGGTTTGACTGTAGCTTTATAAAATGCTTAGTAACCCCTGTTTTGCTTGGATATTTTATGGATGTGCTGCATTCTGTTGGTTACATTCAATTTGACACTGACATGAAGTGTCTACAACCTGCTGTATTGGCTGTGGTTAATTTTTTTTTTCAATTTCAGTAGTGCTGTAAAATTAGTTTAGTGCAAGCTTTTTACCATTCTTCCAGTTGTTTAGCATTCTATAGTGTTATGATTGACTTGTTTGCATTTTAAGACAGTCCATAAAGAACAAAAGCAAATAAAATTTTTATAGTTTACTCATTAGTCATATATAACTATGACAAAGTACTTACAAAGTCGATTTTTCTTAGATATATTTGTAGAAAGTTCATATTTTAAAATTTATTCTTACTTAGTACAGGTTAGTAACAGAGCACAACCATAATTTTTAAGTTGAAAGTAAGAGTAAAGCAATTATCTCAGCAAAACGAGTACTATGCAATTTAGGCATTGTTGTCTCTTATACCGTATCCAACACTTGTTACAATGCTTAGTTATAGTAGTGGGTGGTTTTAATTACAACTAGCAAGTTTTAACTTTCTCTAAATAGAGAATGGATATGCAATTTTAGTGTAAAGAAATAGGAAAGCGGTTCGCACATCGAGTTACATTCAAGTGCTGGCTGGTTTGTAGAACATTGAAATAGGCGTTAATGAACATTTTACCTACTTTCGTTATGAAACTTTTGTTCTTATAAAATTAAATTGTTATACTAATCGACAAATGATTGAGTTTAAAAACTTTCAACGATATATCTCTGTTAAAAGTCAACGTGTAAACTCGGTCTTATAGATGATTTTATAACAGGCATGTTAAATTTTGCAGACTGTTGACTCCTACTACTTTGCATGGATTTGATTATGGTATGTAAGAAGTAAAAATATACAATTAACCGAGAATATTTACATATTCATTCCGTAAAACTCAACACTTCGTATCAAGTACAGTAGGTGCATCTTTAGGTAAGGATTAATCAACATTGACTCCTCAATTTAAATTCTCAAAAAAGTTACTTATTTCACTACCTCTGATAAACATGACTCTATGGCTAAACATAGATTAATTAAATTAAAACCAAACCAACCTTAAAAGGTTTTATTTACTGAAGCCTGAAAGTATTGTTTAACTAGACGAGCATGACAGTTCCAGAGCGACCCGGAGTTGAGTAAGGGATTTTAATGCGAGTACGGTAAACCTTAACGGCCGTGTAACGTACGATACTTTTCATCATACAACTCAGGAAAACCATCACTCAATCCTTTCTTAATCCACTACATACATTTTTTCAATTCTTCAAACCTATAATAAACAATCAAGCATTTGCTTCTGCTGCCAGTGCTGCCACCACATTCCTCTAAAAAGTAACATATGAACATGTATTAGATGTCGGTTTGCTGGAAATCAGCTGATTGCTTACTTCTGTCTCCGTTAATCGCAGTCTGGAAAAGTTTCCGGCCTAGACCGGAAAGTTTTCCAGACTGGTATTACAGTCAGAAAACTTTCTGGCCTAGAAAACAGTCTGGTATGGGTTGGTCACTTTCGCGCCGACAAAAAGGATCAGAAAATAGATGTTTCTGTGTCAGTATTCAGAATGATGAAAATATTTTTATTTATGATACCTGTAACTGGTAACATCCTCTCCTAATTATTTTCTACTCAATAGATATGCTTCTTTTTTAATTTTTATCAACCTTTTTCCTTAACTTATTTAAAAACGTGTTAATGTATTACTGTGTGAGACGCCGACTTTATATAGGCTTTGAATTTCATGCAGACTTTCTTTTACTTAGTTCATTTCAGTTAATATCATAAAGGATTGTAAATGCTATTTTTCACTGTCTACTTTGGTACCATCTACAAGTGAATATGAGGCAAATTTCGAAGTGTGTTCGATATCGTTAGCCTATTCAGAGTATGGGGCAAGCTAAGTCCCTTGATTAAAAGTGGACCATGGGAAAGCAAAGAGTAAGTAGTGCCCTAGTAAAATAAGTATTAAGTAGCCTTGAACTCTAGGAAAGTAGAAGTAAGTAGTATTCAGGAAATTAAATAGAACGTAGCACCAGGAAAGTAAATGTAAAGTAGTGCCCTAGGGAAAATGAGTAATAAATAATGCACTAGGAGAGTAAATAGTGAGTGGTGCCCCAAGAAAGGTAGACAACGATTTTTGGCTTCGGCAGCGTTTTCCCGCAATAGCCCGTGAGTAAGGCGGGCATGCGGCCAGTACCGAGCTACGCGGGTGTTACTCAACGCCTCATGCATGTTAATTTGCACACGTTAAAACACTTCCGCACGCGGCGGCCTGCGGAACTGCACTCAAATTAACTGATTACGACGAAAATACCTGCACTACAAGTATTAAATAACGAATAGAGATCGCCTGCTGGCCTAAATTCAATCAGAAAGTATTTGGAGTTTTTTTACAAAAAAATGTGACTGCCTTTGTATTCATTTCGCTGTTATTCCGAATCCGAGATGGCAACTCAAAAAGCCTATGTTATTTTTTTTTAATTTCAAATTAATTTTTCTACAATTCTCAAAAACTAAAGTGGAATTGTGCAAATTTTCAGGAAAATAACATTTTATCAGTGTTTTTAGACTTTTGCTACGTCGCTCACAGGATGAGAAAAAGTACTACAAAATTCATGCTTGCCTATTAGCGAAGTCACTGTTGATGTTGGGGATTTACGAAAAATTTAATAAAGATTATGAAATGCCTTACGAATTTCTTATACTAGGACCGTTGAAAATTCGTATAACTTTGGAGTGATTTACTTTTTCTGTGTGAATGGATTTGAAAATTTAATTGGACTTAAACTCCAGCTTATGTTTGTAGATAAATACTCTCTTCCATAGCTGATTGGTATTATGAGACAAAAATATGAAATGATTGAATGTTGGAAGGGTAGAATGCCTTGTAAAGCCTAGTTAATCGTGAATACCAACTGATTAAGGAAATTATTGAAACTTCTCTGATCCAGGTGATGGGTACAAAACAGCTACTGTACCTACAACTCAGTTCAAAAAGTAATATGTATTTCTAATTTTATGTGTAAAAAATATTTCAAAGACTGCAACTACTTTAAACGGGAATAAGAATGGCAAATAATAGTAACTATGGGAGATTAAAATAAAATTTTAGACAAAATCTTTAACTTCCTCAACATCTTTGACCTTCACCTACATTGCTTTAGCGAACTTTTACATTCTTTACACTGAAATTTCTCCGTATTTCCACGGGTGTGTTTCGCGGTTTTCGACAGTTGGTTGCGTCAGATGCGCTTTGGTCTGCTGCCACTGTATTTGATAGCATATCTGATCTTACATTCGCCATCACATGAATAACACATGCTTCGGCCACCTCCCACACTGCGCATGCGTAAAAGAAAGTCCTTCTTTTTCCAGCAGCGCAACGATATCACCAACGGGGTAGAGGGGTTATTTTGCTTTACTTATACCGACATAAGGCAAATAAAAGAACCTTCTATTAGCCGTCTAAGACCATGTACTTCAATACGTCTATAAGGCAAAATAAACCCCTCGTATAAAATTGCAACGAAAGCATGCCAGTTGCTATTGAAATAGCTAATGGTGAAATTAAGGTCAAATGACGAAAAATAATACGTGCCTTACACGACTTCCCTACATGGAATTATTGGTTTCAGATGCCCAGAACTAAAATAGTCACAAAAGTAACAACTACAATACGGCAATAAAAACATTACAACACTAAGAGCATAACATACCGTAATAGACCAAGAGATAGACCACTTTTATCTACCCCAAATTTACCATCAAATTTGTTGTTAATTTAGGGTTAGTCATAACATATAGTCTTCAGATTTGCAATTCTTAAAGTTGGTGAGTGGTGGGTGTCCGAGTAATGACGTCATCAATATGGCTGCCGCGCAAAAGTGTAACACTTTACAAAAACGAACGTAACTTTGCAACAGAGTAACGTAGAGCAATGATCTTTTTTTTAAATTGTTGGTAATAAAATTGCCTTTATTTTATATCATGTCAATATATATCGTAAGTCTAACGGTTTTCCTGATATTTAACCTAAACTTTACTTTTTGTGAATTTTTAGTATAAAAGTAAATGTTTAAGGCCCAATAACTCCTTAACTGTGAAAAAATAGACAAAATATATAAGAATAAAAAAGGTAGATAATGTTATAAGGGTTTTGAAAATACCACTTATGTGGGCTTTTGATGGTGGCTTGTACGATAAATGTGTTAATGTTTAACATTCAACAAATTTATTTTGCCCTGCAACTTCTGTATACATTGTGCAGTAAAATTAAGTGATAAAGTAGGTGGAGGTAGAAATAATTGAAACAAAAATTATTCTTGTTGTAAATGGTAGATAATATGCTCCTAATCGGCATACATCCGTAATGTCGCGGGAAACCCCTCAAAATCACGTTTAAAAATGGCGGCTTTTCCCGCCATAAAAAATCTTGAAAATAGTCTGTCGACTGCATTTTTTGTCAATTTTTTTTCAAGATATTGACTTAGAGATTGATATAAATTATGTTTTCTCATCTAAAGATGGTGTTGTGACACATCATTATAGACTAGATTTTTACCCTGATCTCAATGCTGAAATCCGTTTTAAAAAATCTTGATTCGTTAAAAAGGTGTGCTCAAAAAAACGGCACATAATATACATATACAACCCTATTAAAAAAAAAATCAGCCCTATACATTTCTTATGGACATTCCGTGCTTTGAATATTATTTTTGATTATTTATCTCATATCTCCAGTTCTAAATAATATATGCTGCATGTTTTGGTCTTAAAATACTCAGTGATTTAACAGCTTTTATGTGAGGTACTGATCATTAAAATTGGACGAATATTGGATGAGCTATAAGGCAAAAAGCAGCTTGAAAATGATTTTTTTTTCAAAATTTATTTTTGGTTTAAGATTTATACTTTATCCTAATTTTATCTGATTTTCATTATTTATAGCTTAAATGAAAGCTGATAGTTCACCAGTTGTCTTAAAACCATTCTGACCTGCAGGTCCATGGTTGGGGCTGAGGATATAAATCTTTAAATAATTATGAAATTTTTGAAAATTGAATTTTTAGATTAGTTGGAGGTCCATATCTCACGTCAATCTAAACCGATTTAAATAAATAAAAGCTTAAATGAAAGCCAATAATATACTGAGTTAATTAAGACCTAAAACCTTCATGAGTCTCTGTTAGATTTCTATGTATGAGTCATTAATTATTTTCAGTTTAAGAAAGTAAACAGATTTTATTAGGAATGAAGGTTCATAACTCAAATTAAGTAAGTCCGATTTTGATGAGTGATATCTTATATGAAAGCCTATAGTTTACTGAGTAATTTGAGACCAGAACGAATGTTGTGACCCATTTATAACCTGCACTAAAAATCTTCAACAAAAAACCGATTTTGAAAATATTAATTGTCTAGTTGCTTTAAGCATTAATATAGCTCGTCCAACACTTGTCCGATTTTATTGATCAATAACTCACATGAAAGCCATCAAATCACTGAGTATTTTAAGACTAATACATGCAGCATATATTATTTAGAACTGGAGATATGAGATAAATAATCAAATATAATATTCAAAGCACGGAATGTCCATAAGAAATGCATAGGGCTGATTTTTTTAAATAGGGTTGTATATTATGTGCCGTTTTTTGAGCACACCTTTTTAACGAATCAAGATTTTTTTAAACGGATTTCAGCATTGAGTTCAGGGTAAAAATCTAGTCTATAATGATGTGTCACAACACCATCTTTAGATGAGAAAACATAATTTATATCCAATATGGCGGATCCAAGATGGCGGCCAAAAATGAGTACCCTGTCAAAATTAAGAACCAATCACCCAACAATAGTTGGTGGTAGTCCAAAGTCAATATCTTGAAAAAAATTGACAAAAAATGCAGTCGACAGACTATTTTCAAGATTTTTTTATGGCGGGAAAAGCCGCCATTTTTAAACGTGATTTTGAGGGGTTTCCCGCGACATTACGGATGTATGCCGATTAGGAGCATATTATCTACCATTTACAACAAGAATAATTTTTGTTTCAATTATCTACCTCCACCTATTTAATCACTTAATTTTACTGCACAATGTATACAGAAGTTGCAGGGCAAAATAAATTTGTTGAATGTTAAACATTAACACATTTATCGTACAAGCCACCATCAAAAGCCCACATAAATGGTATTTTCAAAACCCTTATAACATTATCTACCTTTTCTATTCTTATATATTTTGTCTATTTCGTTACAGTTAAGGAGTTATTGAGCCTTAAACATTTACTTTTATACTAAAAATTCACAAAAAGTAAAGTTTAGGTTAAATATCAGGAAAACCGTTAGACTTACGATATATATTGACATGACATAAAATAAAGGCAATTTTATTACCAACAATTTAAAAAAAAGATCATTGCTCTACGTAACTCTGTTGCAAAGTTACGTTCGTTTTTGTAAAGTGTTACACTTTTGCGCGGCAGCCATATTGATGACGTCATTACTCGGACACCCACCACTCACCAACCTTAAGAATTGCCTTTTTGGAGTCTCAAGATTATGGGTTTACTTAAGAACATAACAAAGATCATGGTAAACTCGGGTAAATAAAATGTGTCCTAGCTCTTGGTCTATAAGAACTACAGTGACACAGATCTGCTACGAAAAAAATTGTTTAAAACATTTTGAGTGATTCTTGGTGCTTTCCCGCTGATTACAGAAAGAATTAGAAAAGTTCCATCATCCTTTATGTACCCTAAAAATAAAAGTATTTTTTTTAATTTTGATATTTTAAGCGAAAAAAGTTAAATTATAAATGTAACCAGTCTAAATTTAGGCCATGAACATGAGACAACCTTTCATTTGTTAGAAAACTTTACAATAAAAGTGGTAGAATCTGATTCAAGAAATATGGACAGACCTTTCAAAAACTAAGTATGCCCCATTTATTTTTGGGCACAGAATTCTCGACAAAATC
The DNA here is from genome assembly GCA_035578135.1 of Flexamia atlantica. Classification (NCBI taxonomy): domain Eukaryota; kingdom Metazoa; phylum Arthropoda; class Insecta; order Hemiptera; family Cicadellidae; genus Flexamia; species Flexamia atlantica. The sequence goes on along the minus strand of JAQJVK010000008.1, from coordinate 29,726,517 downwards.
TCGACAAATCCCTAATCAGTGCCTTTGTCAGTAGAAAGTGTAAACACCCAACCAGTCCAGTCTTAGGCCTACACTTTATTTATATTCACCTCAAAATATGCCTTTCAAGGCATATTGGAAGCTGCCCATAAATCGTGACATATTGGAAGGTGCCTAGAAGGTGCCTTTCAGATGTCGACGCAAGAATGCGTCGACGTCTGGAACAGTGTCATGTATGATTTCCTGATATATTAAAGGTCCCGACCAAGATCTTGATTAGATTTTTAGAAGCTAAACCTAACTATAATCGGGCTATTTAACGCTAACACAATGAAGCAACCTGCTCTTGCCAGTGCAAACAAAAATCATCTCGCCAAATCCCCGCTCATCTTTTATTCATATTGATATTAAACGCCTAGAAGCAACGTACAACTAGATGTCTTACAAAGCTTATAAAGATGTTCCCGTCGGTGTTTTCAAGAGTGTGAAATCAAATTAAAACGGATAGTAAGACAAGTATCTAATGACTCGAGCGTCACGGTAGAGCACACGGCGCGGGCGGTGCGGATGTGCTCGCGGTAGAGAGCACACGTCACTGCTCATGTCTACAACTAGGCTTCTTGGTAAACTGTTGCATTCCTTGAGAAACTATTACGAATAGGGATATAAAAAGCCAAAAATAGGTATTCGAATACATTCTTCAAAGTTCGTTTTCACCCGCTTGAAGCGTTTATAAAGATAATAATATCTGAATGAACTGCAAGAACTAGACAAGTTTTTCTACATCGTATTAGTTCCTCAAATGCCGTAAATACGCTGCAATCTATTCTTATAAATAGTTTGGAAAGTTGAATTTTAAATTATATAAAAAATATACTTATGTTTGAAGCAGAACTAAACTAAACAGGTTCAATGAGACAACCCCATAGCCGTTTAAAATATACTTGCGTCGGTACAATAGAAGGGATTTTTTTTAATTGCCAATGTTAAAAATAATATGAACATTTAAGAGGGCTATATTATCCTCGACATTTACTTACATTGTCATAAAATGGAGTAAAACCAAACAAAGTTTGAACAACTATAATCGGGCGCATTATTCTTACTAGGTTGAAAAAAATAAAGTTGATAATAAGTTTTACGACAATTTCAAAAGTTCAAAAGTCGTTTCATAAAACGCAACAAATAACTAGCCTCTTACCCCACCAATCGCACGCATTAGCTCCTACCCACCGTTGATTACCAACAATCATCATATCTCAGCTGCAGTTATCAGCAAGTATTCAAGTAGGTAAGTAAGTATACAGTAACTCTCCCATAATCAACTGGATGGGTCCAGTAGCAGGTCATTACCGGTATTTATGGACACTTCCTCGGTCTGGAGTTATGACACTCGGTGCCCTGCACTGCACTGCACTCCGGAAGTCGAGAAAAACTTGAAGTAATGGATCCTCGGCTTTCTCCATCCAACCTTTCTTGAGGGTCGACCGAAGGGAGAAATGTTGGAGCCCTTTGCTCGGAAATTGGAGGCGGAAAGTATTACGAAATTTGGTTAGGGTTACATAAGGGTAAAGAATAGCTTGTCAAACTGTATCCCAATGAGTTCCCACCAAAAAGAACTCCTTTGCTGCTTGTGCTGGATATACCTGGAAAAAACGAAAGACTTCTTTCTATTTTTGTTGGTGGAGCGTACTTTAAGCGTAGGTTATAGAGGTCGAGAACTACTTAAAATAGGTACTGCCAAATAGATAATAACAATTGTGGCTGGTGTACTGAAGCTTTTTGTTAGTTTTCTTGAGTTTACCCGTTTACCTATGAGCCAAATTAATTTTTCCTCTTCGCCTCCGAAATACAGTAACTTCATATTAGAAACGTTCACTATATTTAAAAGAAATGTATTCTAAATGTTAAACTAAATTACATTGAACATTTATATTTAAAAATACCTTTTCCGAAATTACTACAAACCAACAAAGATACCATAAAAATAATTTCACGTTTCACATGCTCACTTATCACTTAGGCTGTCCTCGATGAGCTTTATACGAAATTACTTTTTTGCATTTAGTTATTTAAAATTAATAAGGCAATGATTGCCAAAGTAAAGTATTGGAATTTTTATGCATCCTGTGAAGCTTTTTCACTTTATGGGAACTCATCGATATATCGTATTCGATTTTTATTTCCTGCCAAATAGCAATGATTGGCCGGAAGAGGTGAAGGGGTATGAAATATGCACACAGATTTTATCGACGAAAATGGAGAAAGTGATAAAGAGGGACAACAGAAGGTAACACACCGCGAAAGTGGAAGCCAGGTGACGTTGTAGGTAGGTAGCATTCAGCTTTTATGTAATATGGAATGAAACATTACAGAATAAATAAGTATGCTTTGTTTTAATCGTTTTAGTTACAACTGCTAATAAGTATAGAAAAATAATGATTATAATAACGGTTATAACAACAAATTTTGTTTCTCAATAAAGTATTTTTGGGGTATAGCATAAATACTGTATCCATAATGTTTTCATGAGTAATGAAATAAAAAACATTTTACATAAAAGAATCTCTAAAACAGTCTGTTCAAGAGATCTAAGTAAGTCCTAAATGAGAGTCCTGATGTGGAAATTTTAGGAAGATTAACTAATGTTCGTGTTTTATGGCTAGTTGAACTTTATTGCGGCAATCCAACACGGTTCGTGTCAGGTGTCCATATAACCTTACATACGTTTACTTCACGAGCGACTCATAAAACATGTTTAGGTCAATTACGTTTTGTGATTCTTTTGAGGGGCATAAATATTTTTACATATTATTAAGCTTATGTAATTATCAAATAAAAATGTCCAAGCTATGATGTGTTTATCGGTTATATCTTTAGAAATAATAAACATCAATAAACATAGCACGGAATCGGCGCACCTTAAAAAAGTGTTCCTCTTAATGTATCAAATACTATATGTTACCCGTGGCTTCGCCCATGTTTGAAAGATAGTAAGATATTTCATAAGATTTTATATACATTGTTTATATGCGCATGTAGATTACTCTTAATGTTTTCGATAAGAAATAATTTAGATTTGTTAAAATCAAGCAGTTGGTAGTTAGCTTAACAAATCGATACGTTGTTATAGCTGTCTTCATAATATGCCAAAAAAACTCACAAACTTTCCCACTTACAATATTACATAGGATAGGATTAAAGGTTTTTTGCGTTTTCTTAAAGCGGTATTCTATAAATCGTTATGAGCAGTTCAAATTAATTCGTGTACGACAAATATAAGTACATTTAAATTAAAAATAATACGTTTAAAAATTAGAAGAAAAATCTGAGAAAATTATTAAAACTTAAGAGGATACTAAGGATTACCTTAGAACTATATTTCATGGAATAGTTCTACAAAAAATTACGCGAGACACAAACAACATTTTAAATGTCCAAAACTTAACTTTTAGAAAGTATTTTTATTTTTTTGAGACACTATGACATACCATTATGCGTCCATCATACATATTGTTTGAAACGCTATAACATTATTAATATTCAGCCTTGACTTTTTATAGCCTTTCTCTTTTGAACAAAGAATGTGATTTACTACTGTGATTTTTAAATCGAACTTTACGGATTTATTTTAAACCATCGAACTTACGGATTTTTTGTTGATTTTTATTTATATCAACAATTAACCAATTAGAAAAATAATTTTATATTTTGACTTGAGTTTAAAAGTCGCAATCTTCCCTAGCTTGTGACACAATATATGTGAGTAATTTATTGTTTCATCTAAGATGGACGAGAGTCCTTTTATGAATGGGCAGGCAGATGAAAAAATAAATTACTCACATAAATATTGTGTTACAAGCTAGGGAAGATTGCGACTTTTAAACTCAAAGTCTAAATACAAAATTATTTTTCTAATTGGTTAATTGTTTATATTTACCTACAGGAACATTCGCTCAACCGTGAGTTCAAGGTAAAAAAAACACTACAATCTCCCGAATACCTTTTCCTCACAAAAACACAACAAAGTGATGTCAGGTCGGTGCGTAAGACAACAACTGTTATCAAACAGATAGAGATCCACGGGGGCGGAGCGGTGAGGAGGCTGGAGGCTCTGTTGGCGAAGGAAAGTAAGAGTAACCTTGGAGGCGCAGGTTCACGTTTAGGCCAAGGTGAGGGCCACGAGGAGGAAACTGCGAGTAACTCAGGGTTACTGAGTCGGGCATGAATGGCTGAGCAACCGTCAATGGCTGGGTGATGTTTAAAACTGGTACCTTAAAGAAATAGTAAATTTCTTCAGGTCCGGTTGGAAATCGTAGTTAAAACATTTTTTAGGTTGGCAGAATATAATTTAAGCCGGGTTACCAAATATTCATATACAATCCAAAAAGATTCTGGAGAAAATAAATTTTCTTTTACGTAGGTTTTATTATTATATATATATTAAAAATATATAAATACTTTAACAGGCAGCTTTTTACGCTAGTAATATAAGTTTGCATATGAATGTAACCTAATATATGAATTATTTAGGATTTCGTAAAATACTTCATATCAGAGTATTTCCTGTCTGACTTTGAGAAATTCGCAGGTATTAGGCTTGAGATAAGTTACTAATAGAATATTGCTGTAGGGTTATAGTGATATAAATTTAAACTCAAACTCTTAGAGTTTTTAAAAAAAGCTTTGATATTATTTAAAGTTAAAAATTTTCATCCTCTCTTAGTACTATTATATATATATATTTTTTTTTTTATTAAATGTGCCTCAGTAATTTTACTTGTCAACTATTCTTATTACTCTAACTAGCTGATCAACACGGTTTTACCCGTGGAAAACAGAAAAACTTCCTTGGACTCATGATTTAATGTCAAGGTTGCCATTACAACTACATGAGCTTCCCTATACTTTAACATTGAAACTTTGATGTATCATAGGGCGTAGCACTGAGGGAATTTTTAAAGATCCGTTCTTAGTGGATGCCTATGACCTGAGAGGAACGTTCATGCAAAGTTTCAAGGCTCCAAGTCAAGTAGTTTGGGCTGAGCGATGATAGGTGATATTTGACAAATATATAGTAGATTAATGCTACAGGAATTACAATAAAATAAAAATAATTGTTATCTCTAAGTTAAACGTATTATAGCTAAAATTGGACCATAAAAACTTATATATTAATTCTAACAAATATCTTTGATATTTTTAAAGATATTGGTTGGATCTCAAATTGGAATCAACGCACCGATGTAAATAAGCACTAACGTTTTAATTGTTGATATTACTTCATATAGTAGAATCTAAAGCAATTTCAAAAAATAGCCAAATTAATTAATTATTTAGGTCAAAAGCTATAAATAAGTGCAATAAGCATTCAAACGTAGAAATACCTATACCTGATAAAAACACTCATAGTAACAAATTTTAAATATTATCATGTATTATGCCAATATTAAACCAAACAAACTAGCTTGTAAACATTTAAAACACAAGATAATTTTTCATAACTGATGCATTAATTGAAGATCGCGAAACCGACAGACGATTATTACGACACCGAGCAAATTTCAAAACCAATTATCGATCTACTTCCCCGGCATACCGGCCTCCACAGTGTTTACTGTGACATAACGCCTCGGTGCTCCACATGTATGAAAGTACCAAGTACCCCCCCCCCCCCCGGCCGCCGCAGCGTGGTCCACGCTCGGTATATATAAGTGAAGGCCACGGACACTGGTGCAGACTCCTCTCCCAACTGCGCCATGGACGTACTCAAGCTCGGCGTGAGTAGTTAGCCCTCTCCAACATTTGTAAACAATAGAAATATATATAAAAAAACTATTACATTGGTAATTTAAATTAATTAATTGTTAAAATATAAAACAAGAGGTTGTAGAAGTTAAATTGTTACGACTATCGAAAACTTGCATAAAACATTGTTAGTTACATTAGAATGGTTATTATTTATTAAACTTCAGCTAATTAGAACTGTGAAATATTATTTAGTAGTTAATTATACATTTAATACAATAACCTTTAAAAATCTAGAAACAATATCAAACAGTTGAAAATTTACCATTTTATTTTACCGAATGAAACGTTTGGGTAAAATGAAATTGTTTGAAAATTAAGACAACGTGCCTGAAGTTTATTATAAATATTATTATTTTTTTTTATAAAATGTAAATAATTTTAGCTATTACAAACCTTGGATAAAACTGGAACATAAGGAATTAAAAAATAAAAACTGAACATTTTTATTTTCATTTTAATGGCTAGGCCTACTACGTTTTGTTACGTACTATGCCACTATGCTGAGCACGTTATAAAAATTAACTGAGTTATTCTAAGTTCTGAGTGTACAATATTTTTTTTCTAGATTACAATACCTGTTTTTTGCGTCAAGATTTAGTTTTAAAAGTAGTATAAAAGTATGTACTCCTAGGTATATTACAACTTTATATCTTCCTTATCGCTGATTTACAGATAATTATCAAAAGAAAATTTCATTTTAAACTTAAAAAACTATAAATTAAATGGATATTTTTAACAAAGAATCACTAAACCCTTATGGGAACGTACGCCCATATCATAATTGCCTTTATATTTTTTAAGTCCAACACATAACTTGAGTCGCAATAAAATATAAATTGTTTAAGAATGATACAACAGGTGTAATGATGAATGTTTTGTGCGATGCTCTTGCGATGACTTTCACTTTTCAGATTGTGCTGATGGCGATGTTTGGGTTAATTTTCTCCGCCCCCGCTCCCGACGGATATCACCACAAAAAGTAAGTCAAAAACTTCCTAAGCGAAAGCATAGCAGCTATGGTTTGCTAAATATCTTTTTCATAACGAATACGAGAAATGAGGAAGAAGCAATAAAGCCTTTTTACAATCCTTACAATTAAAAGGATTCGTCTCACCGCGGAACAAATTTGTTGCATTTTCTGACGACGGGGTTTTTTGCGTAATGGTTTTACATAACAAATCGTTAACTCTTATTATCGTGTTCCACTCGCGCACCTACTAGTCATTGCTTGGAACACTCTCATTAACTAAATTTACTAAATCCTAAGTTACCATTAAATTATCATGGAGCAAAGTAATTACCAAATCTTTATATTCATAGATTAGATTTTTATAAAAACATGACCAGATAATTTTATATCTATTAAGACTTACTATCTATAAATAGATATTTGAAAGTAAAAGTCTAACAAAAAGGAAAAAATATGACATTCACGTTGCGCTTTCCTACAGTATCCTAGTCACTTTTTACATCAAAGATTATACTCTCTATCGCGGTGATCAACTTTCTTTATAATTACATACAAACCAGTCACTGCTAGATTATATTTTAAACTGTATATACTTCCTATAGCATTATCTACTTCAAACCATTCAATGAATGATACATACAAGTTAAGTTTTCTTTTAATTATAAATGTAATTTAACTCTTCTCTCATTTAAAAAGTCAAAAATATCTCCAACTATATAAACTATCATATAGAGAGGAACTGTTTTATTAGTTTGAAATATTTTGTCTTTTCGAAAAATTTTCTTTTCCGTTATTATATTAAAAACAAAAAACTTCAGTGCTGTTAACAAAAATATATTTCCACTTTTTCCCAGGTTCTCTTAATGTTTTATACTGTAAAAAAATAGTTTTTCATTATGTACTCAGTAGATTATTTTTTTTAGATTTTTAGTTTCTTCAATTTTGAAGGGCAACTAGTAGAAATAAATGATTGAAAGATTATTCTCAAAGTGCAACTATTTTTCTCGATGGTCGATGAAATTCTTATTTGAGGTTTAAGAGACTACTTATTAAATGATTCAATTTTAAAAAAAGTGTAGAGATAATTTCATTACAATCCATTTACGTTTAATTTACATACATTCAATTTACACCTAGATTAGTACCTAATTATGCATAGCCCCCGCTAAATTTAATCACTATTTTTATATCAGCATATCGTGAATTAAATTTATGAATATATATTTTTTATATATGTATATAGTTAACTACTGCTTGTAGCTCGTGTTCTAAATTACATGTTAGTATATTTTGGTTCACTATGTTTATACTGTATTAGGTCAACTAATTTTTTATAAATATTTCAAGGCCATTCCAGAAATGTTGTCCATAATATCTGTTATTCGTCTTTCCGTTTCAATCACCTAGTAACTTTATTTGACTGTCTCTTAAACGAATTCGTTTCTCATGTTTTGTAGCCAACGGTTTGATCGATTAAAACAATTAAGCACATTAAAATATCGCTTATTTCAAATTAGTGAAATAAATTTTATTGATACCTAATGAAACTTCAATAAACTGATTCATCTGCGCTGAAGAGACTCTGCAGGATTATATATAAAGAAATAAGCTTCAATTATATGCCTAACCTGTATAATTCGTGTTGGTGTTTAGTTAGTAGAACATTACCTGTTTTTGAACTTAAAAGCACAACATTACTTTAGACTTAAATTATTGATATCCAATTAATTCTAAATATTCAAATGACTTTTTGGACATTTTAAGACTAATATGACACATACTAACACGTATAATAAAGAAACATTTTTCTCATGATACTTACTCTAGTCAAATTATAAATCATAGGAGGCGAACGGTCCTAACTTTTGGATATAACAACCAAAAGGAAGAGTATAACTCCAATTTTGGGGAAACGGGAAACTTGCATTGAGTTTATGAATTTAATGTGCACAAACTCAAAAAGTTTTTTTACAATATCTTTTATTTTTGTATTTTAAAAAGAGAAATGCGCATGGCTAAAAAAATAAAGAAGACAAAATTTCTTTCAACTTTGGATTGTTGGATTTGTTTGTAAGTCCAATACCTTTTAAAAAAAGTAAAGCAAGGGTTTTTCTTTGTATGTGCCAAGCAAAAAATGGATTCTTATACTTACAGCCTTAGAATATCTGATTCCTTTCTGTGGTCCCCTTTTGGCGACATAAACAAAATGAACTTTTGAATTCGACTTTTACGAACAAATCACTTCCGAACACATTCACGAAAACAATTCTTCCTAAATGCATTATCTTAAAATCTAAAATTAAATTATTTAAAACATTGTTTAAAAACTTCAGCCTACTATCATATAAAAATTTTATTTTTCTATGCTACTATTAACCAAAAATAACTATTAATACTGTTAATTATTATTACACTCGTAGGAATACAATAATATTAGAGATTCATACTGATATTCAACCCGAGTCCTCAAAAATTCAGAAATATTTATCGTTTGACATTCTTGTATTTCTGTCAGAATAATATTACAAACTATAAAATATATAAATTTTCTGTTTACAGTGATATTTGTAATAGTTTAATTTCGCATTTATGATAATGTATGGTGTTGATTGTCCTCTGTTTAGGTTTTTGTTGGAGTTTTTAATATTTCAAATTATGATTTTCTGAGTTTCCCTTTGTTTTAAGAGACTTTAATGCAATTTGTAACTGTGGGTCTGTACAATACCTTTAACTATGGATTGATTATTACATTCTTATCAAGTTTTATCGTAAGTTATTTTAAATTTTTGCAAGACTTTTCTACACCTTCCATTCTTCATTAAACTAATCATGATTAAAACTCTTTCATAATATTAATAAGTAAACTGAAAGGTGTTAAACCTTAACAAATCGAACTTTAAGGAATGTAGCATTATCAAATGCCGCGATTTGAAGGACGTGGAAATCGCTAATCGCGCAGGAGCGATGGAACGATTACCCTCGGCGATCGGAGAAACTGTTACCGGCCGATGTACCAACTATCACTGCTAATGTCATATTTTCTCTCGCAAAGTTTCTCACTACACAACTTGTTACTGTCACAAGCGATATGTTTAAAATGCGCTTGAGCAAAGCCAGATTACAAATCAGGTGTTTTTGTTCTCTCTATACTACGTGTTAATTTAATTATGTTTTAGTAGTGTTTTATTATCGGCACACAAAGAAGGCCTATGGTATATGATTCTGTAGAACACGAATAATGTATTCATTAGCTTTGCTAACTGCCTATATTACTTATAAACAGAATACTTGAATCGTTAATGGGACCTGACCACACCTTGTTTGGACCTGCATATACTCAGAGGGCAATCATTAAACTCTAGAAGTCTTTTTGAGAAAATGAAAATATCAAAATAATTTTAGTTACAAAACCTTCTAGTGCCTCTAAATCACACACATACATGGTTTCTTTATTTTCATTGTAATAATCAGTGAAAAAGTATAATACTGCACAAAATAAAATGTAGATGTAATTTTTAACAAGCATTTGTGGAAACATCCATGCACATAATGAATGTAAACTTATTATCTTCAAAAAATGTATCTATACAATAATTACCATAATTGTATCCTTTGTGAGGCAGCAAGCTGCAATTTTATTTTTGGATGTACATATTTATCTAATCTTGATTTTAAATGTTACTAACATGAAAGAGACTTCCATCCCATGTGAAAGAAGCATGGACTTTGGATAATTTCTCCACAATGCGCGTTTAAGAGAAAAACGGTAAAGTTATTTTAAAAATCGACATAAAACAAATCATGGTTATCTAATACATAAACATTCAAAAAGTCATTGATCTTTCCTTTTATACTACTCTTTAAAAGTCTACAAATATTGTATTTTTTGTCCAGAGTCATCATCCATGTGCCGTACAAAATCCACACAATCCATCACCACCACATAAAGAAGATCCCGATTTTCCACCACTACGAGCACTACGACCACCACCACCACCATCACCACCACCACCTCCACCACGACGAGGTGGAACACCACGATTACCACGAGGATTACCACGACGACCACTACTGACCTACGGTAAGTCCTGATTGCCTTCGGTTATCTCAAGTGTCTTATTGGTAGTGTAACTTAAATACTTTAGATACTTATCATAAAAGTGCCAATGGTTACTATAAAAAGTAGTCCTTAAACATATTAGAGGACTACTGAAAGATGTTGTCTTATTCTTACAGTTCTTAATGGAACTGAAATAATAACATTAAATTAGATTTTTTCATGTAAAGCTTTTCTTGTTTCTTATCGGTATATCGATAAGCCTTGAAAATATACCGAGTATAAATATTTTAAAACGGCAGCAAAAGAAATACATCAGAATTTCTTTACACGAAAATTAGGGTTTAAATTTAACTACCAAATAACGTAAAATGGGAAGTGTCCGATTTAATTAGAGCTAGAATTAGATGTTTGATTGATTTGCATTTGAAACTATTCAAATTTTAGTTTAATACTGTAATTGCACGTATTGTACATTTGAGGGTTTTAAGGTCAAAATACTGTACATCAAAACCACTGTCAGAAAAACCGTAGGTAGTTTACCGTAAGTAACCATCAATATTAAAATTCTGCACTGTTAGGAGATCATGGTTTGCGTTTTAATCGCAAAAACATTTTAGCTTAGAAATAATATGTTTGACGTAAAATGTCGTCAAATTTCTATCCAGTATCCGATTCATCATTCCACGTTTAAAATTCACGAACATTCAAAACTCTGAATTAGTACACATAAGCAATCGATTCTTTTAGAACTTGTTGACGATGTTCTTCATTTGAAGAAAGTTCACCCCTGTATTATATTGATTCCACCTCATCTTCGGGTAGACGATCCCACTTATCGTTGAATATTCTTTAGAATGTCTAATGTCCCTATAAACAGTTGATCACCAAAGCGAAGTCACCAATCAATACGTCCACCATCGAGCCACCAATCATTGAGTCTCCGCGCTGTAGCCGCTACAGATCAATTATCTGCAGCGGCGACAGATCACTTCTACAGATCGCTTCAGCAGTGATCTGTCGCGGGCGTATCTGATCACGCACGTGGTAATTGGCCGCCCCAGGAAGTGTCATTACAGCGGCGAGCGATTCGGAACAACGCACGCAACGAGTTTCACCTAATTATGAGTCTTCTTTGTCCGCCGAAGACAAGGGATTCGCGTGTTCGGACGTGTCGCGCCCGCCGCATGCGGAAACGCATGCGAAAATGGGATGCATTTCCGGGAGAGAAATTTTAGTGTTTTTGAATTCGTTGTGGTAGGTCGTTATAGTATATTACGTTGCTAGGCCGCGAAGTACTGTTTTACGAGCATGATAGTTTCCGCGCGAGCAAAAGTGAGTGCGGGATTCTCAAGAGAGTACGGCAAAACTTCCCGGCCGTGCAACGTACGGTATTTTTAATCATACTACTCAGAATAAAATATATTTTGAATCATAACGTAGTCCTTGCATAAACATCCTCAATTCTTCAAACCTAACCTATAACAAACAGAACAAAAATTTTGCTGCGGCTGCTAGTGCTGCCACTACATTCCTCTAAAAACTAACCAATAAAACGTCGGTTTGCTGCAAATAAACTGATTGTTTACTTCAGTTTATCCGGCCTAGGACGGCAATGCGTAACTTTTGAGCCAACAAAAAGGAACTGAAAACAGATGTTTCTGTGTCAGTATGACGAAAACGTTTATTTACGTCAATGACGGGTTTTTATCGTTAGGAAGTGACTACTTTCGTAATAAACGAACCTCTTCTGATTACGTTTACGTGCAGATGGTATTTGGTGCCTGGGTTCTACTTGAACCGTAAAACCCCTTTTTACCTCAGGATTTACTTCTTCTATCTTTGGACTGCGAGGCGAGTATGTTACCGTTGGATTATTGAGTCAATGAATACTTCGTAGCTCTCAAAGGACTTGAAGGTTGAACGTTTTCTAATGGGTTTTGAGATATGCCCGTTTTCGGTTCTACGGGGCAAATAATTGTGGATGTTTGTGGTCTAAAATGGATTCAAAACTTTTGTTTTTGGATGATAGTTAAAAAATTGATAGCTTTAATACTGACGCGTTCCAAGATAGAATCCTGCTTGGAAATAATAACAACAAAAAGTTCAGACTTACAAATTTAGCATTTTAACAAACAATAAATTGCAAAATTAATTTTATTATGTTTTCTTTATGACGGATTTTTTTGTTTCCAAGATGGAAAATAAACACTAATTTCCACTAAAACATGACAACCAAACAGAGGTTTTGTACTAGAATAGAACAGTAAAGTAAGTAATTAACCTTGAAGGAGAAAATGAAAGTTTCCAAAGAAAGCAACATGGCACATACGTGTTTGTGGTTACATTTTCCATTACAGACTTCCACAATAACCGAGTAATTTCTTCATAAGCGTTCCATACACTATTTAGAGTGCCCCATGAGGTCAACTTTCCATTCATTTGTTTGTTTTTCTCGTGCGAATTCTAAAAGGGACATTAAATTCTTTCTGCATACATAATATCCTTTTTTAATTGTGTTAACTGTCAAATCATTTTTATAGAATTCCTACAATTGTATCTTAATCATTACATTGGGCTACTACGGATATTTGAAGCTGAAAGGTACTTGGTTGGCTGGAGAAACCTAAAATTACTTCGATTTTTTAGTTTTTTTTACGGCCCCCGTAAAGTGTCTCTAATTACCATTTTCAGTCAAACCTTTCATTTAACCATGCACAAATTGGCCTTTAAAATGGCAAAAAGTCGTGATAATTTTCAGGCCTCCCTCCATGTTGAAAATTGTTTAATATTTTACTTTGCTACATGTACTACATTATTTCCATGTTCATTTTAATCTGCGTGATCGTGCTTTTGTCAACAAAAGGATTAAACTGTTCAATATAATTCATTTCGTTGAGTGCTCTTAAAAAGAAAGCGAATGAGAAACTTAATACAAGATACAATCTCTTAAACGCGACAGGTTTGTACGTTTCGTGGTAATTTCATCTGTAGGATTGATTGAGAGCAAACATCTCTTAGTAAAAAAAACTTGTAGTGCTAGTTAAATGATGTTAGAAAATGTGAAATTAGTGTGCATTTTTTTCCTTTCCTAACTTGTTTAG